>OX235279.1:115935051-116596902 GCA_944472155.2 Trichobilharzia szidati
GCACCTCCACACTTCGCTCTTTCACACTGAGCCCTGACATTCCTTACTTGATCCGATTAACTAGTCTCTTTGCAATTTGTTTCCTTCCAACTGTAGACTTCAGGTCACTTGAAATTTGGATTTCCTATCACAAACGTACGAAAGCATTGTGACACTAACAAGACAAACAGTGAAATTAAGGGATAGAAACGTAGATAAAACAACTCACCAGAGATCTACAGACGATCGATTACACTAAAATAGAGGTGAGAATAAGATGAAGTGACCCAAGCGAACGAACGTCAAAGTGCCTTGAACAAGATATCCGATGAGCCTACAGTAAGGAAAACAGTCCTCACAAGGTGTCTTAGCACAAAGTGTAACGGATGCCACAAAGACCAACGAACTGGGAAAATTCAAGAAGTGTTCGGCCGCCTACCTTGTACCTCTCCAAGTGCATTAGGATGAAGCGCGAAAATATCTTACGTCCTCGTCCATGTAAAAATGTTAAGAGGTTCCTTGTTGGAGTCTATATTTTCAGCCTGGACCTATTTCAACACACGTATCCACCGAGACGATTGTACACCATGACTCCCACGATTATAATAACATTTTATATAGGACTGATTCGAATGCAGATGAATGTCTCCCTAAAGTTATTACCCCTTCGTTTAAATGTCAGTTTTATCTCCTTTCGCTTATGAGTCTTTTGTCTGAAATAGAGCTGAGTAAAATGATTTTGTTTGTTCGTGTGAGACATCAATTCTTGTGAACATTTGTGGGGTTTGGGTCCGTAATAGTCTTCAGATCTACCTAGATTGTTATTGTAAGTTGCGAAGACCTGCATTCTTTATCGTCGTCCAAAAATTCAAGGTAGACAGAAAATTCCTCTATGTTCCTAGTGGAAAATAGGACTTCAAGCTAGAGGTTTAAAGTTTTGGTAGCAGTAGTGCTTCATTATTACCGGATGAGGATCTTATAATTATACCAAACCTTCCCTCATTACCAGTCTTATTACCGGCTTATCCAGGTAAGAGAAAGCGTCGGCCATAAACCGATCCCTGAAGTACATGCGTGGTTGGCGAGCATTCTACCGCTGTGCCACCGACACACCAAAAGATCAAATACAGGCTAAAATAGTGAAAGAAAATAAAATAATAGACACCACATCAGAAAAAGGCATTAGTAATGCTCATGGAGTGATATGCAAATAAATCTATATACTCTGCATATTTATTATTCCTTTGGGTTGCGAGTGGAAAAATAGGCTTCAACAAATACATCTCCACTTTGTTCTTTTTTCTCCAATCCTCTTCAGCTGGCACATCGATCACCCAAAGTCTCTCATCTCTTCCTCACACGATCTCCTCCATGCCACCCTCTCACTGACGACCCACTTGTCGCTTCCAACGGGATTTCACTCGAGGGCCTGGTGGGCGACGTCATTCGATGTCCCCCTCAATGTATGCCAGATCTATCTCCATTTTCTCCTCCAAATGTTTTGAGCAATCGTCTCTTGGCTGAATTGTTTCCACAGTTTCTTGTTACTTTTTCTTCTGGCAAACCAGAATGTGAATAAACGTTTGCAGCAGGCCGCTGGAAATGCCATTCTTGACGCTCCAAGTCTATGACCATACAAAGGAACTGACTTGTAATTGGTGTTGAAAGTGCTAATCTTCTTCCTCATGCTGAGTGACAGCATAAGAATTTAAACTTGTTTCTGGTTGGTGAAGGCGTATCTTGACTTTCCGATTCTGGTAGACTTTGATGTCTTCATCCGTACTATATGCCTTTGGTTAAAAACGACGCTTGCTGGATAAGTGAAAAAGGTAACCTCTGTTAAAACTCTCCCGTTGATGGTTGTTGCCGTTCGTTGATTAGTTGGTTATCTTCATCACCTCCGACTCCACCTTCTCTATTATTATTATTATTGTTTCCTTCAATTCCTAAAGGAACATAGGGCTTCAGCCGTGCGTCTCCACTGCGTTCGGTTCTCTGCTAGAGTCTTCACCTGCCTCCATGTCTGCCCACACGTTTTCATCTCATCTTCACATGACCTCCTCCAAGTCACCCTCGCATTGACGACCAACTCGCCGCTTCCCTTTCGGGTTCCACTCGAGCAATGACTTGTCTAGTGATGTCACTTGATGGTTTCCTCAGATTATGGCCAGCCAGTCCATCTCCATTTCTTCCTGCCTATTTGTTTCACAATCGGTTCCTGGTTGGTTCGCTCCCAGAGATCCCTCCCTGTTGCTGATCTTCTCTGGACGGCCACCTGATCTTGAGTATTGAGCGAAGACAACTGCTAATGAAGGTCTGTAGTTTGTTTGAGATGCTTTTTATGACGCGCAGTGCAAGTCTCTGATCCGTATAGTAGCACTGACTTCACATTGGAGTTGAAAATCCGGATCTTATTTTTGATGCTGAGTGCTGTTGACCTCCACACAGGCTTGAGAGTAGTGAAAGCTTGTCTTGCTTTTCCGATTCTTGCTTTGATATCCTCGTCAATTCCGTCCGCCTGTAGTTGGAACGATGCTTCCCAGGTAGGTAGAGGAGGTTGTTTCTTTCAGGTTCCTCCCATTTATGCTGATTGTTGTCTGTTGTTGTTGCTGTTGGTGCTCTATGCTCACCTGCAATCCTGTCTTCGCTTCCTCTTCAGTGAGTTTATTGCTTTTAGCCTGCCTGCAAGTATTCGGGTTTGTATGACATAAGACATATATAATCTGCGAAACCTAGGTCTTCTAGAGTCTTCTCGTCGGTGGTCCAGCGTATTACTGCCTCCTCGCTCACAACGCACAGTCTGACGCATAATTCAGTCAACCATAATTAAGAATGTCATCAGTGATTATAGGCAGGCTCCGTTGTATTACTATTGTATGCACTTCGAACGCTTCGCTGAATTTCCCGTTGTGGATAACTTGATATATGCCGCTGTCACCTAGCCGTTGAATGAGATTGACAAAGACTTGTGCATTGCACATCGTAGTGTTGAAGTAGACTCCAAATTAATTCTCAGTCAACTCCGCACGTCGAAGGCCTTTCCGAAGTCCATGAAGTTGAGATGAAGTGGGGTTTGACTGCCATTCTATGCTTTTTTGTGGTGAGAATGAGTGTGGTTGCAGTTTGATCAGCATATGATTCGCCTTTCCTGAATCCAGCTTGTTCTGTGCTGGCAGGGTTCTGTATGCAGTGTATCTTGTATACTCTCTCATTATTTTACTTGGCGTGGATAAGAACATTATTCCGCGCCAGCTGTTGCAAACGCCTAGATCGCCCCTGTTTGGTAGCTTGATGAGGTAGGCAGTTCTTCTTCCAATCAGTAGGTACCTCTCCTTCTTTCCAAACCTTTTGTAATAATGGCGTGAGCATATCTGCTGCAGTCTCTGGGTCTGTTCTCAGTGCTTCAGAGTGGAGGGGAATTCCATCTGGTTCTGCTGCCTTCCCGGCTGGCCTTCAGTAGCTTGATCACATTCAGGATTTCAGCTCTCGTTGGAGGATTGGTGTCCACTGGCAGGCGGTTCTGTGCGTGCTGTTGGTGACAGTGTATTTCTGGTCGAGTTGCGGGTGATGCTCGATTCAAGAGTCCATTGTTTGTTTTCTATCTCCTCCTTGATGATCATGTTCACTTGAACATCTTTTATTGGTTTCATCATCTGATTTGATCTCTTCCCGGATATAAAATAATGCCTTGAGGAATGTTTTACCGGAGGCCTACTAGTTCTGTCTCAGTGCAGTGCCCATTGACCCCAGCTCCTCAAACTCCAGTCCATTTCTGCACTGGGTGATCCTCTCTGCCACCACCCTCCTCTCGTCTCCTCGGTAAACTTCGAGGTTTCCGTTGAGAGCCATTCCTTGGCGTGCCTCTTCTTCCTTCCTAGAATAGTTGTACATGCTTCCTTGATCATCAGATTCAGAGGGTTGGTTTCAGTGTTCTTCCACGCAGGTGTACCCAGTGACGCTGCGTAGTGTCATCGACTTTGCTCTGATCTGTATTGAAGGTGTTCCTCGCAGTTCTATCCTTCCGTTTCTGAATGTTGAACTTGAATTACATTGGCCCACCCTATTGTGTGGTTGTGTGTTAATGCATGCAGTGCAATTTAGAAAAAAGCTCAGCGAGAGGGTTAAAATTCTGAAAAGTAATCTAGTTAGGTAGAGAGAGAGGTTGGTTACTGAATCCTTGTTCATCGAATCTACGCCCAATACGTGCAATAGGAATGACTCATCACTCATACCCGAAATATGGAAAATACTTCTACCAATCAAGTCAAGCTATGAAAAATAATGGAGTTGTATAAACGAAGTTAGAAAGTTGTGTGAACACCTTGATATGATTATGAGCAATGAATTGTGCTCGAAACGTCATCAGTAAGTATTACTGTATAACACTGTCAGACTTTATCAAAATGAATTTTACCCACAATGGAATTTTACTCTACCACAGTGCACAAGTTCTATTCTTATACATTTAGACACATTTAGCTTGTGAATTTGAAATGGGACAAAGCCGTCACTTTTAATTCTGCTGTTATCTATCACGAAATATAAAAAGCCATGTTTTATGTCAAGTATTCTGAATGTGAAACCAGAGGGCTGGTTTTCCTTTCATTCTGAAGTTTCACGGTGAATGTATCTGTATTCTGTCATTCCCACATTATTAAGGGGAAACGAAGTTAAGATTATTGATTTAAATCTGATATTACCGTCTCTTCAGTCTGAACGAAGATAAACTTGTCAGTTATCAGTCTTAAATCTCTGGAAATTCCATAGTTACCTTTAAAAAGCCGAAAATTTGAGATGTAGATAAATAGGAACTCATATCAGTGTTTCAGTTGTGTACGAAGCTGGTTCATGTTAATGTGACATTTTTTAAACGAAACTGGATTTATTTTGTTGTTATTTGAATTTTTGTTTTTTTAATATATTTTTGTGCGTTGAAGTTCCTGTAGCAGTTTAATTGGTGTAGTGGTGTATAGTTGCTAGCCCTACGCCTAAAGATACCTCATTACCCGGTCCCAAGACCGGGTAAAAAACTACTGGGGTAGTTAACTAGGTAAGGTTATACAGTCTGCATAAAAAACGAGATTTTCACTGACACACTCACAAGCTCTGCTATCTTCTTTATGAGCCAATGTTTAGCATGTTCTTCCAATGATATTAATATCTGTTGGTGAAGTTTGTTGTCAGTGATACGTTGAGCATATCAATTACACCGATATGTCGTGAAAAGGTGTAGGAGTCGGACACAGGAAAGCATTGTCATCTTTGAGGACTCTGGTGATTGAGGAGACGAATACTGGAAATGTGTTAGCAGCTGGTCCATTTCAAGTCACTGAAAAACAGTTGAACGATAAGGTGGACCACGTATAAATCTAAGGCTACTCTGTACCTGATTCCAGAGGTAGATTTAGTTATTAGCCTGCAGGAGTACGATAGATTAATTAAATTTTAGTAGAAAATAAGATTTAGCTTAGTCCGTCTTTTCCAGAGTAGTTCTATCTGCAGATTATTGCAACGATGGGCGCAGTCGAGAGCGGATTCTAAGGTAAAAGCTGCCGTTGCAAACTCTCCAACTCAAACTCGCCATTATATCGGTGTCTGTCAAGAATAAACGGGCAATATCCTAAAACGGGTCAAACTCATTCTTTGCATAATGACACTCTCGTTTTACAACAAAAGAAATTTTGAGTGATCCGAACTAGGAGCCTACTGTTTTGCGCCTACTGTTATCAGTTAGCAAAAGAACAGCTAATTATAAGATCTATCTAGATCTAGTAGTGAGCTGAGCTAGCCTCAAATTCGACCACTCAAAACCAAGGTAAAGATTACCGTCATAGTAATAATAATTTACATTTCGTACAAACGGGTAAGTTTACATCAAACGCATGCCATTTTTATAGGCACGATCAGTTATGTCATAAATTGCTACCATAAAGTGTCATAAATTAATGCTTTTTCAAAAGTTAAAATTGTTCAATTTTTGTACAATCAATCAAAACAGATTCGTGTAAATGTTAAACTGCAAATATTTCACTAAGGGCACCATCAAGGTTGATTACCAAAGCAAACTTTGTTTCCTTTAACGCTGATAGTTATGGTCAACCAGTGAACAGCGTTAAGTTCTATGCCACCAAGTTATAAAAGGCTATTTCAGGTAGAGAAAAACACCCTGCGAAACTGCAAAATGGTATAAAACATAGTACAATACACCACCGAAAGCACATTTACAAGATATATACGAGAATGAGCTACAGAGTCCTTGAAATACATTTGCAATATTCATTGCTAACCATGCTGGACTAAGCATGGAAACTATGATGTTTTCGATGAAAATACAGCTTTGTTCAAACACTGGTGTTGTTGTCATGGTTTTTCCCGTCAGAGCAACCGAACTTTAAGCGAGCGAATAATACAAATAAAATAGGGAGCTTTAGCCACATTAAAGGCCTAGTTAGCCACGATAAAATGGTATCATAGCACGTAAGTGATATTTCAGTGAGAAGTGGCTCCAAAGATCTGAATGGTCAAAACCTGTAGGACATGCTGACCTGTAAGATGTCTGACGAATTTGTGTAGGGCCCATGATGTAGCATCTTGACAATAAGCTCAGCAGGCTAGTAGATGTTAGGGACAAAATCATCTTAAAAAAATTTAGATCGGTGCAATTTTTATTGTTTTTTGTTAAGGACCTAGACTAATGTTTAGTTCGTGAGCTGTCAAAAATAAACGATGCTGTCCTACAAACCGGAGTGGGGTTGTGTTTCTCTATACTCTGTTTGCACTATCGTAAACGAATGCATCCTTGAACAGCCGTAAATGTTCTTTACTCGCCTCATAAGTCGGGGAAGTGTTAGGAGCAGCCTAGCCACCAGGTTAGGCGGGCCGAGCACGGCATATGGGTCACAGAAGTTATTTCTAATAATCCGAAACTTCCATCAGCAGGTAAAAGCTCTTTCCTGAAGATTTGATTGCCGACCGGTGAGGATGGTCAACCAGTTGCAACTGCGGTGGTAAATCGGATAGGAATTATTCACCCAACAACTATGTAGAATGGAAACGGGTGAATTGAACAAGCACTGAGGCGACCACTGAGCGCTGTTACAGGACAAGCTCTTAGATGGAAGGTCGATGGGAAGCTACGAGCTGGGCGCTGGAGAGAGATGTGGAATAGGTCATGTTTGTAGGAAGTGGGTAACCATGAAGAATCTCTGGACACTGCCGGCTTTTACGGTCTTCAGACCTCAGGTAACTACATAGGAGAATACAATATTGAAGTTTGGGGCGAATGCATGTCCTATGGATTGCTAATCTTGCTTCTTCAGTGTCAGTGTTACGCAGAACAAAGCCAGTAATTCATTTACATTCAGATACTACCTTATTCGCATGATTGGTAAAGGTCAAATCTGAGTATGTCATCCCAAGATCTGTGACTTCGTTCAGTTTTGAGAGGATCTTACCGTAAATATATTGGCACATTCTCGGTTTCTGACCCCAAAGTGGGCTATATCGCACTTGTCCGTCTTGAAAGTCAGTTGCCATTTTCCCCGCCAATTGCCTAAACTGTTTAATTCGTGTTGGATCTCAACGCTCATATTACCGTACCCATAATCATATACTATCTTGAAATCATCTGCAAATAGGTATGGCTTTCTATACATGGCCACAGAGACTATGTCACTTATAAATAAAAGGAATAGAATAGGGTGAAGAACGCTTCTTTGTATTACACCACTAGTTATCGGCTTTGGTGAAGACAGCTGGCAGTTGATTTTGACTAGCTGCTCTCTTACTGTGAGAAAAGAATTTATCCATTTGAGAAGCTTTCCACTTATTCCGTAGGATTGGAGCCTTGTTAGGAGTCTGATATGTGGGATTTTATCGAAGGCCTTGCTAACATCGAGAAATAATGTTGTTACTGAACGCCCATTATCAATGCATTGTGTAATGTAGTCAAAATAATATAAGTGACAAGTAATGCATGATCTTCTACTTAAGAAACCGTATTGGGATGGGGATAGCAGGTCATTTGACAGCAAGTACCGAATGATTTGAGTCTTTGCTATATTTTCCATTACACGCGAAACTACAGACGTGATGTTGATGGAGCGGTAGTTGTTGATATCAGCTACAGGCCCATATTTACGGACAGATACAATATAAGACTTCTTCCAGCAGGTAGGGTATGTCCCATCGCTTAGTGAAATTGAGTATAATTTGAGTAGGAGTAAATTCATGTCACTGCCACCGTTTTTCAGCAGAATGGAAGATATACCATCTGGACCAATAGTGTTACTAAGCTTAAGATTCGCGACAGCTTTATCAATCTCGTGTGTGGTGAAAAGTATTTCACTTAAACATTCGTCTGTTTAACGTGGGAAATCCACGACCTCATCGTTCTCTAAGGTGTATAATCTGGTGAAGTGCTTGCTAAACAGTTCACATATCACTTCAGTGTTTTCGTAAGCAATCCCGTCTAAGTATAATATTTTAGGATAAGCTGTTTTGGAGTTTGTTAACTTACTGAGTGGTGGCTAAATGGCCCTCAATTTTCGTTTCTGGGGCTTATATTTTCAAATCTTGAATTCTAGTGAGGAGAGACATAATAGCAATTGATGGTGGTAAGCCATGATATGTGTATTATTTTAATGAGTGCTTTCGTGTACTTCTCTTTAACGATGTTGGAATATAGTCGCTTTGGGGGAATTCGAAGCAATGACGTCATGAATTGAGTTAATATTGTGATAAAAATTATTAAGAATTGCCTCTAAGTCTCGCTCGAAAAGTGTGAGTCCCAATTAGTGTGTCCAACTAAGTGCTGATACAAGTCCCAGTCAGCATGCGTGTACAATCTTATAGGTGTTTTGCCAGCTTCATCTCTGCGTTTTGTTTCAGGAAAGATGTCAAAAGAACATATTACTACCTTATGGTCACTACTTAGAAATTCGTGTCCCAAGTGTACTGTGGATAGTGTTACGTTGTTCATGAAAATAAGTCTAGGTTATTTCCGAATCTAGTGGGTGAATCTATGTCCACTCTCCAGTGACGATGGGATTCAGGAGATTATCACACCTTTGGGGTACTCGGAATGAAGGCCATGATACTTCTGGCGTATTGAAATCATCTCCAATAATTTTTTAACTGAATGGAAGATTGGCCTTAGCATTAAAAATGTTGCTGAGCCTATCATCAAGCTCCCTGCTGGATGAAGGGGTTCGGTACACACAACCCATCCGTAAAAGTTTATTTCTGAAAATTTTTATTTTGACGCAGTTCGAGTCACTGAGTTGTGACAGAATTGGGTTTCTGAACTGGGCTGCACACATGGATTGTTCACAGTAAATTAGTTTTCCACCCTCACAGCCTGTTTCTCTGTATACTCGAAAAAGGTTGCAGTTTACAGTTCTTAGGCTGTCAATAAGGATTTCACTTGTACACCAAGCTTCGGTGATCGCAATCAGTGGCGGTCTGCATATAGAAGCTAATGCACTTATTATTAAGTGTTTGCTTAGAACTGATCTAGTATTTATGAGGACAATAGATAAACACTGACATCGTGGTTTCAGCGCGCGGACAACATCTTGACAAAATACTTCGTGACCATCCTAAATATGCAAGTTTTTAGACTGCATACCTAAACTTCACTTTAGAAGTTCGCGTCCTACATATCGCTGAGGCCGTTGTGATCCACATTAAGAAACCTAACTTATGTACCCAAGAGAAGCTGGTTCAGACACAGTCCATACTTCGGCCAGCAAGGTTCTAATGTTGTGGAGACTTCCCAAATTTTATTTGATATTCTATTTGCTATTGTATTTCTATGCTTGTTACAATTTGTGCATCCTTAGTGAACTGTGATTCCATTGATCTAACTTAAGAAATCGACATCATTTAAGAAATATTAATATTGTTATTGACGACTATTCCAGAATATATATAATTGTAGAGCCAAAAGTGAAAACTATCAAAAAGGATATTCTTCGCTCGATTTTCTTCTAGATATCTGCACGAATATTTTCACCATATTGAAATCTGAATCATTGAATTCGGAAGAAGCGGACTTTCCTTTTGTTTGAATTGGTGTAAAGGACACCGCGAACTCGCAAAGTGGATTGACTATGCACCACTTTAGCCAGCGTGCTAGACCTTGCCGTTACAGATACAGAATTTGTAAGTATTATTGTATCAAGCTTCGCCAAATCCTGTGGTTTGAGACTTGGTTATGTGTTGCGGGACCATAAGATCTCAACAGTTTGCTTAACATCTACACGGACGTATGTCCACTTCTCGCAGTTGTAGACGAATGCGACACTACTCCAAACTGAAAACGTCCACCGCTTTTATTCAGAAAGGCCTATTTTTACATTTTCATGTAATTGGTTGTGAAGCCTAGCGGTTATTTCGCATTGATTTCTTATGGTGCCAACAGGATGCCCCCTGTTAATGTTAATGGCAATCATTATTAAATGTATACTTTTAAGACTCAAACAAAGAGTGCGTTGCCGTTAACGAAGCAGTCCAGGATATACTAGGAGGCTACAAGTCTTTAATCTTTTTCTAATCGGTTTATGTTCTTGTCTAGACCCTTTTATTGGCGAGTCATTTGACGGCAGTGACTCCACCTTTTCTTGGAGTCAATCCTAAGACAGTGACTCTGCAGCGATTTATTTCCTCCTTGACTTTTGAACTCCTGCTATCGTCTGGAATGCTTCGACTACGTTTGAAAGAAAAAGAGAATATACATCTGGTTCGTAGTCATCTCTTTGAATTGTTAACATGATTGGGAGCATCCATTCTTTAGATCGGCCGAACAGTTCTTTTGAAATTTCTTTGCAACATGAGCATGCCATTACCATCCTTGAGCTTTTTCCAGAATTTTAGACCATCGGTGTGGAGAACTGCTGGAGATTTGGTGAGCGCAGGTAATTCGTTGATACGCGAGAAGGGACCGAATACGGGGCCACATGGCAATACACTACGTGTTGTTACTCAGATGGAGAGTTTCGAGTTGGTCCGAATTATTTGCTAACTGTGAGGTATTCCCTAGTCCAGTTGAGCAAGCCAACACTGATTCACTGAGTTTTCTTAGAGAAAGATATATGGGACTTCTAACTATTGTGGCACTATTATACGTAACAGGTGCAAATTTCGAGTATTTGTTAATTGAGAATTCGAGAGGCGACGAAATCGACGCTCCTCGTTCGGGAAATTGTCTTTTTAGAATCTAATGTAACCGTAATTGACTTTTAGGGACCATAAAATCAAGCACAGTAATGGCATGTTTGTGACTTTTGGTTAAGTTGTCATATGCGTTGTTTTACTTTTTGATCGCTTTGTCTATAGCTGATAGCGTCTCTAAGCTGGCCTTTCTTGTAATCTCTTGATATATGTAGATACTGAGGATGGTCGTCATGTTGAAACTACTGAGGCGTATTTACATCGTCGTGACTACGCAGGAAAGTCTGGTGGCCGTAAATCCATGGCTCCCAGTAACAATATGGAAATGATCAGACGTGCTGTGAGTATGAATGTAAGTCCTCTAAAAGATGCACAGTTTAGGGTGGATTTTAGCAAGCGGTCTTTGAATTGCATGTGTGATACCTATTTTTGTAATTAGTTCAGTAGGTTTCTACCTCGCTTAGCAGTACTTCTTAAAGCCTAATTCAAAAAGTTATGAAATTCTGTGGATCGCATTTGTACTTGTTCTCTGAGGCTATATACAAACTAGGTTCTCGTACATCTGTGAAATTTTATCTTAGATGTACTGATGGAATAAACCCTAACACTTCAAAGACTCAGGGATTGACTTGTTACCAGAATGTAATTTCGTTGACTTAGAATATGCAGATGATATAGTCCTGCTCCTAGGTGAAGACGCTGATAAAATGCAGTCTTCTCAACACCTTGAGCATCAGTCTTCGAATGTTTGGCATGTGATTCGCTCCTGCTGTCAAATGTAAGATGATGCTACAGGACTGAACAACAGTGACTAATTCCTAGCTTAAAGAAAGCTAGTGAAGTGGTGGCTACGTGTGTTGACCACTTCACATATTTAGGGAGTTGCATCAGCAAGTTGATCACTGAGGAAACCTGAGCATGGATACAGAATGCTAGTTTCTCATCGGCCAATTTACACTGTCTCTGACTTAGTAGACGTGGTATCCGACTGTCAATCGAAGGACGTGTGTGCTGCACAGCAGCAGTTCGCTACGTCCTCCTTTATGGCTGTGAACGAGACATGGCCACTGAAAGTGGAAGACGTGAAAAGGCTAGTTGTTTTTCATCATAAGTGCCTGCGTTCTATCTAACATGTTAAGTGGTATAGTAGGGTGAGCAACATTGACATTAGGCTTCCGTCAAGTGGTAGGTAAGGAGAGGAAATCAATCGACGATGTTGTGAAGTTGCACCGATTAAGATAGTTCAGACATGTGTTATGTATGCAGGCCTAGCCATCGCCATCCTCGACAATGGGGAATGTTAGCTGAAATAGGATTGATCAGGTTGGGAAAGAGCTAGTGGTGTGGTCAAACCAAAACATGGCTTCATCAATCGATGAAATCCACAAAGGTTAGTTTAAGCCGACCATGTAGAAAGATGTAGACTTCTTGGTTGGGGTCCTCGGGATGGTAAACCCCAATGGCTGGAGAAAATAGGTGATATGGCTCAAAATCGTTCTCAACGGCGCAGATGCATCCACTCCTTGTGTCTTATAATACCCAATGAAACTACATAGTTCTTCAATATTACTATTATTTTTGCCTTATATGTATGTTCACTGTCTCTATTTTGCATTTCTCACTTTTCTCTCTTGTGTATGTTACATTGAGTGTGGCAACTCGAACTGCTGGACATCTGTGCAAAGTTCTATGTTTAAGCCAGTTAGTCAGGTGTGGATATTCTATTGGGCTTAAGTGATGCGTACTGACTTAGTGAGATAAACCTTAGTTGTCTCAGTCGTCTCACTGTTTCGGCTAACTTTTTCTCTATCTTTTCAGTCAAATCCAGAGAAGTTGAGGTTTTTTGGAATTCTTGATTTTCAATAAGAATAGTATTCATCTTCTCGAAGTAAAACACTTTGTTCATGATATCCACTACTGAACGCTTATCCCATCTTGCTAATACTATTTTATCTCATTTTTGGTCTCAATACTGTCCAAGTTGTGTTTACTACTTACATAATTGTGGCATCCACAATGCTGCGTGTATGCCACAGCTTGTGTATAAACTCTTTGAAAACAAGCTCATGGTACGATTTCTCTACTTTAGGAGGACATCTAACTGTATAAATCAGAACCACAGCATATATAAGTATCAGGTATCTTGTGAATTATTTTATCGTTCAGTATACCCACTGGTCACATTCAAGAGATTTATTAATTATATTATTTTTTGAGTGTGGATCTCCTAAGCTGTTTTTCTACTAAACAGAAAGCCATCAAAGGTTGTTTTGCGGTAGGCAGTATGGAAACAAATAGTACTACTAGTCATTCACATACGTATTTAGGTCTTAATATTTAGTATTTAATCGTGTTTGTAAAATATTTTGTATTTAGTTAGTAAGTGGGTCGGGAACTTCTGGGGTCACTTCTCAAAACAGCGGTTTGGCTGCAGGAGAGGTGTGGGTCAGAATTACCGTTGTCAATGGTGCTAACCATTCTCCCACCGGCCTTCAGCGAATAATTATTGCAGCTGTCGGGACTCAACTGCGGTTCTACAATACATGTGTGGAGGGTAAAAACTTTCTAACGTATGCCAAAGTTAGACAGAAAGAGGTAAGTTACATTTGTATACATCTTTATTTGTCTAACCAACATGTAACTAAATAAAGGTGTGCAAACTGTCGAAAAAAATTAAACCAGGCAAAGATCACGTGTGCACAGAAGGACAATGTTACTTAATTTTAATACAGGATAGAAGTCTCATGGTATTGATATATTACTCGTAGACTTCACGAGTAGTCACATACGGGACGGACGACGCACAAAATATATTGACATGCTTAGTAAGGATAAATTTTCATCAGACCGAGCAAAAGTCAAGAATGAAAGCGGGATGTGATAACGATATTTGCTACCTTGCTATGACCGCATCTGCTTTCCAGTCGAACATTAATTAGGCGCACATTTAGTCGGTAACTGTGTTTTCGCCAGCTGATATAGACTGGCAGGAATTTATCTTGATCAGTATATTTGGAATAATCAATAGTCCTTTGCATATAAATTGAAACTGTCTTTTATGGGTTGGGCGTTGTTTGCATCTTGTCTCCTATGCTAAGTGGTACGATTTTGTGAGCAATATTGAGGCTAACTGCGGGGTGTTAGTAGGGTTCATCAGTCGGTTAGGTTGCGAAGTTGCAAGTGCTGACTACCGGGCTGGGGACTTAGAGACGATGAAAACGTACTGTAAATGGAGCTGCCATAATTTAAAGTATCGCAAAACGAAAAAGCAAGAATTTAGTGCTACTCCATTAGGGAAAGATGAATATAGAATTCCTAGCTACATAAGTTTACGTCAATAATAATTGTCTACTCGATTTTATAGATTAATGATGTGTGGGTACTGTTAGCTTTTTTCTGCAAGTTTGGGTGAACGTTTGCATGGGTATCACATACCAGTCATTTAGAACAACGAATGGGTCCTCGTTTGTGTGATTGTGGTGAGAGCTGTCTACTAGCCAAATTGGTAGACAATAATTTACGTCAATGTTTACGTTCTCAAGATTGGTCGTCAGAAAATATGAACAAGACTGATTCAAAAAACGACCACAGCAGACTTTGGGTCGGCGGATACAGTTAACATATAGATGATCTGACAGTCAAGAAACAGTCACAAAGAGATGAAAGAATAATAAGTGAGAAACAACCAATTAGAAGACTGTGTTTGTTTGCTTAACTAATCTATAATAATGTACATGAAAATGTATAAATATGCTTTGATTTCCTTAATAAATGATCTGTTGCCTGGCCCTTGTCTTCTGTTGTTACATGATTACTCTGTCACGTCCAGATCATAATACTAAAGCCATCTTATTAAAATATTTAGGTCCGTAAAAACCCAACGCTACAGTAGAGCAGTGCTGTTACACAGGATACATGTTTTACTAATAAGTAAAACATTTGGGTTGCAAAATGGCACAGAAATACAAAAAGACTTTGGTTTTCTGCCAGGTTATTTGTATCTACCATTTTATCTAGGTTGCTGTTAAGTGTGAATTAGGTAGGTAATTTAGTACTCCTAACTAAGTCATTTTGTCAAGTAGTAGTGATACAAATAAGCTTTGAAGTAGTTTACGTGATGTTCAGTAAGATTATGTACTTGCATGTACAGGTTTAAGTTTGACAAAGCCACGGGGATCATTGTTGTCATAATAGCTGATGCTGTGTGCCGATGAGGTTGTGAGTGTGCATTCTCTGAGATGGATTATCACACGTAAAGTATATTTGTAACAACAGAAGACAACAAAGAGAAGAAAGTAGAAATACATAATATAGACAGTAAACAGAGGTGAGAGACAAACATTGCCCGACGAGGAAGGCGATGACTAGGCATACGTAACACATGTCCTAATCATCTCAGTCGATGTAATTTCACAGCCTCATCGATCGATTTCCCCTCCTTACCTAGCACTCGACGCCTGACCTCAATATTGCTCACCTTATCGTACCACTTCACACGGGATATAGAACGTAGACACCTATGATCAAAGACAGCTTGTAACAACAGAAGACAAGGGCCAGGCAACAGATCGTTTATTAAAGAAAATCAACACATATTTATAGATTTTAATGTACATTATTGTAGATGATTGTTAGTAGAGAATACAGTCTGTTGATTGTTTGTTTCTCACAGAAAGTTAACCTTGCATCGCTTTGTGGCTGTGTCAGATCATCCATATGCTAACTGTATCCGCCTACGCAAAGCCTTTGTTCTCATTTTCTCACCACCAATATTGGAGACATAAACATTGACGTCAATTACTGTCTACAAGCTTTGGCTAGCAGCCATCTCTCACCACATGTTCATGTCAGTCTGTGTTAACGGTTAACTCTCAATAGAAAAGATACACAGAAACCAGGTCAGGGTATTACAGCAGTTTATTAGGTTAACTATATTTGTAGATTGCATCTCAGAGAATTTTAAAATTTTTAAGCTTACGTGGTTCATGATGTAAAATGATCTATCACACTTTATTAGCATTGATCTATTTACTTGAATTTGAGTATACGCAATGCTTGCAGCGTAATTACTAGACTGTGAAGATTGTAATGCCGTAGTAGCCTTGACCTGTATTGCTGCCATTCTCAATGCATAGAATTGTCCAAAAGTGGTGTGACTCTCCAGCTTATATGTCAGGTACGCAATGTATGAATTAATCCACTGTTTGCCTAAGCCACCTTTTATGCTATTCGTAGCCCATAATACAAAATTTCACATTTTATTACATTTTTGTTCTACCTGCGTTTTTGCTCTGTTATTGCACTTAGTGTGACTGGCTTTACAGTTCCCAGGATGATTTATTTCCAACTAATATGCGTCTAATGGTTTCATTTTGGTGGAGTTTAGTACTAAGTGTTGATATCCATTGATTCTAAATATTTACGTTCCTTGAATGCAAGATGACTGAGTTATTATCAAGCAATGCTAAAATATTGACCGGGTATAAACATTGTTTTATCCTTATAATCTACACTTTTTCAGGTTCACAATTACCGCAAATCTCTACAGAATGCACGTGATGCACTTCAAGGCTCACAGTTGATTACTGACATTACAATTGTCCCAGAACCTCGAGTTCCTTCCATCTCAGATAAAATGTCAAGGTCGGAATCAATAAACAGTACACCTCTACCAGAAACTTGGATAGAAGCGTTAAAACAGTGTTTCGTACAACGCTATCAGCCTAACACACGCACTTTGGATCTATCTTCGTTACATACAGATCCTGATCTCCTTAGTCAAGGTCTGTATTTGCCTCTAAACAAACAAGCCGTTGTCCATGCTCTAATTGCTATTTTGAAACAAAACCAGGCACAGGTAAATATTTTCGGTCAGAAAAAAACTTTGACTTTTTACAAAATTCTTGTCTTACATACAATTTTTTTTGTTTAGACAACAGTAATAGTTATTGATGCATGCCATGCAACAGCGTTAATATAGACTGTAAAATACTAGCAAACTATTTCAATGTTTTTCAGGTCGGTAATAGTTTTCTCTCTTCATTTCTTGTAACTGGTTTCAGAAGGATGACGATTCAAGTTATATTCTGATGTTGCAAAACCAATGTAGGTACCCATCATAATTAAGCGCCAAAGCTGAATGTTCGATATGATATTGCATAACCGAGAAACTCATTTCTTTGGGGGTTCAACTTGACTCAGTTATAATGGAAATCAAATTTCTATTTATGCTTCCTTATATGTAACGAATGAGTGGAACAAGTGGCTTTTTCATTTTGTGTGCCTACATGCCGATGTATGCTAGTCAGTGGATTTAGTTGTATTACAACAAATATTTAATAAATTCCTTTTTTATTTTCTCAAGCTCTCAGTACTCAATTTGTCAAGCAACCGCCTGACCCATCTGAACGCTTTCTCTCCCTTGTCTTCAACAAGTGCTGGATGCACTCCTGTATCAATTGAGCGCATAGACCTCAGTTCGAATCCTTTAAGTGGAATACCGATTCTTTCCGGTCTTCGAGACATTGTTGGTCTAGTCGAACTTGATTTAACTGAAACTCCACTCTTGTCCAAATTCCATCCAAACGACCGAGTGTTTGCAGCGTGAGTGTACACTGTTATCCATTTATCTGCGATCCTTGGCCTCCATCCCGGCTGGTAGTCAATCTCGCGGCATATGGTGCTCATATCTTCCAAAAACTGGATGTATAATTTTGTCCATTATCTGTTGATAAGTTTGAGTTTTGTTTCTTGTCAATAGAGATAAATCTAATTGTTTTCCCCATTTTAAAATAAGCTGTTATTTTAGGGCAGCGTAGAACATGTGTATTCTTTGATCAGTTTCTGAAATTACCTCAGGATAAACAATCTCAACCAATGAGACTACTGCAAAGCAAGTCAGTTACGTCTTGAGCTTCTCTTTGAAGGGCTTCAGTTTGCATCTAGTAGTATTAATTATAATACCTGGGATAATCATAGTCAAAAGAATCAAGTATAACACAGGAGTAGTAATCAAAGCTTATATCATGATATACGTCCTTTGCAGGAGTTTAAACGGTTGTCATCTAAATGTACCAACAGTTGCGAAATCCGTCTGTGCTATATGTTCAAATCATTTTATGCTGCACGTCTGTACATTGCAATATGCTTAAGTTTTCCTATAACTCCAAGTGTGAATGACATAATGAGGCTTACTTCCTAAGATGCAATCAAAGTTGTTGCAAAGCCCTCATATTCTATCGATTACAGTACATTCACTGTTTGCAGTGCTCACTAAAGTGAGCATCTTTTTTGGTTGCGATACGTTAACGTGTAAGTGGACAGAACTTTTTCAACTAAATCTCACATAGTTTAACGAATAAATATTGAACATCAAGGGTTTATGGTAATTTCTCAATAGAATGATAAGATTTGGCAGCTGATAATCTTAACTCCATGTGAATAAAGTAAAGACAACATTTTGCAGAATAATATGTTGCCATCATGTATTTCGCCGACTTCTCATCAGCTGCTTCCAGCTTGCAAATCTTACTTGATGTCACTTGACAGGAGGTTCCGGGCTTATTAACAATAACTCTATTAATTATTAAGGTCAACAAGTCAGAGAGGTTTGTGATAACAAGGATAATGAAAAGTGGCATGACTACACAAATATTCGATAGGTATAATAGATAAAACCTTAAAAAACAGCAAGTTAATTGTGAACTATGATTTAGCAAATTATCTTTTACTTACTGTCTTTCTAAGTTAGCGGTAAACATTGTCATTTAAGGTGATTTATATTCAAGATACTGGTGTATTTATGTGGTTAGATGATTAATAATTTTAGTTTACTAATATGCATCTCACAGCTTTTCCTTTTCAAAGAGCTACCTAATTTCATTCGTTTCATTCTCCATTCTGGGATTTTGTTCCCTGAAATCCCTCTGTGTCAACCTAGTAAACTGCAAAAGATTTTGCCGACTATCAAACGCTTGGTGAGTTGTAACTGTTGTGTAATTCTTGTGCAAAATTCTCATACAAAGTGTTTATCAAGTTATTTATAAATTCATACTATACTATGAAATATATATTCACAACTTGAAAATTACATGTTTCCTTCTCATATTCCAGTAGATTGGCAAAGTGCTTGTTTTTTCATATTTTAATCCCTCACGGAACTATCCGACTCATTAGTCTACATTTTTTTTGCGCCTAACCAACATCTTTGTGGTGATATGTTAATTAGGAATATTGGCATTTTAACAAACGCCACTCCCCGTGTCACTACGTAAACTTTCATATTTTATATTTTTAATAATAATAATAATCTACTTTATTCCAAAAACAGTACTTGTAATACAGAATGGGATTCTCAGCATTTGTCACAAGCTAGTCCTATTGTTAAGACGTAAGGGCATTAAATGTTTCACGTCCCATCTTTTCGCTGAGTCAAAAAGCTCAATAGAA
The DNA here is from genome assembly GCA_944472155.2 of Trichobilharzia szidati. Classification (NCBI taxonomy): domain Eukaryota; kingdom Metazoa; phylum Platyhelminthes; class Trematoda; order Strigeidida; family Schistosomatidae; genus Trichobilharzia; species Trichobilharzia szidati. The sequence goes on from OX235279.1 coordinate 115,954,651, forward strand.
AGTATGCAAAAATGCACTAAGGAGAAATATATACTGGCTAAAGCCGTATAAATGAGACAGTTGTATCAGTGGTAAAAATAAAAAATAGTTCAAACATGTGTGTCGTTTCTCCGTTTATTATCTTACTTTGAGGGCTGATTTAAAATCCTCACTGACTTCGTTATCACTCTTTATCAATACTTCAAACCCTTAATTCACCTAACTCAGTATCTTAAGTAAATTTGATATCTCTTAGTGCTGATATTATTGTACTGTCGAGTTACTAAAATGCAACTGTCCTTCACCCGTGTTTTACTATTTCAGAATGGACAAGATTTACCACAGACCGTACAGTTCGCAATTGAGCAAGGTTCTGATTCAACTAAACCACAACCGAAACCGCTGCCTCAGTCAATACAAGGTTATTTCCCAAATGATGAAGTTAAAACAGCTTTGCTAAGTTTTCTGAAACTGTGAGTTTTTCCGTATACTGTTGATATTATGGTTTGAAATTGCCTACTGATCATAGAATTGTCACGTCTAAGTAATGATTTATCCGATTCAAACTAATAGTCGTGCTTTAAAACGTGTAATTCGGTATGGGAATAGTGCAGCGAAATTTATTGCGAATGTAAAGGCCTAGGCACAAGTGACCACTTAATCCAGAATGGTGCAAAAATGTTTAATACTGAAATGATATCACTCTCACTGGACAACAAAATATGCATTGCACATATTTCATTAGGTGGCTTGACTGATGCACTATTTATTTGTGTTATTACTTGATGCCATCTCTATTTTCTCACCAAGACGATTGGCAGTTAAATGTCAATAAAACAAGTGGTTCGTTGGTATTTTTTCAGTTTTGATCTCATTCTATCGATCATATTACATTCACTATTTTCAGTGCTCATGAAAGTGAGCATCTTTTGTAGTTGTGACACCTTAGCGTTCGGTATGGTTTAATTTAGTATTTCAGGTGCTGATATATTTTTTAAGCGCAAAAATGACTCCTAATCCCGAAATTTGATGGATCATGTTCGCCCAATATTTACATTCAATGTTTCTTTTGTCTTTTAGTTGCCATATCTGTTTTGCAAAATTGTAATATCATTCTACGTAACATATTGATGGAAAACTCGTCACATCACTTGTGTTTGTGTGAGAACCCTTAGTTTTCATTTGCTTTACAACATAAGATACCACTGGTTTCAGAAACCCAACAGTTTTAAGACTAACGTCTCAGAACTGTATTGTTATTTTTCAATTTTTCCGTCAAAAATATTGCTCTAACAGCTTTACTTAATCGATACTTCCTTTCACTTATGAAGTATCGTACATATCTGGCGGCTTCTAGTCGCAAGTATGTGTAGTGCAAAATTTCTAGCGTAAATTCAATCTAACTGACCTTCATTAACTGTGACTTTTTATTTATTTTAAAATTAGTTATCTCAACCGCTATGACACCCAGCCCCGGGGGGAGAACTTGTTACCTTACTATACAAGCCTATCTCAACTTGCTTTCTCCGTGGTTCCTGAATCTCGTATTCCCAGTACACAAAATGTATCATTTAATGCACGTATAGAGGTAGAGAATGAGTCGGGTCAACCAACCGTAGCATATTTAACAACATCTCGGCTAACACAACCTTACTTCACGCGGAGTCGCAATCTTCTTCGTTGTCGAGACGAAAGCAGACGACGTGACATGGTTGTTCGTGGCAGTTTGGCAATCGCTTCCTTTTTGGATGAATTACCAGCAACAGAACATCAACTAGAATCCTTATCTGTTGATGTTGCGTTTCATTCTGTAAGTTCTGTTTACCCTTAATTTATCAAGAAAAAATTATATGGTCCATTTAAAATGCAAATCTACAAGTTATTTATGTGAAGTCAACACTTAATTACTTAATTGTTGTGTATTGTAACAAAAATGCTACATATATTATTACTACTATTATTATTGTTTCCTTTAGTTCCTAGGGGAACATAGGGCTTTAGCCGTGCGTCTCCATTGCGTTCGGTTCTCTGCTAGAGTTTTCACCTGGTTCCACGTCTGCCCACACGTTTTCATCTCCTCTTCACATCACCTCCTCCAAGTCACCCTTGCACTGATGACCAACTCGCCGCTTCCCTTTTGGGTTCCACTCGAGTAATGGCTTGTCAGGTGATGTCACTTGATGGTTTCCTCAGAGTATGGCCAATCCATCCCGATTTCTTCCTGCCTATTTGTTTCACAATCAATTCCTGCTGGGTTGGTTCGCTCCTAGAGATCCCTCACTATTGCTGATCTTTTCTGGCCATCTGATCTTGAGTATTGAGCGAAGACAACTGCTAATGAATGTCTGTAGCTTGTTTGAGGTGCTCTTTGTGACACGCCAAGTCTCTGATCCGTATAGTAGCACTGACTTCACATTGGAGTTGAAAATCCGGATCTTATTTTTGATGCTGAGTGCTGTTGACCTCCACAGAGGCTTGAGAGTAGTGAAAGCTTGTCTTGCTTTTCCGATTCTTGCTTTGATATCCTCGTCAGTTCCGCCTGTAGTTGGAACGACGCTTCCCATGTTGGTAGGTAATGGAGGTTGTTTCTTTCAGGTTCCTCCCATTTATGCTGATTGTTGTCTGTTATTGTTGGCCAGGAATCTTCATCACTTCTGTCTTCTCAGTGTTCACCTGAAGGCCTATCTTCTCTAGATGCTTCTTCTGCCAACCTGTTGCTTTTCACTTGCATATCTTCCATTTTGTGGGAAATCAGACATATGTCATCGGCGAAGTCTAGATACGCCAAGTTTTCTGTGTGGGTCCATTTTATGCCTGTCTCCTTGTTGCCCACTACCTGTCGCACTATCCAGTCTACCGCATTCAGGAAAATCATTGCAAATAGTAGGCATCTAGCCAGTCTTGTTTTATTCCCATCTTCACTTCGAAGGATTCCGTAAGTTTCCCGTTGTGGATTACTTGGCATGCAGCATTGTACAACTGTTGGATGAGATGTATGATTGTCAGCGGCACCCCGTAATAGCGAAGTAGTTGCCAAATCACCTCTCGATCGACGCTGTCGAAGGCCATTCCAAAGTCGATGAAGTTGAGATAGAGAGGTGACTGTCATTCCAAGTTTTGTTCAATGATGATCCGTAATGTGGCGATGTGATCAATGCATGACTTGTTTCTCCTGAATCCAGCCTGTTCCGGTCGAAGTTTTTCATCCAGGGGATGTTTGATTCTCTCCAGGATGATGCGGCTTAGTATTTTGCTTGGGATGGACAGGAGCATAATTCCGCGCCAGTTCTTGCATTGACTTAGGTCTCCTTTCTATGGTAGTTTGAATAAGTATCCTTTCTTCCAATCCTCGGGTACTTTGCCCTCTTTCCACACCTTCTCCAGTAGTGGTGTCATCAAGTCCATTTTCAACGCGTCTGCTGGGATTCTATCTGGTCCTGCTGCTTTTCCAGTATTTAGCATCTTGATTGTCTTCAGGATTTCTGTTTTCGTCGGATGGCTGATGTCCACTGGTAGCTCTGCTTCGGCTGTTGTTACTATTGGGCGCGTTGTGGGCGGCGGTCGAGCCAAATATGAGTATCAAATTGAAAAGTAAATGTTTCTCCGCTCAATCCTTTTACTTTTTAAATGTCAAAATGGGGACTTTCTCTATATAAAATCAAACCTGTATTAATCTTCATTGGGGAAACAAACACCGGTGTAACTAAGTTAATCCTTTTGGATTCTGATTTTTACCACTTTTTGTTGTGTTATCCGTTTTTCTTGTTATGATCTGCATTGTTTTCCGTTGGACAGATAGTCAGCTTTGTGATAGATTTTGAAAATATTCACATTTCTGTACATATTATCATCTTGGCTTTTTGAAATTTGTACAGGAAAACCAAATGTTGTTCACCTTTGGTGGGGTATTTTATGAAGTCGCGCCAATCGCTTCGTCTGCGATGACTTCAACTCCCGAAAAGTCTGTTCGCAAAATACTACGTTGTTTCACACGAACCATGATATTAGCTGCCCCTGGTGGCCATGTCATACAGGACGACTTTATTATATCAAACCCAAGTACTTCTCTGTGTAAAGTAAGTAATATTCATTTCCGATATCATTGCTTCCACTTCGTCTGACACACCCGAAAGAGCTTTTAGCGAATTTATGATTCATTACAATGAATTTTGTCCCACTGATCGGAATCTATCGGTTAAATATGTCTAGCAAGTCATACACTACTACAATAAGATTTCAAAGCAGTTTTCTGTTGCTTGACTGGTATGATAGATGCAATAATACGTAAACAAATCAATTACACTCAACCCACTCCCAAATCGAACTTCCTCCAGAGATGAAGCCTAGCGGGTATTACACGATTTTGTTATTTATATCATACTACAGAAAGCTGTTAACGTTCACAAGCAAGATACATGGCGTATTGGTACTGTTTAGGAAACTGATTCCTGAAATCCTAATGTTTTCTCTATCAGGGGCAGCTATTCCTCCACGAGAAAGCAAAGTGTGTAACACTAACAGAGAAGAGAGCTTCACAACCAGTTACCAGAATATCAAATGCTTATGTTTAGAATGTTGCGTATTCTCTACAGTCTGAAATGTAGTTGATAATGCGCTTTCAGTTATTCAGTATGAACAAAATTAGTCGTTAAACTATGCACTGCATATGACATTTGAGGAAGAAAGCATCAAAATGGGATTCGGATAGTTTATTAAATTCAGTTGAATTAATTATTCTTCCCCTCAATGTTAATTAACGGCAATTGATTTTTCCACTCATTTTCTACTTTTACAAATAATTTAAAGCTAACATTCTTAATCATTCTCACTCTAGAAATATATAACTGAAATGGCTACAAAATCTAGAAAAGTGAATCCAACTCCCACACAACAACCTGCATCAAATGTTAATTTGTCTATACCTGATGCTAGAGAGCCTATTCTAACTGAATTCAGTCGACGTACTGGCATGAACATACCTTTTTCGAAACAGTGCTTAGAAGAATTCGCATGGGATGTGAATGCTGCTTTCAAAGCTTTTGAAACTATGAACTCATCAGGAAAAATTCCTATTGAAGCATTTATTCCATGAATTCAATCACGAAGTATTAACATTTGTATTTCTTCAGTTCATATATATTATTTCCGTGTATTATTATATTCTGATATGTCGCAGTTTGTCGTTAGTTCAGTTGCTTGTAGAGTACTATTCGTCATGTTTTTTTATCCAGTTGAGAGAGATTATTCATCAGAAAGTTTGATGTCACCTGCATTTTTTTTGTGTGTGAGTGTGTTGCGCTCGTTCTGCTAACCCGAAATATATATCTGTTGGGAAATTACTTTTTCAATAAAAAAAACAAACTAAAAAATCTGCAAAGTGAAGTGTTCCCATTAAAAAAAATGCTAAAACAGTACCGAATCCCAACAAGACAAAAAAAGATAAACGGGTCAAAGAAAGAACTTGAGCGATGTATGTTGTGGTCTGATTGCTATCAGGTGTACATCATCAACTCCTGATGTATTAGTCGCTTGACCAAGATGAAAAGTGTGGCGATATAATGCTCTACAGTAGTTGGATTATCGATAAATTGTTGCATTATCGGAATATATATGTATACACTCACAATATAATATTTCCATATGTACTTAAAACTTTTTATTATTCTTTGTGTTTATGAACAACTGATTATTACTCTGCTTTATAAACTGCTTATAATCCTGTTATTTTTTGGGTTGATTTTCTGTTCAGTTTTTATGTACATTCTTTGATTGTGATTGAAAGTCAGTAAAAACAATTGTATTATCTGAATATGACTTTTTATTTTGCTCAATTCAAAAAGAGATAATAAACAAAATTCGTCATCATATAGTTGGTATTGTATAATCAAAAGTTGTGAAATATCTCCTATTACAATCATAAAGCAAGGCCAGTTGAGGAAAAGCAGGCATGATTACGCTGTCCAGGTACAAATAGAATCTAAGCAGAAAGTATAAGATGAGGCTTTACAGTTTCTCATTTCAATGTCAAAAATGATTTCATTTGCTTGTGTTTAGTGCTTTAAGGAGAAATTCGGAATTACGAAAAATACTTCTAATCATTTGGCTTCGTTTATCCTCACGTTTCGATATCACAGTTAGTCATGTCTTGTGAATTATCTTTGCTTCCAGGTTCAGTACTCGTTGATTCCTCTGTAGTGACCACCCCACTTGTGTGTGCTTCGTCATTAGTGTTCTGCTTAGTGGTTATTTTGGGGCAGTTTTCAAGCAGTAGTGGCTGATCACTCTTCTCAAAGTTTCGCAGCGAGGGAAGTGAGTGGAAGCGATATAACCTGTCCACTGTTTGTTCACATATGGAATGGGTGTAACCGTCATTCTGAGAAAGTTCACTGTCGTATATTCCCAAAGTTAGGAAGGACCTAGCCCTATCATGACTATGTATGTCGAAAAATTCACAGCCAATGTCCTGTTCGTAAAATGCTGAATCTGCATTTATTTCATGCTGTCCCACCACCTCATCACCATTAACTTGATTTTCTCCATGACTGTCCATTTCGCCAACGGATTTATCATTGTTCGTCTCGGAGTTCTCGGGAGTTTTCTGTTATAAAAATAAATCGAAAGTTGTGAACTATGTTCAGTGAAATACAAGAATAAAATAGCCCACAAGATATTCACATACATATAAGAATTTAACTTACTCGTTTTTCATCGTGATGAGAATGTCTGCTCCCTAAAAATTATATAAGCATGTCACACACTAATCGATTGTTTTTGAGTTTTCTGAATTGGAGAAAAGGCGGCTCATCTGTCTAGGTTTTCGGCCCCAGCCCCTGTGTTTGACATTCGAACACTGTCCGATTCAAACAACTATTCCTGAGCATACGAATGGCGTCATCGACCGTCGCACTGTGAGTGTGACAGTTGTATTCAGATTCAAAAGGTTATTGACTGCCATTCCATTTTCTACATTTGACTTAACCTTAATACAGTCTGGCAGCTACTAACAACAAAATTCAAGTGCTAATATTGTCGTGCAAGGGTAACTTGTTTATTTCATATAAAGTGATTATTATCATTCTCTTAGATTCAAAGTGGGGCATAGGGAAGGATTCAGCAAATAGAAGGAAACTCAGCAATTGCAATGCATGCACTAGTGCATGATAGGGCGGGACGGAGTTATAATTTTGAAAAGTAATGTAGGTAGGTGGAGAGATAACTGAATCGTTGTTCATCGAATCTACGCTCAACATATACAACAGGAATGACTCACCACCAACACCGGAGATATTGAAAATATTACTACCAATCAAGTCAAGGGATAGAAAGTAATGGAATTATATAGATGAAGTTTGGAAGTTATGTGAGTGCCTTGATTTGATTATGAGAAGTAAATGGTGCTTGAAACGTCATTGGTAAATATTACTGTACACTGTGTGATCGTATAAAACAAATTCACTATATGATGGAATTACACTATCACAGTGTCCAGGTTTTATTACATCAATTTACTCTTGTTTTTAGTATCGAGGCTTCGAATTCCCCATTATTTGCTTCGCTACTCTCGCTTTCCTTAAGGGTCTTCATACTGGTCCGTAGCCATTCACTAGCAATGTTATCCTTATTTATTTGATTTCCTTGTTCAGTATTTTCTGGGTGATTATTTAGGCTCCTGGTTCGATTACATTACATTTAACTGAAAATAGCTACACCGATTTTGGGTGGGATGAGTTAAAGCCCAAGTATCGGTTTTGTATCACTGACAGGTTGGTTTCAACGTAGGACTTTGCACCGATGTGCAGCAGTTCGAGTTACCACACTCCATGTAACACACAAAGGAAGAGAAGGGAGTACAGAAAGATTCAAAACAGAAATATGAAGGAAAAAGAATAGTAATATCGAAGAACCACATAGTTTTATTCGATATTATAAATCATAAAAAGTGAGTGCACCTGTGCCACTGAGAACGAATTTGAGCTATCACACCAATTGCCTCCAGCCATTGGTTCTCACCATCCCGAGGACAACAACCAGTCAGGAAGTCTACACCTCCCTACATGGTCGGCTTAAACTAACCTTTGTGGATTTCATCGATTGATGAAGCCATGTTTTGGTTTGACCACACCACTAGCTCTTTCCCAACCTCATCAATCCTATTTCAGCTAACATTCCCCATTGTCGAGGATGGCGATGGCTAGGCCTGCATACATAACACATGTCTGAACTATCTTAATCGGTGCAACTTCACAACATCATCGATTGATTTCCTCTCCTTACCTACCACTTGACGGAAGCCTAATGTCAATGTTGCTCACCCTACTATACCACTTAACATGTTAGATAGAACGCAGGCACTTATGATGAAAAACAACTAGCCTTTTCACGTCTTCCACTTTCAGTGGCCATGTCTCGTTCACAACCATAAAGGAGGACGTAGCGAACTGCTGCTGTGCAGTACACACGTCCTTCGATTGACAGTCGGATACCACGTCTACTAAGTCAGAGACAGTGTAAATTGACCGATGCGAAACTAGCATTCTGTATCCATGCTCAGGTTTCCTCAGTGATCAACTTGCTGATGCAACTCCCTAAATATGTGAAGTGGTCAACACACGTAGCCACCACTTCACTAGCTTTCTTTAAGCTAGGAATTAGTCACTGTTGTTCAGTCCTGTAGCATCATCTTACATTTGACAGCAGGCGCGAATCACATGCCAAACACTCGAAGATTGGTGCTCAAGGTGTTGAGAAGACTGCATTTTATCAGCGTTTTATCACCACAGTTGTCAGGTGACAACTCGCTGTAAGCTCTCACCTGGCTGACTGCATGAGTTCGTTTGAGTAGAGTGAGTGCCTTGATCAGTGCGCTGTATTTCCTCGGTATTCCGTTCACAGCCAGAAACCGCCATGGTACCTCTCGGTCGATTGTTGGACACCGACGGTAACTATGCCTATGTTCCAGAATCCTCCGAAGGGTGAAGATCTGGTCTGTACACCCTTTTTCTTGTCTAAAACCTGCATGATTTTCTCGTGTTTGTTTCTCCCGAGCACCACTCAGTCTACGCATGCTTATCGAGTCTGCTACTTCAGATACCATATTAGTCAAGCTAATCCCCCTATGATTATCGCAGGAAGACCTGTTTGCCTTCTTGTATGTCGGGATAACCAATGACTTACACCAACCCAGCGGAACTACCTCTGATTCCCAGACGCTACCTAGTATCTTAGTTAACGCAGACAGTAAACCGTCTCCACCGTCCTTAAACACCTGTGGAGTGATCCCATCAGGTCCCACTGCTCTGCCTCGTTTCAGATTAGAGACAGCTTTTGTAACCTCAGTTACGGACGTAGGGTTCGTGTTTATATCCCATTCAGAGAGGTGTTGGGTAAGTTGAGCGCGGCAGTAGGCTAGCTAAATTCCCCCTCAAAGTGTCCTTTCCAAAGTTCTAGTCGTCTATTCTGGGAGGTAATCATGGTGCCATTCTTCTCAGAGATTGTTTCACTTATCGTTTGCCTTTTATCACCTGTTTCCCTGATAAGCCTAAGAACTCCATTATGGATAAGATTTTATTTTGATAAATCACACAGTGTTAAACAGTAATACTGACTGATGACGTTTCGAGCACAAACTATTTCTCATAACCATATCAAATTGTCTAGTGTTACCTATCGCCGATGCCTTCCTCATCTCTTTCGCTTCTCTCACCCACCACTGTTCACTGTCGTTGCGAAGACTTCTTGCTAGTTTGTGTTTGAGCAGCTTTCGCTCCTCAACACATTCGGAGCTCTCCGGAATCAGTCTTCTTGCGTCAATCAGTCCGGGTGAGGTAGCAGAAATCCACTGGCTCTTACTAACTTCAGGTTATCAACCGCTTTCACAGCTGTGTCTACAGCTAACTTTATATTGTGCCAGGCTTCCTCAGGAGGACTCTAGCTGTTGGTCTCAGATACGCATTTAGCTATGTCTTCCTCGTATATGGACTCGGTGTTCTCATCGGATTGGGGGGCGTAACTGCTTCGTTGCCAACAGTTTATTATGCTCGTTTAATCTCAGGCACAAACGTGGGCAACCAGGACGTGATCAGAGTCTACGCATGTGTTCCAGAATGAGTGGCAGTCTTCTACTGACCCTCACCAACGATACCCTATCGTTATGTGGTCTATCTGAGTCCAGCGTTGATTTGATGATGGAGGTTGCCAGGTTACGCGGGGTCTCTTTGTGCCTGAAATTATTGCTGACTACGAAAAGATGATTATCTGACCAGAACTGTAAAAGACAATCACCGTTGTCGCTTCGTCGGTAAGGAACATCATGCGTGACACCTACATACTTCTCAGTCTGGCACAACTTCCCTACTTCAGTATTGAAGTCGCCTGCTAAAACATCTATGTGTGAGCGTTTTGATCTTTGCAGCAAGTTTGACAGTCTCAGGTGGATGTCTTCCTTTAGTTCATCCGAACTGTAGTCGGTTCGGGCGTATGTAGACAGTATAAAAAGACATCAATGGGTGGCTCAGCCCTTCCTGCTTCTAACGGGCCTATTCTAACGGACCGCACACATGCAACTATCTACTGGGATCCAGTCGAAAAGTGATTTCTCTGCCCTAACACTCAATGCTATCCCTACACCTGCGGGTTCTCGCGAACTTGCTGAGGTGTCTTCCGACACCCCTATTTGTGGTCACAGAATGAAATGAAGATGACTCACTAGCCTGAAGAATAGTGTTGATAGTAGTAGGGAAGCAAGATGATGAGGTTGACAGGGGTAATGGAGAATGATGATAACGAGAGCTTCGTGTTCTTTTCGGAGTGTGTGGTCAGTTGTTACATCCCGACTTCCCACAAGGTGGAAGTTGCTTTTTCTTGGGGTACCAGGTAAGGGAGAGAGAATTTGTGTTGCGTGACCGCGAAGCCCAGGGAACAACTGCTTGAGGCCTGTCACTCATGGCCTGTCTGAACTGGCATCCTGGTTTGGTTCCGTATTAGTAAATTACCGCCTGCTATGGACCACCGTAGGGTAAGTCGGGATATACAACTTTCGCAGTCGACGTTTTCTAATCCCCTGTCTCCGTAGTGGAGAGACAGCACAGTTGACATGCTGGTCACCTGAGGGTAACAGCTTACTGCTGCTACATTCCTATTCCCCAGCAGTACGACTTTGCCCACACGGTGTAGAAAAACACCTTACACTATGCCGGTAACTGCTTTTAGTCTAATCTCCACGCAAACAATCTTCCTCGCATGGTAAGACATGCAGGAACATTACTTTCAGTCAGTGTAGCTTGTTGGTTCATCGCGATATGCAAGCCCGACCACCACGTGAACGTAGGAGATATCGTTACGGAGATCCATGAAATGGATCTCAGCTCATCATTGTTCTTTTGTTTTATTTGCTCTATATTTGCGTGAAATAAGGAGTGTGGTGACTTGAACTGCTGGACTTATTTGCAAAGTTCTACGCCTAATCTCATTCAGAAAATGAATTCAACTCTTTCTAGGGAAAGTTTATTTCATCAGAGCTCAATGCCTCCATTATTGAGGGGCCGATTTTTCACTTGGTTATCAATAGTTGATGGTGTTCTATCCCAACTTCACTTTTCTTAGCACGGTATTTTCCTTAAAACAATTTGTTGGCCAATATAGTTTGCGCACACCCGATATCTATGGTCGGCCTGAATTTGGGCTACCGATATCCATGCTGAAAATTCCACACTTGTACTGAAAATACGGTGTGGAATCAAGCTGTAAATCAAAAAAAATAATAAATAAAATTTGTATATCGTGTTTCTGTCTGTGATAGTATTCGTGTCTGAAGAGTAACCAATGAATATTTATGTAATCGAGTCAGGAGTTTAAATTGTTAGTGAGAGGTTTTAAATGATGAAAACAAACAACAATGGAGATTACTAGTGAATAATTACTCACCAGAATTTATGGGGAAAAAATTGAAGTTAGTGAAAACAAAAGTAGCCATATAATTAATGAGGAATACAAAGCCGTCCTATTACTCCTCATATAACGGCGGAACAACAGGTGTCCTATGTCGGAAGCTGGAATTAAGGTGGCAGTGAAAACAACCGACTGAATCAGGGACAAAATTGGTCGGTTTTAAGGACTCGATAAACCCAATTAGGAAAAATAATACAATTTACCAGATACCATGTAACTACCGTGAGGACAATTACATAAGTTAGATTGGTAGATGAGGATCAGTTAGATCATCGGAACGTAGGAATTTAAGTCGATCTAGAATGATTGACTCTGATGAACTGAATAACCTAGAAAATTGCCGTGTCATTGCAGTTCCTTCATTTGTACGTAATCACACAACCGGGTGGAATAGGCCAAGAGTATTATATAGTAATATAATGTGGTGGAGACAGAGAGATTAATCGCCTAATCTTTGTCGATCGAATGAACACCAAAAGATGCAACGCCTATACCGGATATATGGAAATTGCGATAAAAACAGGAAGCAGTAGAATTTAAAAAAAAAGCAAATCAGAAAGTCGTGTTAATAAATTTTTAAGATTGTGAGCCATAAATTATGCTTGAAACTCCATCCAGTAATTATTACTGTATCACTGTGCACCATATATAAAAGTAAGCTTATCTAATATGATACAAACAGACTTTTACTAATGATCCATTTAGTGTTATTCACTAATGCTCCAACGATATAGACAGCCTCTGTATGAACACTTAGTTTTACTCAGAAACTTGGAATGTATTGAGACAGTCATCTACAGTTCACCTTGCTTTTGCTTATCTCTTCATCCTTCAGTGTACTCAAATTCATTTTTGTCTGGATGTATAGCGTCTCTTTAAGGTTTATTGGGTGTTGCTTCGGAAAATTAGTGTATTGTGCATGCAAATATCAATCAAGTTGGTAGCTTTAAGAAAACAGGACGTCATCAATTTGACTGCTTTCAGAAAAATCTTTCTTTTTTTCTTCTTCAGTGCTTACCAGTATTAAAATGATAGCCTACAAAAAAAAAAACTTCAAGAAAAGAGATTCTCTAAACCATCTAATATCTAATCAGTTAGTGTTTTGACGACTTCAATGATCCCCCCGGTGTTTTCTTAGATGGATAAAAGAAAATCTGATTAGTTTCGCTGATACTGTCACATCACAGCGGATCAAATTCAGTTGCGTATCTTTTCAGATCAAGTAAAGTTTTCCTACATTGATGCTGAAACACTTACCGAACTAACTTGATGTTGATTGGGAACATTTTGACTATTAGGTATATTAGGAACATTTGAACTACGAATTCTTTGATTTGGACGCGTCCCCACCTCTTTCTTTGATGGAATATAATGAGCGTTGGACTGATTCCTTTGAATTTGATGCCGATGATGCTGTTGATTATTATTATTATTTGTATGATTTTGATGATGGTGTTGTTGACGTTGTTGTTGTTGTTTCTGAAATTGATTAATAAAACGATGACGATTAGAAGATGATTTTGATGAAGAAGAGAATAATAACAATAAATCATCTGACTGCCATTTGGAAAGCGGTACAGACAATATTGGATCAGGCAGAATTGGACGATCAACAATAAAATTCTACACAGAAAAAAATATACGTATGCAGCACAATTATTAATACATACATGTGTTTAGAGATGACAAAAGTATTAGGGCATCAGTGTGTATTATTATTATTATTATTAATCAAGATGTCCAGCCCAAAAAAATTGCAATTTACACGTACGCACATTCATACATAAATAGATCAGCGTTGCAGGGCCAAAAACGAAATTGCATAATAGAGCAGATTTTCATCATCACAAATAAGTTACAAGCAAATACAAATAACAAGAATAGTGATAATCAATCAAGGACATGATACACACACAAACACACACAAGCACATAATCAGGTGTGCGTAGATATCAAATATATACACAGAAAAACAATGTTACCCCATCATGTACATACACAAAAGAAGTCCAGTACGATAGATGTGTATAACCAACAGGAAAAAAAGGAAAAGAAAACAAAATTTTTTCATTCAATGCAAATAATTTATATTCCTAAGAAAAAGTCAACCAGTTGTACAATAAACGGAGTCCTATTTAGTTGTTCCGAATTTTGAGGAAATAACAAACTTGCCTCTCTTCTTTTCGTTTCAACATTTTTAAGCTTTCGTGTGATGGCCTCAGTATAAAGGTATCACCTTACTAGTAAATGTTAACTATCGGTCCAAACTGATTGATTATGTCAAACATTTTGGATTGAATATAATAAAATGCTGGAAGTGTAATGAAGAAAAGACCGAGGAGGCTGAAAGGGATGTTTATTTGGTGAAATGTATGGTACATAGGTAAATTTGGTATACCATATTCTCAACCGGCCATTTGCACATCATTTACCACATCCTTGAGGAATTGGTCGAATATCGTCACATTCGATAGCTTCTTGGATTCTGCATCATATGGCAACATTCTTCTCATGGTTCTCTTCTTTGATTGCTCTTTCCAGTGTGCCAAACGTATTGTTACTTTTCTGAATTCGTTTCTGATATACTACTTAATCTGATTATAAGTAGTACTCACCACAGAAGTACTTCACTACTTTATTTAACCTCTGTCAGTGATGTTAGCTTCTATGGCTTTCGTATCTTTTCAACCGCTAGTTTGATTTCCTTAAATGTTCATCTTTTTGTTTTGATCGTATGTGCTTGAGTACAGATCACAGTGTTGTAAAGTGAAAAGCATTATTTCCTTCATTTACTAAGTACAAGTTGGATAAGTGAGTTTTTGGTATTTGGAACAACCAAATAAAACAATCTAATATGAATGAAAGAAAGGAGAACACTAATATCTGTAGCATAACCAACTTTCCCGAATTAAATTAAACTGTAACAAAGCCGAAAATTCCTTTGAATCTGACTCAAAACGTATTAATCCTGAGATGAAACAAAGAGAGTCACAACAATGCTGTTAATCTCCTTACCAATACATTAATGGTAACATAATCAAATTAACCTCACATAGGCAGAAGTCACCGCTACGAGGATAAAATGAAATAACATACAGAGGGACAGAAAGACACTACATTTTTCAATTCATAAAAATGGACCAAGATTTTAAAAGGAGATTGAGTAGTAGACGTGGTCAAAAAAGAAACTAGCAGAAACAGTATACAACGACAGAAACCACTGCTGATCTTATTTATCGTAAGGTTCATCAGCTAAGTGCATTTGAGATTTCGGTGATAAAGTCGATATCCTAAAATGTGTCGTCTTCGTTTTGCACACATGAGATTACGTTTGTTTCCTACACATAAAATGCATGCATATTCACAAACAGTCAAGATGAAAATTTCTTACGACCAAAAAATTACGTATGTCAAAGCAAGGGGAATAAGCTTTGCAGCAGATAATGTGGAGAGCTGTTTACCAGGCTCCTCTTCAGCTGCCAACAGCCTAAAAGGTAATTTGGATTGATGAATTAAGTACATACAACTGTGTTCTACTAAATATAAGGCATACATGAAGACGATGGTTTAAGGAAACAACAATGAGTGAAATATGATGGCGTCATCATCACAACCGATACGAAAAGAAGCTAGCTACTTGTAATAAGTCTGCAAAACGATTCGAGAGGTTATGCTGAACGGCTTACATCAAATACCAATAAGCCAGCAACACACAGGGAAAAAGGATCGGGCAATAACCCATAGCTAGTGTATTATTCCCTAGTAATACACATAACAGCACTCCAAATATGAGTTTAGATTCATAGAAAAAGCCCAGAAGGCAAGGAAATCGCTATTTAAACTGAAACAACAAGTCAAGATGCCTTTAGATCGAAATAATAAAATCGAATCTCACTTTTATCATCCATATAGTTACGTGACAGCGTACATCACATGAATGTTTTGAACGTTGACTAGATAAATTGATACATTGTAATAGTCAGCATTGATCTAGTTTTAACCACAAATTTTAAAATAAGTTAAATAAGGCGAACAGCATATTAACGAACTGTACAGTATTCATTGTCAGTTAACTGTCGAACTGAATTTCTTGCATCGTTCCGAGGGCTGTGTACGCTTGTACTGTACTAACACTTCTGACACTTTCTTCATAAATTACAGCCTTCATCAACTCAAGCAACTTCTCAAAACATTGTACGATATGGTTTAGAATACTTTATTTGTTTAAAATCAAAAGTGAATACACTTCTGACAGGATTATCTCGTATGCGTTGAACATACTCAGTTTCTGAAAGATTCACTTCCCCATCCTCACTAAATCATATATTTTACTGTCGATGCACCACATAACAGGAAAATTCTGAACTTAAATTCGAAAATTCGATGGAAACGGTTACTTCCAGTGACTAAGTTTTCAAGTTCAAGCAGCCACACTCCATATAGGACGCAGAAAAACACAGAAAGAAGCAATACAAACAATTTATAGTAAGCGAAAATTTATGGAGGGGGAAATAATAGTGTATCTGAGAGTTAATATGAAATGAATACATCTGCAACATGTAAAAAGATTTTGGGTCGTATCACCAATAGACTCAGTCATCGGTATGTGCAACGCATTTCCTAACCATCTCAAGCGATTCAACATCACAGCTTCATCGACTGACTGACTTACCCTCATTACCTAACATTAAACCTCTCTATAACCTCAAAATGACTCAACATACTATATGTACCAGCTGACACACGAGACAAAACGCAAATATCTGTGGTGAAAGACAGCTACTCCTACTGTACCTTCCACTTCCAATGGACACATCACATAATCATGAAGAATGACAAGGAGAAATGCTGAGCAGTACGCACGTGTGACATACTCACTCGGAACTTTCTTCACAACCAGATATTACCACTGCACCACTCGGTCGTCAGAGTCGAATGACGCCTTCAGGTCAACAAATATGGCGATTGTTGGACGCTGGTTACTATGGCTGTGTTTCAGAATCTATCAGAGGAGGAAAATCTGATCGATTTACCCTCTTCCTAACCCAAAGCCTGTTTAATTTCTTGAGATTTTTCTCCTGAGCACCACTTAATCTATGCATGATAATATATTCTATAACATGAAATACCATATTAGTCAAGCTAATTTCCCTATAGTTATCACGGGAATACTTGTTTCACTTCTAAGAGACTGTGATAATAAATGACCTGAACTATTTTAACGGGACCATGTCAAACATCCTCTGTTATCTAAGTCAACCTAGACAACAGTTCTTCAGCACCATCCTTATTCATATCCGGAGTCATTCTAGATGTGCTTCGTTTCAGAAAACAAGCAGCCTTTGTAACCTCAGTCATGGAGGGAGAACTGAGTTCCATATCCCATTCAGGTAGGCATTAGATATTTAGCAAACTGAGCGAGACCGTTGACCAGTTGAATGGTTCCTCAGTGTTCTTTCCAACATTCTAGTCGTCTGTCCTGAGGGCTAATTAATGCACCGCTTTTCTGGGAGGTTATCTCAATTATGATCCACCTTTTACAACGTGTTTCCTTAATTAGCCTGAATATTTGTCTTGAGTTACATATTACCAGTGCCCCTTTCATCACTTTTTCTTACGTCGCTCACCAATGTTCACGTTCATTGTGGAGACATTTCGTCAGTCTGTGTTTAAGCAGCTTCCGCTCTTCATAGTGTCCGGAGCCCATCGGAATCAGTCTTCTTGAATCTATCACCTCGGATGAAGCAACAGAGATACGCTGGCATTTCCTAAACAATGTTTCTAGCTTATCGGTCATTATCGTTGTTTCTACAGCTTATTGGATATTATGCTAGGCTTCCTCAGTATTAGTATCGCTGTCAGTCTTAGACACGCGTTCAGTTATTTCTTCCTTCAATAGGAACTCGGTGTCCTGACAAAGTTGGTGGAAGGGATGACTGCTTCGCTGCCTGTGTCCACATGGTTACACATAGGACGAGTGAATTACGATATTATGGTAACTACTTGATTCTAACTGCAGGGTCTATAGGAACATTTTGTTGCAACCACTGCAGCTCGGTGGGTCATTTCAACATGGAATCCCGATCACCATGTCAAGGTAGGAAATATCGGTCCCGCGGTCGGAATACGTAATTTATGTTCCACATGATTCCTCTGTTTCAGATTCACAATAGAATCAAAACAAGCGAAATCATAGCGAAATGCATGTGTTTCGAATAAACTGATGAACATTTTAATGTTTATTAAGTGCTCTTGTTTTCTAGATCCTATTTAATTAATGGAGATTGGTGAGGTGACTAACCTTGTGTTGTAAAATGACAAATGAATTTTGACTACATTCACCGCTGAAACTCGCTAAAATCTAATTGTTTAAGGATGTTATTAAAAAATAAAGATACCGTCGGTATTTTAATCGGACAGACAAAGAAAGTCGCAAAACCAGCAAAAAAAAATTGTTGACGATTTTCAACTCAGTATACAAGTTAAGTAACTCGGTTATACAGATTCAAAAAAAAGGGTTAAGCTAACTATTTAACTAAGAAATGCATCGTACTTCTAATCCATTTTTCTTATCCACTTATTAGTAAACTCAGTTAGTGCAAAAATTAATTAGCCTCATGTTTAAACATATTATTCTATTGCCTTAAAATTATAATATTTACTATGATTGGCGTGGCCGCTAAGAAATTAAAAACTGTATGTATATGGTAGAACTTGGTTAACCAGAACAGGTTTTTCATGTATCCCACTATGAGCCACACATCGTGTGAGAGCTAATGATACTAAGCAGGTGAACTGGATGAAGTGGATGGACCAAGATTTGAACCTGATTGACTTGCTGGTTTCAACGTAGAACTTTGAACCAATGTGCAGCAGCTACTAACCACACACGTAATACACTTAAATCAACCACAGTTTCAACCAGCTATCATGCGAATTATATATATTTATATATATAGTCATTTGACACTGATTTTTGTGGAGCATCTTGTCAAAAAGCTGCAAAAAACTATTACAATTATTTGACTTTGAAACGCTGAATCTTTGGATATAATATTGTATATCAATTACACCTATAACTATCTATTTGCCACTCTGTGCTTGTTTAACACTAACTAATACCTATAATTATATATATATTGATGGATTAACATGTTCAAGTTGACTCAAGTCAGTGAGTCTATGATTTTGGTATCATTTTGGTTAACTGTAATTGACTGTGATATTATTATTGTTGTTGTCTCTTGTTACCCTTCTTGTTGTGAATTATTTTCTCGTGCTGGTGTTTTTCTGCTTGCTTATTCCCTGTTTCCCTAGTTTTAAGGGGAGCAACCCACAAGGTCGCTTCTCTCTAAATTTTAATTTAATGTAACAATCCCCCTTCCCAGGCGTGAGGCTAGCAACCCCACCCTGTAAACAAACCTGCTACAGAAACTTCAGCACGATGTATCTCCTTGAGACAAAAGAAAAAGTCTGTGTGGGGACATGGAATGTCCGTACCATGTATGAGATTGACAAAGCTGCCCAGATCGCAAACGAAATAAAAAGATACAGAATTCAAGTACTGGGAATATGTGAAAGCAGATGGAACGGGAATGGACTCACCAAATTGTCAACGGGTGAATCAGCGACCAACTCCGATCACCCGGAAGATAACCACTCGCACACCGAGGGCGTGGCTATCATAATGTCACCACCGGCAACGAAGGCCCTGATGCAATGGGAGGTGATCTCGCCCAGGATAATGACCGCCAGATTCAACTCCAAAGGAAGGAAAGTGTCAATTATACAATGCTATGCACCCACAAACAACGCAGACCTCGAAAAGAAAGAATTCTACAGACAACTACAGGCAACAATGGACAATACTCCAGCTGGTGACATTAAAATACTAATGGGAGACATGAACGCCAAACTGGGATCAGACAACACAGGAAGGGAACTCATCACGGGTAGAGAAGCACTCGGAGAAATGAATGAAAACGGAGAACTCTTCGCCGACTTCTGCGCCTTCAATGAACTAGTGATTGGTGGCAGCGTATACAAACACAAGGATATCCACAAGGCTACATGGGTGTCACCAGATGAGTGAACCAAAAACCAAATCGACTTCATCTCAATCTCAAGGAAGTGGAGGCGCAGCCTGCTGGACACAAAAGTAAGAAGAGGAGCAGACATTGGCTCAGACCACTATCTCGTACAAGGGACAATCCAAATCAAATTAAAAGCTTTCAGAGAATCAGGAGCTGCAGATAGACCATAAGCCAAGTTCAACACTCAAAAACTGAAGGACCAGGACACAAAGGACATCTTCACTGCAACCATAAAGGACAAAGCCGAGACACAAATCAACACTGGCGAAGAGGTCAGCGTCGAAAAGCACTGGAACAACTTGAAGACAGTGTGGAGTCAAACCTGCATGGAAGTTCTAGGCAGAAAGAAGAGACAGGACAAACAATGGCTCACTACGGACACTTGGAAACTAATAGAAGAGAGAGGGATGGTGAAACATAAGATTCTCCAGTGCACCGACGAGCAACAGAAACAGGAGTTGAATGCAAGCTACAAGACACTGAACAAAAGAGTAAAGAAGAGTGCCAGAGGAGACAAAAGAAAGTACTATGAAACCATGGCAAGTGAAGCAGAACAAGCTGCAGGCAAAGGAGAACTCGCAACACTCTACCAAACTACTAGGTACCTCTCAGGCAAAAATTCGTCACAAATTAAGCCAGTGAAGGATGACAATGGAAAGTCACTCACCAAACAACTGGAGCAAAGGAAACACTGGGCTGAACACTTCAAAAGACTCCTAAATCGACCACCACCGACAACCCAACCAACAATACCCACAACGGAGATAGAGAGCTACTAGTGAACACCAACCCCCCGACGAAAGCAGAGGTCCTGAAGGCAATCAAGATGCTAAAAGCTGGAAAAGCGACAGGATCAGATGGAATCCCAGCAGACGCTTTGAAAATGGACTTGATGACATCACTACTGGAGAAGGTGTGGAAAGAGGGCAAAGTACCCGAGGATTGGAAGAAAGGATACTTATTCAAACTACTCAAGAAAGGAGGCCTAAGTCAATGCAAGAACTGGCGCGGAATTATGCTCCTGTCCATCCCAAGCAAAATACTAAGCCGCATCATCCTGGAGAGAATCAAACATCCCCTGGAAGAAGAACTTCGACCGGAACAGGCTGGATTCAGGAGAAACAAGTCATGTATTGATCACATCGCCACATTACGGATCATCATTGAACAAAACTTGGAATGACAGTCACCTCTCTATCTCAACTTCATCGACTTTGGAATGGCCTTCGACAGCGTCGATCGAGAGGTGATTTGGCAACTACTTCGCTATTACGGGGTGCCGCTGACAATCATACATCTCATCCAACAGTTGTACAATGCTGCATGCCAAGTAATCCACAACGGGAAACTTACGGAATCCTTCGAAGTGAAGACAGGAGTAAGACAGGGTTGGCTACTATCGCCAATGATTTTCCTGATTGCAGTAGATTGGATAATGCGACAGACAGCGGGCAGTGAGGAAACAGGCATAAAATGGACTCACACAAAGAACTTGGAGGATCTGGACTTCGCCGATGATATATGCCTGATTTCCCACAAACTGGAAGATATGCAAGTGAAAAGTAACAAGTTGGCAGAAGAAGCATCAAAGATAGGACTCCAGGTGAACATAGAGAAAACGGAGGTGATGAAGATTCCTGGCCAACAGCAACAGCCACAGCAACAACAACAGACAGCTATCAGCATAAATGGAAGGAACCTGAAAGAAACTACCTCCTTTACCTACCTGGGAAGCATCGTTCCAACTACAGGCGGAACTGACGAGGATATCAAAGCAAGGATCGGGAAAGCAAGGCAAGCTTTCATTACTCTCAAGTCTGTGTGGAGGTCAACAACATTCAGCGTCAAAAGTAAGATCGGGATTTTATACTCCAATGTGAAGTCAGTACTACTATACGGATCAGAGACTTGGCGTGTCACAAAGAGCACCTCAAACAAGCTACAGACATTCATTAACAGATGTCTTCGCTCAATGCTCAAGATCAGATGACCGGAAAGGATCAGCAACAAAGATCTCTGGGAGCGAACCAACCAGGAACCGATTGTGAAACAAATAGGCAGGAAGAAATGGAGATGGATTGGCCATACTCTGAGGAAACCATCAAGTGACATCACTAGACAAGCCATCGCTCGAGTGGAACCCGAAAGGGAAGCGACGAGTTGGTCGTCCAAGGGTGACTTGGAGGAGATCATGTGAAGAGGAGATGAAAACGTGTGGGCAGACGTGGAGCCAGGTGAAAACTCTAGCAGAGAACCGAACGCAATGGAGACGCATGGCTGAAGCCCTATGTTCCTCTAGGAACTAAAGGAAATAATAATAATAATGACACTGCTACACTGACTGAATATGTCTTATCAATTAAATTGTAAACCTACAAACATAGGAAGACAGAACAAATGATTAGCTGTTAAAACTCATTCGTCAACTTCAGTCCATGAAGCGTGCAAGTCCACGGATGATCGATGAATCCAAATCTTATGTTAATTTTTTTGTTTCATGCTCTGTTGATTGAAGATTGAAATTCATCTGGCAATCGAGTGATTGAATGGTAATGTGTTCACTACGTAAACTAAGAATTCTGGATTCCATCTCGGATGGAGTACTGGGTGTATGCTACCCAAGTTAGAAAGAAATTTCTTACTCAAGTCAGAAATTGACCTGAACTTCTATGTCTTTAACCAAACTTATTTTTACATCAACAGATAATACTGTCATTATACCACGGTCGATAAATGTATACGTATTAGTACTTTAAAGAGCACAAAACCATTGCAAACGATAATGTAAAAACAATTTTTAAATACTTAGATAGATGGAGATGCTTACGTCCATGTTGATCTCTAATTTATACTTGGCAATCTCCTCTGGAGTTAAATCGTCGATATATTCATCACCAGAATGCTGACGAGTTTTAGGATCTCCTATGATAAACGAAAGGCAGAAACAAAATTTAATTGTACACAATGCAATAGATCAAATTACTTTTCGGATTACATAATGTTAGCAGTAATTCTTACCCATTCATATAGTTGCATGAAATTTCTTTGTCTTACAGTATTAGTTGGCATTTTCTTACACAGGGTTGCCATCAGAAGTATTCGGAAAGGCTAGCAACATCATATCTGAAACTTGAAGTTGAAGTATAGTAATAGAAATGCATACAATCTGCTTAGTTGCCACACGCTTGGTTTGTCACGATTCACAAAACTTAAGCATTTTTAATTTATTTGATTATAACATTTTTTACGGCACGTGGCAAAAGTTGATAGTGCATATTTGTAACCTCAATAATTCTTCACCTTTAAGTGGAATCACATCATTATCACTTAATAATGTACTCAGCTTTTGGTGATTTGTCTATATATTTTTTGCAATCGATTTGGCGACATATGAATTATCTTCGTTAGTATTAGGACACATTGATGTTTCAACTTGCTGTTGTAAATATAATATGAAAGGAGAATTAGTCCTTATTTTTCTTAGCATAGGCAGAAATACGATTGGCAGATAAAAGATTCATTTTTGTTTAATCGTTTACTGCCTTGGACTTTGCACTTGCTTCAACGTCGACTACTGTGCTGGAATCACTAAACTGCCTGTCGTTTAATTCGTAATGCGTAGTTTAAAATAACAACACACTTAAAGTTTCACTGTTCATTTTTGAAGGTCTTTTCAGGTATGTTATTTAACCGCATTGTCTGGTTTATAAATATTCTGAAGATTTTCGAAACTCATGAAAACGAGAGAGCATATAAAGTTGACCCAGCTGGGAAGAAATCGTAGGATGTGAATCAAACAAAACTAATCTCAGCGGTTAAAATAATAACTTAACGACGACGACTATGAGACAGACAAAAAAACACAGTGACTATATGTGTAAAGCCAAATCTATAACAATAAGTTCATCAGGAAGAAAAATTAGTCCAACCGCATAAAACCAGTCTTAGAGACAATACAATAATAGGTCACCTATAAAATGGGTAGATTCTCATCACTCTTATAAAGAAAACCTGACAAAAATCAGGTATTTTATTAGAATCCAGATGCAATCCCTTTAACGAAATTCATTAGATTTATTACTCTATATCCATAACACAGTGTGACAGTGGTCTGCGGGCAAAGTCGTACTGCTGGGGAAAAGGGATGTAGCAGCAGTAAGCAGCATGCCAGCTATACTGTCTCTACACTACGGAGAGAGGGGATCAGAAAAGATCGACTGCGAAAGTTGTAAATGGGTGAGTTTGAAGGAAGGACGACGTTACCTATCGTTGTCGCTTCGTAGTCTCCGCTTACGACCTAACAGACTGCAGTTCGGATGAATTAAAGAATAATTTCTACCGAAAAGCGACTTCCATGCTCAAGTAATGAAGTTAGGCCACACTGAGTAGCATGGAGGTGGCAAGTATGAAGTTCCCTGCCGAAGAGCAGACCACGGTGGACGTCTTCTACAGTTCTGTTCAGATAATCACCTATTCCTAATCAGAAATAACTTCAGACACAAAGAGAGTCATTGTCTAACCTGGCGACCTCCATCACCATATCAACATCGGACTCAAATAGACCACACAGCGACATGCAATCGTTGGCTGGGGTTGTTAGTAACCTAAAACCAAAAGTCAGTAGATTTCTATTACCTCACCCGAACCGACAGACGTAAAACGAATTATTCCCACGAGCTTCGAGAGTGATGATAGGAGACAAATCTTTGTGATAATTATAGGGAGATCAGGTTGACAAATATACTATAAAACATTCCAGGTTCAGTGGACATGCTTGGCCTGAGCGATAGTCTGGAAATCAAAAGCGAAGAAACCACACAGGCTTTAGATCAGGATGAGGGTGTATTGATCAGGTCTTCGCCCCTTGACAGATTATGGAAAATAGGCATACATGCCAAGGTCCAACAATCGCCATATTTGTTGACCTGCAGGCGTCATTCGACTCTGTCAACCAAGTGGTGATGTGGCAATGTTTGGCTGTGAAGGAAGACAAATACAGCGCACTGATCAAAGCACTCACTCCACTCAAACGAACTCATGCAGTCAGCCAGATGAGAGCTTACAGCGAGTTGTCACCTGACAACTGTGGTGACAACCAGTGGTGTCCGTCAGGGATGCTCATTGTCCCCATGTCTGTTTAATTTCGCCACAGAGGTACTAATGGACTTAGCCCTGACTGACTTCAGCGAGTCAGCGACTGACTTGTTACCATCAAGGAATAATCTCGGTGACTTAGAACATGCAGATGATATAGTCCTGCTCCTAGGTGAAGACGCTGATAAAATGCAGTCTTCTCAACACCTTGAGCATCAGTCTTCGAATGTTTGGCATGTCATTCGCGCCTGTTGTCAAATGTAAGATGATGCTAGAGGACTGAACAACAGTGACTAATTCCTAGCTTAGAGATAGGTAGTGAAGTGGTGGTTGAGTGTGTTGACCACTTCACATATTTAGGAAGTTGTATCAGCTCCATCAGCAAGTTGATCACTGGATACAGAAGGATTGGAAGGAAAGTGGAAATATCTGAAATAATCAACAAAACGTTTTAGGACATCCTACTAGCATATACTATTCAATCTCCGAATATCTGATTGGCAATCACTAAAAGTTTAAATAAGACTTTGGCTGTTTCATTGGTAAGGGATTAATGAGTGGCTTTTTGCTATCTGCCTGACCTTAGACCAATAAAAATATATTACTATTCAGTGTGTTTGCACAAACAACTAGTACTGCAAAGAAGACAAGACTGAGGAGACTGAAAGGAATGTTTATTTGGTGAAATGTATGGTACATAGGTAAATTTGGAATACCATATTCTCAACCGGCCATTTGCACATCTTTACCACATCCTTTACGAATTGGTCAAATATCGTCACATTCGATAGCTTCTTGGATTCTGCATCATATGGCAACATTCTTCTCATGGTTCTCTTCTTTGATTGCTCTTTCCAGTGTGCCAAACGTATTGTTACTTTTCTGAATTCGTTTCTGATATACTACTTAATCGGATTATAAGTAGCTATCACCACACTCGCCCCCTCATTATAAAGGCTCTACTGTAACCGCCTTGATCGCCGCACAGACGTTTCATCCTGCTGCTCTTCTGGTATCTTGTCTTGACATTCTTCTCTCCATCTTTGTAGCAGACTGGCGCTTACTCTTTTCTCTTTATCTCCTCTCTTTATTGTGTACACTGGACCGCGTTTCGATGTGACCACATATGGTCCCTCCCACTTCGGCAGAAGCTTTCCTGATCCTGGTCCACTTCCGGTCGTATACTTTCGTTCTCTACATTTCACCTGGTCACCTACTTCAAACAGCTTCCAAGCTTTGATTTGTTTCTTGCCATAATTTTCGATGTCTTTCTTGCGCTTCTCTTGTATATTCTCAATAGCTTGTTTCCGCTCACTTGTCCATCTCTTACTGTTCCGTTTTTGTTGTGTTGGCCAAGTCTTATGGTGCACCGGTAAGCGTGGTTTCCTCCCATACATCAGCTGGAAAGGCGACTTTTTTGTTGTCCCTTGTACTGTGGCACGATGTGCTAGTAATACCAACGGTAAGTCAGTTTCCCAGTTGCCTCTTTTCGCAGCTATCCATTCCTTGAGTGTACGATTGTTCCTTTCGGTTAAGCCGTTTGTCTGCGGATGATACGGACTCGCTCTAATCCTCTTAATACCCAGTGCCTCCAGACGAGTCTTGAACTCCTCACTTTCAAAACAGGGGCCTTGATCTGTCAATATCATTTTTGGTACACCATGATCCGCCACAATATGTCGAATGACTGCCTCGGTTACGGTCTTGGCGCGCTGATCTGGAATCGCTACAGCATTTACCCACCGCGTGGCGTGTTCTGTCACCATTAAAATGTATTGATTTCCACTTGCTGTTCGAGGGAAAGGACCCATTATGTCCACGGACCATAAGTCACCAACCGCCGTTACGGGTATCGTTTGTAGCTGTGGTCGAATGCACCGATCACCCTTCATCAATTGACACTGTGGGCAAGCGAGTACGTAGTTTGCAATATCGCTTCTCATGTTTGGCCAGTAAGCACTTTGGCTCACTAGGTCGTATGTTCGTGCAACTCCTGTATGAGCTAGTTGGTGGCATTCTTGAATGACCCCACAACGAAGGCTTTTCGGTATCACTGTAACCCAGCTACCATCACTGTCTTTCCAAGTTAGGACGCCGGCAGCGTTTAGTTTGAGTCTATGTTTTTGCTGCAGTAGCATCTTTAACTCTCTATTCTCTGCTGCCATTTCAATTTCTTTCCCTTCACGTATCATCTGAATGACTGTCTGGTAGTTCAGTCTTATTATCTGATCTCGACAAATAGTCAGCTATTACATTTTCTTTTCCTGGAATATGTCCAATCGTGAAGTCATACTCTTGTAGGCGTAAAATCCATCCTGATAACTTCCCTCGTGGATCCCGTGCTGTTTTTAACCACTGCAGAGGTTTGTGGTCGGTCGCGATGTGGAATCGGCGGCCGATCAGATATGGTCTCCATTTTTCTAGTGCCCAAACAATGGCTAAACACTCCTTTTCCACCGTAGAATACTTCTGTTCTGCAAGTGTCAACATACGGCTAGCGTATTCAACAACCCCATCCGTTTGTCTTAAAACAGCACCTATACCATAATCACTGGCGTCTGTCGAAACTGTGAACTGCTTCCCCGGCGCCGGCAGTTTCAACGTCATCTGTTGACCATCTAACAGCTCTTTAATTCGCTCAAACGTTTGCTGTGCCTCTTCCGTCCACATGAATTTCGCGTCACTCAGCAACGTATATAGTGGTTTTGCTATTTCATTGAAATTTTTGACAAATCGGCTGTAGAATGCCGCTCTTCCCAAAAACTGTCTCAGCTTTCGCTTTGAATTTGGCACTTCGCTGGTTTTGACCGTCAGGATCTTCTCCGACAATGGCCGTATTTCGCCATTTCCCACTTTGTAACCCAGGAGGACAACCGTGTTTTTAGCTATTTGGGACTTGTTCTTATTAATCCGCAGTCCAAAGTCATCAATTCTCTTTAAGATAGCTTCGATGTGGTCTACATGGTCGCTTTCCGTCTCACTATACACCACCAAGTCATCTCCATATACTTCTACGTTCTTCAGACCCTTCAGTAATAAGGTCATTAATCTTCTGAATGTAAATGGGGCACCTACCAATCCAAATGGCATTCGTTTAAACTGGTATTGTTTCTGCCCAACTGTGAAAGCTGTTTTACTTCGATCACTTTCTGCTATTGGGATCTGCCAGTAACCCGATCGTAGGTCGAACACGGTGAATAACTTGGCTTTATGAAGGCGATCAAGAGTTTCTATTACGGTAGGCATTGCACACTGTTTTACTTCGGTGAGGCTATTCAGCTGCCTGAAGTCGACACAAAATCTATATTTCCCGTTAGCTTTCTTCACCAAAAGGATTGGCGAACTGTACGGACTGTCGGCTTCTTCTTCTCTATCTATCAACGAAACTGCGGCCCCTGTGTCGATCAAACAAACTATTTCTTTTTCGTTCACCCGTAATCTCCCGTACACTGAACCTCTTTCGACTAACCTGACCACCCCCAAACCCGAGCGAGAAAAAGAAGGAAGACTGTACTGTTTAAAGTTTTTCTGCCTTCGTTTCGGGCAGTTTCTCTGCCAGTGACCGGTTCCTCCGCAAGCAAAGCATCTGTTGTTTGTTCTTTTCTTTATCTGCATAGCCGCCACCTGTTGTTTCAACTCTTCAATCTGGTCTTCGATCTTCTTGGAATCTTGGCCCTCCGACATCACTGGAGCAACATGCGAGGTCATTATCTGCCTTGTCACCTTGGCCATTTCATAGACATCCATTGGCTGAGCTGCGTTAACTAGCTGCAACTGATGCGCGATATCTGTCGGGACGCATTCGAGGAACTGAGATGCAAGCAACTGCTCCCGTGAATCTTCGTCTAGGGTGGGTAACGCGCGTCGCAGGTGATTCATCAGCGTTACTGCGAAAACCAACGGATCCCCATCGTGGCCAAGTCTCAGCGTCCGAAACTTCTGCAGCGCCTCTTGTCTGTCCGCAGGGCTGTCGAACTCGCACACGAGCCTCTCGACGACCTTGTCCCACGCCGCCTCACCTTCCAGCTCCCGAGCGTTGTCGTACGCAGCCTTCGCGCGGCCCCTCAGCAGCGTTCCCAAGACAACCAGCTTCGCCTTCTTCTCCTGCACTCCAACCAGCTCCGCGACAGCTTCGAAGTCCCTGAGAAACGTCCGCACATCTCCCTCCTCGAACACCTGCGGCCACGGCACCTTCATCTCCGGCAGAGGCAGCGACACCAAATGTAAAGAAGACAAGACCGAGGAGACTGAAAGGAATGTTTATTTGGTGAAATGTATGGTACATAGGTAAATTTGGAATACCATATTCTCAACCTGCCATTTGCACATCTTTACCACATCCTTGACGAATTGGTCAAATATCGTCACATTCGATAGCTTCTTGGATTCTGCATCATATGGCAACATTCTTCTCATGGTTCTCTTCTTTGATTGCTCTTTCCAGTGTGCCAAACGTATTGTTACTTTTCTGAATTCGTTTCTGATATACTACTTATATCGGATTATAAGTAGCACTCACCACAGTACCAATCTACAACAAGCGCTGATAACCTTGGATAGTATTCATTATTTTCGCACAGCATCTAATGTATTTGCAACAGTTGGATTAATTACACCGAACTGTAACACCTGAGAATTGTTTAATTTTTTGAGGAGGAAGCAACAGTTTTAACCACCTTGTTACTGCAATTTAAATCACACGCTAGACACAAGGAAAAAACGTCTGTATATTTTACTGAGTAAATAACTTTGTCAATTGAAACTCAGGGTTGATAAACACTGCAAAACTGAGAAGGGCGTCAGTAAAACAAATGTTTGTGTCTAATCAGATAACTCACTTTATGGTGAATTATTATCTGGAATTAAGAAATCGAAATCTGAGAAACAGTGATTTAAAAGACTTCAAACTGTAGGGAGAGCATTTTCTGTGGTGAGTATTATCCAAGACTACTTGACTGAAAAGCCATTATTGACTGGCTATTCAACCACTTAGGTTGCAGAAGGTTTTGGTGGTACCTAAGTATCCGTTCAATATTTCTACATTAGCCAACCAGCTTGGTCTTCACATTCCACTTACACACAAGTGAGAAAATAGATACAAAAAGCAGATCAAAGAGATTATAAATGTTTCAGTTTAGTGACT
Organism: Trichobilharzia szidati; assembly: GCA_944472155.2. Lineage (NCBI taxonomy): Eukaryota > Metazoa > Platyhelminthes > Trematoda > Strigeidida > Schistosomatidae > Trichobilharzia > Trichobilharzia szidati. Next base: position 115,984,906 of record OX235279.1, read on the forward strand.
GTGGATTCGGTTTAAAGACAATTGCTGGGGAAAGAAGTTTAAAGATTCAATCAAAACAGCCAAAACAAGATGAATTCCTGAGTAGCTGGAATCAAAAACTACACTGTGTGACATTCCGAGAAATTGTATTCTGAAAGTGTAGTAAGAAACCAGTGTTTACATAGAATCACATATACTACTGATTTAATGAGATGCCTAGTTGTATACCACTCAGATTGCGTTGAACTGTAAAAATTGCAGATTAATTTGGAAATTGAGAATATGGTTTATGGTAGCAATGTTGTTTGGTGATCGATCAACAAGGTACTTCAGAATTTATCCTTTTACCAACCACCTATACCAGCTGATCTGGTGATTTATTTCAGTAAGAATTAAGCAGGGTCATGTTAAACAGACATGCACAAATACCAAAAAAATGGTATTCCGTTTGTCAGCTTAAATCGATAGCATGAAAACACGAGAAAACAAATACACTGATATATGTTACATACTATGTAACAGAATGTATATTCGAGAAAGTAAATCAAGAGCTATAAAACAAGTTTACACGCCCTTACATCACATGAGTAGTAAACACGCCTTATTGATCTATTCGCTCTATAACATTAGTGAACATTCCAATATTTGTTAATTCACCAGTGACAAACATTTTTTTCAGTGAAAAACCGTAATAAACGTTCACTAGCCAACAAAATGTTGTTATTCAGTTGTAAACATTAACACTAAGTGACGTAAAATCTAAATATAACCTATGCCTCACTATAACTATACTACACTGCTTATTTCGGGTTGAAATATTTTCTTTTAACCCTGCAACGAACATCTTAAAACCAACCATTCCTACATCTATTGTTGTACACATGCAAAATGTCCAACCATTGGATCAATCCATAACTGGTTTTAAGACATTTTTTCATTTATTAATACGCTAATCTAAAATTATATAAATAGTACTGATTGAGAATGAATGCTGATAAAAAAAGAACTGTGAGAATAAAGTGAGTATTATAATACTCTAATTTTCTTTAAGTTAACTGGTTAGAAATCCTAGGAGACAAAAATCAAATCTACTCAAGTCTGAAAAAGAATATAAGCAAAATTCACTGGAAAATTAAAGTCCTAACCACTTACTAGCTGTAGAAGGCGATTGATCAGGTTTAAATGTCTAACTGAAGTGGCTAATTACCTATTACGAAGACTGAGTCAACGCGTTTATTGGGTGAATGCAACTCAAACATATAGTAGTTAAATATTTCAATGCCACTAGTTGACAATAATCTACGAATGCAACTTCGAAGTGTGCAAGTTGTTCGGTTGAAATAATTCGGAATCACTGTCCCAAAACTTTACATGCTTTCGTGTCAATCTCGAAAACCTTATTATTACACATATCTTCACCCCGCTTCCTCCCGATAGCATATAACGACGCCTGAAGTCGTTGTTTTAATGTCTTTTATCTTTTCATTTTGTAACTCCTTGTTTATATAATAATGTGACTTGTGGTAGATTGATCCGATAAGTTATAATGTCTGATTCTGTTATTTTTATCCATCTATCTTATGAATTTTTACAACTGACAAACTGTGTTCTTATTTGTTCATCAGTCGGTGAGTAACACATGTTACCTGACCAGTATTATTACTCGACTGACCACGATCTGTAAGTTGAGTAGGGGTCAAACTCACGATGAACCACTTGAAAGTCAAATACCTGCACCAGTGAACCACAGTCGCATAACTATTTGATATCACTTGGAAATCAAGCTATATATATATATATATATATGTTCAGTCAGTCTAAAGCAATGTTTTGATTTTATGAATCAAATCTAAGTAATTTATACGAACTCTGATCGGAATTTGACCGAATAGTCCCACAATAACTAAGCGACCAGTGAGAAGTAAACATATGTAAAAATTATATTTGTATATATCTCAGAGGTATTATGCATATATAATTTATATCACTTCTAGATAGTTTGTAGAAAAACTATGAAATGAAATTAACCTAAACAAATTTTTTTAGTTAAGTAGATGAAAACGGTAGTCTGAAGAATCCAATGACCCATCAAAATATTAGTGCATAAAAGTTATATAAAATTCAATTAGTTACAATAAATGTATAAAAGTGCGAGTCTTTTGAATGGTAATCCAATCACTTCTCAATTATTAAATTACTAATAAGTTAGCATGCTCGAATTTATTTATTGCCCCAAAACAGATTATTTTTATGCGTAAAGAGGACAGCTGCCTCACGTAAGTGTGTACTGTTTGTAAGCAATAAAACTCACTGAAACCGAGTAAAGTTATGATGCAGCTATCTGAAGCGATTAATTAGTTTTAAAATCTTTCATGCATATAAAAAATCTATTTAACGAACCAAAAAATTTAACAGAAGATACCAGGTACAAACGAAAACTAAGGCCTGAATAAGACAAAGCCTGCTTGTGAATAAGCAACAATACCGTCAGAATATTCACAGACTTGAAGTGTAACACGTGAAATACAGACCTCTACAGTGGGAAAACAGTATGCCGCCTTAAAAGGTCAATTATGATATAACATGTAAAACGTTTTCTTATTTATGAAGGAGGTATTAAGAAAGATGAACCACAATGTTAGCAGAAACGTGAGATAGAAACAAGACTTTACTTATGGACAAAGGAAATTTTGATCAATACCGCCGAGTAAATAATGAAGCAGTTTAGGATTAAACATTGTACAAGCTGCACATACTTCATACCCCCATGGAGTTTTAGTGTCAGCACTGAAGAAGACGCAAAACATACAGCATTATTCTAAGTGCACCGAAAGGACAGCATAAAACAGAGCTGTGAAATATGTCAGTTGAAAATTATCTTTGAAAATGCTGACGAGGTAACACATAACTAAACGAATAGATAGAATTATTTGTTGGAAACACGTAACTATAATAAAGACATGGGTAGTGACATCAAGATAACTGAAAAAGCTTTCAGACTTATGGAAGATCATCAGACACGTTTATGCCTTTAACAAGTGGAAAGATGAAGTAAGATTATGCTAGATGAATGCCACAATGATCCAAAAGGCTATTCTGACTGAGTTTCAAAAGTCCATCAAATTCTCACCATTCTCCATGCAATTACTCTTCCTATAATGCATTTCCGTTTATTACAATATCTTTACATTTCTTTTTCTACATCTTTCGTGAGCATTTATGAAGAATGATGAATTTCGTGCAAAGTTCTACTTGGAAAATTCAGTTCAGCAGGGCGTATCTGCAACTTTGAAAGAACCCATATCCCTTCTCAGATTTCAACCCGCGTCAATCAGTGTCAACTAGCACGAAAACTAGGTTCAAAGCTTCTTGCCCTGAGGGTGAGCTATTTAGAATGGTGGCCACGTCGCAAACCTGACTGATAGAATGCAGTCTGCACCAAACAAAGGGCTAGACACATTACACTAGTTAATAACTAGTGTCCAATCAAAGTATCCAATGCAGTCTTACAAAAGGTCAATCGCGAACGAGAATAGCTCAGTGGTAACATCTCTGACTGCAGCACTGGGTGACGCGGGTTCGAATCTCAGAAGGGGCATGGGTTCCTTTAAGGTGACCGATACGCCTTGCTGACGAGTGCCAAGTAGCATGAAACCTAGGTCCAAGGCTTCTTGCCGATTGCCTCCAACCATCTAATACCAACATTTCGCTTACCATTAGGGGATATATGTTTACATTCTATTCAGGGTTTAGGTTGATGCTTAACTGCCATAGATCACTTAAACTGCCGGAATAAAGGTACTTTACAGTGTTCCAGTAATCTCCTTCGATGAGTTATAGGGAGAGACAAGCTTGCTGAGGATCGTCTCACTAGCCGTGACCTTTTTTCAACGTTTTCCTTGGCAGGACAAGATGGTTAAAGGTTTTTATCTATTCCCCTTTACATTTCTCAAGTCTTAGTCACCACTGTTGTTCACGGTCCTTCCAAAGAATTCTAGCTAGACTAACGTCGAAAAGCTTTGATTCCTTTTTATTCTCGGAGCCTGTTGCAAACAGTTTTCAGATACCTCTAGTCAATACCACTGGTTTCTACCTACAATTGATTGCAGACTATCAGTTTTCTACAATGCTGTTATTACAGAAGACTGGATAGGGTAAGAGACTTTTTTAGGATGCGCATAGTTGTCACACAGAAATGAATAAGTGTTCATTGTTCTTCTCACTAAACATAGATCTCACGTTGATGTCCAAAAGCTGGGTATATAAAGCAAGAGGGTTTCTCTTCCTTTTTTGCAGACGGAAGATGCCAGCAGAATGCATATATCCGTTCCCAAAGTAACGGCAATCTTCCGCCCATCCAATCAAACGATAACTTATAGCAAAGTCATCTATGCATATCTTAGAGATGATATGCATCTGTAGTCCTAGAAGTCAGTGTTTCACCTAGTTAGACTTTACAATGAATCTTATCTACGATTTGGATATCGAAAGATGCAATATGAAGTTAATATCGTACAGAAACTATGTAATGGTATTAGCAGTGGCAAGAAGTCAAGAAGATAAAGAGGGTGGGCGATAGACAGGATTTTGTGAGCTCAAGAAAGTGTGTTGGCTGATGCTACCTCTTGGTTGTGTACATAATGGAAGTTTATTTTCTCCTCAAGTACAAAAAGGAGAAAAAAGGTTTCGTGATGCACAGCCTTAATGACCGAAGAAAAAAGGTTTTAGTTCCGTCACTCATGACCAATTAGGAAGTGGATTTTTGGAGCTTAATGCGTAGAGATAACCTTGCTTCCTGTCACAGACGACTATATGGTAGTAAGTTGCAATGTACAATTTTTGAACCGACCACTTCCAACACCCCTTATCTAAATCAATAAGACAACTTAATTGACTTACCTGTTACCTGGACGAAATGCCCCACAACTCACTGTCAGTAGTCAGTAAGTAACGCGACAAATGAACACCAGAGATTAATTAACCTATAACTGTAAATGATTTTAGTCTGACTGCTATTCAACCGACCTTTACGGGAGGTTGCAACCTGCAGGAAAATCCTAGTCAGCAAGGATCGTTACGAGCTCAACTAAAGCAACTACCGGTCCAGGGAGTATTCTCTTGGTCTATATTGAATGTACACTGCATCTAAAACCCACAGTTCACCAGTCGCAAGTTAAGCTCTCAGGTTGATAAAATAGATACTTGCTCAAATGTCACATCAGTATTCGAGAACTGATAAGACATCTAGCTAACCTTCTGTGCGCAGATTAGTAGATAGCTTATGTGAAAATCCATCCATTTTTTCATGCAGTGCTTGCCAATTAACAACACAAATCGATGTTAGTCGGCAGTATACAGAAAAAAAAAGTAACCGATGACTCAGCTTAAATTGCACTAACATTTAATACAGTCTGTTTCTCTTACCTTGTTAATAAATCCGATAGGTTTTTTGCTTAGGCCAATTTAAAAGAACAGAAAAACAGAAGTTAATTATTCTCTTGTAGACACAGTTCTTCATGTCACAGTATTCGAAAAAGTCACATTATTTACTAAATGATATTGCAATTCACTAATCGATTTGGTATATTGCAAGAAAATCATTATAGCCAAGCAATATTATTCATGTTCGTGTGTCTGTACCATGTTTTAATAGAACAGTCCTTGCGCATGCCAGAAAAACAGCTATGAAAAGTAATTACCCTCTACCTTCACCTAATGTTATAGTACTGTCTATCTGTCTGTCTGTTTTCGACATAGAACTTTGCGCTGATGTGCGGCAGTTCAAGTCGCCACACTCCATGTAGCACACAAAGGAAGAGAAGAAAGTAGGAGAAATGCATAATGTAGACAGTAAACAGAGGTGTGAGACAAAGGAGTAGTAATAACGAAGAACGAACAGTTTCATCGGAAATCATAAGTCACAAGGAGTGGATGCATCTGCGCCATTGAGAACGATTTTGAGGCATGTCACCAATTGTTTCCAACCATTGGTTTTTACCGTCTCGAGGACCCCAACCAGGAAGTCTACATCTCCCTACGTGACTAACTGTTGTGGATTTCATTGACTGGTGCCAAGTTTTGGTTTGACCGCCGCTAGCTCTTTTCCAGCCTGAACCTATATCAGCTAACATTGCCCGTCGAGGAAGGCGATGACTAGGCATACGTAACACATGTCCCAACCATCTCAGTCGATGTAATTTCACAGTCTCATCGATTGATTTCCCCGCCTTACCTAGTACTCGGCACCTAACCTCAATATTGTTCACCTTACTATACCACTTCACGCGGAAGATGGAACGCAGACATCTATGATCGAAGACAGCTAATCTTTTCATGTCTTCTGCTCTCAATGACCAGGTCTCACAGCCATAAAGGAGGACGGAACGGACTGTTGAGCAGTACACACGCCCTTTGGTCGATAGTTATAGTACTATCAGTGAATATCATAACTACAGTAATAATGTGATTCAGCAGATGCACAGTATAGTTTGGTTGACTAAGGGACTTAACTGAGAAATGTTACTCACCAACAAAATGGAATTCCATGCAGCTGACAGCAAGTCATACGTACTGTGCGGGGGCTAGTGATTCTACATAACTGCCCAGAACTGAGTAGGTGATGAGGGTGTGAATCCGTGACCCACTAGTCTATCTACTCATATCTTAGTAGATGAGTAACGGTCAAGCCCGTAGTCAAGTGGTTAAATCAATGTGATACAATCTTATACCTAAAATCGATCAAGAGAATATCACTATACACTTTAAACCATAAACTAATAATAAAGCCGTTGTGTCGGGTCCCAGTGGCTTAATGGTTTACGAGCTCGCCTTGTAGCCGGAAGGTCCTGGGTTCGAACCCCGGTGGGTGCGTGCTACTGAAGAGTCCCAAATTAGCTGCCCAGTACTCTCAGATTTTCTAATGGTTCTCTAACCGATGTCAGTTCGTGACAAAATCCTGCAACCAATCAAATCCCCGCAAACCAAGACTGGAATAAACTTTCTGATCATAGAAGTTTTATAAGAAGAGTACAATGGTAGATGAACCAGTATACGCAGTCACATTATCCCTGTATTCAATATAAAGATTCAATTATTAACTGTACGTAATAGCTTGATGTATATAAAACGTGTTTTCCCTGGCTAAATAGTGGGCCTTTATATATATATATATATATATATATATATATATATATATGCATGCTTATACTCGCCTCTTATTCACTCATTATATATAAACACACTTAAGAAGTCAAATAGGAATAAAAGATCTGAAAATCACAAAGTAATGTGGCTCGTTGTATTCAGTGTACAAAATGAATGCACAGAATTTCTTGAAAATGTCGATTGTCCGATGTTGAGGAAGAGAACGCCATTTTCAAATCGAAATACCTACTTGATGTGCAGAAACCAAGTGAGGCGATCTCACAAACGTTGCTGACGTTAATTCGGTGGCAGTTCTGTGTAGTAGCAGCTAGCAGTTTATTTCCCCTTTGACAAAAACGTGAAAGCAGTGAATTCCATTGTTTGAGTAAAGTCTTTTTTCAACGATATTGTGCATATGCAACTTTAAGTTGTCCTTCCTTTCTCATCGTTTTGATATTAGTTGATTATCTGTCATACCAGCATTCATATCTTTGTAAATTGTAAAACATCTTCCATTCACTTATTGTATTCACACAGACTTTATTTGTTTACAGAATATTCATATTCCTGTTATTATTAAATTAAGAAACTATAGTTAGTTTAATAGCATGGACAAGATGATTCAGAGCACATAGTTCTATTTGAACCCTGTGATGTAATCAGAAACATTTTCACTTAACCAATGCATTATGTTTACCTTTGAGTCCTATGCATGACATCAATTCCTTCAAGGTTGCAGATGCACCTTGCTAACGTATGCCACCAAGCATAAAACCTAGGTCCAGGACTTTTCGCCAATCGCCTTCAACCATCTAACACAAATCAAATTAATTTATACAGTTGTGACTCATGAAGATCAGCTGATAATATCAACATACACGACGTATATAACAAACATCGACTTCATGGTTTATCAATTCTTGCAGCAATCATTCTATCTCCATTCATTTTACAAAACCCATCGAATGTAGGGAATCAGCCTAATTTCCAGCTTATGTTGATAATGATAATGAGAGCTATTGAAGTCATTCCCTCAAATAATGTGAGCTTGAAGAACATTCTCTAACTCAACACTACCCACATTAATAACAAGTTCATAAAAACCTTTCTTTCAAACCTTTTTAAATGACATAGCAAGAAACTCATTTTATCACAAAAGAAATAATAAAAATCATTACCGTTGCGAAACGAGTTTTGTCCACGGAATCCTCCACCATTTTCAAACTTCCCAAATCTATCATCATGACACCAATACGGTTTTGAACCACGTCCACGATGAAAATTATTCTGAAAATGACCACGTGATGGACGCACATTTCCACGAGAATTATTTGAAAATCGACCTCCAATATCACATTCTGTGAATCGTAATATGTACAGGAATAATTATGATTTAAGAGGATGTAAGATAGAAAAGAGCTCATTATATATATATATATATATATATATATATATATATATATATGGAAAATGGCGACACTATAGTCCCTAAACATAACAATGATGATATTAAGGGGTAGACCTTAAGGAAATTCCAGAAAATTTTATACAAAGAAGGGCCAGATAGGAGCGTACAAACGAGTTTCAACAATATTCTAGTTACAGTAACTCTTCAGAATGCTTAGAAACAAACTTATTCGAATAAATGAACCAACAAAACACGACACTATACAGCTTAGGCTATCAAATTTCTTTGACATCAAACATATAGACAAAAATGATCGATCCAGTTCAATCAGAATATATGAGCACAGGAAGTTTGTCTTCCTCCTCCCTCCCCCCCTTATATATCATTTTATGCCAAAGCTTATCACTACTCGCCACATTGCACCATTAAACACATGAGATTGAGTTAGGGTGGTGATGTCGTAAAAGGCTAATTTTTCATATCCCCCACTTTCCAAAACCATGCCTCATAGCTATAAAGCAGGACATAGTTAACTGTGCCATACACACATACTGCATTGGTCCGATAAACATCATGCTTGCAACTTAAATGACTCATGTCCGTCGGGAAACAATAGATTTTAGATTCTAAATTCTCCTTATTTACGACATTTAGCGTAACCGTCGATTAACTTTTCCACAGAAAAGGAACTACGTTTAACTCAAACAAAGGTTAGTACATATTGAAAGCACCCTGTAAAAAACCTGAAAACAGTTGTCTCATTACGTCGAATCATTTTCCTGAAGTTGTCAAATTCAATTTATATGACGATACTAATCTTGCCTAAACGTCACAATTACCATAGAAGACAAACATAATGTAGTTTATCATGTAATTAACAAGAGGAAACTTATTAATATAACCGAAATAGTTAATACTGGTAGTAATGTAATAAGCTCACCAAAATCCAAACCATGTAACCCAATTTCTCTGGCAGACCTTGACGACGCTCCACGAAATGAATTTTCCATGCGCTGATGATCTAAATTCATGCGACCAATCACTGAACGATCTACACGTGATCCATTAAGTGGTGTTTGTTTCATGGGATGACTCTTTGTATCCAACCGGCGATTGTCATTTTGTTTCTTCTCTCGATTACGACTAGCCAGAACTGACGGTGGTGGATTGGCCAAAAACAGAGCACGTTTGATTTCGTACTGAGTCATCAAATCGCGTTTGTATTGCTCTTGTTGTGCAGCTGTAGTGTGTGAGGCGTGCATAGGATGGCGATTATTGTGATGATTAGTTTCTTAATTAAAAAAGAGCATTATTTTAGGTCATGATAAACAGTGCATATCAGTTATATACTACATAAAACTGAAAACTGTCACAAGGACGCTGAGGGGAAAAAGAACTTAGTATCACTTCAATAAAATGGAATAAAGAATATTCAAGATTATAACAGTTACGATAACTAACAAATTAATTTTTACTAGTCAATTCATCAGATGTGAAGGAATAAATATGACAAGGAGCAGGCTTCATTTAGAAAACCACTGAAAACCTGGGAGTACTGAACAGCCGTTTCGTCCATATTTGAGGCTGTTCATCAATACTCATCCATGGCTGAACGGTTTCTTGCAGGAAAAAGTCAATCGTAGGCCAGCAGAGAAGTATGTTTTCCTCAGAGATTAAGAAAGGCGTTTCAAGAGGGTTTCTGCTTCAGAATCACCTTTGAATTTTAGATTAGGCAGAAGCAACTTTTTCAGGAAGGATTGGACTTGTTCAGAAGTCTTCTTTGATTTTAGATTCTTGTCTATGAACCTAGGTGGAAAACCGTTTTCCATCAAGGTACCTAGGAGATTACGCAGTTCTTCCTTACTGCATACATTCCGAACCCTCAAGGAAAGAGTGCATATAAGGTTTCTCTTTCTGCTCAGGAGCACGAAGCTTTGGAAATCCACAAATGACAATGATTTCAGGTAATTTTCACATTTCGAATATCACTTTATTTACACCAAATAAACTTCATACATTTATTCCACTTAATGAATTTGAATAAAACAAGAATAACAGGTTTTGCAGAAAAAAGTGGTGCCATCATTTATTTCGTTGGCTTCTCATCAGCTGCATTCAGGTCAAAGTCATTATTAAGTATATCTACAGAAATAATTTTAGCATACTTGCAAAGAGTTTATTTTTAAACAAAAATCAATCAGTATTTGCATACAATAATAATATGTATCATAATAATAATCAGAACTTTATCCCAAACATAGTGATCATACACAATGGAAACTTTCGGCATTACGTAATCAGATAAAAGAGAGGATGAAAATATCCAGTCACCAGGGCAAGGAAAGACTGATAACTGCTTCTTTCGGAACTCATAAATCGGGTTTCAGGCGCTTGATGGAGATGGCTCCTGCAAACACGAGGAGAATTGAATTCTTTTGCCTACTGATAATTTTGAACGTTCATGCGACGTCCACCTCACGACCCGTGTCAAGATGCCTGGCGATGGCACTGTTTTAAACATTTGTTCCCTTTAGACACAGGATTTTTGGTACATGTTCAGAAAATCAGGGGTATGCCCTTCTTTCTGTTCTTTCTATGTAATTGCTGCCGTGGATACATGTAAATTTGCATATACAACTGGAGTTAACATGAGAAGGACATCTGTCAATTTTTCACTGCACCAAAGAGCAAGTTGTTCGATAGACGAGCACAAGCTTAGCTGCAGGATAGGCTCTGGCTAGTGAAGTACGCAATCTTCTGTTGACAATTGCTGTAATATTTTCCCCTTTATAATCAAGTTGAATGTAGATGGGCTTTTTCTCCACTGTGATTTGTTTAAAATTTGAGCCTTCACATCTTCCATATTTGTTAATGAATCTTTGAGGGTAACCGTCGCTTTTTAACATCTTTTCGCGAAACATAAATTCTTCCTCTAATTTCTTTATAGAGCATATCCTCCTAGCTGTATAGTATAGAGTCTTGACTAGTGCTTGCTTAAAGCTATTTGGACTAGCACTATTAAAATGTAGGTAATGTCCTTTCCAAGTAGGCTTTCGATAAATTGACTTCTGATGACTACCATCTTCATCTCCATCTGATTACGTAATGTCGAAAGTTTCCATTGTGTATGATCATCACTGTTCGGAATAGTGTTTAATATTATATATACATATATATATATATATATATTATTACTGTATGCATACATTGATTGATTGATTATGAGCAATAGTTTGTGCTCGAAACGTCATCAGCTAACATTACTGTATAACACTGTGTGATTTATGAAAAATAAATCTTATCCATAATGGAGTTATACTCTATCACAGTGCCCAAGTTTTATACCAATGATTGATTTTTATTTAAAACACAAAAGATTGAGCGAAGAAATATTTACTTTTCAATTAGATCCTCTTCTCTGGCTCTACTCTAATATATATAGCATTTTTACAATACACAAACATATCACCACTTGTTTGGTAAATTGTTGTGTATTGTAAAAATGCTATATATATTAGAGCAGAGCCAGAGAAGAGGATCTAATTGAAAAGTAAATATTTCTTCGCTCAATCTTTTGTGTTTTCCAAATGTCTAAATGGGGATATTTTCTATATTTTATTTAAAAGTCAACTCTGTGCAAGTATGCTAAAATTGTTTCTGTAGATATACTTAATAATGACTTTGGCCTGAAAGCAGCTGATGAGAAGTCAACGAAGTAAATGGTGGTACCATTTTATTCTGCAAAAACTGTTGTTCTTACTTTATACAAAAATAAACTATAAGATTTTTATGTTGATGTTCTGAGACTGTTGAGCTTAATTTCATTTTTAGCTCGACATTATCTACGGTAATTCAACACCACCGCAAACTTTGATATATTTCATGTCGAGTGTTAATTTACAAAATATACATGATATTAATGTATGTAGTAATGTATCTACACCAATTTTTCGAAAGAATCGATTCCAATCATTCAGACAATTTAAGTACATGTGAACCAAATACACCGATTATGTAAAACACTGATCAATCATACTAGTTCACGCTGAAAAAATGTGAAACTAGTTTACATTAGACTCTAAATCGAATGCACCTATTGATTTGTTTCAAGGTCATGTAGAGGACATACTTCATATATGAAATGGTATTTTGGATTGAGCAAAGAATTTCAAAAAATACGTTGTAATAATATGCATACATAATCATCACTTTTTATACAGCTAACAATGAGAGTGTACAGTACATTCGTGTGAACGGATGCCTATGCTTTCAGTGATCAATAATACTAATGAAGCAAAAATGTTAATTTTGCAAGTGTGAAAAGTCATGAGTAAATTTGTAAAGACTTCAAGGAGTGCATTAGGAATTGATTCATTGACCCACAAGATTTACAACTATTGCTAAAAGTTAAGAATAGATTCACCTACTTAACAGTTGTACACATTAAGCAACACATTGAGTGAATTTAATGGAGATACTAATAATAATATTATTTTTTACGAGTTGATCACGGACTGATATCAGTTAGAGAACCATTGAAAACCAGGGATTACTGGACAGCTGCTGTTTCATCCTAGTTTGGGAATCATCGGCAGTACGCACCCACTGGGATTCGAACCCAGGACCTTCCGGTTACAAGGCAAGCTCGTATACCATTCAGTCCGTGATCAACTCGTAAAACATGACTAATCCTTACAAACCAAACTACAGAAAATAATATTATTATTATTTTTGTATGTGTGTGTGTACATTAAGTTTGTCCGATAAGAATAAAAATAAGTTAGGGTTATTGTTGTAAAGAGATTTCAAAAATGTGATGAGTAATCAAACTGTGACTAGGGGTGAGTGAAGATTGGTAGGACGGTAGTGGTGATGTGTTGTTATTAATGTTAATCAACACATAAAATCAGTTGAATAAGCGTAATACAGTTACGTAACAAGACAAATAGTTTAATGAGTGAATTGTGGTCAGGATGTAAGTAGAAATAAAGAGAAATTAGGAATTACGTAAGAGTTCAAATGACTACAAATGTTATAAGGAGTTAGAAAAAAACAATCACACAATCATCAGGTCAGTAGAAGTCAACACGGTTGTTACCATGATAGTAGAAGTGGTTGGATGATCTTCTTTCGTATACATAACTCTGGAATTTCCAACTGAATGGCTAATCATATCAAGTTGATATGATTATGAACAATGGTTTGTGCTCGAAACGTCATCAGTTAATATTAATGTACAACACTGTGTGATTTATCAAAATAAAATCTTATCCATAATGGAGTTATGCTCTACCACAGTGCCCAAATTTATACTTATATCAGTGAAAAGACTAGTTGTTTTTCACCATAAGTGCCTGTGTTCTATCCTACATGTTAAGTGGTATAGTAGGGTGAGCAATATTGAGATTAGGCTTCCGTCGAGTGGTAGGTAAGGAGGGGAAATCAATCGACGATGTTGTGAAGTTGCACCGATTGAGATAGTTCAGGCATGTGTAGAGTATGCACGCCTAGCCATCACCATCCTCGACAATGGGGAATGTTAGCTGAAATAAGATTGATCAGGTTGGGAAAGAGCTAGTGGTGTGGTCAAACCAAAACATGGCTTCATCACTCAATGAAATCCACAACGGTTAGATTAAGCCAGCCACGTAGGAAGATGTAGACTTTCTGGTTGGGGTCGTCAACATGGTAAACACCAATGGCTGGAGACAATTGGTGATATGGCTCGAAATCGTTCTCAATGGCGCGAATGCATCCACTCCTTGTGACTTATAATACCCGATGAAACTATACTGTTTGTTTTTTTTATTTTTGATTACAGCTTATTCCACACCATATTTTTTTGGCACAACATAGAACTTGGCACCGAAGTGCAGCAGTTCGAGTTGCCACGTTCCAAATAGCACACAAAGGTAGACAAGAAAATGAGTGAAGAGAATCAATAGAGTTTTGACAAGTATAAGAGTGAAACAGAACGAGTAATGGTGGAAAGGAATATGAAGGTTAAAGAGACTGAATACATCTGCGTAAGCCATTGACAACGATTTTGAGCCATGTCACCTATTGTCTGCAGCCATTGATTCTTAGAGTCCCGAGGGCCCCAACCCGGAAGTCTGCATCTCCCTACCTGACTCAGTTTAACTGTCAGGGATTTCATGAATTGATGCCATGTTTTTGTTTGGCCATCACTTACTCTTTTCCAACCTGCACCTATATCAGCTAGTAATGCCCGTCGTGGGAGGCGATGGCTAGGCATGCGCAGCATGTGACCTAGCCATCTCAATCTATGTAATTTTATAGCCTCTTCGATTGATTTCCCTCTTTGCCCAATAATCTACGTCTAACGTCAACATTACTTACTTTATTATACCACCGAGTATGGCACAAGTATGGAATTTTTAGCATGTGATATCGGTAGCCCAAATTTTGCAGACCGGCCGTAGATATCAGGTGTGCATCGGCAGGGGATCGAACCGCGGACCATGTGCATGATCGGCGAGAGTCATAGCCGCTGTGCCACCTCGATATTACTATTCTTTTTGCCTTATGCTTCTGTTCGCTGTCTCTATTTTGTGTTTCTTTTTGCTTTCTTCACTAGATGTGTGCTGAGTGAAGTGTGGCGAATCGAACTGCTGCAGGCCGATGCAAAGTTCTATGTTGAAACCAATCAGTCAGTCAGTCAGTGGTAGTCAATCTATGTGTGAACCAATTAAAAAATGAACACATCCACAAGCCACATTTAAAGACTAGATATCCTTTATGAACATCAATGGACTTGAGCATGTATACGCTTTATTCTAAAAACAACTATGGTTACGGATATCTACTTTCCAAACATCCTGTCCAGTAATGATATTAAACACGTATCGTGAAAAATAGGCAAAAGGCAAGAGAAATTTATTATACAGGACAAAATAAATCAGTGTGTACTGATACCTATTACAAACCACCATAACTGTGCTATTTTGATTGGAACAGAAAGAAAATTTGGCAAATGATGAAGGTGCAGAATGTACGATGTGACCTAGCCGACTATAGGCCTGCCAAACACAACCAATGGAGTAAGATAACCTGCGGAATAGTCACATACTTAACCAGAACACATCTTTCATAATATCTATAGCCTCGGATGTAACTTTTCCATGAGAAATGTAGAAGTTTGACATAGAGTCCCAGGTATATTGAGTAAGTTGGTCGATAGAGCATACATAACTATTACCACTTGGATGTGCTACACATGCATGACCACTCAGTAGAAGTAAAACTAAGTTGGACGAGTGAGGGGGGTTGGTACACGAATACATCCTATCTGTGGGGAGAAAAGTATACCCATCTATGACCCACATGATTACTAAAACCCATAGTCATGGACTCTACATGGAAAGGGTCAGAATCGACCGCAAAGGTGTAAATATATTTATGCTTTTCTAATGTCTTGATAAGATATATTGTTTGTCATTTGTCTTATTTATCTGCAAATTGTGAACGTATTTTATCATTTTATTGTCTTTCGTTATATTCTGTTGAATGTGCAGACATGAGCTAAAACGCTTTAATGACAGTCGATTTGTTAATTTTGTCTGGGTATATCGAAATACTATTATACTGTGACTGCAAATATAAAATTTACCAGGTCAATTCTCTTAATTTTAGTTAGTGATAACCAAACCCTTTTGAACTGCATTCACAAACTTTGCTTCAAATCGGACTAAAGGGATCCGATGTTGTTATGACTTTGTACGTGTCTACATAGTGCTAAAATAATTACTATGAAAACCTACTGAAGCTCACAGTAAAGTAAAATTAATTTATAAGTCTGCTGCAAGGACTATCGAGATAATTGTGTTCTTACTTTAAAATCTATGGAGCACATCTCCCGCACGTTAGTACATGGCTGCAACGGTTGAAGTAAGGTTTGTTAGATCCATGAAATGCGTTACCACGAAAAAAACTATTCGTGCGTTTGGAAATGAACCATAATTGTTCAGAATGAAATAGATAGGTTAGTATGCAAACTCACTAGCTGAAAGTTGAGACCTTAAGCCGATAAGCCAAGTCCCTGCTAATAAGAGCAGGACATGTTTCAAATCCGTAACAGTTGAAAAATAGCTAATGTCATGAAGAAACTAAGTTCCCGCAACTAGCGATATGCGGGAAGAAAAAATTAGCATTGAATGGACAATACAAACCCATAGTATGATTCAGTGACTGAAAGTATACCGAAAGACCACTCACCTGATTGGGTCACTGGCAAATACCTATTAGCAGAAGCACAGTTGGCTGGAGTATGAGAATCAGACGAAATTAAAAATCCATCATTTACGTGATTTCTGATAAGACGGTCACCCCTGGAATAAGATGGAGCAAATACTAACATGTAAGTCTAGCATTAAATAGTGATGAGAATACAAGCTATGATCGAACAGAAAAACTACTGTAGATTCTTATCACTAGCTGAATCTTCAGGAAAGTGTCTTTGTCAAGATGACTTGGTAATTTTCAGCTGGTCTGAAAATTAATCTATTTGAATGGATCCAAGTATATCACTGAGCTCATTCTCAAGCAAGTGAAACGGTCAACTGAAATCTAGATTACTTTTATTTAACTAATATTCACCAATTACTGTCGAGTGGTTTTAAATTAGTCTAACCAATAAATAATATGTCAAGAGCAGACTGTTTGATCACCTCTTTTTAAGCAAATATGGGCTCAGAAAAATTAAAGGATTAGATAACCAGCAAAAAGCTAATCTGTTAGCGAACCAAATTTTTCCTTTGAACTGAACAAATCATAATAAAACTAAAAAGAGATACCCTACCTGTGTACAGCATTGCCTGACTGGTGATACATTCGGTGGCTATTCGCCTCACGTGACGCTGGGACTGGTGTGGAACATGCCGCTTTGCATCCAGTCCACTTCTTTCGGTCTGAGCACGCATAATCATTAGCAAATGTAATTCGAAGATCTCTATTTTGCTTGCATGATACTACTCGAATCGTATCAGCTATGCTAGCCTCTGAGTCTGGTCTGAGGTGGCGGCGATCGTGGTGCATGAGGTTCCCGAACAGATATTGCAAACTACTTAAATGGCAGTCAGTAAGACCCGGAGAGACCTTTAAAATAGAAAAGAGGGGAAATTATATCAGATGTCAACGCATTTGAAAACTATATAAGTGTTAAACCCACAGTTAAATCGCTAATGGTTTAATAAGCATTCCGTTCGGATAAAAGCAAAGGAAAACAATAGCTTAGTACAAACACAAAAGACAACACTATTGTAAGCGAAACAATATGAGACTTATCGAATGCAAACATGATAACTTGTTAGGGTATAACCAAAACCCATTTTGACAAGTTAGTGTCACGTTTCATTTTGATCCACACGTGGGGATCAATACATGGGAACACTTGAAAATTTGCATGAGGTCATGAAATGCATGCCTTCATCCCATTAGATCCATTCACTTATGATCATGACAAAGGCAATATATTATATTTGATAATCCTCAACCATATTAGTAAAAGTGTGTACTCAGGTGACATAATAGTCAAGAGCAGGATTAATTGTTCATGTGAGTACAGAACCACAATTTGAAATGTGGATAAATTAGAATACTATAACACTCCAGCAGACGGCCTAATTGGACCACTTATATGTGGTATACTTCGGCTCTTATTTGTTTGCAGGCAAGTTTGAGACTAGAACACATGTAGATCTTTGTGAAAGTGGTGGTTTATTCTCTTTTTTGATCAACGAAGACTCTTGAGTTACAAAACTTCAAGAAAACTAAGGGGGTGAGCGCGAATATTAGAAGTGTTCCAAAATGGAACGCTTCACGATTTTGCGTGTCATCCTTGCGCAGGAGCCATGCTAATCTCTGTATCGTTCCAATTTTAGTATATGTTTCAAAATGGACTAAGTACTTTCTAAAAATGTGGTAAGTGCAACAATAAAAGTCTTATATACGTATTCGAGTTACTTCAACGCTGATTGAGATTATCTCTTCATACCTCAAGAGATACTATCTTGAGGTATCACGCTATCTATTTAAACGCCGGCTTCGTTGTCAAGGTCAAAAGATTACCAAGACACAACAATGAGTATCAGATTTCAGATTTATTGGTTGAGGATAGAAGGCTTGGAGCCTATGTTAATCCTTTTCTAGTAAATTTCTGTGGTTGTCCAAACCCTTCTTGAACGAATCAGTTGAAGTTGCAGACATCACTTCTTCTGGGAGTCGGTTCCAAGAGTTTATGACTCGGTGTGAGAACCAGTACTCAACAGCAATATGATTTTTTCTTGGCTTTTGAACCCTCCTGCTATATCCTCTAAGGTGTTCCGACCTGGTGGGAAGGAAAAGAGAGAATAGGTCAGGTCCGTAGCCATTATTTAAAATTTTAAACATTGTGATTAAATCTCCTCTCTGCCTACGATACGACAAGGAGAAGAGATTTAAACTGTCTAGTCTCTCCTCGTATGATAAATTAGTCATTCCAAGAACCATACGTGTTGCCTTCCTTTGCACCTTTTCTAGAATGTGTGAGTCCCCTTTTAGACAAGGGCTGGCGGCCTGGGTGCAGTTTTCCAGTCTTGACCTCACCAGAGATGGATATAAGGAGGTGAACATATCTCTGGTGATTCTTGTGAAGGCTTTACAAATTGCCCATAATGACCTGAAACTACGTGCAGCCACCGCGCGACAGTGTGCTGTAGATTTTAAGTCGTGGCTAACGATGACACCTAAGTCCAAGTGAGTCTGAACTGATGGAAGTGCAATTCCCTCTAGTTCGTAGGAGCTCGTGTTTGCTTGTCCAATGCGCATGGTAGCACATTTTACCACATTTATCGAGAGCATCCATTCTATGGACCACTCCGACATCTTGTTGAGGTCCTCTTGCAACGTGGGCGTGTCACTGTTGCCCTTCAGCTCTCTCCAAATTTTTAAGTCATCTGCGTATAGGACCATAGGGGAGTCGGTGAGCAGAGATAACTCATTGATATACAAAATAAATAGGAGAGGTCCGAGTACCATGCCTTGTGACACTCCATTGCGCACTGCTGTCCAAGAGGAGAGTTTCGAGTTGATCCTAACCCTCTGCCTCCTATCTACGAGGAATTCCCTAAACCAGTTCAGTAAGCTACCTTTGATACCGATACTTTCCAACTTCATGAGTAGTCTTTTGTGGGGTACTTTATTGAAGGCTTTGCTGAAGTCTATGAAGGCGACGTCAACGGGTGTTCCGTTGTCCCTGGATTTGACCCAGCTTTCTCTTGCAGTGTTAAGATTTGACAGGCATGAGAGGTTTCTTCGGAAGCCATGCTGTGCTCTTGATAGTAAGCCTCTATTTTCTAGATATGCCATTATGCTTTTCTTGATGATTCTTTCCAGTGTCTTAATTAAAGTGCTGGTGAGACTGATAGGCCTGTAATTTGAAGGGCTTTGTCTTGATCTTCCTTTGTGGATGAGGGTTACTATGGCGTCTTTCCAGTCACGCGGTAACACTCCATTTTGGAGAGAAAGCTTGAAGATCGTAATCAAAGGGCCGGCTATGTGGGCTGATAGCTCCTTGAGAAGCCTTGGGTGAAGATTATCAGGACCCACTGATTTCCCTGCATTTAGTTTCCTTAGGCAGTTGAGCACGATGCCTTGGTCGATGTCAACGGAATCTATCCCATGTTCTTCTGGTGCAGCCAGGGCTGATCCTATAGGCAGTGACGACTCCTATGTGAAGACTTAGGAGAAGTAGCTTGCTATTGATTCTGCTTTTCCTTGATCTTTTTCGAATGTATCACTTTTAATAGTCAGGTTTGGGACACCATTGGATGTTTTATTCCTCAAGTTCATGTACGAGAAAATTTTTTTAGGTTGTGCCTTTGCATTTTGAGCCAGGTGTGCTTCGAACTTCATCCTTGATTGGCAGATTTCTGCAATAGCTTTATTTCTAGCTGTGTTATATAATTGCCTGGTCTCAGAAGTCTCCAAAGTGGCAAACAAGTTCCAACATTTGTGTTTACGTCTGAGTAACTTACGAATCTCTCGGTTTATCCAAGGAGGGCAATGTTTCCAACCTTTTGGGACAGACCAAGGGATGAAAGGTTCAGTTACTTGGGCGTAAAGTTGTTTAAATTGGTTCCATGCGGCTTCTGCTTAAGACTCTGGGTTGATGTACCAGTTTAATGAGTTGGCTGCTAAGACGATTGCATTTATATCAGCTTTCCAAACGTTTGGTCGAGATGGGGTTTCGGCCCTTGCTGCCGTTGCTGTGAACTTGAAAGTGAGCACAGCATGGTCACTTCTTCCTAAAGGAGGAAGATGTTGTATGAGATCCACATCCTCACCATGGGAGAACACTAGGTCCAGAGTTGAGGAGGAGTGCTGTGAGTCATAGCGCGTGGGCTTAAATATATGTTGGACTAGGGCTAACGATAAACTAGATTCCAGCAGTTTATAATCAAAGGAGTTGACTGAGGATGGAGTTGTTAGGCTCGTCCAGTCAACTGTTGGGGCGTTGAAGTCGCCAACTACGAGACTTCGACATTTCGAGGTCCAGGAGCCTAACTTCTCTATCAGGAAGTCATCTGCACTGCAGTCAGGAGTGCGGTACATAGCAAGGAGGTCAATGTCTTGGCCTATGCATTTGAGTCTGCAGCGTAGAAGTTCGCACGACTCACTTTCGTGAGCGAGTGCTTCGATACTACGCCCGGTTAAGCATTTCTTGAGGTAGATGACTACGCCACCTCCTTTGCGGTTTAATCGGTCCACCCTATGCACTTCGAAGTTTGGCAGGTTAACTTCGTTGTCAGTGACATCGGGTGTGAGCCATGTCTCTGTGATAATAATTACATCCGGGTTTCCGGAGTCTATCATGTTAACCAGCTCAGTCCGTTTATTTAACAGGCTGTGGGCGTTTGTGTAGCAAACTGTAAATTCAGTTTGGTGCCTACCCACAGAGGTTTCGGGATCATTGAACTGCGAACTTGGGCAACCCGAAAACCCTTAATCTTGAGGTTCTTTTCGCTGTTTCAGCGTCGTTCGCTTAATTCTAGGGCCGCAGACTGTCTTTTGACACGGTCTGCGAGGCTGAAGTCGGCGCGGACATATATACCTGATCCTTTAAGAATATGAGAGTTGCTTAGAATAGCATCCCTCTCTTCTTTGGAGTTTAGCACGACTTTGAGGAGACGTACAGGCTGACTTACTGTAGGGTAAGGCTTTTGGCCTATTCTATATACGCTATGTATAGCAATGCCTGATGCTGTTTGTGGCAGTAGCTTGTCTAAAAGGGGCTTAATCAAGTTAAGGTCATGCTCATATCTAGTCTTGGGATCGGGGGCCAGTGACTCTTCCGCTTTATGGAGAATGAGCGACCTTTCAGAGAGATTAGGTTTGCTTGCCGTGGCTTTCTTGCTCTGCGGCGTAAATGTGTTTCTGTCCTTCTTGGGCGATGTAGCCAATGTGTTATCCTTACCTCGCTTTCTGCGGGAGACTACGTTACGCCATTCATTGAAGTTCTCCTCGCTAATCGTAGTAGGATTTATCTGCCCGCTACTCACCGGTGTGGATGAGTCTTGATCCACTAGTCCCTGGGCGACTTGAGTTGTAGGTTTTCGACCCCCTTTTATTGTGGCAGTCTTTCCATTACTGTCACTGGAGGGCTTATCCGGTATCGTGGGGGCAGCCTGGGTGTCTGGAATGTGGTGAGCGCTCTTCTGTGCTGAAAGGCACTCACTTATTGACAGAGACGCATTGGGGACATGTGCTGTTTTGTCGATGACGCTAGTCGCGTCATCGTTGTCTGAGCAATAGTCGGCGTTCTCCTGTAGTGGAGGACGCTTGCAGTCCATGAGCTGTAAAGCCCCACTGAGAGTGGCAATGGCTTCTACAATACGGAATTTGATAGTACTACAACAGTCGTTGCACAACCAGTTCGCTAGAGGTCTGCAGCAGCGTTTGTATGCTGCAGGATTTAGGTTTGTGTACATACTGTGAAACCATCTCTTGCAGTTATCACACTGCATTCCCTCATCCACTTGGAACTGGCACATAACCCTTCCACAGCAGTTCTTTTTGGTGGGCATACGATCTAGAGAGAACTGGGGAAGAAATTTAAATATAACTTTAAATGCACATAGACCTTTATAATTCAGTGATAAAAAGCCAATGAGTGCACAAAAATATATACAACTATTATGTTATAAGACACAATTTCCTATAATTTAAATAGACTCAGATCTGAAAAGTAAACTAACTTTGATCAGAAGAAACTGATTAAAAGTTAATCTGTAGACTTTTGGAGCGTATAACACAACAAAAGCCAAAACTAAACAAGAGCTTGTAAAATTCACCCCCTTTTCAAAGTTCCTTGTGCTCATGAAGACTTCCAATATCCAGTGTCGTTTATACGAGCCAGTATAAAACAATTTGATTTCTTTGTGCACGCCTCTTAATTGAGGTAAAATTCCTGAACTTTGGTAAACTTCTGCGTAGCTCGTCCTGCCACTGGACTGTCGTAGCTTTGTTTGACTCCAAAATGAGTAGCGCTATGATTAATTATATACGGTTTGTTGTATGAAGTGTGTTGAGACTGTTGCTACTGTAAAATGGAGTTGATCCTTTCACCAGTTAGTCCTCCGGTATCGTCGTCAAAAGAAAATAGATAATATTAATAACAGTAATAATAGATATAAGTAGTGAATTTATTCAGACTAAAAGACAGAAAAAGAAATAAAGAAAAAGTAAAGCGGACAGCCGATTAAATTTGAAGTTGGTATATATATATCAGTAATAATAATGATAAGTGTAGTTAGAGTTTTCAGGAGTAAGACGGGAGAGAATGTATAGAAGTAAAACGACGAACTTAGTTGTCTACCCAGGAATGGCATACGGGATTTTGAGAGGATAGGCCATTTGGACGCCGCATGATTTTCTCGCCTTCATAAATAGGTTGTAAAACATCTAACAATTTGAAGCTTCATATTCTCACTGAATACCTGAAATAATACTTTATTCTCATATTTATGCAACTTCTAAGAGAACTTCTTGACAAATCTGCAAAAATTGTTAAATTGGCTTATGCCCAAGGGGGAAACACTAATTTCCTTAGGAATCCATATAGTATCTTATTCAAGTCAATCGTCTGTGGTTTTTTCATGATCACTGATTTAGTTTTACCTAAGATATCCGTTAAGGGCTAAATCTATCCTCTACCTTACTTATCGAACTGTTCTATTACCATATATTCCGATTTCTGATATCTTGCCACATTCCAGTTAAGTTTATACAGCGTCCTCTTTGCATTTGATGTGCCGCTATGTTATGTTACCAAACAGGGAAATATACAACAGCACAAAAATTAGTCCTCAGTTTGGATCACGCGTCTTCAAAACTATGTTGTCTTCGTTTTTTCCCAAAGTCACACCAGATAAATCTTTAGCCGGTCCCTCTCTCTGTGACGCTGAGTAGGCCGTAATCCTGTATATCAGCCCATGTGCTTACTTGCACTTAGCATTGCTTGTGAGGATTTTTCAGCCTACATGAATTCAGTGGAGTATTCATGTCTGCCGAGTAAAAAACCTATCTTTGATCTCAGGCAGCAGATCTACTTCACTTGTTCTCTGGATATTTTATGAATCTAAACTTTGAACGCCTTCGTCTGAAGTGGGTCTGGTGCTCCTTTTCACTTGATACGTTAGAAAAACTGCTGCAACACTTCCTTTTCTTTGAGGCTGTCATCTTCCACTCTTACTTGCTTATCGTAAGTAATAAAGACTTTATTGAAACTTCGATTACAACGTGACACCAGTCGGGGAAATACTGTAAACCAGGGAGTGCCGGACGACTGTTGCGCTACAGCTTAGGAAACTCCTGAAGTATTCACTCAACACCTTGTCGAGGATTAGATCTAGGAACTTCACATCACAGGCCGAGACTTTTGACGACTTGGTCCTGGATGGGCTAGTTACTAAAGTTACTAGAGAGTTCCCAACTAAAATGAAACAGCTGTGCAGTTCTCCCCTGTATTTATCGGTTCTCTAAATGATATTGCTCAGTGGCATAACTTGAGCTTAATCAGATTAATACAAACCAAAACTTGAAAATAAGAATTTATTCTCTATAGAATAATGTTGTGACTATTATCACTGAGAAAGTTCCCATGTTCAAAACCTGCTTAGATGTAAATCAGAGGAACTAGGGAAAACTCTACTGATTTATCACTGAAAGGAATTTTCTGAAATATACTCACTGTGGAAATCGTGAGCAGTAGCAGGATTAAACAAAGATCAGGCCAAAATTTAAATCACGAATAGTCAAACTGTGACAACAGAAGGCAGGACATGGAAGCTAAAGTAGACTTTTCATTAATTAAATCGCTGTTTATTAATCTGCAGTTTATATTAGGCTTACATCAAACGATGGGAAATCGAGTGTTCAAATACACATAGTATTCTGTTTCTAACATCAAACAGAATAATCAAAAAAATATATCGCATTCTCTTGATAATGCCGAATGGAACTGTGGGAAAATGAAAGAATAACATTCCGTTGACACACATTGTCTGTATCACACCACCAAAAAACCCCTGCCTCAGCAGTACAACACTGGACGCAAAATGTCCTTTGCAGACTGTAGAATAGTTGGAAAATCTTCAGAGTCTACCACATCATCACCATAACATAAGTGATGATTGAAAATTATATTAAGGTGAATTCTCTGCTTAACCATTGTTACTTATGAACCTCAGAAGCATTTATCCCTACTCCATTCCTGAAAACATGTCTAATAAATGAAAAGCTTATGACTACAGCGTTTTACAATGAGCACTGAAGTCCACTATTTCATTGGGCTGTAAACGCTAATAATTTCGAGTCATCTGACAAACCCTCAGCGGCATGGTGCATCATAGATCACAATTTTATTAGTGGTATATATACATTGCCATACCGAAAACGTTCTCTATCACAATTCGCAACTTCTAAATTTGTTGTTCGCACTTAAAATTTTAAAAACCTATCACTGTTTACCCAATATGTTGCCTTTATTTCTATACATATATTTATTTATCCCTTTACGTTCCCAGTGGAACATAGGACATCAAGCTAGAGCTCTGAAGTTGCGGTAGCAGTGGTGTTTATTTTTACGGGATGGGGTTGCTAGCCGCATACACAACCTTCCCTTTTTACCAGTCTTATTATTGGCTTAGCGTGCTAAAAGAGTGCGTCGGCCGAGGATCGAACCACGAACCAAGTGAAGCATTCTACCTTTACGGTGGTCAGCGTCAGCGCTTCAAGAGTGGAATACCTACTATCCACAAACGTCTGGATTCAGCTGCCTGCAAACACACTTCTGAACCTCACCTAACCAGTAGCTGCTATAGAAGGAAGGCTGAACGCGAGATGAGCGACCTAAAAACTAAAAATATTCTCGACCGCCCTCAAAGCTTGAAGATCTATGTCTCATTCTACATGCAAAGGAATGAAAAAAGTGATTTTGCAGGCCAAAAGTATCATAGAAGGTCGGCACTGATACCCAAGATCTTATTATGCCACTAAATGCAGTAACCACCTCATCGGGCGTCCTATAACCGCTCCGCCAATATGTTGTGATGAATTGTTACTGGTTTGTGATTATCAAGTAACTTCGCCTGAGAACGCCCGCAGGCACGACAACATGCTCAATTGACCACTGGAAACATTCAGATAGACATAAAAGTCAAATTCAACCATGACAACAGTGACAATAGTGACAAACCTTTTCACCCGTCAAAAATACGGCGTATATACAGTCCACAAACCCATAGGATAATTCAAGCTATAAATAAATATTTGATATCTGATTGTTTGTGTGATCTTGAAAATCCTTCAAAATAAACCAATCAAGTCTTCATGTCACTGCATGCACCAATTACGGCTTCTCGACTAGCAACGATAGGTTGTTCGTCCTAACAGCGTCACTGGATGTCTCTTGTCACGCAATAGGCTTCTTAAATATAAGCCAGTTGATTAAGCTGCTTGAACGACTTTAAGCTCGCTTTCGGTTGGCTTCGACTAAAAATTGCACTCATGGTTGTTGTATGGCTATCTATCCTTCTAGACCTGCGATTTGTCCTTACCACCCAATGACCGTTTAGTCCACCTCATCTAACCTGGTGACTGAGTTTTTCTTAAGGCCGCTCCAACTTGCAAAAGGGGAATAGAAGGCTTACAGCTGCTCAAAGCTGTATATATTAGCAATGAAGAGTGTAGAGACGCACAATGACAACGACACAGCCACCTCATTCTTACCTCTTGAAAATACAATACCCACCGTGTGTTTCATTGCACACGGATAAAATATCGATCTTTGGTAGCAGAATGGCGGTGGTTCAATTGATTTGGCGAATTGCTTTAATCCCCTGCTGAACGAAGCTAGATGAAATAGAGACACGTTGAGAAGACTATCCAGTGGCGTTATTGACTATTCCCTAGAGTTGAGAACCGATTGGAAGCAAATGAGCGACATTGTAAGGGTAACATGAAAATCACTGTAAATGAGATGGAAGCTTATTTTGCAATCACGGAGCCTGCTGAAAAGGACCACAGATTACAGATTGGAATGGGAGTGTGCTGATGAAGACTCCTGCGCCAAATCTATTTATACGGTACAAAAGATTTTCAGTATGTACAATGCTTCGTTTCCGAACCAGCCTGATCCGCAATCTGAGCGTAATTGTTTGGGGAATTGATACATCTACTGAATTTCATAGGAGTCTTGCAACAATGTGACGCTTATTTCTACTTACAACGGAATAACAATAAAGGAAGTCACCTTCCCAAATAGATTTACGTTTAGCGAAGAATAGATTTTTGTCTAGTTTGGAATTGAGCGTGATTAGTTATGCTACACATTTGAGTGCACCATTAACCGTAGGGTATTCTCGCAACCACGTGTCCTAGCCTGGAATATATAAAATGGTGCGAACTACTCCACTAGATGTGAGACCCTAGGACTAGAAACACTATGGCTAAGACGCCTGGGACTAAACTTAACACTTTACTATAAGCTTCTAAACCGCTTAGTTTTTACCTCTACTAATGGCACTCGACTTTCAGATGACAGTGGCTACAAACTAAGACACACCAAGAGTACAGTAGCTATCGAACAATGTAAAACAGCCACCAGGCAAAAGTTTTACTTGATTAGGTATGCACAGATATGGAATAAACTGCCAATGGAAATGCGTCAAGCAAGTACATTGGCCTGCTTCAAAAAGGTGCTTAATGATAAACTACAAGAGTTTGCAAACGACGGTAGTTCTGGTTCCTATCTGAGAGCCTCCGAAATTATAGGTCCATTTAATGTATAAGCTTAAATACTAAACCTGTTGTTTTTTGCCTATATTTATGATTCTAGATAAAACATTAACGGTTAAGATACGTATCCTCAAACAGACAATAAGTTTGTAAAACTACTACCCAACACAATAAGTGGAGTAAAATGGACATAAACCGACAACATGAAAAAGGTATAACTCACCACAACATCACATGGACAGATGTACGCTCGTTGGGCAACATAAATATCTCACCAACTACAACCCACCTTTCCTTAGATAATGTGATGAACTTATATCCATAATGTTGCTGAGCAGTTAATATTCTCAACTCCTGTCGGAACAGCTGAAATTCATAAACCTTCCTCACACTAAGAAAATACCCACAAGCAGTAGAAATCCATTAATTAATGCGTCTGAAGCTTATGTATTTACTCCCAACAATGACATTGCAGATCAAATGAGATAAACATATCACTGATTTCAAAATAACACATCAATGATTCTGCACACAACGAAGTTATGTATGAAAATTGACTTCAAGCTTTATTTTTTCCCAGGCGCTTATAATCCATCCACTAAAGACCTGGTTTTTTTGTCAATGCGAAGACAACACTTCTGTATTTCCTGATGTGTTGCACTCACTGACAATCTAGCAGATTTTTCCAACTGTGCACAGAAATGATTGTATATAAGTGAAAAGGCTGTTTTATACTACTGGGATTAACATTTATCAAGTGTATGTATATTCTCCAGCGGACATATAAGGCATATCTTTCTACTGCCTGTAAATTGTGGTTGAATTATATTGTTCTATTTCTGTAACAATTTGATGATACCTGTAAACTGGCGTCCCTCATGTACTGTACTATGAGAATAAATTTATTTATTTACTTATTCGGCACTGACTCATGGGGACAGGTTCTGCAGTACTGTGGAAATCAAGTTTCTGACTTCACTGGACAATTTGATATAGCATAGGGTTCCTAAATAATTCTAAGCACCAATAAAGCTCAGGAGAAAAATCTTGTACACATCTGCGAAATCAAACTCAAGTTGTATGACATGAGACTAGCTGGAAATTAAGGCTGGTGAGGATTATACTACCACAGTGCACAATTTGTATTCTTATATCACTGGTAAGGGTGAGTTGGGAGTTATACTAACACTAAAGCCACACAGTTTTTTAAGATAGTTGTCTTATTCCCCTACCTGCTTGCACTAGCTGGGAGTGCATGGGTACGTGGATTCATCTGTGATCCATTGTCGACCGTCAATATAATATACTGAAACCATTTAATGTTATCAGGAATAAAGACATTATTAGCTGTCAATGTGAGTACTCATTCAGCCAGATGTCCAAAACTTATTATGAAAATGAGGACAACAAACAATACGGTGATTGGCCATGGTTAAATAAACCGCCTAAATATTGATGGATTCTATCCAATTAGGCCTATAAACCGGTTAAATTTACGGCTTCCTGAGAAGAATACTGCCATGGCATTTAAACGTAATATAATGATTGGTAACTTAATTCTTCCTGCAAAGAAATCATCAGTGTAGAATCTTTGAATGGCCATTTATATTGGAATGAGTTTCGTCTATGGACTCTGGATTCTGACCAGTCATTTAAAAATATTCTGTATCGCACAACAATTCGAAATTCATAACGAAGACTTGCAATTTTGACCATTTGTAACGCAAGCCACAGCATATTAATCAGTTAATTTCAAAATCCCAGTAAGATAAGAAGAATGGCAAAATGCCGGTATGCTTTCATATTTACGCATGACAAACACAAGCATTTTATGTACCTTAATGTTATTTGCACATCTTGCTATATTTGTGATAGGAGTTCTCTTTCCTTCTCTTTTCGTGTGTGAATTTCAGTCATGCTCCGTTTTTGTGCGACAATGTAACAGTGCCTGTTACACATGGGATTCTACTCAGGAAGTGGCTTTGCAAAATCATACCTTCTTTTGAGATAGTCTAAAAATCCCGTGTAATAACATTTGTTGGCATTTTCCTGCGTGATTGAGTGTATCTGGTCGAGGTACACCTGTCTTAATTTGGTTGTGTTATATGACTGATCGCTTTAATCGCAAGAATTAACCCTTTCTGCATATCACGGTATATATTTTGCCCCATGCTATAGCATATATGCAACAGTTGTTACCTAATAACTGCACATTATGTGAAAACTGATCCTACTCAGCTCATGTTAGATATTCAGCTAGTGAAATTCCCGAAATTATTATCATATGCAGCATCTGTTTACTGTTCTTGAGAGACAGCGACTCATAAAATTCTCTGAGGGATCTTTTGCAGTCTAATGGATGGATAAGCCCAGGAAGTTAGTGGTGTAAAATGGATTTACACTGGCCGAAAGTTGCATGACCAGATAGGAAAAATAACGAACACGATAAGAGACAATTCAAACAGTACATAATGCAGGTGGATAGCAGCAGAAAAATTTGAAGCTGCTGATACGACCAAAAGACAAGTACGGAAGTTGTCTGGGGTTAATATGGACCTTACTCGTCAATCCAATCAAAATTTCCTGTAATTACTCAGAAGACATGTTTGCATAAGTTTCAGTGGGTTTAATACGGCAAAACGGTAATTATCTGATCTTAGTCCTGCAGGGTGTACAAGGATGAGTAATAAATGATTGTTTATCGATGAAACTTCCATAATAATTGGATTTAAGGATGATTAAGTAATTGTTCACCAACCACCGGTGACTGTTGCATGTTCACTGTTGAACACAGCAATTAAAAGATTTTGGAGCGACTTTCATTAGGTTTCTTCTCGATGGCTGGTAGTGGGTCTCCACCAGGAGAGACGAAGTTTATATATTATATTGATGAAGAAGAAACGCCGTATCTTGTAAAACTTAATATTGCACCCGAAAAAGTTACCTTGGGTGACTTTAAAAATGCTTTAAATCGTCCTCATTCAAAGTTTTTCTTCAAATCCATTGATGATGACTTCGGGTTAGTAAATTAAAACATAGATTTGGCGTTTACTATTCCATTGTCTCAGTATCTCGTCCAGTGTGTTTCATGTTTTTCCTATTTGGCTTATATTGCTGAGGCTAGAGACTAATTGTCAAGGCCTATTTCCGTGTAGGCGGGCATTACACAAACCAGATGGCCGTGGGAGTCATGCATCCATTCCAGTATTATGGGATGAGGTGTATAAAATATATATCTCAGTTATCGAAACATTGTTAAGGCATTATCACGGTTACTGTTAATTTAGTAAAAATGGAATGTTCGACTTTTGGTGCAACAAGATATTCATTCATGCTCAGGGATAATTCGCCACATGAATACATTGCACGTCAATATCATTTTATTGAAACATGTTTCATACAAATTGAAACCAGATATACACCTATGATTTGTTTAAGAAAAGTACTTCGAAAGTGATGGCATTTTAGAAATCACCTGATCTTCAGACTATTTTTAAGTGTATGGGTCCAAATTAGGCGTAGGATTCTACTGTCTCTTATACAGTACAAGTTTTGAAGTAGGAGTCAATGTAAGCACAAGTTTTGTTACATGTCAGTCCACAGGAAGTTGCGACTGGTTCAATGTCATTCTGCCATATATTTGTTTTGTATTAGAACACTGGGAAAAAAACAATTTTGCTACCTAATAAAGTGTTGTGATATCGTATTTGCCCACCATCCGTGTTAGTTCCATAGTATTATGGATATTCTTGGTCATTATTCACGTCATTCATTATGCTAGGCGTGGTATTGTTAAGATAACCAATGGGTTGTAAAATTTATTACA
Source organism: Trichobilharzia szidati (assembly GCA_944472155.2). Taxonomy (NCBI): domain Eukaryota; kingdom Metazoa; phylum Platyhelminthes; class Trematoda; order Strigeidida; family Schistosomatidae; genus Trichobilharzia; species Trichobilharzia szidati. Next base: position 116,016,555 of record OX235279.1, read on the forward strand.
ATAAAATGCATCTGTGAGCCGCAGTTTCTGAACGTAGGTTAAATGAAAGCTCTTTTGTTATTTAATTCCGTTTATGTATTGTGCACTAAACTTGTAGTGTTGTGGATTAATTACAGCGTATACATTCATAAGCGAATCGTAGGATATAGTTATGACAAGTCGAATGGCCAATCTATGATAAGTTGATCAGCCCATAAGGCGGTAAGTAAATTTTGATTTAACAAATCACATATGTGATTGTGGGGAAGCTAAAGGTGTACTTAAGTGAAGATTATATAGTAAACTCATTGGGGGGGGGTGTAAAAGGGACACATGTACACAATCTCATTGAGCCTCTAGTCTTGAATTCTAAGTATCAGGAAGACTCGGTCATCTCATACTTCCACACGTAGTTCAGATAATCACTCCATAACGTCATGGATTGGTGATGTATCTAGATTAAACCCAGTTAATATAATGTTACTCGTCCCTTGGGTTCTTAAATGGAACGTGGGAACTGTGTTCTGCTATCTACAATCTTGTTTAGTTAGCTTCACGTTTTATGTGAGCTTTCATTTATTTTTCGCGTAACCACCATGTCTTTCTCGGAGTCCCAACTCGTTGCATAATATGTATATTATATATATATCTTTCGATATCTTTTATGAGTTTTGTCATGGATACTGATATATTTTTCCAAGTTTTCAGAAAGCCTAGCTTTTTGTCTAAGGTTCTTCTTAATAGTACCATATATCCTGACGTGAATTCGATTGGCATATCGGACTTTGTAGAGGTTAGGCATAGACAAAGTTAGATTATGTGGGAGATCTGTAAGGAGTCTGAATCTGAACATTTTCACATCTTCCTGGTTAACATTAAGACAGATGCAGGGATGCATAATCAAATGGTTGGACCCTTAACCACAATCTCATCTCTGTTTGAGGTTCATCTTGATCACGTTTTGAGAAGGGCTCTAGTCAGAATTCACTTGGTTTGCATAAAGTAGGTTTTTAAAACAATTTTTGGTTTCTTGGTTATGTTTTTAGTGAGAAATACTTGCAGTTACTAACTCAAATATCTTTTCAGCGTTGTAAAGGAAGAAATATTCGAAGATAACTCTCCACTTCCCTGTTTCAATGGCCGTGTTATATCTTGGGTATGTAGTTATCACATTATTTTTTAGCGAAATTTTTAGATGCATATTTTTTGACATGTTTTGGATTATGTTTGAAATAATTTTTGTCAGAACGTTTTGGTTTTGCTTCGGTTTTCGCACGTATAAGTTTTCAGTGTGGTTGTTTAATCCTAATTAAGTTAATCAAAAGTGGTTTTTCAGGTGCATTCTTTCATTTCGAATGTAGTTTTTGGGTTTTTATATCACTAAGGTCGTATTACCTGTAATTCGCAATATGATAGCATAATCAAGATAATTTTAATGTCAGCTAATCACAACTGTGGACACAAGCTAACTTTGCATATCGAAATGCTTTAATTAAAAGTTTAAGCACTGTGGAATAGATCAAATAAAGTATAATAATATTTCAATGGTTTACACACAATGATGAGTTTTTGTTTTTTGGTAATATTTCGAGCAAAATTACGGCCCTTGATCACATAAACAAAACAATCCCAACAGTTGGTGTAATCACGGGCCTTAATTTTGCTCGAAATATCACAAAAAACAAAAACTTATTGTGTATAAACCATTGAAATATTATTTTACTTTATTTGAAATGCTTTAAAAGAAATAAAGTGCATGCATAAATTATCGTGTGGCGTAGTGTTTTAACTGTTCGTTCACTTACGGTGTATTCCACTGAACTTTCCTGACAGTCGGTTTTCAAGTTGGTTAAAGGAGGTGGTCAGCGTCTTATCATTTTTGTGTATCGCATTAGGAAAAAACTTTGTTTCTCATGTAACTTGCTTATATTTTCCCTAAGTCTTAGTGTATAGAATCTAATACTCGGACCTACACAAAAAGTTAAAGCGTATGGCAGCGGGTTCTCTGCTTTTATTGTGTTGCACTAGGGTTTAAACACCTAGTTTTACAGAAATATATATAATTCAGCTCATTTCAAGTCAGAAAAGTAGTAGCAGCTATCCAGTTGGGATTCCTAATACAGTCAGAAGTTGATTGAAGTGGAGGCAATACATTTTCCTTACGTTTTCCTTTTTGTCTTGTGGCGTTGTATGACTTTTGATTGTATTGCTTTCGTTCCCATGTTCGAGTCCCGCCGCCTACCTCATGGTCATTTGAGTAATATTGTCGGCCTTCACACAATAAATGTGATTGTTAGGCTGGTACATAAAATGTTTGTTCTGCATGACGGTCCAATCAAACCGCTTTCATTCTCTTATTACCCTTCGTTTTAGTTAATGTTGATCCTTTTCCACAATAAATCCAAGTTTTATGTTCATCATGTTCATCTGTTTCTTTACTTTACTTTACTTCGGCTATCTCCTACGGGAGGATGAGCCGGCTTCATGAATATCTCGAATCATCGCTGCCCAGGTGCGACGATCTGATGCAAGGTTTTGCGACAGGGTTATCCAATTCTTGTTCCACAGACAGAGTCCGTAGACGGTTTGTAGCCCCAAGAGTTCATGAAGTTTCATGGGAATTTGGTACGAGTGATGTCCCCAGAATCGCTCGGCCTTTTGTTTGAGAGTGCAGCTCTAGCCTTTACACAACCAAGTGTGACCTACAAGGCAGTAGGAGTGGAGTAGGGAGTCCACTATCCATTGGCAGCCGGTGACCTTTTTGAATGGGGCCAGACATCCAGGACATCCAACAAGCCCTTTGTCCATACGTCTGTCGGTGAGCTCCAGTGAGCTTCATACGCCAGTCGTTGGAGGTTTGGAATCAGGGTTTAGCCATCTCCCCTAGACTGTCATCCAATAGACAGCGTTGTAGACTAATTTGAGTTTGGTTGATCAAATATTTATTTTTATTACGATGTCCAGATGTGCCAAAGTTGTTATGTTTGCCGGAGTTTATTTTCACGTGCTGTAACCTAAAGTCTATGCTCACACAGAATATTTCTTTTTTGTAGTTGGTTACCGCCGAAGAAAGTGTAACTTCTGAACCAGGCCTTGGCCCGTCTGCTGAAACAGGCAACAGTGTGAATAACAACAAATTTGTGTCCTCTGTTGATTCGGAATCAAATGATGCACGGTAAGGTAACCTATGTACACTGTCATGTGAATAGTAGTATATTGTTCTGAACTTTTCTAACCGTATATATGTCGATAAATGTCACGTCTGTCTGTCAAATATGTCTTAGGGAGTCTAGATACCTTAGTATTTGAATAGTCCGGTTATTTTAGCTCAACCATTAGCGCCTTAGTAGTGGATATTCGTAAAGTTGGGGTGGTGTCTGTGACGTTTCAGTGCTTTTTCAATCATGAGTGAGGGAACAGTTCCTTCCAGTTTAACGATTTTGATACTGCATATTAACGAGCTGCCATATCTAATCATAGGTTTATTTCCATTTTAAAAGAAAAATGACCGACGTGTGTAGCTAAATAATGTTATCTGAATTTCTTCGAAAAAATCCAACTGAACTTTATAGGGAATCTTTCCAGTAACTTAGAAGTATATTTCTCTTTAGAGTGAGGGTGCAGGTCTTTAGTTTTAGTGCACGAATTTCGCTTATTAAGAGATATAAACAGGCCACAGTGCAAATTCTCAGTCGTCCTTTGTATGGCCTAGTATTATCAGTCTACTTGATAATTATAATACTTGAGTGACATTAAATTTGGGAAATACGGTTGCACATTCTTTATCTTCAGGATTTCGACTTAAAACTCGTTACCATGACCTTTGCCAGCAAAATTTTTGTTAAAAGTATCTACGTAGATTAAATCTGTAATTTAAAATAATACATAAGCACTACTGACAACATTAGAGAATCGCACTGAATCATAGACGTAACATGAAGTGTATAGAGCATGAGCGCATTATCCTTTGTAGCAGTAAACGCCTTTGGAAGATGATTATGAAGAAAAGTCTTTTATTGACTAATATAGTTAAGGGGTTCTACAAACCACTAATCTGGAGCACTTTATTTTCAGTGATCAGTACGTTCGCTTTTGGTAGCTCTCTTATATACCTCTAGTACTGTTGTTGTTTGCCCTTAATTCTGTGTTACTATTAAGCGCATTAATCGATTTTCTCTTTTTCGAATAGTGTCTGCTAAGTGATAATTAAGTCGTTATTTAGTCTGTTGGTTGATTCTCTTTTTCGATCTCTCTCTCTCTCTCTCTCTCTCTCTCTATATATATATATATATATGATGTGATGTCATTATGATTGCTAGTTGGACCATTGATTCGAGACAGTAAAAGCTCTTCACTCGACGATCTGTCTTCTTGCGTTGCGTGTCGGTGGTATCTCAATGTGGTGGTTGTCATTGCGAATAATGATTCGAACAGTAGCTTCTCAAATCTACTGGTCGCATTGATGATCATATTGCTTAAGCATGCTGATCTCTGATTTCGGTTATGATATTCTAGGTTTTCTACTTTTTCATTCCTTAACGTTCCCAGTGGAATATAGGGCTTCAAGCTAGAGCTTTGAAGTTCCGTTAGGAGTGGTGTTTATTTTTGTGGGATGGGATTGCTAGCCTCATACCCAACCTTCCCTCTTTACCAGTCTTTTTTGCTGGCTTTTTAGTCTAGTCACTGTATTTAAAATTAACTAAAATTTAATATTGGTGAGGAAGTTATGTACTTCTTGTACAGTAGAGCTGCTTATTAGAAAAATTAGACTTTTGATATTGGGATGCTAATAAGTAATTTTCGAATTTGTCTCATGATTTCTCAGTGAAAATGAGTGCAAAATCAACTCTTGTGTACCTCAACCGCATACTACCGCTGCACCAGCTGATTCAACTTCTACAAACTTGGGACATGGAGGGAATGTTGGACAAAATTATGATACAGAGACAGAGTCTGTACACAGCGCAAATCAAGGTTAGTTTAATTAGAAACTGACGTTCCTCTGTTATTTCACCGTATTGCGTATTAATTTATTGTATTAACTTTTGCTATTACAGTAGTGGTAGTAATTTGCAGTCGTGTTTTAGGTTGTTAGGATATTCATAATTCACTATAAAGATTCTGTGGAAACTGAAACCAGCCAAAAGTTAGTGTTGTGTATGTTATTCAGTTAGTTAGAATTCAGTTACCTGAGATAGATTTATCACGTGCCAAACTGTGAGCCACGTTTTTATTACTAAGGTTGATGTTATCCAGTCACTTAGTTCGAAGTAGATGAATGCAGATCCGAAAATAGGATTTACTGGCTGGAAGTCAAGTACGTTATGTTTATGGAGACTACTGAAGGGATTGCAATACGCAGTATTTTTCTCCCTGCTTTTGCCCTACCTTCACAGAAATTAACGTAGTCGAGGAGGTCCGAGACTATTGAGTGGCAGAACATATCTGTGGTGGTGTTGTTTCCAGACGAGGAATTTTCTGGGAACATGTTTGGAGTATATATATATATATATATATATATATATGCAAGTCCATTTGAATGAGTACAACCATTGGCTAAAGGCTTGCTATGTTAATTGAGTGCTTAATTCACATTGGATGACGAAATCGGAATCAGCAGTCAATTAACTATAACGGCTGCTCATACAATGCGGCTTATGCTGTAAATGCATATCTCATCTGAAATATTTTCAGTTAGATTCATTGTTAATTGGTGAAATAAAATAGATTTGTCCATCTTATAATTTCCACTGGTGAATTTTAAATAATCTTGCTAAATTAAAGACAATTACACGGTTATTTTCTAATTTCCATTTTTTTTTCACAAAATAATCCAACAGATCGCATTGCTCCTTTACGGAATTTCCATCATTACAAGTCTGGTAAGTGTCCTGAGTTTGATTCTTTGCGTTTAACATATGCTTAAGATGTGGTTTTTCAGATTTGAGAACTAAGGTTTTTTCTGATAGATTTGCGTAAATCCAACACTGAATTGGTGGTTAATAAAGAACTAACTCACTGCTTACACAGTTCTAATTAAGCGGAAAAATTAATTTCTAATGTTCATAGTTCATTTTTTTAAGCGAAATCCGGTACTGAAACCTTCTCCTTCATCAATAATCAAATGGCTGTCATTCAGATCCCAACTTCTACTTGCCAGGCAGTGAGATAAGCTTGAAATTAATTTTCAATGTATGCTAACATTCAAAGGATTCCTGAATTCTTGGTAATAGTTTCACTGTGCCAGTTGAGCTAATTAGGATTGTGTGAAGCTGATAAATCACGAAAAATACCCATTTATTCATAAGTAAAAACACAGTTTTTTGTTCAGCGAAGAAATTTCTTTTCAACGACTTCATTTTCAAGCTGTACAGTCGTATTTATATTACAGAAAAGGTTATTAAGTGGCACTAAATAATTGCTCAGTCAATATACATATATGTGATAAGAATAACGATAATTAAAATGTTATAAGGGGTAGAGTTGAAGTGGATAAATTACAAAATTATTAAAGATTGTTTTATAAGTGAACTGAAATCAAAAATGTTTTAAAAATGTCAAATGTTGTCTAAAAATTTTAAAAAATTAAGAGTACGATTACGATAAGAATGAAGATGTGAAGTGAAGTGGAAAGAATTCAAGTGGTAAAATAAAATAAAGTAAAAACTGGAAAGAACATTACTATGACCAAGGTAAAGAAAGGGGTTTGACAAAACGTTTTTGAACACATAATTTAGGTTTCTGTTCATGTATAGCTAAAGCTTCGGCTATGCATAAGTGAAGAAAACGTAAACTCTTGGATCGATTCGATTTTGCCATGTAGATAACTTTGAAAGATGAATCACGTGGGGCTAAATGACCTGACTCTAACAGGTGATCACAGAGAGACGACTTCGCAGTTCTACGTTCGCCTTTCATTAACCAGACTGGATAGTGTTCAGCTACACGTTTTTGGAGATTACGCTTACAACGTCCAATATAAACAGCTCCACAAGAGCAGGTAAAAGAGTAAATACACATGGATGTGGACAAAAGCGGTAATCCATCCTTGATGCATTCTCTAATCATATTTCGGCTGGTAAAAACTAGTTGTAAGTCAGCTTTAAAATTTTTAGACAACACTTGACATTTTTAAAACATTTTTGATTTCAGTTCACTTATAAAACAATCTTTAATAATTTTGTAATTTATCCACTTCAACTCTACCCCTTATAACATTTTAATTATCGTTATTCTTATCACATATACGTATATTGACTGAGCAATTATTTATTATTATTATTATTGTATCCTTTAATTCCTACAGGAACATAGGGCTTCAGCCGTGCGTCTCCATTGCGTTCGGTTCTCTGCTAGAGTCTTCACCTGGCTCCAAGTCTGCCCACACGTTTAGTGGGCAATTATTTAATGCCACTTAATAACCTTTCCTGTAATATAAATACGACTGTACAGCTTGAAAATGAAGTCGTTGAAAAGAAATTTTTTCGCTGAACAAAAAACTGTGTTTTTACTTATGAAGCTCTTATGTCGGTTTTCACGAATTATTCAGATAAATAAATACCGACCTACAGTACATAACATCGCTGTATCGTTGTCCTATTCAATTGGAGCAAATTTAATTTAATTAAAAGGTAAGAAAGGCAATAGTCAGGTTAGATTCACTCAAAAATCAACACTTTACTAGTACTAATTCATCGGCTTTGTATTGACCAGGAAACGTTATTCACTCTTTTTGCTTGTATTTAAACAGTTTAGTGTACCTTACTAGTCAAATCTTTTAAAATCTGTTTTCTAATGTCTTACGTTTATTGTTGCTCTATTGAGTGTATTTACAAGTTTATATGAACGAAACTCATCTCTATTTAATTAGACGACTATTCTTTTGGTGTTTTTTCTCAAGGTGGTAGACATCATTATGCAGCAGGTAGTAACCACTGTGGCCATCATGTTCAGCAAGCTGCTCACAGCGGCTCACGTCACCGTCATTATCGCCACTTACCTAGTTCAAGTACGTATGAAACTCCTTCCATGATGAGCTCTGATCTAGAGTCTACTAGCTTTTTAGATTCTGAAGAAGAATCTAGCAGGTTAGTTGATTTACGTGTGGTTTTACAGATGGTCGTAACTATTTTGTAGAACATTCTATATATTGGTCATGGATTTCCAATAACTTTTATTTCCCATTGTGACCAAGGTTTTCTTCGGTGACTGGGACAACTTTATCTTCTCGCCGATATGGTCGCGCACCACGACGACGAAGGCGTAGGCGTCCGCCACCAATCAGCAGAGTAAGTCGTCCTAAGTAAATAGCTTCTCGTATGAACCCATTTTAAGTGTACATCTGTATGTATATACATATATGCATTGTATTAAGTTACTTTTTTTTCAATAACCATAAACTCTAGATGTTTAACACCAACACACTCTTAATATCATTGCTATTAAAAAAATCCTATGTTAAAATGAAATCCAAATTTTAAACCGATATATAGTACAGCGATTATGTTACAAGTAAGAAAACCATCCATAGGAATAGATTAGTGTGTGTGTGTGTCAAAGTTTGTTGTCATTAATTTTGGAGACTTCATTTGTGTTTGCGTGCGTGTTGGACAGATTTCAATGCGTAGAAGGAAAAATTATCCTGAGGGCTTTTGTAGGTGCGAGTAAATGCTTTCAATTTATCGTGATACATGGGAAAATATATACCCTTAGAGAAATTATATATGTACTTACCGACAGCCGGACAAGAAGTGAATGCAGGATATATGCTCGGCAACAACGTGTATTCAGGAGAATTCCACAGTTTAAAGTGGGCTGTCGAATCCTTACAACCTATCAGTCCGTAAGTTTTCGTCAATATCAAGTCTCAGTAGTTGTTGTTCCTCGTGGGTCACAGAATTGACTCCCGAGTTTTTCAAGTGAATTCGTACGAAATTCATAGTCTAGTTGGTAACACAAATGCGCTTTTCGGACAATCTTTCTGGTGCACCACCTGTCTGTTCCCAGATGCAATGTCTAGAGTAGATAACCATTTACCTATGGTAAGTATATCTGAAGTTGTGTTAGTGTGAGGAAGTGGGAAGGAATCGCGTCGTGTGGTGTCGTTAAGTTTTTGGTAATCAACATTCACATTAAGATGGAACGATCTTTTTTTCTTACTAGGGCAATAGGTCACACCGATAGAGAGGATGAAGGTACGACGATCTTGTCCAACATATCTTGTACCAAGGTATCTGACTGATTCTCATAGTAAACGGAATCCACTTGGGTGGTTGACGCACAGGTGGGAAACTGTCAGTATCAATAATGTGATGCACAGTGTCAGTGCGTACGGGTTACTCTCATGAAATACATTGAAAAACTCATCTGTTGTCACGGGAATGCTCAACCGTCAACTAAATAACTACAGGATTTATCCGCCTCTACATAGTACATCTGTACTAAATGGGGCCTCTTACGACTGATAAATGACACCCATAAATTGGAGTCCTTCTTCACCTCACCTTATAGGTCCACACCAGAGCTGACTAACCAAGTACCCAAGGAACTCGGCTATGCTGGTCAACGCGAAACCGAACATACCGTCCACCACTGCTACGTCACGACATAGCTTAATTCAACTGAAACTGTGATGTATTTATCTAAAGTAAACCGCCGTCACCTGTATGGTATGTATAGTTGTTAAAATATCAGTGTTGTTCGTCTATTATTCTGAAAAGGATAGAGTTAAAATGCTGTGATAACGTTATTTAGGGTTAATTTCATTTTACATCATGTCGTGTCCTGTAATCGTAGTCTGAGGTAAAGAGAAATAACTTGTTCAACTGCTAATACACAAAGAATTTCGAGAGTAGTATCCGAACACGTTCCATAAGCGAAAGCTGTATCTAACATGCAGTGAGTATGTTGCATATATAATATCTTCGAACACTGTATAGAAATGAAACGTCATACTGGTGTTTTCTGATTTAAAAAAAATTTGAATAAGCACTAAGTGCCAGTCCTACCCTGCCGGATTCTGTCTTTTCCTATCAAATATTTTAGTATTGTTATCGTACTCCAGTAACTATAATTTTTGTTTGCTATATTCTGGTTTTTGATTAGAGTTACCTCATTTTTCAAATTGGTTTCTTTCGCTAGCCATTCTGTTACTCCATTCGTGCGTGTTTATGTTTAAATTTTCAGAAACTCTTACCGAGTAAAATCTGTAAATAATGTTAACTGGAATCCTTCATTTTTGTTTTTGATATTTAACTAACTAGTTTTGTGATACCTCTAATGCATCTAGTTGCTGAAAGTAATTTATTACTGAAATATTCATCGTTGTTCAGGCTTAGGGTCTATGAAATAAAATGAAATCACTTTATTCTGCAAATGTTCTTGTTATTTCTTTGTTCAGAATTATCAAATAAAGAAATGTATGAAGTTATTCAAAATACTATCTCCTATAATCAAGTTCATCCAGTAATTCAAAATTCATATGGTAGAAATATACAAGAAATTGTGTTGAAAATTTTCTTAATTAATAGTGTTTTAAGTGCACGCCTCAGGTGAACATTGAGAATCTCAGGTCACAAACATGACGTTTCTGAGGTTGTATATCTTATTATAGGTATTATCTAATCCGCAAGTGTTGGTTTGCGGCGATTTGACTAATTTCAGTTCGATAAGGGAACGAAATCATTTGGAGAGCCTCTGTAAACCGGGGAAGGGTGCTTGATATCTCTTTTATCTTAGTTTGGAATTTTTTAGCAGCACTAATGATCCCAACGGAGATCAAATCCAGGAGCTTCAGGTTTCGAGTCGAGTCTGTTGACTCTTTACCCATAGCTGGTAATTTCAGCTTCTGATAATCGAAGATATACAAATCCGTTGGCAGGTAATGTCATCATCTGTCTTCCTAAAACATTTTTCGGAAGAATCCCTTCAAATATCATTGTTTCGTTTTATTGGCTATAAATATGAACCATCAACAATAATGAACATTTTCCACTCTTCATTTTAAATTTTTTGTCGTTCAACTTGATTCGGTTTTTGAGTTTTTATGGTAAGCAGATACGTATTATTTTAATTTTAAACTTTTACCGCCTTAAAAGTTGATTTTATGTTCTTCATCTTACAGGCTTCTTCATTCAGTAGTATTACAGATTCCACAATGTCGCTAAATATTATGGCAGTTACACTAAATATGGATACCGTTAACTTTTTGGGGATCAGTATTGTTGGGCAGTCAAATAAGGCTGGGGATGGTGGAATTTATGTAGGGTCTATTATGAAAGGCGGCGCTGTTGCCCAAGATGGACGAATCGAGCCTGGTGACATGATTCTAGAGGCAAATGGGATCAGCTTCGAGGAAATGAGTAATGACGATGCTGTGCGTACATTAAGGGAACAAGTTCAACGTCCTGGGTTAGTTGATATTCTTTCTAATAGTAACTAATAATTTGACGGCTAATTTGTGTTTTCCGAAAGCAACCTACAATGATCTAGTCGAAGTTTGTAGGTTGGTGTACTTGCTTTTCATGGTCGTAGATATCGTCAGCCATGTTTAAATGTATTAGAATAAAATCTCTGAATATAACTAGTATTAAAATGTAAGTCTGAGAAGAACACTGGGCTGTTGGTCTTGAAAATATGTAGTGACAATTTATGATCTCCCTTGGTCTGTTATTACGTTAAATTCAATTGTCCTATCCCTCGGAAAAGGGAAGAGTAGGAGGAAGTGTGGTCACTGTGCATCTAACAAACGTAATCACGTTTTTTGAGTACCTACTTAGATGTCGCTGCACAAATGTGTCTTTGGACGACTAGAAACCGGAAAATCTTTCCATGTTTAATTCACTGATGAGCATATTCCGCTTACATGTGCGTCGGTGGCACAGTGGTTAGGACTCTCGCCAACCATGCACATGGTCCGAGTTCGAACCCCTGCCGGCGCACACCCGATATCTATGGTATGCCTGAATTTGGGCAACCGATATCCATGCTGAAAGTTCCACACTTGTACTGAAAATACGGTGTGGAAATCAAGCTGTAAATCAAAAATAAAAAATAAAAAAATAAAAATAAAATACATTCAGGGGAAAGATGCTCTATCATCTATCGGCGCAGCATTCACTGTCATAGTGACTTAACTTGCTTAGCTTATCACGAAAATGTCAGTGATGGCGGTAACCTACGACCAAACGTTAATTAAAAAACCTCATGGCTTTTAGTTAGTTAATGAATAGTAGAAACCCTAGTTGGGGTGGTTGTGAACACTGCGAAGATTTTTAACTTCTTGATTGCTCTATAACAGTCTTCATTACACCTATTACTACTCAAATGAACACGAATTATCAACATAGCATTACTAAGTGGCTCAAGTCACTGAACCTCCTGCATAGGTAACATGAACAGTAAGATGAAAGTCAATCCATTGAGGTCTCACATTGTTCCAAGTGAAAAGTAAATTGAATGAGAAAATTTGAGATTGTGAGTAAAATGAAGACATTTATGCTCCTGCTTTTCTGCACTTTGTACCAGTACATATGACCGTAGATAATAGCTTATAATTATGACTCGGACAAACATCCTGCACTACTACTCAAATCAGTACTGAACTGCCTAATTATTGGTTACAACGTCTTAGTCATAATTCTCTTTCTTCCAACCTATCCTTATCCGTTAGCTGTACGTTGCGCAGACTGTTAGTAAGCGAGCACTCTTTATCGCTCAGTCATCTCAGTTTGTAACGTTTTCGAATAGCTAACGTCTTTTCACTTATGTAGTTATTTGACTAAAAAAATATTTTCTTCAGGTTTACTTTTAATCACTTTGTGTCACAGTCCTCCGGTTAGACGTAATACAGCATGCCAAATATTTCGTTTTTGTTAGATTCGTATGTCCATCACCAAACCACTAGGGTTATTGTGGCTTTTCAGAAAAGTGGTGTTCTTATTCCCTAGCTGTGGTCAGTACGTCATATAATTATGAACTATTGGACTTAGAAAACTATTTATGAGACTAATAATATCGTAAGAAAATGTTTCTAAGTTTCTAGAGATTGTGACAATAAATGATTGAGGCCTGTTAAAAGTAATGGTGTTCATATCCTTCAATTTTTTTAAGCTCAATTATATGCGGAACAGATTTTTCACTTACCAGGCTAAGGACCACACCCATCGTGAGGGTTGATGATAATACCAAGCTTCCCATGCTGAAGTAGGCAGGGTGGAATTCGAACCCGTGATGCATCGGCTGAAAGGTTGAGTACTTAAGCCAATGAGCCATATCTTCACTCATATACCTAGTCTAAAAATATCGTCAGTTTAAGTGCCAATTCTGACTCTCCATCTCCGAATATTTCTTATGTAACCAATCATACCTTGCCTACAATCCTTTAAGGTTACCTGTGATTTTCTTTGTCTATTTGGTATCTTTTCTTAATACCGGGTTCAAGTGATGAAATACGTTGTTAGTATTACAATGAATGTAACCTGCCAAAGATTGTAAGGCATTGACTGGAAATGATTATTTTCTCACTCATCAACTACATACATATCAATATACTGGATAATGAGTTATATATTATGTATTAATTGCACACTGATGATGCTATGAGGCTGCCCAAATCTCAGTTGGTAGAACGAAGTTCTATCTGTAACTCGCTGGCTTAAATAAGTGCAAAAAGGTGCATTAAGTAGATTTACTTGTGGTGAATCTTATGTCTATAAGTGAAGGAAATCTAATCAGTAGCGTAAATCAAGCGCAACTGAAGACAATATATGAAAGCAGCACTCATGAGCCAATAAAACTAGTCTACAAATGCCTTACATCACTCAGAGAATCATTCAGTTTTTCTTGTTTATGTAATGTTTCTCTCACAAGATGCACATATTCTTAATAAATTGAGATGAAGATTAGTGAGTCTCCATTTTAGGGACTTTACGTCAAACCCGGAAATGTAAATCATTGCAATTTTTGAGTGGTTTGCAAATTTTTCTGTGTTTATGCACCATCACTTATGCGTGATGTTGAGTTTCTTGTCACGGCTTTTTGTGAAGATCTTACTATTATGTCCTATGGATCCAAGTTGACGGATTGTATTGTTCTGTTTTCAGCAATCCCACTTTGATTACTTTTTAGGCCTATAACTCTAGTTGTCGCTAAGTGCTGGGATCCTAATCCAGCCGAACGTTATTTCACGGTACCGCGTCAAGAACCTGTACATCCTATTGATCCACGTGCCTGGGTGCTACATACTAATGCAATGACTACGCCGGAGTCTCATATTCAAGGAGGAGATTCACACAGACAAGTTAATGGGGCTTCTATAACTGGCGCTTCATCAGGTGGTGAGTCAAGTTCTACCCTTAGTCCACCCGGTCTTACTCCTGGGATGAGTATGGGTACTTTAACTTCAGGACAAACTTCAATGCCTTTAGGCACAAGTGCAGCAGCTTTTAATATGGCTGCTTTACTTGCAGCTTCTCAGCAAAAGCAGCAACAAGAACAGGAACAGCAAATGCAACAGCAGCAGTTAATTCAGCAGCGGATTCATTTGCCCCAACCTACATTTTATCCTACGTCAAATGTGATGCTTCCTCATGGTTATACTCAGCAGGTAAAAAAAACATAACTAATTGTCCATTTTCCATATTCACAGGGATACACTGCTGAGAATAGAAATATGAGGTCAGGAGGTAGTACAATTTAATGTATGATTTGCGTCATTAGAGTCCGATAGAGTAATCATACGACGTGAGGAGTTAGACAGCTTCTTAGTAATTTTGGGACTTAAACTAGGATTTATGATACTAGACACTTTTCTTTAATGCTTTGTAGCTACCTTAATTTTGCTGTGTTATTCAGTCCATCTTTTAAGTAGTTTACATCAAATTCAGTGTTTTACGTAGTAGGTAAGAAATCTAGGATTCAGGTTTTACTGTGCTGCATTTTAGGACAATCATGGTGGCTAAATCCTTTTTTTCTGAGGTTACGCATGATATTCTAAGTAGTTTTTTATGATGCCTTGTAAACCACATATGTCTACTTCATATGATTCGTTTCATTTGAAGATTCGTGCATAAATTTTTCTTTACACTAATATATTCCTTGTTATTTTCAGATTGCTCCTAGTGTTGTTACTGCATCGAGCTCTCTGCCTGAAATTGAACGATACTCGGACCCTATCCCACTAAGTTTATCAACTAGTATTCCGACCGTAATTCGCGCTATGCTGCAACCGGATTCTGGTCTGGATATTCGGGACCGTGTCTGGCTCAAGTTAACTGTACCAAATGCATTTATAGGTTAGTTTTAATTAGCTTTCTACTTTTCTGCTAGTCATGAGTACCGGTTTATTAACGGTTTCCGTAGGTTATTATTCTTGAAATATTTTTCCTCTATCAGATTTTCCTCAACAGTTTGTCGAGTTTAACTATGTAAAAATGATCGTCACAATCTTGGTGTTTTTAACTTCGATATATTCATCAGAGACCTACCTCAAATTGCTAAATATGCTGATTGCTAAAATGAAAAGAAGACATATAAGCGAACAGTATTGTTTTCATTTAGATCTTCAGGCTACATTCAAATGTACATAGCCTTCATATATAAAAAATTTAACCAGCGACGGTGAGTTTATGGATCATATAGTAATAAGCGTTAAATGTTTGGAATGGCAGTAATAACTATGATTATAATAATACCAAAAATAATGATGATAAGTCTAGTGATAACAAAAATACGAGAATTTGTGCAGGTGGTGGGAAGAATAATGAAGGTAGTATGAGTATGCACACAATTTAATAAATAAATTAGGTCAAATCTTAAAAGTCAAGTAATACTAAAGGTAAGGTGGACACACCATCAGAGTTTATATAAATACCATAAAAGTACGAAGGAAATGAAGAATAAAAAAGGGTGGGAAGTTTTAATTAGATTCTATCAAGGCCAAGGAAGAGATAAAGGTAGAAAAAAACTTCTTTTGGATGCAAAGACTAGGATTGTTCTCTCAAATTCCCACAGCTTTGGCTATGTATAAAAAGCGATTGTGAAATCTGTCCGAAGGCTGTATGGAATGCGATAGTTAACTTTGAGGGCACTTCTATCCATTTGGTAACCGCTGTCAATCAAATAAGACAAAAAGAGCTTCTTATGGATTTTATTTGGCCTTTTCTGAATCATGAAGGAAGATACTTAGTGATACCTTTATTGATCTGTCTCGTTGTCGGCCCTAAATATTTCTTTCTCCTCAGGAGCAACTAAACTTATAAATTCACATGGAAGCGGCATAGCTAGGTGCCTTGTCTTTGGTTGGCTGGCGAATGACAAAGTTTGAGAGCAGCATAAATTTGTTTTAAGGCTTTAGATAATCTTTGATGTAGGACTTCACTAGCCACTTCCCCATTGAATGACAGTTTCAGGGACAATAGTTTATTTCTAACCCTAGTTGGTTATGCACAGTATTCATGTGTATCCTCACAAATCTACTAAGATAACCCACTTGGACCAGTGTATTTTGGAGCTATCCTAATTCACTTTCTAAGGACTCATCAGTACAGATCCTTCTTGCTCTACTCGCGGGCATCTGACCAAACTGATTTTGTATCGGAAAGGTACGACACTGAAGAAATGTGTATTTTTTCCTACAGACGTAGGTTCTCTATAGACATCTCTTTTGAGTGAACCATCCTCTCTTCTGCTCAATTAGACATTAAGAAAGTCTAACCTACCATGATGTTCTTCACAAATAAAAATAAGCGGTGGATGTGCGTCATTAGATTTTATTACCATTTCCTTCTTCTGGTCTTTCTTATCAAAAATAATCAATATATTATCAGGATAATGAAAGTAGGAATCCGTTTTATCTATGACTTGTTTCAGTGGACCACTTTCAAGCTTAGCAAGGAAGAAATCTGCCAAAACTGGGCCTAACGGATAACCCATGGCGATGCCGTCGATCTGTCTGTCATAAAGTTGTTGAATGAATTGGAACATTGCGATCATAGAATTGTGCTGAACTATGCATTTTATTGGATGTAGTACTTCCACATTTGTGTTTTGTTGGCTATTTTTATTAATTTTTTAACCTTGTGATTTAGTTATGTTACACCGTTTTTATTTCATCTCTTATCTACAGGTTCTGATCTTGTTGACTGGCTGTTCAGGCATTTGGAAGGTCTCACTGATCGTAGAGAAGCTAGAAAGTATGCATCCAATCTGCTGAAATTAGGATACATTCGACATATTGTAAATAAACTAACTTTCTCAGAACAGTGCTACTACGTCTTTCGGGATATTAGTGGACGTAAGTAAATCATCTTAATTAATTCGAGATTTTACAGTTGTTTACCACCATACATTTATGACGTGAAATGAGTCATTATTATCATCATTATATTTTCAATTTTATTGATTTGGGTTCTGAGTAGAATATTGGGCCCCAGCAGCGCATCTTCATTTCACTCTACTCTCTGCAGTCATTTTCATCTGGGTTCACGGTTACTCTTAGATTTTCATTTCCACCTCAAGATCTCCATTTCACTCTCGGACGCTCAGCTCGTTGTTTTCCATTCGGATCCTCCTCTAGTGCTTGGTGCTTAATATCACTAAACGGATTCCACAGCGTATGTCCAACCTATTTTCATTTTCTCCTGCATATTCATTGGGCGGTTGCAAGAATTCCCTGTAATAATAGACTTTATTTAGTTCTTTCTGGAGTTCGCCTGGTCATATTCCTTTTTTGTGACGGTTGTTAAGTCATATAGGGTCAATTATAATTAAATCAACTTCAGTGTATTTACCTCTTGGTTTCGATATTTATTTGATCATCGGTACAGTCAATTTCATCGATAAAACTAGTAAATAACCTTCTCCTGTCAGCTGTTTTCTTAGTTTTCTTGGCTTTTTAATATTTGTATATTGATATTGTTAAATATACTTACTCTAAATATTCATTTCTTTCCAGTTATGTCTTGTCTAAGCTTAGAAGAAGTTGATAGTGTCAGTGAAGTTGGTGCTCTCCCTCATTCTAATTGGGGTCATAACACAACAAGTACCAGTCTAACTGTCAGACCTGGTCCAAATACTAGCATGCAAGAATATAATACAGGTCACACTGTTCCCCATGGGGTTGTCGGGTCAGGAATTAGAGAAGGAAATAGCAGTCAATACAGTACAGTACCACCAATGTATCATCCACCGGCTGCACCACTAGCGGCTCCTATTCGTCAGTTGATCGCAGACGGCCAGAATGTAGCAGCTAATATAAATCTCCAGCAGTCTCACAATTTATCCAGGTTGAATGATGGGAACAGAGATAATATATCAGGTCAGTTACAGTTTTTTTGTGTGTTAGTAATCTCAACTAGCGAGTTTCTTAATCAATCAGATAACTACTAAGCTTACTGTTCCAGTTCAGACCCTTGAACTTTTTGAGCCTAATTTTGTCATAACTTGATTTACATAAAAAAAGTGAAAGTCAGTACTGCGTAACAGTCAATTTGCTCACTTCAGTAAAAACTATAGAAAAATTTGATTGTCAATTAATTTAGTATACTTGAGGTAAACAGATGATATTCTTCTCACTGAAAAGTGCTACCCCGTGTTTGCTTATATTTCAAAAAATTTAGTGATCAGGTGTTGTAAAGTCTTATGATATGTATGTTTGCATTTTTTTCACCAAGTCTACTTGTGCCATCTATTTATGTTCCATAGTATAAACCTACACAATCGGTTTTATTTAAATTTTTCTTCGCTGTATTTTGTTGCTCTGAATTGAATCGATAGGATGGTGTTCCTATTTTTTGAAGATTTGCTGCTAATTTTTAGACTATGATGCTTTCTAAAGTAATCAGATAAAGTTGATTGTACTCCAAAATTGCAATAATTTTTAGTCTTGATGTATCTTTTCTAGAGTAACTTTCAATTCTATGCGCATTCGATTTACCACTAGGTGAAAACGAATTTTTTTTTCAGTGGACTTTTCTTATGTCAGGTAGCTTTAATCTCAAGTTTTAATTTGTCCTTTTCAGGTTATTCTAGTTCAACATCCAGCACCAGCAGCGGATCAAATCACTTTGATCGTGAAATCCCTGAACATAATAAAACGCGCCCTTCCGATTTATCTGCACCAAACCGTCTTGGGGCTCCTGGATTCACTCATTCTCGGCAGCAAGATCCTCTTCTGCCGAATTCACGGTCGTTAAAGCAACAGCATTCCCAGTCGAATTCAAATTTGGCACAGACCCTCATGACATCGGTTGCTAGTGGTGCCCCACTGCACCAGTCTAGGTTAAAACATACTTTTTTCCCCGATGGTAATGATATATCCCAACAACATGAGCTTGCAGCATCATCCACTGGTTCAAGTTCAACTTCTTTCGGAAATCCTAAACAGAATGCATCTACTAATAATTCAGATATAAATAAGCATCAGACACAAGATTCAGTTCAAAGAAACTCTATGCTGAGTTCAAAAAGTAGCAGTAGTAGCAGTTGTACTCCGTTGAATGCAAGTATGCAGGAGATGCGACCATTGGGTTCACACTGTATTTCTCACCATCAAAATAATGCTCCTCCTCCACCTCCTCCGAGAATTTCAACAGCGTCTTCTGGTTTTACACTCACTAGTCACCCCTAAATGGTAAGACAGTTACACTTAAAACCAACACCATATTTTAAAAACGTTAATTTTGGGTGTTGTTTATCCGTTTTGTTGGCTGTTATTAAACTAAGATGCATGATATATATATACTTCGTATTTTTTTTCACCATAATACTTGTGTTTGAAATCGTATCTTATTGTTTGTTTTTTAGTGAACCAATAGACGAAATGAAGTTACGGTTTTGCTAGTTCCTTGCAACTCGCCTACCTCATATTTTCTGCCTTTCGGCAATTTCTGAAGAGATGCAATAATTGCGAATATTGTGTCGTAATTTAATGTAAAATAAAATGTGATACTTTGACTTTAATAGTATAACCGTTTTTTCGTTACTCATTATGCTCATCCAATAACTCAGGCCATGTAGCTGATTTTTACTTAACGACGCACTTGGTTTCATATTTCTTATATTCTTTCAAATAAAACTACTGTATATTGTGCAATCTATGACACGTCAAAGTATTTTTTTGTGGTCAGAAGCACTGCTACACTTTTACCAACCCTCCACATTCGAGTTGGTTAACGTTTGTAGTCTACCTCGATGTAATATATATATGTTTTAGTTTATCTGGTTGAAATATCTTTTGTAATCTTATCCTCATTCACACCTTTGAACCTTACGAGCCGTAAATTACATTTTATATGACTATCCTTTTTTTAACTTGCCCAGTCTACTTTGTTTTGTTTAACGCACTTGTTAACTGGTGGGAGTTTACTTAGCTGTATGGTTCTGCCAAAAACTGTAGAAATGATTTATTCTTCAAAAGTGGATATCCCCGTCATTTAATATTGATCCTCTAATTTGCGTTTACATTTTTCATGATTTAAAAAAATGAATTCCTTTAAATATCTTGTCTTTTATTTGTATTAAATATTCTTTAGTGCTGAGATGGGATACATTCGTTGTCTTTATAAAACTACGGAATACTGGGTGTAATTTGTAACTGTAATGTGCAGTTTTATTCCATCGTAAATGTAGTCGAACTTAATTATGCAGAAATATCACTGCAAAGCATCACATCGGAGAAGCATAAATTAATCGATATTACAGTAAAAAATTGGAACTATGAATGTGGGTGTAAAAGGGTGTAGTTAGCAGCCATTAAAGAAAAGTCATGTTTCGTTTTACCCTTTGACATTTGGCGTCTTCTGTTTCTGTTTTCAAACACGTATTGGTGTAACATCTTGGTCTGGTTACTACTGACCTTTACTAACCTATCTATTTCTACTTCCACTGCAATCATTGAATAAATATGCGGAGAGAATATCAGCTGTTTTGGTGCTGTTGTGTATTCTGAGCTCCACATAAAAGTTAGTACTAAAGACGATTTTCAGAAAGGCACCTCAAGCTTTTCTGTTAAACTATCCGTCTCAGAGAAAACCACACCAGGACCATCCACCTATTCTATTAACTTTTATTTCTAATACCAGTTGTCTCAATAAATGTAGGTCCTATTTTGGCACTCCTCAACAAAACGTATCAGGTGTCCAGTACACACTGGTTTTCAATTATCTCCAAATTGATGTTAGTTCGTGTCGAAAATCTAACAACTGGAATTCATATACAAATCTCATAATTTCAATATCAATTACCAGCTCACTGATGGATACTAGATGGATTTCCTCAAGCTGCAGTGTGAATTCATGACTAGTGGCGTCCACCGTGTTAAGGTGAAGTGGATGCCCTTCGAAGTCCTTGTTAATGGCAGTGCTATATCATGGGCTGACAAATTTTGAATTCAGGGGTTACTAGATTCCATCTCAAGAGGCTAAATGGTTAATGAATTTTTTCTCGTAAACCGTAGGTCCCGGCTTCGATTCCTAGCGCGGTGGTGGCTGCTCACTGATGAATAATCCCAAGGTAGAATGGAATAGCTATATAGTGCTACTTGGTTCTCAATGATCCCTGTAATTGGTGTTATTTCGTGACAAAAATCTGACAATCAAAACTGACATAGGTATAAAACCTTTTTTTTGTGGTAGAGTATAACTCCATTATGGATAAGATTTCAATTGCTTTTGAGTGACTTGATATGATTATGAGCAATAATATGTGCTCGAAACGTCACCAGTTAATATTACTGTACAACACTGTGATTTATCAAAATAAAATCTTATCCATAATGGAACTAAAGCTGACAGTTTTGTCTGGGATGCCACTCTGTGACAGAACAGTGCAGTCCTATGGATAAAAGGCAATCTTAGTATCAGGAAATACAACGACCAGTGGCTTACAATGCATGCAACAGTGTTCTAGAAGTTGATACACAACATATAGCTGCTACCTTGACGTTCAGGTCAGACTTGCACATGCTAGTCAGACAACAAAATACACTCGCCGGAAGTAATGTTCCTGTAGATCCTAACATGCCAGGAGGTTGTCAGTGCAGAGATTAGACTAAAAGCAGTTACCTACGTTGCGTAAGATTTTTTTTACCCTACTCTGGGGGTCTGTGGACAAAGTCGTACTGCTAGCAAATAGGGGTGTAGCAGCAGCAAGCTGTACCCCTCAGATAGGCAGCTATCCTGTCTCTCCACTCTGGAGAGGAAGAAGAGGTCGACAGCAAGACTTGTACATCCCGACTTAACTTACGGTGGTCCGTAGCAGGCGGTTAGTTACTAATACGGAACCAAACCAGAAAGCCAGTTCACACAGGCCATGGGTGACCGACCTCAAACAGTTATCCTCTGGGCTCTGCCATTTCTATTTCAGGTACCCCAAGAAAAACAATATCCACTGTGTGGGCAGCCGGGAAGTAATAACCGATCACACACTCCGAAAAGTACACAAAGCCGTCCTGGTCATCATTCTCCCTTATCCCTGTCAACCTCATCATCTTGCTTCCTTACTACTATCAACAGTACTCTTCAGGCTAGTGAGTCATTTTCATTTCATTCTGTGACGATAAGAGCCAGGAAAAAATCCCCAATAGCCTCTTAAAGACACGCCGCCAACTTCACATTGAAGCATTTAACTTCAGGACACTGCCAAATCGGGCATCAGGCACCATTAGCATCTCGAGCCATGAACGTATGTTGTGTTTCAGAGCCTAATGTAGTTATTCACTTGACGCTAAATAGACAATGCGAATCTGCAAAATCCACCATAAGGTTATCAGGAGATTCTTCAGTCAGTTCGCGACGACTCGTTAGTGTAGAGATAGCATTGATTGTTTGGGCGGGAAAATCACTTCTGGACTACATCCTAGTCGATAGTCGTGAGTGTTCCGTCCGTCTGAATGGATCCGTTAGGAGAAGGAAGGACTGCGTTACCCGTCGATGTCATTTCATAATGTCTACATACGCTCGAATCCACTGCAATTCGGATGAGTTAAAGGATAATTTTTTCCAAAATTGTCTAGTTTACTGCAAAATGCAAAACTCTGAGACAAAGTCGTTTTAGCAGGCAACTTCAATGCTTAAGTAGGGAAGTTAGGCCAGACTGAGAAGTATGGAGGTGGCAAGTATGAAGTTCCCTGCCGAAGAGCAGACCACGGTAGTCGTCTTCTACAGTTCTGCTCAGATAATCATCTATTCCTAATCAGAAATAACTTCAGACACAAAGAGAGTCATTACCTAACCTGGCGACCTCCATCACCATATCAACATCGGACTCAAATAGACCACACAGCGACATGCAACCGTTGGCTGGGGTTGTTAGTAACCTAAAACCAAAAGTCAGTAGATTTCTATTACCTCACCCGAACCGACAGACGTAAAACGAATTATTCCCAGGAGCTTCGAGAGTGATGATAGGAGAAAAATCTTTGTTATAATTATAGGGAGATCAGGTTGACAAACATACTATAAAACATTCCAGGTTCAGTGGACATGCTTGGCCTGAGCGATAGTCTGGAAATCGAAAGCGAAGCAACCACACAGGCTTTAGATCAGGATGAGGGTGTATTGATCAGGTCTTCGCCCCTTGACAGATTTTGGAAAATAGCCATACATGCCAGGGTCCAACAATCGCCGTATTTGTTGACCTGCAGGCGTCATTCAACTCTGTCGACCAAGTGGTGCTGTGGCAATGACTGCCTGTGAAGGGAGAAAATACATCACCGTAGATGTACTAATGGACTTAGCCCTGACTGACTTCAGCGAGTCAGCTATTGACTTGTTACCATCAAGGAATAATCTCGTTGACTTAGAACATGCAGATGATATAGTGCTGCTCCTAGCTGACAAAATGCAGAGTCTTCTCAACACTTTGAGTATCAGTCTTCGAATACTTGGCATGTGATTCGCTCCTGCTGTCAAATGTAAGATGATGCTACAGGATTGAATAACAGTGACTAATTCCTAGCTTATAGATAGATAGTGAAGTGTTGGCTACGTGTGTTGACCACTTCACGCATTTAGGAAGTTGTATCAGCTCCATCAGCAAGTTGATCACTGGATACAGAAGGCTTGTTTGGCATTAGCCAATTTACAGTCTCTGGCTTAGTAGACGTGGTATCCGGCTGTCAATCGAAGGACGTGTGTGCTGCACAGCAGCAGTTCGCTACGTCCTCCTTTATGTTTGTGAGATGACTTGGACAGTTCATCACCTCGCTTGTTCAGCAGTGTTGTATGACACCGGATTTTGTTGGATGAGATTAATGGGTAGTAAGACCAAAACCTGCTGGATTGAGCGCCCATATGGGAGGTGTTGACTTTCTGCTTGGGTTCGTTGAGAGGCTAAGAACCTGCATCTTCAAACTGTTGGTAACATGAATGAAAATTGTTCTCAAAGTTGAAGATGTTTTCATTCATAATGAATACTCAGGTACACTAAATTTTCATTAATATATCGATTCTTTTGTTCTTGCTAATTATATTATCTCTGAAACTTCCCTCTACGTTCACATGTAGTTTTAGATGCATGGCAACCTCGACTGCTGCACTCCTGTGCAAAGTCTACAGCTCCGTCATTAAGACTCACACATTCACCTGACTTGAGCTTAATCCCGCATGCAAAAAATATTCCAATGAGACCTGAATGCAGGCTTATTTGAATGCATTGTGTCTCCTACATTTAGTACCCAGGTTTCAGTATCAGGAAAGACATTATATTGTTATTAAGTTCTCTTGTCATTTATTTGACAGTGCGGTTTTGTGCTCTTAAGTGCGCCAAAATAACAGAAAGTTTGGGTTGTAGAAGTCTTAAAGACAACGAAGCGCGAAATGCACCACAAGATTAGGTTATTGCCGGACATTTATTTCACAGCCTTTTTTGTAGTCATCAGTACATCTTCCTAAATTTAATCATTATGTATATAGACCTTCAGCTGATACATCTCCATCATAGGCAAGTTTAAATGCACAGTATTCGTGTAGTGCGTAAAAGCGTCTTTCACGAATTTAAAAGCTCATCACAAGAGTACACATTTTATTGGAAACAATCACACCAAAATGGCTTAAGTATATAACGTTTTAGGGTTTGAACACAACCATAATCTTCATTATTACATAGTGCACCTTCTTCAAAGCATCTGATTGATATATTAGTGACCAGCTGTGTGCTCCGAGTTTATGAATGCCTCATAATTGGCTATTTCTGATCTTTTCATAATCTCGTTTAATTGATAGATCTGTTTACAAATAAATGAAGCAAAGTGCCATGAAAAAATTAAAGAAACGTAAAGGTGACTTATAGTAGAATTCATGTGTGACAAGACATCTTAATTTGATTTTTGAATGACAAAATCTTTTCGGAAGAAATTTAAAAACAGGATACCTTTCTGAATAACGTATTTTTCAGTTGATTAATTGGAAGTTTCATGGGGCCCAATAGACTAGTTACTGGTGGGAGTTTGGAACGAATATAAACGATCTGTTTGACATCTGTCAAATTCTTTCATCTTTGGCACATGTACGCTTTTTCATAATGCTCACTGTTTTGCTCTGTCTCACTTTACAGCTGTGAGGTCTGACTGCTGAATGTGGGGGAAGTAGACAAATTATCGGTTTTTGATCATTGATTGATTGCTTCAGTTGCTAATGTTCCATTTATGTCTATTAGTTGTCTCTGTTTGACTTGCAAGTGCTGTTATTACTTAAAGTGAAGGAGCCAAAATCGCATTATTTGACTAGGTTTTAATTAACAGTAATATAGTCCAGAGACATTATCTTTTCATTGAATAGAATAAATTAATTTTTGACATTACATGTGCTCCTTCAATGGGCACTGGCTCTACTTATTTAGTAGCGGCTAGAACTTGAGTTTAGAATGTGCTTTGGTATTAATTAAAACTCATTAATTGGGCAAGTGATGAATGATTATGCTTCATCTAAAACTCATTGATTAAGTATAAAATTCAACTCCATATCAGAATATCCGTGCAACTAATCCAAGTGTTGTAAGTGATAGAATAATTTGGTTCAATAAAATCAATCAGTGGGGGAATTAGAAATAAAGACAACTGATTAATTTTTTCATTTGCATACCTATGTCATTAAAAGAAATTAATACTTTTGTTGCAAAATGATAAGCCTAAAATTAAAACTTAGTTTTGCCTACTTCTACAGGGTAAAAAAAGTTTTCATCTCTACACACAATATAAAGAAAACAAAATGTATGAAAATGAGAATAATATTTTGATCACAACAGCTACTACACAAACTAACCATAAAATGAAATTTTGTAAAGTTGAGATTGAATCAGTGAATGATTTCGTAGTTTGAATGTGATAATACCGTTGCCCTTATGGAAAATGTAGCTTCCCGTTGAATCTCGATCATCATATTCAAAAGTTAAGTAGATGTGAAATATGAAGCAAGACTAAGATTGAAATCGAGAGATAAAATTACGAGATCTATAGCATGTATTCTAGTGTACTGTGGTCAACGTCTTTCTAAGATTCCACCTATCTACCTACCCATTTGAAAGACTAAATGAAGTCAAAGTATCTTTACTTTTCTTCAAAAGAAAGAAAATATTAATGAGAATTATTTGGGTTTTATAAAAACAACCTCTACTTACAATAGATCTTTGCTTAGCAAAAAGCTCCCTTTCCTCATCATTATTTAGAAATTCACTTTTGTGTGGCATATTCGAAAGAACAGCCTAAAAAAAAAAAGCAGAGAGAAATAATCCTTGTAAAATTCATGTTTAGTACATGTCACTTAGGATTTTAACGTCAACGTAATACGGGCCTTTGAATTCAGTCCTTCGTAGATGAAATTCAATTTTTTCTGCGATAAATATGTTTAACATGGTTACTATTTCACTTCACTAATCTTTAACTAAACGCATAACAAACTGCATACTGATCCCCGTGATTTTTGAATGCTTAAAGTGGCTCATTGATTGGGTAACGTAAAATGAAAGTATGATTCACCGTTTACATTTTTAAAAGGTTTTCGACTTTCAATGTGCAAACAGATGATTAAAGGCATTACAAATAAATATATCACGTAGCGAAATCCACCAGTAGATCCCTGACAATTTTGAGAGCTTGATGGATGTATAAGTTTCCATACACCATTCTATGCTTTAGGCGATCAGATGTGACTAGAAATATTAACTGTAAAACTCATTTATTTCACCTGCTTATGAATCCGATTTTAATTTATCAGATTCGATTAGTTTCCTCAAGTTCTCAGATATGTTTCCATCGATAAAGTCAAACACCTCCCTCAGGTTATGAAATATAGTAGGCGTAGGTCATTGGAGAGCTTTGACATAGGTTTAAAACTTCAGTGTTGTGGTAGAAGGTAATTTCATATTTGATAAGTAATATTTGATTTAACGCACTAACTGTGTGCTAAACCAAACAAACTTATCTAACATTCAAAAGTATATCTGTGCTCCACAAAGGACTAAACCAGGAAAATAAGCAATCTAAACACCTCATCGATCTATCAGGTTTGTTTTTGCCGATCCCTTGTTAGGTTTAAATTGCTCGTGAAACCTAGTATCTTAGATACTCCATTAGTTAGGCAGGTCCTGCAAAGATTAATTCAAGAAGATTTGTGCCCATTATCGTGAAGTTCAATGATTACTGATACAGACAAGCCTACAACAAATACATTGAACTCTAATGACTCCTAGTACTATTAGTTCTCCAAGTTGGTGATTTCTTATCAGGGTCTGGAAAACAAGACAAACCTTCATTGAGCTGAAATCACTTTGGAAATCTACTGCAATCAACATAAACAACAAGATCCAGATTTCCAACACCAACATCAAATCAATTCTGGCACATCATGAAAGGCATTTCGAACAGGCTTCCACCTTTCATCAACAGCTGACTTTGGCAACTCCATACTGAAGATCATATGACCAGGGAGAATTAGTGACTAGAAACTGTGAGAACGAAGCAAGCAGGATGCCACTGCCCAATAAATATGCTGAAAGGGATGGAGATGGATCGGACACGTACTGAGAAGACCGTTGAGTGACATCCCGCTCCAGGTCACCGCTCAAGTGAAACCCGAATGAGCTCGGCGTCCAAGGATGACACGGAGGAATCCTGTCGAGAGGAGAAGAGAGCCTGTGGGCAATCGTAGGGCCAGATACAGAGGAAGTGGAGAACAGGACAGAATGGAGATGTGCTACTGAAGCCCTATGTTTTACTTGGAACCCAAAGGATTAGCACTAATAATAATATAATCCGTAAATAATTCTCGAGTCAAACTGTCAGATATTGCTGCTTTTACTTTTGTCAAGTCTGAGTCAATCTCTGTAACCTCTCCTAGAGTTTGAGGATGGATATGTACATCACGTTTGAATAGGATGGTGGGCTGCTGTAGTACAGTTGACTGTAATCTGAATCGTTTGCCAAAGTCTTATTTCCAGCCTCTGACCATACATCTTGAGACTTTATCAAGGTACCGTCTTTTCCGTGAACTTTCATGTTTACTATGATTTCTCGATCATCTTTCTCCTCAATAAGTCCAAGTAATTGATAGGCAATAATTGGTTGTATTGATTTCATCTCTACCTCGTCTCATTTTATCGTCCACAGCTTTTCACAGTTATTAAGATTTTTAACTAATTTACCCATAAGCAGATTTCGTTGCTATTCGTAAGTCAAACCAGGAAGAATATGTATCTGTATATCAGATGAAATTATAGATTTTTACTGGATTTTACCAAAACTTCACATGTTATAATTTGCCTTGCTAATGCGTATGAAAACACGAAATCCAATTCAGACAAGGTTTCTTGCCGATACATTCATAACATTTAGCTACAAAATTTACTGGCTTCTAAAGTGTGTTATTCAATACACATTTTATTTATTATTGGATAGAAATCAATGAATGGATAGAAAAAATGCACAACACTGAGTACTGTTACTTTTTAAAGACTTCACTGTTGTAATTATCTGTCACTTTAATAATCAGTCATTCCCGTATTGACAGACAGCCTTGAACACAGACACTTGACACAGACAAAATAAAAAGTGCACTGATTTTCTTTATTCCTCTAAATGCAACCATCACTTAATCCACATTCTTATTATGTATTCCAGACAAATTATAATTATCCAATGTTCAGTTGGTGTTTCTGGAGACAAAAACTTACTTAGACGAGAATTTGTTTCTTAAGATTTCATTTTTAATGATACATAAATATATTTAATGCTTATATTTAAATTTAATACTGTGAAATTTCAATATGATTTAGAGAAATGTAATATCTGAAGGGTATCAGTTGGTAGATTGATGTAGGAAATATTTGAAAAAGCCTACTGAACAAAAAGGGGCAAATGGAAGTGAAAACCAAGAAAAACTGAATATGTAATATACCGGATGATGAATTATAACTGTGATGATCAGTATTCGAACAGTAAATTTGCTTGATTACAGGAGAGGGAAATATAAGAAAACGGTAATCTACAACAACAAAATAAAACAATTCTCTTCTGAAAATTTCTGAGAGTAAGTCAGTTATATACATGTCAATGTGTTAGATGTAAAAAGTCAGTCGTTAAGAAATCTATAATCACTATCACTGGAACTAAAAAAACAAAGGATGTGATTGATGAAGAACTGAGTAATCTCCGAAGAACCCTGGTGGAAAACGGTTTTCCGCCTAGGTTCATAGACAAGAATCTCAAATCAAAGACTTCCGAACAAGTCCAATCCGTCCCGAAGAAGATACTTCTGCTTGAACTAGAATTCAAATGTGAAACTGAAGCAGAAATCCTTCGTAAACGCCTCTGCAAATCTTTGAGGAAAACATACTTCGCTGCAAGCCTACGACTGACGTTTTCCTGCAAGAAACCGTTCACCGGAGAACACGAAAGACAAGCTGTCGCATTGGGCCACTTCAACGTGCATATACCAATTTACTTGCTCGTGCGGAGCTGAGTACATCAGCCGTACCATGCGCCAACTTGAAAAACGCGCTCGTGAACACTATCCAGTCTGGCTAGTAAAAGGAGAACGAAAACGTGTATATAGTTCAGTGACAGAACATCTGGTCAATTCAGGACATTCCGCGCCATTCGAAAAATCCTTCAAAATCAAATACAGGATTCGATAACACCTATCATAAGGAATAAAATCAAGACATCTGGGCATAGCCGAGGCATTAGCCATCCAAAAGCCTAAACCCACGCTATGTATCCCAAAGAAATAGGTCCAACCCTTGTACCTGGCATGGCCATCATAAACAGGTAATTCTTTTAATAGCGACTACCCCACTGCCTTTCTTATCCAAACTTCCTATATATTCATGCTATTTACATTACCATATTTTCATATCCGAACTTCCTGTCTATTTTATCATTTTATTATTTCTACATATTCAATCCCTAATTGCGTGAACAATTTTTCGTCACATTAGTTATGATCCCACTATATTTTTTATTATTCCCTATGAACAAAGAGGAACCTCAAGTTATTTTGAGGATTTAGACCTACATGGCTGGAAACAAACACAATTTCTTATTATTGTAGTGCCCAAGTCATGACTAAACTTATGCCATGTTAGAGATCTATTCATTGGCGCTTGTGACTAGAC
This sequence comes from Trichobilharzia szidati, assembly GCA_944472155.2. Lineage (NCBI taxonomy): Eukaryota > Metazoa > Platyhelminthes > Trematoda > Strigeidida > Schistosomatidae > Trichobilharzia > Trichobilharzia szidati. Next base: position 116,047,140 of record OX235279.1, read on the forward strand.
ATTTGCATCAGATATCTTACTATGTTTTATCACTATAGACTTGATCTATGAATGCATCTTGCTTTCAGACTGCTTCATCAGCATGCAGTGAAAGGTTTCTTTGATGTATAGTTTCTGAAAACTGTTCGTAAATGATTTAAGTATTTGACAAATGTTTAATAAATCAGTTATGACTAGTGAAAAAGGTCAAATTCAAGGCAGTTTATGATTGAGTTTCATATGGTGAATAAGGAAATATTAGTTTTATAATTTTTGAAGGCTTAAGGAATGAAGGGTGACAGCGGTTACGCAAGATACGATGTATACAAACATCAGTGCTTATTCTGTAACTTCCAAAGTACGTGTTCTACTGAGACCAGAGATAAAACAACAGATTGACCATTGAAAATATGAGATACACTTCGGAGTCGGAAATGTTGAATGATGACGGTTGTTTAACTAGCTGGGGTTTGTGCAGGAACGACTGAATGTGCCCGGGCAGTGTGCCAAATGGCTTGGGTGCCTGACAACATACCTTCAGCTTAACAGGCCGACTTAAATAATGAAGGTCAGTATCCACTGTTAAATGAAGAATGTTTTAGACTAATAATCTTGGGGAATTATTTACTGCTACAGTTGACGCCCACTTAATTGGGTTTTGAGGATCGTAAGATGATAAAAGCTAAAATTGTTTACGCTTATAAATGGAATTTGGTCAGTGATATATACTTATGATGACTATTACGCATTTAAGAATTACACAATTACTGACAATATGGTGCCGGGTGAATTAATATAAACTGTGTTTAACTGTGTTTACTAAAGTAAACACAGTTAAACGGAAAAAAGTAAATTTCATTTATTTGTAGGGCAAATGACAGTTGATTGTAGCTACTTGGAAAGCACTGAATTCCTGGTATAACTGGATGTTAAAGACTTTTATTCATGAATTGTAGAGAAAATTAGTATTGATAATAATTACCTCTTAACACTTCCTGAACTTCTTTTTACCATTTGTTTATCCGTTAATCTTCACTCAGTTTTTTCTTGTTCGCTGTAGAACCCTTTAATGACTTCTGTTTCCCAGTCTCTGTGTGTTTGAGAATTGTGACAACTCCAAGTGAAGCATATTGTGCTTGTTTGTCTGTTTACCTACGGAGCTATTCAGGCATCAAACACTTTTATTTATCTGGCTGGTTCTTAACATAACTTAATCTGCATTATCTGACTCAATGCGACTTGGCCTCCTTTTGGTCGTATTTATAGAAAACAATTTGTATTAGTCAAAGATGTTGACAAGGCATTCTAAGTGACACTTAGGAAATGCTTAGAATACAGTCTTTACTTTGAAAAACTAAGGTTTTTACTTTAGAATTGGTCTGTGGTGATATCTCGTCTGACAAGACTTCACTTGTTTGGAAGAAGAAACGGTTTTGACAACTTTGCGATAAATATGATCACTGCATAGGTGCACAAAGTTTTACGTAGTTTTAACCATCATATGACATTAAGGCATACATCTGAATTATAAATGAGTAGTGCAGAGGTTAAGCATGGAGTTTTAGGTAATGCAAGGTAAGTCATTCGCTGAACTTGCGAACCCTAGTTCAATGACGTAGTTGGAGCATATACTGTATGTGTTTGTCTGTCTGTCTGTCTGGATTCAACATAGAACTTGGCACCGAAGTGCAGCAGTTCGAGTTGCCACGTTCCAAATAGCACACAAAGGTAGACAGGAAAATGAGTGAAGAGAATCAATAGAATTTAGATAAGTAAGAGTGAAACAGAATGAGTAATGGTAGAAAGGAATATGAAGGTTAAAGAGACTGAATACATCTGCGTAAGCCATTGACAACGATTTTGAGCCATGTCACCTATTGTCTCCAGCCATTGATTCTTAGAGTCCCGAGGGCCCCAACCCGGAAGTCTGCATCTCCCTACCTGACTCAGTTTAACTGTCAGGGATTTCATGGATTGATGCCATGTTTTTGTTTGGCCACCACTTACTCTTTTCCAACCTGCACCTATATCAGCTAGTAATGCCCGTCGGGGGAGACGATGGTTAGGCATGAGCAGCACGTGGCCTAACCATCTCAATCTATGTAACTTCATAGCCTCTTCGATTGATTTTCCCTCTTTGCCCAACACTCTACGCCTAACGTCAACATTACTTACCTTATTATACCACCTAACGCGAGAAAGAGATCGTAAACATCTGTGGTCAAAAGCAGACAATCTCTTCATGTCTTCCGCCCTCAATGGCCACGTCTCACCGCCATAGAGAAGGACGGAGCGAACTGCTGAGCAGTATACACGTCCCTTGGTTGATAGCCGGATGTCACGCCTACGCCAGAGACGGTGTAAGTTAGCGAAAGCAGCCCGAGCTTTCTGGATCCGTGCTGTGATTTCGTCACCAATCAATCCGTTGGTGCTGATACAACTTCCTAAATAGGTGAAGTGGTCAACATGTTCTATCACTTCACTCCCTATCACTAAGCTAGGAGTTGACGTAGTCCAGTCATTCCTGTAGCAGCATCTTACATTTCACAGGGGCGAATCGCATGCCAAACATACGAAGATTGCTGCTCAAGGTGTTCAGAAGACTCTGCATTTTGTCAGCGTCCTCCCCTAACAGGACTATGTCGTCTGCGTATTCTAAGTCTATAAGACTATTCCCTGGTAACAAGTCGATTCCTAAGTCGTTAATTTCAGTTAAGGATACTTCCATTAGCATATCTATGATGAAGTTAAACAGAAAAGGGGAAAGTGGACATCCCTGACGGACACCACTGGTTGTTATCAATTCAGATGACAATTCCCCATAAGCCCTTACACAGCTACGTGAGTTTGAGTAGAGTGCCTTGATTAGTGCAATATACTTTCTTGGCACTCCCTTCACAGTCAAACATTGCCATAGTACCTCTCGATCCACGGAGTCGAAGGCCGCCTTCAAGTCAAGAAATATGGCAATTGTTGGACGCCTAAAAGTGTGCCTATGTTCTAGGATCTGTCGGAGAGTGAAGATATGATCTATACACCCTCTACCTGGCCTAAAGCCCGCTTGATTTTCCCTCGTTTGTTCCTCCCGAGTTCGGCTTAGTCTGTTCATGATTAGTGAGCCTAGGATTTTAGAGACCGACCGAAAGCTGCTACCTCCCGACCGAAAGCTGCTACCTTGACGTGGTGGTCGGGCTTGAACACCGCAATGACCCAACAAGCTATACTGGCTGGAACTTATGTTCCTGCAGGTCCTACCATGCCAGAAAGGTTGTTTGGATAGCAGTTAGACAAAAAGCAGTTACCCAACCCAATGCTATGACTCAAAGTAAATCACAAAATATCATGCCGGATCGGTCGGGGCCCGGATTAACAACGACCGCGCTTTCTGCTGTCGTGTCACAGGGCAGAAGTGATAAATACGCTACTGAGACACACCAAATAAAAAACAACAAACAAAAACAGGCCGTTTGTGACCGGCCTCAAGTAGTTGTCCCTTGGGCTCTGCGGTCACGCAACCGACTTCCACGGTGTGGGCAGCCGGAAAGTAACAATCGCCCTCACAACCCGAAGAGCACGCGAAACCTCTCTATTCCTCACTCACCTTTGTCTTCATCTTCATCTCTATTATCTTACCTTCCTTCTACTAATGCAACTCCTCTACTTAATGGCTCTTCACTTCCTCTTCACTCTGTATGTGTTTGTGCTTATCCTTGGGTTCCAGATGCTGTGTTACTCACGAAAATAGGAAGGAGTATTCAGACCAAGAGTCGGAACTAAACTCTAGTGTTATCTGTGATGTGATTCATGAAATATGTCGTTTTACTGAGGTCTTCGGGGCAACGAAAACGCAGGGTTAGCAAGTCTGCACAATGCGATTTATTCGTCTCATTTAAAAGGTGAACTGTGGTAGTGGAGAATACTCGTGTCTGATTGGGTTGAATTCTTCTGTTAAGTGAATCTTCGGCTGACATTTATAAAATTCAGAAAGTTTTGCGGTTTTATAAAATTTCAATGGTTACCACTAAAATTATAACTTTAATTTACTTATTTTTTCCCTAGTAAGAAAATCCATAACTAAAAGTGCAAAATATATTAATTAATAGTTATTTCTTATAATCGCTTAAACGATTATTTAATAGGCATAATTTGTTTATAGTAGGTCTGGTATAAATGTATGAACTATTATTATTTTTTAAATGGATATGAACCTTTTTGGTCTGTCTGCTCGCATAGCATTCAGCTATGATGACTTACGATACAGAGCGGGGTTAGGAGATTATATTTGTCAAGCGTAACATGATCAAGTGCAACTTGACAGTCAACTTTTTCAATTATATGACTACAATACATGAATAATATGTGCCTTCTTTACGGTAAAGGCATCTCAATTTACTATTATTTTCAGCATTACTTGCCTTTAACCATGTTCGCATTTTAGCTTTATTCACTATGCTGGTAAAATATGTGAAAACGCTTACCTGACATCCTACGAAATAATCATAAGTTGAAATAAAAACCGAATGCTTTTTAAAAAAATGATCAGAGGCTAATTACTTCACTGGTTTCCAAATAGTCAAGAATGAATGATACCAATTTAATAATTTTCACATTTGATAAAATTTATTCATGATTGGCGGTGATACTTTTCGCATTACTTTTACTCATTGACAAGCAATACTCTTGGAAAGGCCGTCTCCAAAATCTTAGATTATAAAAGTTAAATCTATTGATGAATCAGTTAGTTTAGATGTCTGTATCTTGAACTACTGTAAACGGTCACTTTTATAAAGAAATGAATACAGAACGTTGTATAGGAAAGGATCAATTCGTGTCGCTAAAAGTTGAGAGTCTGCAGACGTAGGCAAATATCAGTAAAAACAAAAAGGAGTAGCAGTACAAATGCGTAAAACTGAGTGCATAAGTCCTGGATTTGCAAGATAAGGAGGGAATAGACTCAATGACTATAACGTTACATTTTCATCCATATCACAAAGAAAACGCCTATTTTTTTCCCAGAAATCTGGTCGTTTTTATTCTTATCGCAATATGAATTTTCTATCTACATATTTTGAATTTTCAAACACTCTTGATAACTCTCTATTCATCAGGTCACTTTATTTGTAGATGGTCAGTGTGGGAAATTCTTTCTGTTACTTCCAGATTTCTGCAGTTAATTGAGTACAGAATAGATTTTCTCAGATTATCATTTTACGCTTCTTTTACAGACTCGACTGTTTTAGTGATAGCTGACATCATCAACTAACTAAGACCAAGAAGTATTGAAGTAGTTTTTCATTCTAGTTTAATACTGTCTAGTAATATGCGCACCGAAATGAACTCATGACTCCAAGATTAAAATGTACATTTCCTTCATAACTTTCGACAAATTAGTACCCGATTAAGTTTAGCAGCTTAAAGTGAAAAGTGGAAGCAGTCATTTTACATTCGATTAATACTAAGAAGACTGCATAATTGGTATCCATGCAGTGGATTAACGCTGAAGCACTGAAACGAATTTTCAGAGTGGGACTTGGCATAAAAGTGCAGCAGTTTAAGTTGTCACACTTCATATCAATACACGTAAAGGTAGGTAGGAAAAGAGATAAAAGAAATACTAAGAGCTAATAACGAGCCGAAATTTTCGGAAGAAAGGACAATTACGCAAGGAATAATAAGAATTTAATGGATCCAAGAGATCAAAAGGAGTAAATGGGATCGTTTTGTCTGAACTGAAGGAATGAAAATTTGGGCGTAAGATGTTTTCAGTGACTCTGTACACTATGTGGACACTTCTCAGACAACCTACCTTTATTTAAAAAGTTCAAGCCACTAATAAAAGGATTCATAGATTAATGTCATTTTGGTCTAGTCATTCATAGCCCTTTGCAAACTGATATCTGTTCAGCTCAGTTTATTGTTCCAGGAGATTGAGAGATTGAAATTTCGCTTAAAGTTGAACGAGCACTGTTTACTAGATACTGATATTATTAAAAATTACTTCTGAAAACCTAATATTTATATATGCTGTTATCAGTGTATTTTAGCATAATTTTCAACTTTAAAGTTGATAATACTTTAGAACTTTCACAAATATTTGTGAGTGTATTAAGATTGTTTGGTATAGAATATGCTAAATAACTTATCGGTAAGAATTAAAGAATAAAGTGCTTTAATAGTGTTCAGTGGGTGTTGACTACTGAGGACCTCAATATTCAGTATTTATTGAAATCTATTCATTACTTATGTCGTGGTCAGTTGGCTACAGAATACTACACAGCGTACATTTCACTTCGTCCTAGATGTTAGGAGTCTGTCTGACAGGAGACAGCAAAATTTTCTCAGGTTCGTCTTAAAATGAAAAGATATGTTTCTGAATCCACTAATAAACAATGACATTAATGAAGATAAAATGAATTTCCTCAAAGTTGATAAATGTCAGCAAGTGCAAAATTGTGCCTATTTAGTTACTACGTTTAAAATAAAATTTTGTCCATATGCAATAAGTAGAGAGTCCTACAAAGAGTGGGTCTTCTTAGCCGAAGTTTCAATCAATTACGCGAGCATATAGCGCTACATCCGTAAATAAAAGTTAGAAATTTTCCACCTTTCACCTCCTCCACTAAACTTGGCAGTACCGTTTCAACTATAGGCATCACTGATGAGGATATCAAGGGCAGGATCTGAAAAGCCTAACAAACCTTCATTGAGCTGAAATCACTTTGGAAATCTACTGCAATCAACATAAACAACAAGATCCAGATTTCCAACACCAACATCAAATCAATTCTGGCACATCATGAAAGGCATTTCGAACAGGCTTCCACCTTTCATCAACAGCTGACTTTGGCAGCTCCATACTGAAGATCATATGACCAGGGAGAATTAGTGACTAGAAACTGTGAGAACGAAGCAAGCAGGATGCCACTGCCCAATAAATATGCTGAAAGGGATGGAGATGGATCGGACACGCACTGAGAAGACCGTTGAGTGACATCGCGAGTCAGGTCCTAGACTAGAACCGGAGTAGGAAACAACAAGTTGGATGTGGATAGAAGAGTGATATGGAGGAAACTATGTGAGGAGGTGATGAAGACTTATAGTCAGTCATGGAGCAGACTGAAATTGAAGTAGAGATATGTTGTATAAGGCCTATGTTCCACTCAAAACCAAGATAATAGTCTGAAAAAAGCAATGTGGTAAGTGTAACTATTAAACAGGAGAATTACTGATAAGTGATTAAGTGAATGAACATTTTGTTAAATCGGCACATAGCATACTAATACACCCGACGTTTATTTCATCCTTTATCATTTTAAATGCAGCAGAAAAACAGTCCAACGCGTTTCATCTCAACAACAATTCCACGTGGGGATGTATTTCTGCATCAACCATTTTGGCTGTCATTTTAAATTATGCATCATAAATATTCTGGAGTAGTTTGTCTTCATAGGTAACACATACTGACACTCAGAAAATACGTCAAGTCTTTCGCAAGTTTGAAAGATAGAAGTGGAGAGGGAGCTAAACATCAAAATTAATTTATTGTCTTCAGCTCATCCCCACTGATTGGTTGAAGCCGACCGGTGATTAACCAGATCTGGTGCTTTCTTTTTTAGATTACCCTACGCTCTGGGTCAAACACAGGGGTTCAAGATTGTCATTTGAAGTTTCGGTAGCGGTGTTGCTGTTTTTACGGGGTGGGGTTGTTGGCCTAATGCTCAAAGTTTCTTTTTCACTGTGCTTACTACCGGCTAGTAGACTAAGCGACGTTTAGGAGTGAATTGGCCGTAAACTGAAATCAGACCACTTGAGCGACTGGCAAGCATTTTGTCATTCCACCACCAATGTGGGTCACCATACTGTTGCATAGAATGTGTTAGTCTCAAATGATAATAGTTTATAGGGAATAATGAAAAGACAATTGCAGTGAAGAAAATTTTCTTTTTGACGAAGTCATAAACTAGCCTGTACATTCGTGTATTTATATCAGATGGATGGGAAAGTTCCAGAATAATTCCCGATTAAGGGTCAAATTAATAAACTTACAATTAGAAATTAAAATGTCATAATAAACAGGGGGGACGGATAAAACTCAAACAAAGTAGCATCATAATTACTGAGAAGATCGATCTGTTATGCAACTAGGGGTTAGGAATGTAGAAATAACAAAATAGACAGGATGTTAGGATAAAAAGTTTTATTAATTTGACCCTTAACCGGAAATTATTCTGGAACTTTTCCACCCATTTATTATAAATGCACGAATTTACAGGCTAGTTGATGACATCGTCGGAAAAAAAATCTTCTTCACTGCAACTGTCTTTTTATTATTCCCGATGATCAAATGTGTATATTCCGTGATAATAATTTAACTTGAGCACTCGCTTGTTCCTTGAATGCTCTCCATTTTTCCAAAACTATGCATTATGCAATCCACTTGTTGTGACCGTTTCTACACTGTAATTGTGTGTATTAATTTCCTTCGCTAATTATAACCTCCTTGACATGCCGATACGGATTAATTATTGTGAACAAACACATCGTTACTTGATTGGTAAATTGTTGTGTATTGTAACAAGAATGCTATATATATCAGAGTAGAGTCGGAGATGAGGATCTAGCTAAAAAGTAAATATTTCCTCTCTCAATCCTTTTACTTTCTAAGTGTTTTTATATGTTCAAATCTTCGGAGGAACAGTTTACGTTTAAATTGTTCAATGAGTATCTGAAGTACACCGTAAGGTTCAGTGAAACGAGAATTTCTTTGGACTTCATTCTCGAGTGCATTGAAAAAATAATAATTTAAATGGCAATAAAAAGTTAGTAGGTTGTATTAAAATGTTTGGTAGTGGGATTAAAAAGATTTAAACGGTTGTGAATTGAAATATAGAAACAAAAAGTATACAACAAAATGCTGCAATAGTTTTTCAGTAAGTACTGGAAGGACAGAAGCTGCTTTTCACTAAGGAAGACGGTGGAGACAAAAGAAATGAAATCTTCAAGTATAGACTGATGAAAGCTGTCACAAGTCGTTAAGTGCAGCAACTCTGTGAATCAGGCATACTATTGATTTAATAGTGAATGCACATTTAAAAGCCAATATGAAGCATATATATAAATCAAATCATTGCTGAGCCAGAGGCGAATAATTGATAGTTGGAATAAACACTTTTAGATGTTGCCTAGTATCAAGTGAATACATTTCAATCAGAAGTTTTACAATGGAACATATGGCTGACAGTAAACCGTTGGTGAAGTTTAGTTCATTGTCGTTTACAAAGCATATAGTCCTTCGAGAGTTCTGACAAAAAGTTTACCTTGGATTCGTAAAGTTTTTGCAGCAGAAAAGTCGAAATGAGGATTAAACTTCCAGAAATGAGACTTTTAATCATTTTGCAACTTTTCACTCCCAAAATGCAAGTGATGATCATTACTATCTCGTTACAACTATCATTTACGGACATCGAATATTCCAGTACATAGTAAAAAAAGAGGTAGTAGTATGCGTTTTAACTATGGTTTGACGTTGATATTTGAATTTAAGAGGAAAGTACAGAGACAAAGGAAATTAAAGGTGATTGTTTATATCAAAATAAGATAGACTCACCTTTGGTAGTTTTAATTTACTTTTATGGTGGTCTGTAAGCCTTGACGAAAAACTGTCCTTTGGTGGTTTTCTACAGTCACCTTGAGAAGGAAATTGTTTGTATTATAATTATTATTAGCAGTGGTAGTTAGTGCGTCATAAATTCGTGTGCCAATCAAATTACCCCCGACTATCAATACACAGTAATAAGCAGTGTGTCAATATGCTTATTTCTTTACTGCTTTTAGTCTGTATTTGTGAACTTTTTAAAAGGTGTTGAATGTAGTGTGTATACTTAAGTAGTCTTTTCCAGTATGTGGTATATAAAGCCCGGTAGAAACAAACATTTCATGGAGACACATATTATAATGAGTGAATATTTTTGAGGTAATAAGTACAGCATTAGGTGAGGAGGGCAAGTAAGTCTGTGAGATTGCAAGCTACATTAACTGAGACAAGTGTTACTCTCGTCAGGCCGTCTCTTCAACCAATTGGCGGAGATTTATATGTAACCGAATCAAAACTTGTCATCAACCCAGAAATTCTTTGATGTTGATTTTAGCTGCCATATACGGAGGTGTAGACTGAATGGCTGGGGTTGCTTAGACGCTGAGAAACATCAGAGGCAGGCTCCTGGATTATAAATGTTCACTTTTCAGCATATATTTGTTCGTTATTTATTTATTTATTTCTTCTCTACTTCTAGGTGTGGTTTTATGAGTTCTGGCAAATTGAACTACTATGCATCTAAGTAAAGTTTAGCTTTAAAATTCCAGTCCTTCAAGTGTCGTCTGCAGACATCCCTGGCTAAATACAGTTACAGGAATAAATCGGTGACAGGTACTTAAGAAAGCAACAAGCCTAAGTTTATGCCCTTCACATTATGTTAAAAGACTATCTCCTCTGTGTAAGATAACCAATAAATAGTTTCAAAAGCATTATGAAGTCAAACATGAAAATGTATTACGTCTTAAGCATCTATTGAGATTTATGGACGTTCGCTGGCACCAATTTCTTATCTACCTTATAAGACATAAAATACAGTTGAATTGGGCTTTGCTTTTACGAAATCGACAGTTTTCTGCATCCATATGTACCACTTTAAGAATTTTTATTAGAGAATGATTTAAGTACTTCATCTGCAGAAGGAAGGCATTGGAATAAGCGGAAAGATAGAGAGAATGTAGATATATGATTGATTGAACTAACTCGACCTGGTATCTCGTCCCTAGTGGGATATAAGAATTGGTATCAGTGTATATATTAAGGGATTTAGGTCTGTTTATTATGGGGGGTGTCAGTGTCTGTAAAGTGGTAAATATTTCGCTCGAAGTAATAATATTTGGGACTTAAGTGATCGCGTAGCTTCCGAAAGCTGGAAAAGCAGCTGGGCCAGATGGAATACCCCCGGAAGCACTGAAAGCGGACCCAGAAACGACAGCAGATATGCTGACTACATTATCACAAAAGGTCTGGAAGGAGGGAAAGGTGCCTACTGACTGGAGGAAAGGTTACCTAGTGAAACTACCAAAGAAGGGCGACTTAGGACTCTGCAAGAACTGGCGAGGCATCATGCTCCTGTTTACGCCAAGTAAAATCCCGAGTCGCATCATCCCGGAGAGAATAAAGGACGACCAGAACAAGCTGGATTCAGGAAAGGCAAATCATGTTCTGACCAAATTGCAACTCTGCGCATCATCATCGAACAAAGCATGGAATGGCAATCAAACCTCTACCTCAACTTTATAGACTTTGAGAAGGCCTTCGACAGCGTTGACCGAGAAGTAATTTGGAAACTACTCGAGTACTATGGCGTACCCCAAATATTCATCAACCTTATTCAACAGCTGTACGACAACGGCACATGTCAAGTGGTCCACAACGGAAAACTCAGTGAGGCTTTTGGAGTAATCACAGGAGTTAGACAAGGGTGCTTATCATCACCAATGATATTCCTAATTGTTGTGGACCGGATTATGCGTCAGACAGTAGGAAACGAGAAGACAGGGATATCCTGGACCGACGTGAAGAACCTAGAAGACCTGGATTTCGCGGATGATTTATGTCTGACGTCACATAAAATCGAAGACTTACAAGCGAAACCCGACAAACTGGTCGAAGAAGCAGCAAAGACAGGACTCCAGGTGAACATAGACAAGACGGAGGTTATGAAAATAACCAACCAACAACAACAACAGCAGCAACATCCAGCGCCAATCACCATCAACGGGAGGGATTTGAAAGAGGTTACTTCATTCACTTATCTAGGGAGCATTGTCTCAACTACAGGAGAAACGGACGAGGATGTCAAATCGAGAATCGGGAAGGCGAGAAACACATTCATCAACCTGAAACCAATCTGGAAATCTTCGTCACTCAACTCAGCATCAACAACAAAATTCGGATTTTCAATACAAACGTCAAGTCAATTTTGCTTTACGGATCAGAAACTTGGCGGGTCACCAAGAATATTTTCAACAGGTTGCAGACCTTTATCAACAACTGTCTTCGCTCCATACTGAAGATTAGATGGCCAGAAAGAATCACAAACAAGAAGCTATGGGAACAAACAGAACAAGAACCAATCACCTAACAAACATGCAGGAGAAAGTGGAGATGGATTGGACACTCGCTGAGGTGACCGCTGGGTGACATCGCGCGTCAGGCCGTATCTCGAGTGGAACCCGAAAGCGAAGCGGCGAGTTGGACGTCTAAGGATGACATGGCGGAGATCGTGTGAAGGGGAGTTGAAACAGTATGGACTAACATAGATGCAAGTGAAAATTACAGGAGAAGACAGAAGCAAGTGGATAGGTGCAGTTGAAGCCCTATGTTCCACTAGGAACCCAAGGGAACAATAATAACAATAAGTGATTGCGAGAAAACTTAAAATTTCAACAATGTATTATAGGGTTTTCATTCACCTACAGTTAATACGATTAAGTAAATGTCAAGTGTTTAAATTATTACGAATTAAACGGAATTTTCTAGGTCTAGATGCACGCGAAATAAATTGTTTTCAATCAAAAGGAGTAAGTTTATACTTATTATTTTGGTTTTAAAGAGAGGCGCACGGTGTTATGGAGGCTGCGAAGTGCATATTTGGTAGGTGGAATCTACAAAGTTGGTTCAGAGAAAATAATGAATAGGTAAAAAACAATGCTGTTACCACCTGATAGAAGAATTGAATGAAAGAAGACAGATATCCCTTGGTAAAAAGTGGTTATTTCTTACTTTGAACCAAAGCCAATTAAAATGCAGAAGACCACAACAGGTAGATGAGTAGGGAAAAGGGGATTAATTCTGGACAGGAATAAGAATACATTGTGATTTCAGTGTTAAAACATTTGCGCATTCATACTGAGGTTGCTTTTACAGACATGACTTACTATAATTTTGGAGAGGATAAATAAGTTCCATTATCCCTAATTTATGCTCGAAGATTTGCCATGCAAGTACTCCAGGTAGCATTGATTTCGTGCACACCGCAGATACTCAGACAGATATCAGACACACTGCAGAGACTTTAGGGCAGACTGCAGATAACTATCGCACGTCCTGCAATGCGCCCGAATAAAGTGCTTTATGGGTACTGTATATATTTCTAAGTTGCTGACATACAACATATGCACGTCAAAGTTTTCACTTTCAGCAAAAGCTTACCTTTCGCAGACGCCCTTCTTATTGGTGTTAAATGTGTATTTCTGATATCATGAATATTATTCCTATGGGTAACATTCTTTTGAGGACCATTCTTCTTCTTCTTAGCACTAATGGCAGACTGAATAATTTAGAAAGGTTAAAAGAAATTTTTACAATCTCCTTAGGGTTTTTTTCGACCATAATTACCCGAGACATCCTATAAAGTCATTTTTCGAACGAAATCAAAAAGAAGGTCCCTCGTTGTCATAGCTGCCTTTTCAATAAACAATATCCAATATTCAATATCGATCGTTTGCAAACTCTTGTAGTTTGTCATTAAGCACCTTTTTGAAGGAGGCCAATGTACTTGCTTGACGCATTTCCATTGGCAGTTTATTCCATATCTGTGCATACCTAATCAAGTAAAACTTTTGCCTGGTGGCTGTTTTACATTGTTCGATAGCTACTGTCCCCTTAGTGTGTCTTAGTTTGTAGCCATTGTCATCTGAAAGTCGAGTGCCATTAGTAGAGGTAAAAACTAAGTGGTTTAGAAGCTTATAGTAAAGTGTTAAGTTTTGTCTCAGGCGTCTTAGCCATAGTGTTTCTAGTCCTAGGGTATCACATCTAGTGGAGTAGTTCGCACAATTTTCGGTTCCGAGTAATTTTAACGTGAAGCACCTCTGCACTCCCTCGACTTTCAATTTGTCCTCTATGCGTATACTACTATACATGAATGAACAGTAATCAAATAAAGGAGTGTGCGTGTTGTACTAAATCTTCTGCGCTTTCTGTATGCATTCGATGTTCATGAAGTGACCATTTAACAACTGCTGAGTGTTGCATGTGATCCACCTAAAATTCTAACTGACAATTCCAAGAATTTCTGTCGTTTTCATTGGCAGTGGTTCACAGCCTATTGAGTTTGCACAAGTACAATGCCCATTTATCACTTTACTGAGGAGGCATTAACTATGAATCGAGAAAAGTAGTACGTCAGTATGTGAATTTCATGAATCTGTAGATTGCATTTTATTCACTTAATACTGAAACTAAACTATGAGGGAACTGATATTTCTAAGAAGGATATAATACAAGGCTCATTTCTACAACTGTCGTCCTTATTTTAGTTCACTTTCATCATAGATGTATTAACAGAATTGTCTGTCACTCACTTCACGGACTTACCGGGGAACAGTCTTGTCAACTTAGTGTATGCGAAGTGAAAATACATTGAGGAAATATGTTTTGCTTATTACCAACTAAATATAATATTTTTCAAGTGTGGAATGTAACAAATCAAACTGCTGCACTTCTCCACTGAGTTCCATGTTAAAACTCAGTCAGTCAGCTTTGTCACTGCAGATGCGTAGTGTCACAACTCACTACAGTGTTAACTGGCTCAAACAATTATGAATGCCGTTTCTTAAGTACTGTATGCATTTCCCAATTCCTTAAATTGTCCAGATAAAGTGCAATGAAGACAACATTAACCAAAAGTCAGTAACACGGACATAAGAATTAGTGTAAATAGAAGTGAATGAGATGGGTGATTTTTTTAAACCTGTAGATACAATTATGTACGAGATGCTGCAAATTCAATACTGTAACATTAATGCTGTTTTCCGACAAAGCAAATTATTATTACTGTTGCACCTCTCTGCAGTGTTAATCTGCTTATACCCTTATTATTGCCGTATCCTAAGTATTGCACTAATTTTCTCATTTCCTTGCACTGTGTAAATAGGGTGCAACGAAGAAGTAACAGTGAACTATAAGTAAGCAACGCTGACGCAAGAAATTTTAGCAGTCGAAAGAAATGAAATGACTTGAAGACCTTGTAATAATACTAGTAATCTCCCTTATTCCAAAACAGTACTTGACTTATTTACCTATGCATTTTAACGTGTCTTCTAATTATCTTATTTTTGTCTTTATAGACATTGCCTAAGATGCCGTTGTTCGCATCGTCTGGAAGCAGCCTTTAATTTCATCTACCTTCCGCGAAGTTTGTCGTACAAAATGTCGAAATTTTACTGACTGGAAAACGCTACAATTGATGTTACTGATACCCAAGACTAGACACGTTATAGCAACGTATGCCTGTAATAACATTACCTACAAAGTAAATATAATGCTAATTATAAAAACTCGTCATTATCTTTACATTGCGTACTTACGAGAAAAAAAGTTAACCTTACTTCTCATACTAAGTACTGAAGATTCCGCCTAGTACTCACATCTACTTGCTATCTATAAAATGCTTTCTACTATATTCGCAACTGACTATTAGACTTTTATCACATTGAACGGTAAAACATAAGGCGGATGCAGTTTAGAAGTTAGGGTATATTTGCATTTATTGACACAAAATGTATGCAAATCTTCCATTATTAGACAAGAAAATTCTCAAAGTAATTCAGAGTTGCTCGTGGTGCACTAATAGTGTATTCATTACTATAATTATCCTGCATAACTGCGAAGCTTCTGTTCAATTGCCTGCGAAGTTTCAGTATCTCCTTGCAGGGTTTCTTCACCGAACCTACACACGGAATACTACTTGGTAGCAACGGATCCTGCCGAAACCATCTGCGACACAGGCGAATTACTTTGTCAACTAAAAATATTAATTTAAATATTAGTAAGAGTTTGATTTACCTGTAAACTGAGGAATTCGAGTGTGACGTAGCAGCATATGCCGGCAAGGTATTCTTTTTGCCCTAAAAATTCTGCAGGTACAAGTAGAATTGGTATAATCCACTTGGTGCAGGTATATGCCGTCATTTATGATAGCCATATCATCAGTATACAACTCTATGCTCATCCAACGATTACGGCTATAGTCCTTGGCAATTAACTTAGCGGCATGAGGAGTGAAGTTTCGTAATATCGGCATAACTGGTTCTGGTGCGTGGTACTTATGAATCCGACAACTTTCGACGATGACTTCAACACTTCTCTGTGCGTACGCACCATTTATACGTCCTGTACATACATACGTGTAATAATAATTTTTATATTTTCATATAAACATAAATTTACATGAAAATGCATGCCATGTAAACTTATGTTTATATGAAAATATAAAAATTATTATTATTACACGTATGTATGTACAGGACGTATAAATGGTGTGTACGCACAGATCTCTTCTGTGGAGATATCGATTTAGGTGACTGTGGGAGCATTCAACTCTATTGTTGGTACTATTAAACAGCAACAGAGTATTCGGCATATATGCCGCAGCCCACGTCTCCTTCTTAGGCACCCAGTAATGCCTGACATAATTCCACACCCTCCGATCAACCGTCCCAATGACACTAGGGTAGTGATGAAATCTAAATGGTTAGAAATCAATGCATTTACCTTTCAGGTGTCGCAGCTTATTAGTGTACATATGTTCATGCCTGTAAAAATGGCTGGTTTCTGTTCCAGAAATAAAAATTATTATTATAAGACGATATAAAAACCTGCGTACAAAAGGATTTCGAGTCTAAATGCATCAAGTATTAATTAAATTCAACTCACCTTCCTGCTGAAAGCCCGGCATACATGAAATGCATAGATGACGATTTTCGCCTGAATTTGACTATTACGCACGGCGGATATCTCACAGTTGGCCGAATCCATTACGAAAGTTTCTGTAATGGACGTATCCTGCATTATTCTTTGGAACTGTTCCAATATCCAAGCTACATCACATGACCTCTCTCGTCTCGTCCCTGCCAAAAAAACAGGCCTGCCATGACCCATATTGTCTGTAACCACCAACTAAAACAGAGAATATCTGATTAAGATTTGTCACGCGTTTCACGTATAACCTACCCGCCCTTATTGGTATTGTATGTTGAGTCGATACATACCCCGTCTCCATATTTCCGATATAACTGCACCTGTGATTTCAGGGTGAAGCAAATTCTACTGGTTATCCCTGTATTGGAATCCACGTATTCAACCACCCGGCCGCTTCGCCTTATTATCCGCATAACATTTGATCTCAAGGGCATGGCTTCAAAAATAATTTTAAACTACATCACTTACCTGGTCTCACATCCTTACGTAAATTATACACATCTGTGCTCATCAAAATTTTATTAAAATTCTCTTCAGCATATTCCAAAACATCACCAACCTCACATGTACTCTTCACAACTGGTGCAATATTCTCCTTTTCATCCCCGGACAGGCGTCTAAAATATGGATCACCTATCATAAGACTTTGTTCACATCTGTGATTGTGAACTGTTTTCGCGGAAGAAATGACAAACTCGTCCTCCTTGTAGCGTATACGAAAACCAGATTGGCAACCGGTGTATTTTGCACTGCAGAAATAAATAATAGAATTCTTACGGTTTGACGCGTAAACCTGAACCTCTAGTTTTTCGCTTCATGCCATATGTACAACGAAAGACATTTGTACTTCAACTCCTGAGATTCATGGTTCCGTATGCACTTTTTGATTACATAATGTGAATGAGTTGCCTAGGAATACTCTGTCATGCATATATATATTACTGACTCCAGCTGACTAAGAGCATCTTCTACTTGAACCCAACTGGTATACCGGTGACTAAACATAATTCCGTCAAAAGGTTTTTTGATATCCACTGATATAGGAAGGGTAGTTTGGTTGCCATCGTTTCCAGCTGCCAATGCGTTCATTCGGTACCGCTGTAAATGAAAACAGAAGCTTTTGAATTAAAGATTCACGAATAGCCAACAGAGCACAATAAGCAACTTGAAAGTGACATTGACTTGGAAACTATAGCGGAAAAAATATAAATTCCTTACCACAACTGCCGTTTTGGAAAGTTCCTGATTATAGCCACAAACATTTACTGAAACACTCGTGAACGACAAATATGGACACAAGTGATAAAACGAAGCTCTGCAGAAATCATTGAGACGCCACAAACAGGAGTTAACACCAAGGATTTTAGGTGCACCCTATAATTTTTACATGAAACACATTCTCAAGCATCCTCCTGCACGATAACTTCCTTCTGGCTTAGAGACAGCTTTTGATGACTATTCTTAACCAAATCAACACAGTTCAAGGCAAATAAAAACCAGAATCACGTCAAATGCAGCTACCTAGATCAAACGAAACAAATCAGCTAAACTGAAATCAACTAGACCGCGCAAATATTCTCAAGGTGAAGGTGGAGGCGCCACTTCAAACAGGGGATATGCCAGAGCTTGTTTTATGCACGCGTTTAAAAGCACTATTAAATCATGTATTTGATCCGTGCTCTGTGATGTGCTGTGCAGTAGATAACGCTGGGCATCTATTTCTAAGGTCACTTTCTAGGCAAATTACGTCTCTTCATTGTTTTGTTGAAGTTCTTAGAGAGGATTAATTGATGTAATTAGTGTAACTCTAGATAAGTGATCTTATCAGTTCGGCTGACGCTTCAGTACTGAAACTAATTATAAATCTCTACAGTCGCTTAACATGGCAGGAGGGCTTCGTGGGAAATCGTCGTTAATGTAGCGGAACCTTCTATCAAACACATAGTGGTTACTAGCATCTGAAGTTGATGGCGAAGCCTTCTACATGATGGACAGATGCCACCAAGACCTTGGGTCAGCTGGCAAACAGGCACTGATTCGGAGAATAGCTACGGACTACAGTATACCGCAGACGATACTGCTAGATCAGGATTCTTGTTTAGGAAGTAAGAATTTTCAGATTGTTTGCAAAAGTTAGGCATTAGGAGGATTAGAACAGTTGTATTATTGTGTCATCCACAAAGTATTGGTTTGAAGTAAAGGAATAACTCCATACTTCAGAGATGGATCATGTGGGATAAAGAAGTCGGTAACAAGATAGATCCGGAGTTGATACAGCAAAGGGCGTCATAGTGGCTGCTCTCGAGACTTCTAAGGGGCGAATTAGTGGGAAATGTGCTACTGACAAAAAATTGTAGGTCATATATCGATGATGTCTTTCTCGAATATCTTCTACAGTGGGGCAACAGACTACGTTGCAAAGAGGAGAAATTAAGAAGACTGTGAACCAGTATAAAAGCGTGATGTGAATATAAATAAATTTCGAAAATTGAAGTTATAGAGGAAGGTCTTTCAGTTTTGCCAACAGTACATGTCACTTTGTCCAATAAACCATTTTGACCTCAATACCACTGCTTTCGGTTTTCACACTACTGTTATTATTATTAGTAGTAGTAGTGATCCTCCATATTTCCCAGCCTAACAACTACACCGTGGCCATCACACTGAATTCAGATGGATTATCTTCGTTCCAATATCCAATATCGTTTTTATGAGCTAGTGTAAACCAGTTTGATTTCTTTGTGCTCGTCTCTTGATTGTGAGGCATAGGTTCCTGATCTTCGGTAAACTTCTACGTGGCTCATCCCACCACTCGACTGTTGTAGCTTTGATTGACTCCAAGAGGAGTAGTGCTGGGATTAATCATTTGTGTTTTGTAGTATGAGGTGTGTTTAGACTGTTACAACTGTGAATGGAGTTGATCATTTCACTAGTTAGTCCTCCGGTATCGTCGTCAAAAGAAAAGAGATAATAATAATATATATAATAAGTGAAGTTATTAACACTAACAGACAGAAAAACAAACAAAGAAAACGTAAAAAAGACAGTCATTGTGTCACTGCATGATTGTCCAGCCTTCGCTCAAAAGCGTCCACAGACGGTGCCATAGCTACATCCGCCGGTGGAGAATTCCAAGGACAGCAAGCCCGCAGTGAAAAGAGGTGGGAGCGCACCCAGGTCCGTACCCTCTGTTGAGCTATCCTTCTAAGATTTCCAAGAGGAAGCTTATACCTACTCAATGGCAGAACACATTTGTTTGACTGATTTTGGTCATTTGTTATCTTGTAGGCAGTAATCAAATCCCCCTTAAGACGACGGCAGCTAAGTGTGGATAGGCCTGATTTCTCTAGCCTTTCATCATATGGTTTATTTCGAAGAACAACCACTCCTTTTGTTACCCGTCTTTGGACTCTTTCCAAGAGGTTCGCATCTCTTATAAGTAGTGGGGGGTACAATGATATCATGCACTTCAAGGTGTGGTCTGGCGTACGTTTTGTACAGCCTTAAAAAGAGATCAGGAGTGAGTGCACCTAACTGCCTGTGTGTAAAGTGCATGACCACATATGCCCTCGCTACGTCATCCATGTAATTAACGCTTGTGTCCATTTTTCCGTCAGAACTAGAACTAAGTTGCGCTCTGACGTTGTGCAGGACAAGCTTTCATTGCAGAGGGTGCAACTTGTATTCAACGGTCCTCAGGTGCGTAATTTCACTACTCTGCACTTTTTCAGGTTGGAAGTCATGCCACTGGACACCGCCCAGTATTCCAGAATCTTTAGATCTGTCTGCAGCCTATCTAAGTCCTCCAGACACTCTATCGCCCTCCATATCTTTACGTCGTTAGGTATAGAAGAGTCAGGCAGCTTAGACGGGATGGTAGGTCATTGATAAAAATCAAAAACATCAGTGGTCCTAGGAGAGAACCCTACGACACTCCTGACGACGATCTTTGCCAAGATGATCGGACTCGATTGACCCTGCGAAATTGCCATTCAGCTAGGTAGTCTTTTATCCGTGACAGAATTGGCTTACTTATACCTGCCTAACTTATTTTGTGTAGAAGAAGGTCATGGTGAATGCCTGTGTCAAATGCCTTCTCAAAGTCTAGGAAGACCACATGGACTGGAACATTCATATCCCAGCATGATGTCCAATCGTCCCAAGCTGATACTATGTTTGTTACACAGGATCTCCCTCTCCTGAAACCGTGTTGGGCTTCATGGAGTATATTAGACCTATCGAGGTAGTCCCTGATGTAATCATCAATAATACTTTTCAATACGTTTGATACCACTGGGAGTAGGGCTACTGGTCTACTGGTCATTTGTCTGTCCCCGCCCTTGAAGATGGAAGAATGAATGGCTCTTTTCCACACCCTTGGAAGTTTCCCCGAATCCGTCGAGTGTTAGAACAAATCGCCTAAGGGCCAATAGAGAGCTTCGGCGCACTGTTTCATAACAGATGGCTTGATGTCATCACAACCAGGGGACTTTCCAGATATGAGTCTCTGTAACTTCCCTAGTACCGTTGCCGGGTTTACTTGGGGAGTGACCAATACGTCTTCCTCTGGTGAAATAGTAGTGCCCCCATTTTGGTCCGTACCAGTAACACCCAAATTGTTATTTAACTGTTTGGCAAAGGCTAAACTGAATGTTTCAGCCATCCCCACACTAGTGAGATATTGACCGTTTGTGCCTACTAAGGCGCATGCCCCCTGGTTGGTTGGTTTTCTTTCCGACATGAATCGATGCCAATTTTCGGGGTTTTCTGGGAGTTTTCTCGCGAAGTAAGCATGGAATGACCTACTGTCACTCTCGACTCTCGCATTGTACCGGTTCCTGAGTTCCAGGTATGTGCCGTGGTCGATCTGACCCTTGGATACGCGCCACGTAAACCAAGCCTTCCGCTTTGCTTGCAGAATACGCTGCGTGACTCTCGTCAGCCATGATGACTTTATTTCGGGCTGTGTTGTGACTAAAGGGACGGTATCGGAGATTACTGTATGAATAATCTCCTCTACTACTTCCCAGTGTTCATCCACAGATATCTCACCCCATGCTGAAGGCCAGTCTGTGTCGGACAAGAGCCTCCGCATTTCAGCATAGTCAGCCTTGCTGTAACACAGACATGGTTGCGTAACGTCCCACTGCAAGTGCTCACGGAGAACAAGATCGAAACCTGTGACTGCATGGTCACTTCTTCCTAGAGGAGTCATGATCTGGACATTTTCGAAGAGTAGTTGGTCACTAGTTAGAATGTAGTCTAGTTTCGATGACTTTCTACTAGGGACCCACCTAGTGTCGTCTCCGACATTCTCAGTCAGTCCTGTATTTCGAACAGTTTGCAGTAGATTTCGGCCAAATTTTCCCTGAGCATACCCCGAGCCAAGGTTCAGTGATGGGGCATTGAAATCTCTAGCTATGGTGATTTGGTCATAGCCCAAGTCCCTTATCCCTGTGATGGTGCTGAGCAGTAGCTGTTTGTGCTCTGCCCCACAGGTGGGTAATCAGTAGATGCCACCCAGTAAATGCTTGGTGTGACCTACGGTGAAATGACACCATATGGAGTCTGGGAGTTCAAAGAGTGCTGGGTCCATTGCACGTACACATTTACGTTGCTTGTCAAAGTATATGGCAGCTTCCCCTTCCTTCTTATCCCTGTCTCTCCTGACCGGAACCATATCACATATACTAATTTCATTGTCAGAGATCGTGGGGGTTAGCCAGGTTTCAGCGAGAATGATTATTTTAGGTGGAACTGAAGGTCTCTCAGTTCACCTACTTTTCCTCTCAATCCTCTCAGATTGCTATATAGGTAGCTGATAATGAGTCTCACAACCTCATCGTGGTGTGGAGTAGTAGACGTTACGTCGTCTGCTGGTAGGGGACGTAATGTTGGGACTAAATGGTTTATTCCGATGGAACCGGCCCGTTGTCGTTTTTTTCTTGAATTCGGTGACACTGACTGTCACTCCCGGTACCGCATCGCTCTAGTGTCACTGAGGCTTAGGGACATATTAAGGTCTAAGCCTGGTGCCTCCTTATGGTTCAGGGTCTGCTTTCGCAGCATCGAATGTGTCCTCCCATTTTCCCCTTGGTCTCGTACCACCTTTGAATTACTAGTGCCAACTGTTCCTGGGAGTTGAATCTGACACTTAGCAGCCTTGGGGAACTAATCAGTGTGAGATTAGCGGATCGAGGTAGTCGGGAATTTGAGATTGCTCCAGAAGCACCAAGGGCCATTTGAGATGACAGCCATCTCCATTGCTGCACTCCATGTATGTGTTTTTCACAAGCAGTGCTCGTTTCCAGCTCCGGAACCCCGTGTACGATCATAGAGGTAGAAGGCATCAGTTCCAGTGACCCACTCTCGATTTGTGTGTTAGCCCATGGTCTATCATGTCTCACCCTTATTCTAGAACTCCTGTCGATGGCTAGTACCTGAGTCGGTAAAAGTATCCTTTCAGCCTCTTCGGCAGACTCCAGTGAAACCCTTAATGGGGATGACTCACCCAGGGGCGTGTGGACACCCTTGTACAGCCTGCACAATTTCGCTGAACTAATGTTCCGACCTAATTTATTGCACAAGTTGTACCACTGTTCCCGATCAAACAGGGCCCGTTGTTCAAGCAAGCTATCCTTGCTCACAGGTACATTAAAAAGGATAAGAGAATTAAACCGACTAACCTCAGACTTAGATTTGGCCTTTGGCTGCTTGTATTCCTTTGCAGCGCCAGTAACTTTAGGCTTCACCATATTTTGACCAGCCTTTGCTGTGTTGCCATGCTTGCTAGTGGATGCAAGTGGTGCTTTGGCAATTCTGTCTTTCCCTGATGTTATATGTATGACCTTGGGACTCTCCACTTTATGAAGATTGGCATTTCCAGTCAGTTGGACTTTGAGTATCCTTCTTACTCTCTTCAGGCGAGGAGCTGCATGTGACTGTGCTGAGAGATAAGAGTGGCGTGCTATCCAAAGGCACGCTGTGTTGGACTGTGCCAGGGAGACAGAGTGGGCAGATATACCAGAAACATGAACATGGGTTATTTCGCATAAACTCATAGTATGATTTCGGCACCCCTTTGTCACAACGGCAGTGTACCCATCGTTTGCGAAAATTGCATTCAAATGGTGAGTCAGTTTTAGAAACGATAACACTACACGCCTGAAATTCGTCTCCCTTCCTTGATGACGCTTTCGAGGTTTTTCTTTTTGCTTTGCCATGTTTCACGCTCTGGCTTTCAATGGATGCAGGTGTAGTATCCTGTCCACCTGGTATTGCCTGTGTCATTTCAGTGCGAGACTGTGGCAAAGCAGGCGTAGTATCAGAACAGGCGAGACCTACACGAGTCTCTAGGATCGGTATGAGAGATGGGGTTGATGTCTCTGGGTTATTGCCTCCTCTGGCTACTTTCAACAGCCAGATAAACAATCGCTATAACTTATGCTATATACGACTAAGGAAGCAACAGTATCTACCAACAAGAACAATAATAAGGCTGATTAAGTACAAAATAAGGAAAAGAAAAGGTTTTTGACTTCACCTAGTACTTTCTGGTTGATCGGCTTCATAGCGATCACGTGGTAGACCAATAAGTCTTGTTTATCTGAACGAGTGAGGAAGATACTACTACAGAAGTGGCACCTGAAGCTTTGGCAGTAGTTCGAGACAGCTGGACTTACCACACAGAGATTCATAATGTAAGTAATGGTTAAATTTAATCCACCGGCTAACAAGATCAGGTTTCCCAAGCGGATAATTCACAAAATAGGTATTTCCCGGTTGGAGAGGAAAAAGTACGTCCTGTTCAAGGAGCGCGGGTCAGTTCTTTGTAGTCATATATATATTTATTCCTATCTATCTAGTCAAGTCCTCTTCATTACTTTGTAAACACGACTGCTTTCAAAAAGAAATAATTATTGAATAGTTTACAGTTTACAATTTATTTAGGATAGTAGGCTATATGCCTGTGTTAATCCTTTGGATTTGTTACACACAGGAGGTCCAATCTCGCCTTAAATGAATCAACGGATGGCGCTGATACGACGTGTTCCGGTAGGGAGTTCCAATGGTTCACATTTCGATGCGAAAAACGGATCTCCAGACGCAGACGATTCGACCGTGGTTTTTGACCCTTGAGGTGATATCCTCGCATTTGGTTTGTGCTAAAAGGAAGAAATAAATATACAGCCAACCACTGTGGTGTGTTTATTTGATACCTTTGTTTTTCCTCTTCGTTTTCACTACTTTGTCTTTAAAAAGTAGACTTTAAATGCTGTATTAGCCGTTCAGTTTGTCATCGTGTTTCTGTACTTTTTTTGAAAGTTGAAGCAGGCGTATAAAATACAGAAGAAAACAGCACGCTAACCAGAGCTAAAGTATTTCCCTTTTATAATGGAAGCACGTGGTATGAAGTCGCTGTTTCAGATGTTTAGACGCTGACGGCATTGACGTACATGGATAGTACGAAGTACACTAATGCAAGATCTAATACCCACAACTTCTATAGTATTCGTTCCACACAGACCGAAGGCAAAGCAAAACACAATAATTAATCATCCAAATTAAGAGATATATTTCGGGACCAAATCATAGCGCGAGATGATTGCTTAGCCAGCTAGGGATCGTGCACGAACGAACGAATGTGACACGACGGAGTACCGAATGGCATGGATGCTTGACCGGAAGCCTTCAACTAAACAAGTTGACTTAAACAGTGAGGGTCAGCATCCAATGTTCAGTGATGAATGCTGTGGCTTATAATTTTGGGGAATTATTTACCGCTACAGATGGATGAAATTATACACGTCCACATTGCAATATACACACTATTAACACATTTGCATTTTGCTACATAATTCTTGTCCTCTGACTTGTTATCTGATATTCTTCCCTATAACCTCTTTATATTGTTTCTAACAGCTAATGGCCACTACCTCTTTATTCCTGTTACACAATTTAACTGTTCTTTAGAGTAGACATTATGAGATTCCATAACTATTGTTTAACTTTTCCACATAAAATGAATAATGTAGTTATTTTGATGTTAGATGTGATTAAATGCTGTTTATCTTAAATTACCAGGCTTTACTGTCTGCTTCTGCATTCCTTGTCTTCTTTTCTTTTCAGAGTTATTGCCCTGGATCATGACACAGAGAGTAATGCTATCTCTTACATCAGTGACACAATAATGGACTGTTGAAATTACATGAGATACACTTTCATTCAGTATACCGTTTGTTCATCCGAAAGAGATTAGAATACACTCCGTCAGGGTGTCTGTCCATCGATTGAAAACTGGCCTCAACTAACCATCAACACATAATAATGTTATGCCTATCAGTAATTGGGTATATGTAAATCTTTTCAAATTCCAGATCTAGGACTTCAGTATTTGCCTTCTGTTATATATCTCACAAACCACTGATACCTGTAAAATTTGCGGCCTTTGTTTTTTTTTAGGGTCAGTCATTTTACATCGCCGCTGCTCTTAATAACAAAAACCATATGGACTCCCGTGTAAAGTTGCCAAGTAGTCGGTATTCTTTAGCATGAAATTTTGATAGGACCTATAAACTCGTAATTTATTCAGTGAGGAGACAAAGTTATCATATTTTAGCTGGTTAATATCTTTCTTTTTAACATTTTAGTTATACAATTCAATAATAGTCTAATATTCATTCTAATTTTGCAGTAAGATTTGATGTCATGATTATTAGGAGGCAATGATTTTGTCCATACACATTATTTACTAAGTTTAATTGAGTAAACAAAACTCACTTTCGTGATATTTTCTGCTATGATGAATATGTTTCACAAATC
Source organism: Trichobilharzia szidati (assembly GCA_944472155.2). Classification (NCBI taxonomy): domain Eukaryota; kingdom Metazoa; phylum Platyhelminthes; class Trematoda; order Strigeidida; family Schistosomatidae; genus Trichobilharzia; species Trichobilharzia szidati. The sequence continues at coordinate 116,073,739 of OX235279.1, forward strand.
AGAACGAGTAAACATTTTGATAATTGAGTATATCGTATAACCATATCAGACATGATCGTACACTTAAAGAGTGCTGTTATAACTATTTGTAATAGCAGTATTTCACAATAACCGAATTATAGGAAATCAACCAACAAAAGAGAGGGATGAATGTAGGAATTTGTATTTGGGAGAACTATTTGTAATTCATATGATAAATAATAACAAACAACAGTAAGTATTTAAACAATACAGTAATAGAATTTGTGAATCACCATAATGTAGTGTTAATCATTTAAATGCCTTCAGCTTATGCAAATCGCTTATTGTTATTATTATCACCCTAACTTCCATATTGAAACATTCATCTAACAGTCTGAATGAGTAAAAATGTATTTCGTTGACAACACAGCTAGTCATGAGATCGATGGAAATTTCAACCATGAGAATGACACTACAAAACACGTTTCTAGGTAGTCCCAAAACATTAGAATAAACTAATCTAGTTTTTATTTCACTAGAATATGCATTATACCGTTATCTCATGAAAATTTAGTTGTCGACTGTTTGAATAAGTACTCATAAGAGTAGGATTTGAGCACAGCAGAGAGTAAGACTATATAAATTGAGTTATCAAGTTGTGTTAAATCACTGATATGATAATGAATAATAAATTATACTCGAAACGTTATCCAGTTACTAATACGGTATCACTGTATGTTATATCAAATAAAATTATCCAAAACTACTGATAAATGTTTCAAAGCTGAAATTAGCAATGAGCTAGTGATACATTATTTCAACCCTTGCTCTTTCACGGAATGTATTCTGGTTCCAGTTTCCAGCATTTCAATAGTAATAATAATAGTAATAATAATAAATTCTCATTTTTTGTACATGAGGGACGCTAGTTTACAGGCATTATGAATATGATACATATACTTTTAGTAAGTACATTCAATGATGTGAACCCTAAAAAGGAATCTAATCTACTATCTTTACGCTTTCTGATGAGCATGTTATTATTCTTTATGATGCTACGTACTAGCTGGAAATTAGTTTTATTGTAGCATGGTGTAACCACCATCCAAAACCATCCATCTTTATTCTGGGTAAAACTAAGGCGTTACTGAAAACCGAGTTATTAGTGTTATTATTTATGGAAGATATTTTTAAACTCTTCTTTGATTGATTTTATCGGACCAAAATACTCACAATTCGTCTACATATCATTCATTACCTAATACTGACGCTTCAATAATATCTTGAGGTTAACATAATCGTGGTGTTTGAAAAGAAATGTGCTAGTTTCGAATCTCAGATGAAATACCACAAAGAAAAACCTGAACTTGTGTTCAAAAACTTTTGGTCCACACTGTTTTGCTACCAAGGATGAAGAGTTAGTTTTATTTTCATCCGTCGCATAACAATTTAAGCGTAATTTGTTTTCATCAGTGACTTCCAATTCCTTATAGTCTACTTTCTTATCGGTTATCTCTGAATAAATATTCATCACTTAATTAATTGCTTGTCAACCTTTTTGATTACGGGAGATTATTCGCTATTTTTTATACTTTGCTATTTCTCATTCTGTCTGATTTATCTTTGTTACTAGCTGAGAATATCCTCTAATGTTTATTGGTAATTAAAATGGTATATACAAAGTGTACGACTTCTAAGAGAAGTTAAGAAAAGAAATCTCTTCACTGAGTAATGTGTTCTTGATAAAACTTCTTGTTATTGTAAAATAATTCAAGCTGCCATAAAACCCATCAAAGAATCATTTAGAAACAATTGGAATAGAGATAAAAAGTGAAAACACAATATAATTTATTAGAAAGAAAGGTAATCAGGACAATGCGATGAAGGTGAAATTGTACACCTGAAGCATTGTTGGTAGTTTGATGATAAAATAAGTAATTTGTTGATTTAGTTTGTAGCGGTGGTTAAGAAGGGTGATTAGCAAAATCATTTACCTGTCCTTATCAACTCTGTTTATCCTTTCAGATTATAAAATTGAGCTGGCCTAAGATTTTGAAAAACGACATTCGTGTAAGTGATCGTGTGCTGCGTTATGCACTAGTATCCTTTATTTTTATTAGAAAAAGAATGTATTCAGCAGTGTTTAATTGGTTTCATTGTTTTTGAGAAAACGTTCTTCCAGTGAATAATATTAACCTTGATTTCTTCGTCATGATAATGGTTAGTGGAAATCTTGACTATCTGAACTCATATTGTATCCACGCTTACGAAAAAATTAGTTGAACAATGGAAATATATTATTGTAAATTTTAAAATTTATCAAGAAACACATGAAAAAGAAATCGGATAAGGACTAGTCACTATCCGTAAACAAGAAGCTTTTATACATACGACTGCAATTCAAGGGAAATATACCGCGCGAAGTAATTACGAAGAAATTCAGAAAGTCAGTTCAAAGAACTTTTAATGCTGGTAAACTACAAGTCTTATTTTAAACACGACCAATGGTAGTTCCTCGATTTGAAAGATGAAGTACCTAGACTAGCCACTTCCAATTGTATCTACCAATTCAACTGCGCTTGTGGAGCGAGTTATATCTGCCGCTGCTCTAGGAACTTGATTTTTCGTGCTCCAGAAGATCTCCCAATATGGTTAAGTAAAGGTGTAGCAAAAACCAACAACAGTTAGATATTAGACCTCCTGGTCCAAAGCGGTCACAAAGCCAACATTGAGGAATCCTATCGAGTACCAAATAAATCTCCAAAACCGTCGAGGTACTATATGCTCCAAACAGCAGAGGCTATCGTGATTCGCATGAAACAACCAGTACTTTGTGTACAAAAGAAGCAAGTCCAGCCACTACTACTGCCCTGGCCTTCAGTGGCGATTATAAATTCATGAGTTTGTATTACTATCTTTCCCAATTTTCTGACATTCAGTTTATTGTTATGTTGATGCTTTTGAACTGTAACCTATTGATATTATTGATTCGATGTTATTTAAAGAACATCAGTGTTGTTCATAACACTAATTCATTCACTATAATGCATACAGAACTGTAGAACCTGATGATAAAGTTATCGAAAAGAGTATTCTTTGTTCAGTAGCCATTCTTTTGAAAATTTTAATGTACCTTTTTAATCAATTTTAAAATAAGTTATTAGTAGGTAAGTAAGAAAGGGAATGATTTCAGGGTTTCCATGTTGTGTGGTTTCATAAACTATACTACTCAGAGGTAATATTTTTGAAGTAACATGGATAGCAGCGTATATAGATCAAACTCGTTTAGTTTATGTCATATCCCCCTCCCACTCAAGTTCAACTTGAGAATAGCATCTCCCAATGTGTACATTTCGCATAAATTATTAAAAACAAGCAAACAACTGTGAAAAAGTATTTATTCTGTTTGTCTATACTATAAGAACAAAAGGGAATAATTTACAAAAAACTGAGTAGGCAATAACTGAAGAAAAAAAATAACCGCATTTCATACAACAAAGATAACTGAAGGTAAACGATTACCTGGATTGCAGTTAGATTCAGACAAGTGACAGGTTACCAGCCCAGTGCTTCACTGTCTGTACTGCTAACCAAATTTGAATTTAACTTCAGTTATTAAGTACTGTTTTCATCTTTTGTGCAAATGACAAACATACAACTGTGTAAACTATAATATACACTGACTATCCAGCCAGATTCATTTGTATTCTAAATATAAAAATGAAAGATATTCACATTATTTACATCTGTCAACATAAATATCTGATAGCTGTAATCGTACACGTTTACTTGACAACAATGACTGTTTTGATTTCGGGAATATTGGTGAGGATTGAAGTCTCTTTAATGAATCTATGCTTTGACTGCTTTGAGTAAAGCGTAAAGGAAGGGAATATCTAGTGTTTAAGGAAGTGGTTAGTACATTAAATGAATTCCAAGTTGACGAATCATATCTGACTAGATTTGAAGTTGAATTTCGTCGACTACCAGCATACATACAGCTTTCACAGCTAACATTAGTGTCAATATTTTTATTGCAATTAATATTATGATTATTTTCGTCATCATTATTATCATTACAGCAGGTTTTTGTAGAAAACGTCACTAATTTTGTGTTTTTCATCTGAACACTGTCATTTTGAATATGACAGTTGCATGAAGAGAGAGTTGATTTACACACTGATGTTGAACACGAACACTGATCAGACTTCTCATAATCCTCTGGAGTTGAAACGGAAGCAATAACTGACTTTGTAGCTAATGGTCTTATCTGTCTATTATTTTTAAATTTGTGTGAATTGCTACTCTTATCACTACTAAGTAAGGTATGCGTTTCTTCTCGTTTTCTGTATTGGTTGCCTTGCATTGCTAAAGAGTAAACTTCTTTACGATAAATGGAGTGTCTAGTTTTATACAAACCAACATCAATGTAATTAAATGTTTGATCTGGTGTCTGATTCAAAATTAACTGGAACAGATTATCTTGTATTGATTTCGGTAATAACAGTGTTGCAATCATAACTAAGAGTACAAAGGCCATCAGTGATACTAAGGCAATTAAACCTGGTTGTAGTTCCACTTTTTCTGAAGTAGTGAGTAACACTGTTGAATTGCTTAAATACGTTGTTGCATTTATTGAAATATTATAGACATTGTGTGTTTCTAATCCATAAAATTTAATCATTATTATCAAATTTATTCAGTATTAGAAGTGGTGTGTCCTTTGCTCAGTAGGAGATGCCTACAATAAGAAATGAAAAACAAAAAAAGGATGCACAGATAAGGAGTTATTCAAGCAATAATACTGTGAGCCAGTCAGTTTTTGCCATTTCGCATTAAAAAAAAACGAATCAAACTTTCTCCATGGAATTATCTTGACTACTGAAGGTGGCTTCTTGGTGAAACCCACATCACTTTGTTCTTGAATACAGGACTAATGCACTGACTAAAAATTTCCCAAACAGTCATTAATGAAGTTTTAACATGTTTTTTTTTCTGCAAAGTAGGGTGAGCTCCATCCAGAAAAATGTATCTGTGACCTGGAAGAAATACTGTGTAAGAAGCCTAGAGGAAAAACTTTTCCCTAAGGTTATACATACGTATTAATAATTTTTTTCGCACAGACCTTAGTGCCGAAATGCTTCAAACAGACAAACATTGAATTAAAGCGTGCTGAATTAAATAAGTTACGCTGAAAAATCTTTTATTGAGAAATATTTAAGACATGAATGCCACCTTTCTACATGTCCTTAATTTGAAAAGAAAGAGTTATCTTTAAGTAATCTCCATAAGATTTACAAAGATTCAGTATATGCAAAAAATAAGCCAGTCAGACTAAATCTATTTAGACTAGTAGTTAGCTGTTTTTTCAAGCAGATTGTTCTAGAAAAAAATACAATGGTACCTATAGACCCAAAAATTACTTAAATAGATTTCGCATTTATTTTTAAATATGTGAATTCATTTTTATCTACTTTAAATAAATGAGAGGGCAGTTACTTGAAACTGTTCAGAGAACCAGTGACATGTTGAGTTTTAATGTACAGCTGAAAAATAAATGAACACTTGACATGTATTTTTTGTCCCATCTTGAAAGTCAACAGCAATGTTCACCAGTGACAATGAAAATGAATGAATCAAGAAACGACATTTTATGACTTAAACTTATCATTCGGCAACTGGTATGTAATTCCATTATGGGTAAAATTTATTTTGATAGAGTCTCACAGTGTTATACAGTAATATTTACTGATGACGTTTCGAGCACAATTCATTGTTCATAATCATATCAAAATAAAAAAAAACTTTACACATAATGGAATTATACTCTATTACAGTGTACAAGTTTTATTCTTATAGCATGTAATTTTGCAATTCCCATTTACGCATTTAGAAAAAAGGAGATTCAGAGAAGAATTATATTCCTTTTCAATTAGGTCCTCATCGTCGGCTCTACACTAACATCTAGCATTTAACATCAGAATGTTTTACCAACCAAGTGGTTATTTTAGTCAATCAGTTTTAGGTATAGTTGGGGGTGAAATCAAGAGGTTAAAGGTCATCACAACGAATTACTAATAGATGTTAGTAACAAGATATCTAAGTTTTAAAAGAGGGGTGAAAATTAATTACGGAATTCAAGATAAGTTGGTTCTTAGGCGTTGGCAACAAGTTATTACATAATCCATAAATTTGCAAAATAACAATGATGACTAAGAAGAATAGGATGACTCAGAAGAGTTACGTAAAATACAAACAAGTTAACAGAATAAGCTAGAATTGTAAAAATTGTAAAAATTAACAAAGTCAAAAGAGAGTTACAAGGGGAGGGGAAATTGTTTTCAAAAACTTAACACATGTTATGTAGTTGGCCATGGCAAAGAAAGGGGCTGTACAAATTTCTTTTGAACATACAGATTTGGCTTGTTCAGAGGACTTCCGATTGCCTCTGATGTATGTAAAAGTCGTACTCGTAGACCATGCAGGAGATTGGGTGATATACGATAAGTAACTTTAAAAGCTTTGTTAGAATCAATCTGATGTCCAGTATTAACGTGATGAGCTAGTATAGAGCTGCCTACAACTTTATTCAGACCTTTGCCAAACCAAGATGTGAGGTGTTCAGAAATTTGACGAAGAACTTGCGCGATCGTACGCCCTGTGTTACTAGCTCCGCAAGGGCAATTAAACCGGTAAATACACATGGAAGAGGCGAAGAGGCAGTCTGCCTTTATTTCTTGAACTAAGTATTGGTCGGCTGGTGAATATACAACATAGCTTAGCTGCGTTGAAAGTCCTTTCGAAGGTCCTTCTCAGATGTTGTGATAAGATCTCACTATTGACACTATTGAGTAGTAACCACAAGAAGACTGACTTTTTGGGAACAGTTAGCAACTTCGACTTTCTACTTTCTGAGTTCATGTTTGTACACAAATTTAGTTGGATATCCGTTTTTACTTAGTAGATCGTGAATATTACTGAGTTCTTCGTTCAGCGTCTCATTTGAACAGATAACTCTTACCGGATGAACCAGACATCTAACCAGATTACGTTTGTATTGTAGAGGTACGAAGTTCAAGAAGTGAGTGTATTATATATATATTAATTTCACTCCCCCCAGTACCTAAAAGTGATTAACTAAAGTAACCACTTGATCGGGGAAACATTTTGATGCAAAATATTATATGTTAGTGTAGAGCCGACAATGAGGAACAAATTGAAAGGAATATTATAATTCTCTGAATCTGCTGTTTTTCTAAATTGGCATGTTATCTATGAAAACAAGATCTCCAAAGTTTGACAACTTGGGGCATAACACCACCAATATACAATTGGATTGGCGCATAGTTTGTCTCATACGCGATTCGATGAACATCACGAGCCAGTAATTATCATGATTTGGGATCGTTAAGTAATTAGTAAGCGATGAAGGAGACTTAAATTGGAGCAAAACAATTGTCCAACTCATTTGTTTTTTAAATGCCCTTTATTTGATGTTGTTTTGTGATAACATTTATTCTAAAACTCGTCTGGTCTTCATAAAACATACAGTAATATATTTGACTGAGACAATATGAATATAGACAAGCTCGAAACTATTCAGTTTACTAACAATTTACCGATAATAAAGTCAGTATTTTTGAAATCAGTAGTACAAGGGAGTACAAATATTATACGGCAGGAAACTGATTTGGAAAGAAAAGAAACGAAGAATAAAACGCCATATGCAATCTTTCATGGAATTTGCAATGACATCCAATGAGAAGTAATTTTATAATCAGGAACTATAGATTTCTGAAAAATACCAGTTAATCAAAAGTAAAAACAAACATTGTAATCTATTGTCGTTCCGTACGTATTGACGTAATTAGCGTCTCATTGGACTAATGCACACATACAATGGTGAACGAAATATTTAAGGCAATACTCTAATTTTGTTTCATCCTTCAATACAGTCTTGCAAAAAAGGAATTTAAATTTGTTTTATCTGCGCATATACATATATATACTTAATTTGAATGAAGTCGTCTTGTGTTTACTCTGTACCAGGTGGTTATTTTAAAGAAAAAAAGATGCATAGAAAGAGAAAATAAAAGATTAGAGGGGAGTAAATAAGTGTGGGGAAAAGGATGTAATTATTAAACATAATAAACCTCTTCAAATTCAATTGACACACATAACTATTGATCGATAGTATGAATATGGAGGGAAATAATCAAATTTTTAGTCTCAAAATACGCTATAAAAAGGATTTCGATTTGTTATTATGAAAAAAAATGATGAATTTCGTGGCGCACTATTGAGCAAGGAATAGAAATCAAGAGTTGGAAAAGCATAAATCCAAATATATTCAAAATTAGAAATAATAAAGTGGAATGTCGAATGGGAACAGTTATTAAGTTCTTGTTTGAAGCATTACTTTTAGTTATATTTGCCTTACCAAACTTCAACATATGGAAAGTCCAGCACGCAGAGAAAGAGTAAGTGGTATCGGATAAGGAGAGATAAAAAAAATCAGTGAACCAGATTTAAAATTCTATGAATATATGAACAGACACGTCTTCGAATATCGAATTAAGCTGCCTGATTTGATAAATTAATGAAGTATGCTGGATATTAAATTATATTCTGTTCATTTTATAAAGAAATTTTTAAAAATTCGTGGTAAATATTGGGAGAAGAAAAAACATCACTTTCATCGATTTCATACGATTGCATTTCATGCTGCTGAGGCACCTAAAAAGCTTAGCTGCCTAATCACTTAAAATCAGAGCTTGCTGCAACGAAAAGAAATGACTCTATTATGACCAAATTATATCTCCTACTAGTCGTAATGTTTTTTGTTTTTTTATGAGAACTGCAACCATTAAATAATGCAAAGCGTAAAATGCATTTGTAAATAGATAAAGCTAGTGAAAATCCACCAAGCAAATTAATAGGGATTATTCTGAGAGCAAAAAGTTATTCTAGGCTTAATCTGAATTTTGTTCTTTATGCTGAGGCGGATTGCAGAAGATTTCCAAACTGATTTCAGGTTAATGAAAGCGTATCTCTCTCTTCCAACTTTGATTTTGATATCTTCATCCGTTTCACCTGTAGTTGAAACGATGCTTCTTAGATAACTGAAGGCAGGAAGTAACTTCTGTTAAATCCCTCCCGTTGTTGGTGATTGGTGCTGGTTGTTGTTGCTGTTGCGGTTAGTTAGTTATCTTCATCGCCTCCATCTTCATTATGTTCACCTGGGATCCTGTCTTCACTGCTTGCCTCTTCTATCAGTTTCTTGCTTTTCACCTGAAAGTTTTCGAGTTTGTGTGATATTAGACATATATCATCTGCGAAATCCAGATCTGCTGGAGTCTTCTTATTGGTGGTCTCACAAATTCCTGTTTTCTCACTCCACACATACAGTGTGCCACATCCAGTCCACCACAACTAGGAATATCATCGCTGTTAGTTGTAGGTGTCCTTGTATTACTCCTGTGTTAATTTCAAACGCCTCGCTGAGTTTTCCGTTGTGGGTCACCTGATACATGCCATCGTTATAAAGCTGTTGAATGAGGTTGATAAAGACTTGATGCAGGACGTGGTGTTGAATTACTTCCCCGTCAACGCTGTCTTGTGAAGACCTTATCGAAGTCTATAACGTTTGGGTACATATTTGATAAGTTTGTTGAGGGCACTTCACCAATATCTGGTACACGTGCAAGGTTTTTTATATAGGATGTACTGAGTGCGAATCTTACAAACTAACATACCAAATCTTTACTTACTTATGCTAAAATGCTATTGCGGTGACGAATTTTCTCGACGTGATTTGGATTCTGGGGCAGTGAACTATTTCGGTTTCAACTTGACCACTGTAAACGTTTTTGAAAGACTGGGAATGCTACATTTAAAATACAAGTTTCTGCAATGTTTTTAAGTACATTTTAGGTGTGAGATAATGGTATCATGACTTACAGTCATGGATAGTAAGCCTGCTGAATACTTCAAGGTTGAGGTTGGTATAAGTCAGATTTGGCTTACTGATGCTGTGCATAACCGACTGGCATTGTAAATGATAAGAGTGATTGTGCTTTACTTCGCTTTTAGAGGGTTTTCGCGTTCTTCCACTTGGGTTCTGATGTTTGCCGATGTCTTAATGATAACTGGGTGCTGGACTTGAATTGAGCTAAATCTCCACTTTCTTTGGGTCTTTTCCACTTGATCTTGAAATTTGGAATGAGCCTACATCTCTTTCTCTTCTCCTTCTTTAGCCCTTCCTCACTTTTGCGAGATTGTGATGAAGTCTATCTGATTTTTAGGGTGTCCTTCTGGTAAGCTGACATCACCTTGCTTTTATACACTGCTTCCAACGAGCAGATCAAAAACGCTGCGGAGGTTTGCAAGGAGTTCTGCGTTCTCATTCATTTCACCAAGTACCAATAGATCAACGAATTCTGTTCCTGTGTTGTTTGCTCCCGGTTCGGTTGCCATTCATATCACTCGCAAGAACTTTTATGTTATAATCTATGCAGATTCTTGTCTATTACTACAATCAACTGTCTGTAGAAGTTCTTCTTCTCTACCGACTCTTCTTAAATTGTAGGAGCGTGGTGTTGTACAACAATAGCTTCCCTTCGTTTTGAGTTGAATATAGCTATCGTGACCATGTAATAGGTTGGCTGCTACTACACGAGGGCCTTCGATGCGATTAGTGACATCGTGATAGCCTCTTCCCCACTTTGAACTTAGTTTTAATCAGGTTGACTTGCATAAACTTTTGACTCTTCACCTATCCCATCTGCTTTCACGGATTCCTGGCAATTATGAACCACGTCTTCTTCTGCAATATCAGCAGTCTTTTCAGCTAGCCTTAAACAGGGTTCAAACAATCCATGTTCCTTTGAAAATTTTTCCTTCGATCGATAAAAGACATATTTTTGGCATCTGGCTTCCTAAGGGCTTTCGCTCACCTCCATCATCGTTCCTCAAATTGATGAGTCTTCCCAGCTCTAAAGGAAAATAAGTTTATTTCTTAGGTGTTTTGAAGTTTCCTTGGAGATCGGGTTGCTTTTTTACCAGGTTGGGCGGCTAGAAATACGTCCAAACCCTGTCTTTTCGGATCTTAGAGGTGGTTAGTAAACTAGATGGGGCTTGGGGCAAATCAGGCTATTCTCTAATTTCGTGAGATATCTAATAGAATGATTAAGCTGTTTTATAAAATCTGATCCACCATTAAATTTACAGCCAGAAGCCCTCAGATCTGAATGGTGCAATTATTTTCGGAAATGGAAACTCATTTGTAGTTGCTTTACTTCTAATACTGGATCGTGATTGAGGTTATTTTCACTTTTATTTGCATTTATGATGGTTAATAAGCAAAATGTGTCAGTAATTGTTATTACTTTTTCTACTACTAACAGTAGCACTAAGTGAGAGAATACTTCATTCAGAAGATGACTGAACTGTGTTCCAATATATCTCTACTTCCAAGATATCATAATAAAGCTTATAAATAAAACTGTGCTCTTAAAACAGAGAACAGATTGGCTAGAAAGTATTCAGTCTAGTACAAAGTATTCAACAGCATCAGCAATTAACACAAGTCACATTACATATTACTTCTTGCCAGCCAGATCAAGGTGATTTGAACTTCGAAACGTCTTTGAGTTAGTTTGCGGTTTTGGTCCTCCAGTAGTATACCCAGATTTAACCACAACACAGTATTAACCCTTGTCTAAATTACCTCATAAATGATCTTCAGTTAAGGGTATCGCTCGGTCGGATTCATTTTACTGCCAATTTATATGGAATTTTCATTGAGCCGGAATCCTTATTTTGTTATAACTATCCGGTTGTAGAAAGGCCTGAGTTAGACTCATATAGAGTCCTCTACAGCAGTCGCAGAATTTTACTCGTTTCCCCATAAACTAAGTTCTCTTCCACAGTCAAATGTTCAAAATTCTTGATTGAGAAGTTAGGATTTTTATATGCAGTCAAATCTGAAATCAAAGTTATTCGTTCGTTTTTCTCTGACACCTCTTATTAAGCATTTATTTCTATCGCAGTAGACATGTTAAGATTAGGTATTCATTAAAGATTATGTGAAGATAATAGTATGCATGTCCCCAAAAAAATGATATATTTGAAAAGAAATTTTTCTTTCAGTACAATTTTAGTACTGTTAGGCCAGATACTGTCAGGAGAAAAATCGGAATATCAGCTACAGCTGCACTCTTACCCAATAGGTAATAAATGTATGAAGCGCCAGGAGTTCTGAGAAAGGGATAAGTATTTCTTTACCAGTGACTTACAGCCCTAGTCTGTATATTTAAAATATTTATTTTCAATCAACTGAAACCAGTATCTGTGATATTTCAATGACGGAGGATAAATAGAATTTAAATACATTCAAAGAAAGTGGACATCGGATTTTGATGACAAATACTTTGAGGATAAATCTGTTGTAATCTACGTTCACTACTATTCGACAAAATTTTTCTCATTTCTACTACACACATTATGACTTGAATGAAATATGAATTACAATGCTTAACATTATCAAGTTTTGTCAACACACTTTTACGTTTGTAAGCCAATAAACTGCTGGAAAAGTTCGAATGTTTGTATGTTGGGATTCGGCTGATCTCAATCTTAACTAGAAGCTGACATCAATAAGAGAAAAGCTGAAAACCAGAGACCAATGGACAACTGTTTCTTTCTAGTTTGGGATATTTCAACAGTACTCATCGATGGCCCTACCGAAGATCGAAACCAAGAACTTCAGGTTCCGAGATGAGGACGTTGACCGTTCGGCCACTGGAGCTTAACTAAGTGGCTGATGAATTCTAAATGAATTGTTGATGGATCCATACAGTATTTCCTGGTTTTCAAAGTTGCTGTAAATGATGTCAGCTCGTGATCTAAGTTGAAAAATTCACTTGGTAGCTTAGATTCTGTTGTACACCTCCATCTGTCTTCGGTAATATGAACTATTTTCCTGTTTGGAATTCTTCATATCTTGACACATTTTCAGATTAATCAGGCAATTTTAAAATAGGGAATAAAAAAACGACTTTGTGTGTAAACTGATATAAGGATAAAACTTGGGCACCGTGGTAGAGTATAATTCCATAATGGATAAAATTTTATTCTGATAAAGTCATACAGTGTTATGCAGTAAAATTTACTGATGACGTTTCAAGCGCAAATTACTGCTCATAATCATATCAGGGTACTCACACAACTTTTGATTTCAATTCACATTATAAAATTCTAACAAGTTATTTATTTTACTATAAAAACATCTTATTTCCTATCTTATTGACTAACAATACTTGTCTTAACTCCCATCGTATTATATTTATTAAGAACAGTAATATTCGTTCCTAATATACTTTATCTTCCTTTCTGTCTCAAGCATATCCACTGAAGTTATTATTGATCTTATTCATATGTCTGATCAATTTTTATTCATGTATATAAACGAAGCAAGCAAGTTGTGTGAGTACCTTGTTATGATTATGAGCAATAAATTGTGCTCGCAACATCATTAGTATATTACTGCATAACACTGTGTGACTTTAATAAAACTGGATCGCGTCCCAGTTACTTAATGGTCTACGAGCTCGCCTTGTAACCAGGAGGTCTGGGTTCGAACCTCGGTTGATGCGTACCGATGAAGAAACCCAAACTAGGACGAATCAGCAGTCCAGTACTTCCGGGTTTTCTAATGTTTGACTTACCGATGTCAGCTCATGATAAAATCCTGTAACCAGTCAATCAAGTCCCTACAAACCAATATTTGAGAATTTCATCCATAATGGAATTTCTGTGTACATGTTTCCTTTTCCGGAATAACTATTGTTCAAAGCCTCCAGAGAAAAAAATAAGGACTGAATTAGTGCTATTAATCAGAACCTGGATATCTTCCCTTGGTCTTTATTGAACCAAACTCCGCTTTATAGCTGGTAAATCACAGTGTAAAAAACTAACTTCTCCGTCCTAATCTATTTTTTTTATCCTTTACATTCCCAGTGGAACATAGGACCTCAAGCTAGTGACTTGAAGTTTCTGTAGCAGTGTTTGATTTTACAGGATGGGTTTGCTAGCCTCATGCCTAACCTTTCCTCTTTACCAGCATTATATCTGGCTTAGCGAGGTAAAGGAGTGCGTCGGCCGGGGATCGAACCCCGGACCATGTGCATGGTCGGCGAGCGTCCTAACCACTATGCCACCGACGCCGTCCTAATCTATATCCACTGTTAATTCAAACATAGAATTCGATCAAAAGAAAGTATCACGAGTTGTAGTAAAGCTAATAAGCATTCGTTTAGAAATGCTTAAACTGAAGTATTCTTGATAAACTTTGAGATTTATGTGTAAAGACATTCATTCAGTCTCAGTGTGACGATTTGTTGTTCCTAAAAGTAAGTCCAGAACAATTCATCAAAAGCAAATCAATGTGATTGTTAAGGAATGAATTGTTCACATTTGTCATACTTCGAATTACCAGATCTACCACATGTCAGTTAATGGTGTGTTAAAAGCGAAAGCCTGTTGAATAACTCCATTACAACCGCTTACTCGGATAAATGTCTCTGATTTCTTTACTGAAATGATGACAGAAATCTTTTATTTTAAGCAATAAATTGTTGAATAATCGTCAGTAGAGCTATTTACGCCGAATGTCCCCCTGTTCTAAATACCAAGTATTGAGTTGATTTTGTAATGAAAATAGTATTTTACAAAATAAAGTCGAAAAGGTTTAGTAGTTTGACGTGATTAACGATATCTATAATAAAAATGTCTGTGAATCATTTCATTCTTCATAGTCATTCAACTTGGAAAGAATGAGTCTGACATTTAAACAAGGAAGGAAAAACAGGTTTCCCTGAAATTCTCAATATATGTGAGGTAGGGTAGGGAAATAGCTTTGGAATTAATTTACAATTCACATCTGTTGAAAGACACTTTCGAGTCTTCCTATTATAATTTAAAACAAATACCTTAATTAATTAGGTCGATCATGCAAAATGCGTTACTAAATCATCTAAAGGACATGGGATTATGAATTTCAATAGCTTAGCAATATGTCTTAAATCGTACGCCAATTACATGTTGAAAATTCTATTTTCAAGTGTTAGTTTGTTGCAGTTTGATTGGTTTTAAGTTTGGTCATGGATTGATTTCAGTTAGCGGTGGCGCAAAAACTCGAAAACTGACAGGAGTTAGAACTGATTCCGTTCCAACGGCTCGCCTGATAACTTTAAGGTCCTGGGATTGATCTTCCATGGAGTCATGGTTGCGCAACCTTAGAGAGTCCTAAATAAGGACGGAACAGCTGTCCAGTACCTTCTAGTTTTCATTGGTTTGTTAACTAATATCACTCTGTGACCAAAATTTAAAGATTCTATTGCTCACTTATAATTTAGTCTGTTCAGCCTCACAGTTTAATTAAAAGTTATTTTAATCCGCTCAAGACGTGCAGTGCTGTCTACATTACATTTAAACAAACGAAATCTCACTGAAAATATAGAAGTCTTTTAAATATGTAGTTCATATTTATGAATGAATTCATAAGATTTCATTTTTATGAGTGAAGTCGTTTGTTTCTCACTATTTTGCAAATAAAAAATGTCTTAAACATAACAAAAGTGGTTGGATGGTGACTAGCAGTGGAATCCAGGACACTCATTTCGTCCTATTTGGAACTGGTCATCTTGATGTACCAGTATTCCCTAGTCAGTCAGTGATGGTGTTCCCACTTAGGATCAAACCCAGTACCCATGGTTTTAAAGGCCAAATGCCCTGAAATCCGGATGACGAGTCCCAAATAGGACGAAATGCGCATGCCGGATTTCACTTCTAGTCGTCATCCACCAATTCACTTTAAGCTAAATAATCAGACTTCATCAAAGCACCTGCGTAATGAGCTGATATGTCAACTTAGGCCAAGTACTTCGGTCCAATCAATTAACGGGAAAATGCAAACCGAATTATGTAACAGGAGTAGTACTTCAAATTCAGTAACATACTGATATTTTGCATTTATTTGTTGAAGTAAATCATTAAAGAAGCGCTTCTTTTTTTTTCGTCGGTTTTGTTGCTGTTGAAAGTACTTTTAACAGAGTTTGCTTGAACAAAGGATATTAATGTGAAAACCTGCATCACTCCATGATTTCAACTAATATTACCCAGTTAGCTGACTTGGCCTTCTGTCTTCTAAGATAAAGTCATCGATTTATTTCGGTCACAGAGATTTTTCGGCTGTAAGAAGAATGAATACTCATTTTATTCTCATATGTTTGACTTTTAAAATATCATAATGGGAAATGTATCCTTAGATAGCTTAGTTTACATTCGTAAGTCTTCATTATATATATATATATATACATGGTCGAATAATTTCACTCTGAATTCGATTTCCAAAGTTGTAATATTTTTCAATAAGATTAGTTAATTAGTAATATTTTTTTTAACAATAAAAGAATAACCACATACAGGTATACATATTTTTCACTCAACTTATTTTTCTATTAAATCACATAAACTAAACCGTTTCCAATAACAATCTATATTTTTCACACTTACAAATATATATTTTGAGAAATGTTTCATTGAAAAAAACACTGCAATTAAATATAACGTTCAAATGACGTTGTTTCAGTTAGTAAGACTGTTTGTTTCAAGCTATCGAATGAATTGTGAATAGTTGCAGTGAATTAAAATAACTCTATTTACGCCCCCGTTAAATCAATAGCTGTACAATAACCTGTTACCCTTATTTTATTTTGTTGTAATCTGATGTATTTAAACGATGGGATGGAAAGAAGGGAAACGTAAAGGATGGCAGGATACTGTTTATGCATTTCATCTAGGAAAAAAATGTGTGCATATTTTGACATATTTTTCTCAAAGATTAAGGTAGATTTTTAGTTGACTTTTAAAGGGAACACATAAAATTACCCGTAGCGTGGTAAAGCAAAATTATGGTGACTTCGATAGAATTGTATATTATTTTCAAATGAGTACTGTATGGAACAGATTATAGGCTTTCTTGATTCAACAGCTGCAGAAAATTATTATATTAAGTAAACAAATTGTATTTGGTTAAAGAATTTCCACGGAAAAAAAGCCATAAATTTTAATGTATATGTTGCCTGACCCAATCGAAAATGATCAAGTATTTGATCATTAAACTTATTTAATGGTTGTTCCATTAAATAAGGTATATTGGCCTTAAATACAAGTCTCAAATAAGCGCAGAATGAAACACTTGTAGTCAACTTGTAGTAATAGCTCGTGAACGATTTGCTTCAGCTTTTCAGCTGTTGCAAACTTTCAAAAACATTATTTGCATATGTATAAAACTTGAACACTGTGGTAATATGTATGTCCATATTAATTTGGTTATTGCATGTATCATACAGTAAAACAATATGATTTACTGGCTGGCGTTTAGAACACAATTTATAGTTCATAACCATATCAACTATAAACACACACCTCAAAAACTTCATTCTCATAATTGTCATTCTTCCTTCCCATATGTTTTAAGATTGGTGACATTTTCCAGTTGTTCTAGACAGGTGTTGAATAGAATATGCTTAAACTTTAAATATATTCTCAGTTTTGACTTTATATTTTGATGATTAATGAAATCTGAATAATGCTGATGAAGAAGCCTTGGCTTACACAGAGAAACGTTCAGAAAAATCTTGTTTTTTTGTTTTTTTCTTAAACACGCTGAGATTATTTTAAATAATTTTATAATGTTCTCTGTTGGTCAGATAAATAAAGCTTCAGTTATCTGTCTCTCCCTCCAAAGTGTAATCAGTCTCTCACTACTGGTCTTAAGTCCTACAGGAATAAGTGTACTGAAAAAAAATCTCATTGTTATAGTAGATAAGAAGTAGAACTAAATGTAATAGCTACAACTACTGCAAGTGAAGTATGAGCACACTGTACACTTACACCAAAACAACAAAAAAGAGGAAAACTTAACAAAACCAGGAATGGGAGACATAAGTAACCTCAAGAATAACAAGGATATAGTATTTACTAAATCATATAAACGAGTTTCAGCAGTAGTATTAGACAAGTTAGACAATTCAGAAAAGCCTAATACATATACAAAACCCTGACTGTACGGAGAAGTTAAGAAATCAATAGAAAATGTCATGAATAAAGCTAAAAGATCCACAGGAAAATGAAGCCATCTCTAATAACCTCAATAAGATATATGGTGTTGTTGAAGTTCATAAATAAGAATATCACATCATGAGAGCCACTGTTGATTTTTGAAATTCTGTAAATAATAAGTTGTGCTATTATGTCCAACTAGGAACGCTTCACTATCAAGACCCACCAATTCTTATGAATTTAAAAATAGATTATATAATTTGAAATCAGATAGTGAATAAAAAAATGGTTAGATTTGATATCATCAGCTTATATACACAAATACCAATAAGCAAGTCCATAAAAGTCGTCAGGCACGAACTAATATGTGACCACAAAATCTGATTTACAACCGAAGTACCAGTTAAAGGCGCCATGTTAGAAGTACGTTTAATCTAACTTCTATGGAATCGGAGTTTCAGACAAAAATTTCAAAAACTCAAAAGAGTTGCCATTGAGTTATCGATTTCACCAGTGTTGGCAGATATGTTTATGTGTATGTGGGAATATTCAGCAGTTAAAACGTTCAACTACACCCACGAACTATGGTGAAGATACGCAGATGACACATTCCCGGTATTAAAAACAACATTTAAATTGGCTTTTGATCCCACCAACTCAAAGTTACATGTGATTCATTCCACTTGTGACCTGGAAGGTCATGAAAAGAAGCTTCAAATGTGGGACTTCAGAATAAAGAGGAAACAGGAAGGGAAGGTGAATACTAATGTTCACGGAAAGTCAACAAATTAAAGCTTTTTTGGATTTCATTTCATCCCACCCGTGTCAGTAAAAATGGGATAAATAAAATATTTATGTGAAGCAATTCGACAGCACCAAATGAGATATGCATCAGGCATCAAACATATAAGAGAGGCTTGGGTTCTTAATAATTATTCTGAAAATAATTCAACAGGTATTCAGGACATTGAAAATAGGACAAAAGATAAGGTGTAAATGAATGACAGACATGCACAGAGACAAGAGAGGGGTAAAAAGAATGAATTTATAACATTAGGAGTGCCATCAGACCAATGAAACCTAAGATAGGATTCAAGGCAGGAACAAAATTGACATTCGAACTTACAAAGTCACTCATAAACAAATTATTTCAGTTAAAAGAATACTGTAAAGCCCATATAAACAAAATAATTTAATTTATCTCAAATCTTGCAATGACTGTGAAGTCAGATACATAGGTTAGAGTACTAGGGAGTGAATTGGGCTAGTGGAACACACAAAAGTAGTGAAATCTGTAATTTCAGGTAGTCTGCAGATGATGGGAACATGTGAAATAGAATGATATCATTTTATACTGCAAATTTCGTCTTCCTTTCTTTATCGAAATCTAGATTAGTTGACCATAATAAGATTGGAAATCTAGTAAAATGCTCAGCCGTTGCATTAAATGTAGTTACACGTAACCATACAACAAGATGGGAGAAGATAACAGTTTTTATTCAAATGTAATGGGGTGGAGGGACAGATGGACAGCTGAAGCTTTGTTTATCAAATCAACTGAGAAAGCATGTTACACGTGACACAACACCTGTCGTCGACACATGGATTTTTCTACTACTCGTTCGACTAATGGGAAGCAATAAAGTGAACTATAAAGCTCAAGTTTCTAAGATGTGTAGTTATAGTTGATATGATTATAAACAGTAAACTCTGTTTACAACATCATCTCGAAAATAACACTTTTCCACTGTGTGATATATCCGAGAAACAAATAAGGCAGAACTCCTCTCATTTACTGCCAATGCTTTTGTTATAAGTCACAGCTTTCTCACCCTGTGTGTCGCACACATATTACTGTAGATTTTAAAACTAGGTCAAAACAAGTACTCCGTGCTCTCTGCTTTTTACTGCTTTTCTGACTGAAATCAGTTTTTACATAAATCAACCTGATTTTCATCCCAGTTCTAACAAAACCACTAAGTTAGATGCTTATACACTTCAAAATATGAAAATGTTATTAGACATTAACAGTGGTCTTGTTTATTCCCAAATTAAAATATTGCAAAAGATAATTCTTTTGACTGTGAAAGTAAGCAGCAAGAGCTCTTGTTATTCGAAGAAAAGTGTCTTAGTGAAACTGACAGAAACTTTTTCTGTAGCAGTAATTATTATTTTTGGTATTGGTTGTATAACGAACACACTGTTTACAAGCTAAATGTTGATTTTTTGGCTGGTACCTGCTATCAGAGATGCAAGTTGGTGCTTTCAGGTTTCGGCATTTCACCATACAATGTTTCTGCGTTGTAAACACTTCTGAAATAGAACAGTTTTGTCACACTGAAGGAAGCATTTCAAAAAGAAGTAGACAATGTGACTTCCTGTAAATTCTGTTCCAACAATAAGATTTTCATTCCGTTTCAAAATTTTAAAATAAAGCCATTTATTCAAGATTAAATTTTATTGGCTGTTACAATTTATGCAGAAAATCTTATTAATAGTTCCTTCTTACAGCCTGAACTGATCTCTTTTAAAAATATTCTACCACTGAATTAACAGATTAAAGCCAGATAATATTCGTTAAATGAAACGAGGTTACCTTGTTTAAATGTAAGCAGCTTTTAAGAGGGAACAATTTCTCGGTAGTAATCATTCAGTGGTTCTTACAGATAAAATGACGAATGTTACATTCGTCTTCATAGCCATCCTTTAATGAGATGTTATGAAATAGAAAAGGTGGTTAAACAAACTACGTTGGAAATGCATTTTAAACCGTATTTCATGTGTAACAGATATTCGTAAACAGTGTCTTAACCAACATCGCATTTTTAGCCTGTAATTCATGACGTTGTGGCTTACATCTAAGCTTAAAAGCTACACTTTCACAATTATGTTAAGGCTAATTACCAAAAACAAACTATCATGCACATTTATGCTCAAGACATTGATGAAATTATGTCAGACAGTCATTCGCTTCTAACCAGAGCTACGTAATAAAACAGTCTGGGGCGTATAGTGCTGAAAGGTATTAGAAAAGTTGTGTTTTATTTTTGACATTTCCATCAATAGCCTTGGTGAATCTCTCTGGTGTCGGGAAACTTCTCAAGACAACGGACACATCCAGGTGATGAGTTCCGAATCGGACAAAATTCATATCCTAACTATTACTGTTAGTCACCGTCGAAAAATAACAATAAGCAGTTCATTGTAAATTTACGATATTTCTCTAAAGCACTGTCGAGTTTGGCTTTATTTAATGTTATAGTCACTTCTGTTTGATTTGGAAATAATGCTAGAAGAAAATCTGTTTCTTGTAGTTGGCATTTTGTGAATATTTTTAACAAAAGATGTGGACATATAAAGGCTATGCATAATTTATGCCAGCCTAATGAACCAACAAGTCTACAGTATGTTTTAGGAACATATTAGTTCGGCAAATAAAATATTATTCTAACTAAGGTTGTCATATTCACTTTTTTTATCTTGTGCCAAAAATTATACTAAATATTTTTGCTTTATTATTTCCTCAAGAAATTAGTGACTTTAATCGATTATTTATTTTAGTTCCTTATGAAAATACTTTCTTTCACAGAAACTTAAGCTCACATGCACGCAAACATTTGTGCATAAAGAGAAGCTTAATTTACAAAACAATAAAATGGAGTTTTAATTTTCTGAAAAAGAATCTGCGGATGGTTTAATAAATATGTCTACGCGTCATTGTGAATTATTTTTAGTGTTTACTCATTTGTATTCATAGCTTAAATTGTAAGATAATACTAATACTGCTTATCCACTAATAATTTTGGGCAAAATAAATTGAGCTTAACAAACTTTATGTAATTTTTCTCATGAAATTAACTTGGATGAAGTAAAATCTATAAGTGAGGCAAGGCTATATGAGCTTATTTTTATTTTTCCACAAATTCTTCTCAGCTGCTTACAATAAAATTAGTATCTTTACAAATACACTTATAGCTTCCCTTTTGCTACTACCCTGACAGGTATAGTTTGGAAATAATAGGAAAGATTTGAAATTGAGGATGACGATAGGAATTGTTTGATGATTTTCAAGGTTTGCTACTTGATCATGGACGTCTCAACACTAGGCTTGGCGACATCCTCAGAGCTAAATGAGTTAGGAATGTTCAATCGATATCATAGTACCTGGCAATGAAGTGTCTACGATCAAACAGAAAAGCTGTGGGCACATAAAGAAATTATCACGTATATATATATTCATACGGTTTTCGTGTTTATCTTATTTTTCCTGGGTGCCTCAGTGTTGCGGTGGTAAAGCGCTCGCTAACCATGCATGTGGCCAGTGGGTTCGATCTCCAGCCAAAGCACTCATAAGCCCCACTTAACCGGCTGTAGGTCTGGCAAAGAGAGAAGGTGGTGTATGAGACCAGAACTTTACCTTGTAATAATAAAACCACTGCTACCGAAACTTCAAAGCTCAATCTTGAAGGTCTGTTTTCCACTCGAAACACAAGGGAACAAAATCAAATAAAAAAATTAATTCTCTCATAATCAGCATTGCATTTTTCCCTTAGTCAACTGATTACTTAAACTGAAGTAATTTCAGTGTTGTTGCTTAAATACATCAGAACTTACGAAATCAACAAAATAGGTGAAAAAAGTTTCCACTCCTTGAGAAAAGAAGTGCAAATTCATATCGACTGTGTGGTAAACCGAGCACTTACCAACATGGTTTTACAAAGTAGAAAATCGATGCCCCCGCAGTTCCATCTTAGAACATCTGATAGAATTCGGATACCAAGCTACACCGCAAACAAACTTCAAAGTCGTCTACAGAGTAAGAAGTAGTCTCCCTAAAGGTGTACGAATCAGACTTCTTCAAACTGCAGAAGCAATGGCGATTCACTTGCTAAGTCCTGAACTCTTCATACAGAAGAAGTTCGTTCAATCACTACACTTGCAATGGACGTAATCTATCTTATTAGCCGACATGTAAATTCTACCTAATCTTTTCTTCTGTCCCTTCATTAGTATTATTTTGTCTTCTCAATTGTAACATTTTACATTTTCAACTTTCTTGTTCTCTACCCCCACCAGATTCAATTCCTACACCTCACTACCACTGTTACTGACTTGAACAACGCTCAGTTTCTAGTCATTCATGTTAAGTCATCCAACTTATTCACTCAATTTCACCTCTACTTAATCTCTACCTGTAATTACCTCTGTTGCTATCCTGATCTAAGTTGTAACATTTTAACCAATTATATTACGTCATCTAGCTTTTTAACTCAATCTTACTTTAGTTGCTGTCTGATTAACTTTGTCTCAATATTACATCATTCTTGTATTAACTAATCAATTATCTAAACTTGACAAACCTCATGTACACACACGCAAATATTTATATATAAATGCGATTGTACAGCTATGTGAATGAATTCGACGAAAAGAGTCTCTTCGCTGAATGTCTTCTCTGCTTCATATGACTCAATGGGGATTTTCAATCTACTCAAACAATAAGTGTAAATTGGCATCATTCAGTGCGACAGTGAATAGCAAGCCATTGTGGATATTTCTTTAGGATGCGAGACTCTTCAGTACTCCACGCTGACTATATAAACTTAACGTTCAGGAGACATCAATCTCTACGCTGTTGACTGAAAGCCGAATGAGCAATGATGTGTTGAACGTCCAAAGGTTACACGGAGAAGATAATGTGAGGAGGAAATGGGAGCTTGTGAGCAACCATAAAGCCAGTTGGAAATGACAGCAGACAACAAATTCGAGTGAAGGTGGGCTGCTGAAGACAGTAAATTACATTTGGGATATAAGAAATGAATAATAGCAATATTGACATTTACATTTAACAAAAAAATGTAAAAGTCTATGCCTTACATCAGAGCCTGAGTCCTTATTTTTCGTCAATGGATGATTTTTGCCGTAATGACTATTAACAGCTAATAGTTCATTGTAGATTTTTGGAGTGTTAAGTATAGCAAATGCATTTCACTCATATATTTAATTAATAAAGTATTCTATGAAGAGATCAATAAGGTATCTAAAGCAAGAAAGTAAATATAATCCGTAAACGCTATATGTATTATTGATATAAACGTAAATGCTGTTTTACTGAAGCTGTGAAATTCATTTCATATCAGGAAGTCCTGTGAACACACTGATATGACGATGATTGACAAATTGTGTTCAAAACGTCACCTAATCACTGTATGCTGTATACCATTTTGCTGTATGGTCCTGGTATAATTTGTTACTTATGTTACTGAATAAAATGATGGATTTTCAAGCTAGCTTATCAGACAGATACACCGAATATGGTGCTTAGACTGCTGTAAGAAGCTTCATCCAAATTAACACAATATTAGATGGTACGACCGATTTGAGGTATGAACACTGGCCATCTGTTCACATTTGTGGATTTGTGATATACTGTTTCCTAATGTTCTTAAGACATTTAATTTATATAGCCAGGTTGGCCACTTTTTTGAGCTCTGTTGTTTTGTATGTAAGAAATACTGTTGCCAAAGGCTTCTGCTTGGTGCTTTAGTTTAAAACTGAAGGTAAAATGACCAAAACACTACTTTATTACTCGTAACCTAGTACTCAGAGAGTCTGCGAATTTCGTCAGTATACCAAAGAATGTCTGTAAATGAGTGTGACTGTTTTACAAAAATATCCGTTGATGAGTCAATAATGTTTACGCATTTGGAGTAAACTTTAGCTAAGATTTGAACAGCTAAGGATTCAAAGACTAAACTGTACATAAGTTATGAATTCTCTATCATTAATGTCTCCTATATCGTAAGAAAAGTTAATAAAATAATTAGTTTGCTAACGAAGATGCTGATATAGCTGTGAAGAATTTCAAGAGTCTGACTCTGAAATCAATTATCAGGCTAATGACCGAAAATGATCACTTTTATTGAATAAAACTCCATGAATAATATCTCGTAGTTTATGGAAGGTAAACACGTTGTTCAGAAGCCATATCTAACACTGTTTATGATTTCTCAGCCACTGTACATAGCAGTCTATTTATAGGTCTTCAAAACACGAGCAGACTTACCCAAGGATAAATAAATTTGAAATTCTTTCGAAATTATTATCAACTTTAAAAAAAAGATTTTTCAGTGTGTTTTCTACTTAGTGTTGTAACAAATTAAGAGAAACTAACAACCCTGAATAAGGGGCAAATTTATGGGATATTTTTATGTGGATGATTTTGCGTTTGCCAAGGACTGCTTGAAACACCGACAAGCATGCAGAATTTATTGGGTCATTCCATATTATATTTTTACACACACATTATACTTAAAAATGTGATTTGCTACATGACTACATGAGCACAATTCTTATTATTTGTTTGTCGACAGTCTAGGTTTCCCAGCCTAGGGATGTATGTAAAATCTTCCGACTGTTCTGAAGTTACTGAATTTCTTCTAGGAAATATATATATATAAATACATATTTGCATGTTATCAGTCCCCCTGCATCCTCTTGAGAACATAAACTAGTACTCTTACTTGTAAGTATAATGACATAACCCGGAAAAGTTACTGTTACTCTAGAGAACGTTTCTGGTAACGCCTTCGTCTTATTTATTGTCTCTTCAAAACATGCAAATACAAAATAAGGTTACGTCTCTTTCCATCATCAAAGTGAACTAACTACTTATACTAATAGACATTAGCAACTATTGATAAGTCAACACAAAAATATTCACCAGTGAGACTACCTGAGGTAGCCTTGAGATGGAAGGCTGTTATTGATTTGACGCGTAGTGACTGAAGGTGAAATAAAAATCTGTGTCGCGGGAGGATTCCAACTGGCAGCTTCCAAATTATCAGTCATCGACCTTTTTGTCTCATATTTTACTGAATAAAAAAATAAGACGATCATACTGGGAACAGTATTCTGAAAAATAGTAACAGCGCTTATAGCACAGTAAAATCATAACTGAAGGCTGCATAAATGAAAGATAAAGTCAATTTTAAAACTTACCAATAAATGACATTGAGTGAAAAATATCGAAAACATCTGTGGAAATAAACCCAAATACAAAACAAAATTTAATTCTTCTTCTGATTTATTTCAAAATTACTAAATTTAAATTTGTATTAGACAAGAGGGATTATATTTATCAAGATAAGTACATATGCATCAAAATTACTGACAATAAACAGTAGAAGAGCGTTTAGACGATTTATTTGTTAGAGTTAAATGAAAAAGTTTGTAAAATAAGAACTGACTTGGAGGAACGATTAGTATGAACTAATTAAAAACTAGTAAAATGTTATCAGATATATGAAAACCGACAGTGTTATAAAAGTGAAGTCTTGCTACAAGATGAACTGTTACTTTAGGAAGTTCAGCAAAAAAACCATACAGGTCACCTCAAATCAGCCAGTAGGTAGGCATAAACAAATCGATATGGAGATTCTGTGGTAGTCTTACACTACTAGACAACTTTCACTCCCCACAGAATGATTTCACTCTTCCTGTTTATTCAACAAAAAATTTCCCACTTTGATTTCGTAAACTGCAATGACTGAAACATTCATTAAGTGCTTACTTTATATTTTCACCAGGGTGGACTCATCTTTCTTTTAAAAAATAAACAGCAGTGGCATTTTTTCCATCTTGTAAGGAAGCATGACCGTAAAGCCAGGCTTACTTGAGAAGTGTTCATTGAAAGGTTTAACATTTTTGAGTTAAACAAGAGAATGCTGCATAATGTGTATTGATAAAGTGGAAAATACTCGCTTTGTCTCAAGAATAAATTTACATGTCTTTTGCTTTCCAAATGACTTTTAACATTATCCAAATAATCGTTGCAACATATGTCTAGTTTAAATATTTCCGTTATGAATTTGTTGGATGAACAGTTTTCCTTTAAACATTAGTATCTATTGGTTCCATCTAGCTTAAGAATGGTTTTGAATGCCACTGAGAAAATTGCAGCTTTTAATGTTTGTGAACATCCTGAATTGAGTAACCTGTACTGCACTATTGTATCATTCTGGATGACATCAAGGTTACACAAGTGATTTCTAGTTTTGGACTGTTATATATGAAATAAAATCCATAGTGAATGAAGTTCAGTGACAAATTCACATACGGTAAATGTGAATATGGAAATAAGTCAGAAACTAAACAGTCAACAGTGTTATCTGAATCTTAAGGTTCTTAAACGTCTATAGAAAAAGTACTTTATTACCTTCAAGGTAAGTGTGTTATGCTAGACAAAACAAAATTAACGAATACTATTTTTTTCAGCCAAACCTAAGTACGTCATGCGGAATGTCACTGCTTTTCTCATGTGCGTGTGAGAGAGAAGCAGCATTGGCTTTAAGAGAAGAATTTCTCTGTCACTGTAGTTTCAGAGATGTTTCTTGCATAATGTACTTGTGTCTAATAAAATAATTCTTTATCACTACTTCGGACGAATCTACCTTCTTTTCCATGGGTTCAGTGAGATGAAAGTTTTTGGTTTTCTGTTTTCAGCAAAGCTACCTACTGCATTTTTGTAACGAACCCAAATCATAACATTATTATCCGCAGACAAATCACTTTCAGAATACACTTTATGTCTATTCTTGTACACATAAACTACATACCTCTTTCCACATCTTATCAAGAAAAGTTGTCAAATGCTGCAGTAATTGGACTGATACAAACTGTGGATTCCATTAAGTGTTCCTTTTCAGTCAGCTTTTCTCTTATTCTCCATAGTTCGTCAGAAAGCATTTATGTTTTTTTGAGTAAATACCAGCAGTTAACTGAGTTGCAGACCCATCATGTAGGGGTAATACTAAGTCATCAGTAACGGAAAATGGACTGCATTGTACAAGGGACGGTCAATAACTATGGTCAAGAAGAGAGAAACTGATACTGATCTCCAGTGGAACTATGAATTAATTTTAAATGAAGAAACCGTTTCTGAATATTTGGAAAAAGTTTAACGCATTTAAAAAAGTCTAAATACAGCTTCTACAGTTTGAATAATAAAAGAAGAAAAAACAATATTGTGATAATTGAATTTAAATAGATGAGTGTCTGAATAACTGTTTCCTCCTTAGTTTTGTGCTATTATAATCCTCAGTATGTACATGTTCAGTGGTGGATTGTTAACTTATTGACACACTATGAGAAGTCATAACCAGCAGGGGCCACCAAAACAGGCAAGAAGAAATTTACTCGCCTGCGACACTGGCTGCCGGTTGTGCTAAAGACACATCACGAATTACGAGAAGTTGGAATTCATGTACCATTGGATTGTGTTACAGTGGCTGAATAGTCTACGAGCTCGCCTCCTTACAAGGAGGTCCTGGGTTAGAACCCTGTCAGTGGATGCATACTGTGAAGAATCGAAAACTCGGAGGAGACAGCTGTCCCGTACTCTCAGGTTTTCCAGTGTTTGTCTAACTGATATCAACTCTTGATCAATCCTGTAGCCAATCAGATATTATCGGGTCATTTCACTTGTGTCTGTGATAATTCACATCTCATAGTTTTTAAATCACTCATGACATATACTTAAAAAAGAAAGAAAGTGAGTAAGTGAGATATTACGCGTCTGTTCTACCATATGAGCAGTAACTGAACATGTGCATTGGAAGTGTTTGCATCTGTTTATGCACGAGTACATAACTCTGATTTTCTATCAAGAAACTACTCCACATATGCACTTACAGCCATCAGAACAAGGACTGAGACGTATTATCCAAAAATCAGTATTACCTAAGATAGTCTAGTGTTATAATCCACGTATCAATATTTTGAAATTATTGTCCCAGTGCTTTAACAAAACATTAAGTGTACTTTTATTTTTGTGTGGTAAGACAAAAAAACCAGTTTAAATCTTAGGAAAATTAGTTAAGTAGTATTAGTCTTGCAAAACGAGTTTATTAGACACAAATAGAGTAGTATTGTTTTATTTTGGATATATTAAAAAGAAATAGGACATATTGTTGTCACAGAATAAGATTTGTGTTTTGGAGATCACAGGTCGGTTGTTGACTGCTTTGTCTTATATATATATTATATATTCCATAAATAAAAATTCAGAGATTAACCTGTCCTTCCAATTACCTATATTACAAATCAAAACGGTAGTTCTGTCCAACCCTATTGTGCGATTGTGTCATCGGTAGTACTGAGGTTTTCTCTAATCTACGCATCTTCTTGGGTTCAGTCATTCTACGTGTACTTAAATTCCTACATTCCGATAACCGAAATGACCCCAATCTTCTGACTTGACCCATGTAGCTAACCCAGCAATCATTAGGAACAATTCTGTAGAAATATTATGCAGTCTAATTAGGGTCGTTAGTGTCCTTCAGGCTATGGAACTTATTCCTAAGTGAGTTTGTAGGCTTAGATACCACCCTTATTCCGACCTCATTAAGAATCATACATAGGGTTTCAGGTATCCCTGTCCTATATGATAAAACTGTGGATATCTTTAATTCCTTGGTACTTTGAATTAATGGCATTACTGCCATCCTTTCTTTCATTGTGAGCTTTAATGAAATTCTGATGGAATGCATGGAACAGTTATTCAGCATCAGTGCTTCTTCTATTTGTGTCACTTCATTATTTAGGTTTTCTTATGTATTGCTTACAGTTTCTGCTCTGTTTATTAGACGCTTAACGTAAGAGACGACTTAAAGTCTAAACATCTATCAGACTGCACCCATACCAAAGATACAAAGAAATAATTAGTACCAATAAAATCAAAGAAAAATAAATAATATAACTGCATAAAGATTTGAAAGTTGTAAAGGTGACCTGATATGGTTACGAGCAATAAACTTTGATCGAAACATCATCACTAAATACCGCTGTATTTATTCTATAATGAAGTAATATTCTACAACACTGCCTAAGTTATGTTCTTACACCAACACAGGATCCTATTTGGAACTGAAATCTAAGCCAAATAGGGAAATTTAATAATTATCTACACACAGCCACCGAAGATGACACAACAATCCTCACATCCATGAATCTCCTTGACTGCTGATTGCACTTCAAAATATAATCAATAGAAATTCTAAGAAAATTTTAATTCCACTACATGACCTAACTCAGTTTCTGGAGATAAATCATTCTTCAAAATACAATACTGGATAAATCTTAGATTTTAGCTGGAAAGAAAGAAAAGATTTTTAATAACATTATGAATCTACAGATATTTCATGACCGTTGCTTTGGTGAATGTCTTCATGAAAAAAAACAGAAACAAAGAAATAGTTCAGTAGTTACCTTTTTAATTGAGTACGTGCATGTTCAAATTTAGAATAAACGATGAAGCGGAAAATGCTTTCAAGGAGGTTTAATGTTTCTCACTTCGCTCAGTTTGAGTATATTGTGGCGAACGAAATATCTTAACTGATATCACTTATAATATAGTTGGTGAACTATTACAAAGACCACAAATTATTTCTTTGTTGATTCAACTATGTAACGAAGGAAGGCTAAATGCACTGAAGAGTTAAGAAAGCGTGATCAGATAGTATTTTGGAATGTTTGATGCATGTAGCTGTGCATATTTAACATTTAGTTCAAATTTTATCTAAATATATTGGAAGGGTGTTGGTACCGACTAAAAAATACCCTAAATATGTAGGACGTTGAGGTTGCCAATTATTAATTAATCAAAAAACTTTATAAAAAGCTTTAATGAAATCTGACTAAATCGGAATCAAGCAAGCCTCATATGATGGTAATTAGTCACTAATGGTAGTGCGCTTCAACAAATACTAATAGAAATTAAAAGCCATTAGATAAGACTGGGTAGTACAACGCTTACCATATACACATTTAAATGTTCTGAAGTGATTTGGCTATCTGACGTCATTCTGTTTACATATATCACGACGGAAACAGTTTTTCAATGTTAAGATGCCCTTAGTATTGTTAGTCAGCATCGCTGGCCAGCATGAATAATTTTCGATTACTCATGTGAATTATCAGAATATTCTATCCTGCTTGTCTAGTTTTATCTGATTAACTCATGAATAATATAAAGTAATTTAAAGTATCAACAATATATTCGACACTGTACGTTCGTTCAAAAACGTTTTACCGATGGAAGTAATCTGATATATCACGAAATAGAGTGACCAATAGCCAGTGTCATCGGTGAGTATTTGTCCTCACACCCAACCTGCTGTAACCTACTGGTTGCTAATTCCCGCTAGGATTCAGGTAACTGCCTACCAGAATACGGTCAGTCACTAGTAAGCATCACTTGTTGGTTTACTGAAATTTGGAAATTTATCTCCTGCTCATTAGCAACTGACCGCATTCTGGTAGACAGTTAACTGGATTCTAGTGGGAACTAGCAACCAGTAGTTTACAGCAGGTTGGGTGTGACGACAAATACTCACCGATGACATTGGCTACTGGTTGTGCTATGCTGTGAATTCACAGAAGTTGTAATTCATGTACCATTGGATTGAGTCACAGTGGCTGAATGGTCCACGAGCTCGCCTCCTAACATGGAGGTCCTGGGTTAGAACCCCGGCAATGGGTGCATACTGTGAAAATTCCCAAACTCAGAAGAGACAGCTGTCCTGTACTCTCAGGTTTTCCAGTGTTTGTCTAACTGATGTCAACTCATGATCTATCCTGCAACCAACCAAGCCCCTGCAAACCAGCACCTGAAAACTGAATATTTTATTAATAACACTTTCAGTTATACCCTGATTCAGTACTTACCCAACTCTACTACAGAAATTTCTATTTCTTAAAGCTACAAATGAGACAAATGAAATTTACGAAGAATAAGAGGAAAGCAAATTATTTAGCGGTTTCTGTTTAAGGTTTACTCAGTTAAGTTTTTATATTTGCCATATTTAGTTAAATAAATTTGATGGGCTGTCTTTTATTAAGGTTAGTGGAAAATTGATTCGCACGACTTTACCGTAAACACCATAAATGACCGATGAAGCTAAGCAGAAATGTACCAAAAGAAAACTGTCATTTTCATCATCTCAGAGTCTCATTCAGTCAGTCCACGGAATAAGATTGATTGCTTTGTTAAAAGCGGCTGTAGTGTGGGGAAACAAAAGAAAACAATTATAACACCCATTTTCGTATATCCCGCATTTTTAAATTTTACCTCTTTATTCCCATCTGTCCGATTCAAGTCAGCCTGAGGAAAGAACCTGCTTTTCTTCGTTATTATATGACAAATAGGATGCTTTTATCTGTTACCCTTAAGTGGAAGCTTAAATTAATGTAAAGCCTAACAATGGCTTACTCAGCATAAGTATAAATGGCAAAATGACACAAACTTCAAGCTGTATAAAGAAGCACCATCTTATACTCTCAAACATTTTTAACGGTTAGAGTCTTTCAATCTTGACCATTCAGAATGATAGAAAACTTCTACACATCACATAGAAATAATATTTTTCTAATCATGGTCTTGTTGCAGAAGATATTGATGTACCAGAAGTAAGTGGACATATTAATGGAAATTAGCAGTTAAATATTTCTAATACACCTTATAAAATCATCTCAACAATGAAAATTCTTCGTTATAGTCATATCTAGTTACACCATTAAATTAAAGGCCTTTGAATGCAGTATAATACAAGGTGAATACAGTTTCTTTTTATAAATTCCACCATTGTTTCAGTTCACACTGTCACTAGAACTGTTTTAAGAAAGACGGTCTTATCCGAACTGAAATAAGCTACTTTCAATGTTTGGAAGAAGCTGTCTGTCTTCTATAAAATTAAGAAAATATTGTGGTACTATTATAAAAGCATTTAAGTGCCTGTTAAATGTGGACTGATTAGACCCATAAACATTTAAAACCAACACATCCACTAACTTAATTACTACGATTTTTAAAAATTTCATCTGTATTTCTAAGATATGCTTACGGAGTTTCCTGAATAACAGATGTGAAACCGGAATAACATATTAAAAGCTTTGCAGGATGCCCTTATTATATGCATATATAAATATATATATATAATGTCGTGGCTACTTTGTGACTCCGTAGAATGAAAGCGTGAAATCCCCTCATAGTTTGCGGATAAATGAAGTATCTCAGTTGCTTTTATTGACTGAGACTTTCTTTTTCCGCACAAAAGAATAAGACCTACGTAGTTTCGTGTGTATTGTAGGAGACTGTAAGGCTCAAACATTCCGTTGACTATTATGTCACAGTAAACCTCTGTCTGATATAGCTTTTATGCCCGAAGATGTTGATTTGAGTGAATATGGGTTCAGTTAAAAAGTGCATCAGAAAACGGTAACAATCTTCGGAAAACAATTACTGGAACCTTTGCAACGCACATAAAGAAACTATGTGACAGGCTTTTATCGTGTATGCAATTAACCAATGAAAAAGGTGAAAATTCATATTCACTAATTTCTATCAGTACTCAAAGGAATGCATATTTAAATAATGTATCCTTTTTGTCATTTCTTAAAGAAATAAGTGACACGCGACTGGGGTAGATTTCAAGCCATGAGACTAGAAGAAGTAAAAGTCCTAATGACTGAAGAAACGCGAAGTAGACACGCTAGATCATAAGAAAATTGAGTCTGAATAGAAATAACTGAATAAAGCCTTGAATAGTGTTCGTTTGTTAACAGAGTTATGTAAACTTCCTGAAAAATATTATAATATGCAACTAATTCATGGAAATTTAATTATGTGTGTAACCTATAAACAAAAGCAGAAGTGATTTGCATGCTTACAAACTTTATAGATTTTGAAGACCAAACAAAGTTCGAGCAAAGAATATTATTTTCGATAAATTTCTCTTCCAATTCCACTATATATATATATATACATATATATATATATATAGTTGTACACAAATTGGAATTTCCGCAATAACTTTATAGATATTAAAACTGTCATCAAGTTAGACTATGAGGGATCTCTCAACCATTTAGTTTGTTTCCTTAAGCTGAAATCAATTTAATTGGTCAAGTAAGGTCCAGACTAATTGAAAATTATAGATTTTTGTTTGATCAATTAAGGTCTGGAAAAAATTTAAGAAGACTTCATTTATCTGCATGGTGTAATATACTTCACTATACCAATCAAAAACTCAAAGTTTATGCAGGAAAGGCTTAATCGTGTAACAGGCTAAACAGCAGACGATTTGCATCCACCGATAAGCCAGTGGTAAATGATATAAAGCATTTTACAATGAAAAGCTTGACACGGCTAATGGTATCTAGTAATGTATATATTATGTCTCTTTTCATTAATTTTTGTATTGCTGTTGGAATATATTACCTCAAACACAGTGCATAAATTACTTCATCATAATTCAACTAAACTCCTATTTTAAATAGCTGATAGACATTAAAGTAATTCTGAATCACTATTATGACGAAAATGGAAAGTAAATAATAGCATCTAAGCAGTGGCTTTCGATTTGATGCGATGATCAGTGTTTCAGGTCACAACGAATGAATGTCCTTGCAGTGTTTATCACTTAAAAGTAGTCAAATGAATAATAGTTAAACCGAAAGCATTTGCCGTAGCAGGGTATGATGACAATGCTATAAACCCAGTGTCAGAGAAAAATGGATAGAGAGGTGTAGCAGCTGTAAGGTATTTTCTTCAGACTGCCTAAATGCTTTCGGAAGTTGAAGTCACTGAAGACTAGCCTAAAATTGTTCATGCTAACCTAAAAACATTTCAGTCTATAGCTGGCAGTGTAATATTCCATATTTCACTTCTAAACATCATCAAAGGGATCACCCTTAAGCAGTGGTCTCCTGCACTCTGTAGCTAAGCAACACAAGTCTTTTTATATTTTAGATTGTAAAAGTATTCGACGTTCGCCTTATTTCTTTCTTCAGAACTCACTTAATATTACTGCGAATATTATTCTCCACGGCTATTCTTTGTCCTCTTTTGTCTCCATGACTGCTGCTACCAACTTAATTTGTAGAGAAATCACTATGAATCTTAAAAAACAAACATTATTCTGGTTTCTTCACCCCCCAAAATTTGGGCTAGTTTCGATGGTTGGCCAAAATGATCAGTCATCACCGAATCATCAATATGATTAACTTATAGAAGTCGAGAAATCTATTGACTATTTCTAATAGACTTGCTGATGTGGGGATAGCAGTATGTTCATAAAACAAAGAACCTACAGCTCAAATGCATCGTGGTGTGTTATGTAGTCATTTGATTGGATCTGTAGATTATGCTGCTTGAGGAAACCGATTCATCATCCTGCTTCTGTTCCCATATATTTTCACGTGTAGCAATTTGAAATGATGTATCCTTTATGATGCCTATGGAAGTCAAATCTATTTAAGTAGATGTTTCTAAGTGCTCATTCTGTAGTTTGTTGGAATCAGCCTAAAGCACTAAAAGCCTGCGTATGTTTGAAAATGGCGCCTAAATTTGGTATTGAGCTAAACACATATCATTATATATAACATTATGAATAAAAAACATTTATTCTAATATATAAAACAATAAATCTAACTGTTTATCCTTACTTTAAATCAATTTGAAACTATACAACACTGAAACTGATTTTTAACTGACGTAAAGAATGTTTAAATGATTCTTCAGTTGTTGTTTTTTGTTGGAATAGAATATTAAATCTGATAAGTTTATGTTACATCGGCCCGTCAGTCTGGAGAAGGGAGTACAACAGGCAGATGTGAACAAATGACAGAATCTACATGTAAACAATTTCTTTCCTTTTTGCTTTTCCGATAAGTTTGAATGATAATAAAACTTAAAATAATTTTTTCTTCAAAAACTATCTGTTTAAATTATATGTATATAATCACCTATTAAAATCTAGTTTTCAAATGCTGAACAGTTTGGTAGGAACATATTCAATATGCAAGAAGTGGATCATTCTCTCGTAATATCGTTTGAGTGTATCGGTCAACTCTTCAGTAATAGCTTCAATAGCACTGTATGGTGTGAGTGACTACTACTCTTGAGAATCATATTAGCTGGCAGTCTCTTTATCTAATTAGAAAGCTAGTTAAAACTGAAATGCTATACTGAACATGTCAGTAAATAAATTGTGACTTACGCTTAAGTTTAATTTTACTCAATAACTGAATATACGAGGAGGAAGTACTTTCAGTTGTATTCCTTAGAATACCAAGTGATTTTGACTATTTAGTACGCGGAATATAAATTTCATTCATGACTGTTATTGATATGTAACTATGAGGATGGAAAAGTATTCGTTTGTCCCTATTATATGAAAAAGATACATATGCTGTGTATTTAAAATACTCTTAACATACACAAAAGACACGTAGTGAAATATTATATTCATAAACACCATGTGTAAAAATAACATCTATCTCTACTTTTACTGTGCTAATATTTCAGGCTACACAACCAAGTTATTCTTCCTTCAGTAGTGGATACAACACGATAATGAAAGCCTGTAAATTACTTGATAATTATCTTATAATCTACTAATGGGTGTGACATTTTGTGTACATGTGGAGAATACATGTGAAGTTAATACATGATGTACATTTTGTTCATAGGCTTCATAACATATTGAATGACACAATGGAAAAAATGCACCATTTCGAAAAAGTCTTAGTATTATCTTTATGGAAAGGGAGGTGGAAAAGGGAAAATCAATTGCCTGAAAATCAAATTTACATTTCAGCTTGACTCTGAGTGTTTTTTGAAAATTCTTATTTCCTATAGTACTGCCAGTTTTTTGAAGTGACTACCAGAGTTCCAACTCATTCGCCTGTTTAAGGCCAGTTCACTTTGTTCAATCAAATAAAGTGAAAGTGCATTGGAGCAAGTTGCTTACGTCGCAAATTGTATAAGTACAAGCGATTAGGCATTCTAAAAATGTCAAAAGTTATCTGCTGTCCAACTACATAACACCCATAAAACGACCTCAAACTCATTTCCTGAGTCAATACTTCCTCACAGCCACACTTTCAACTTCAGGTGACATCCCAACAAAATGATTCATAAATGCAATTGAATTCATTCATTTCATTAAATTCATCGAGTTTTCCTGATGAAATCTTACAGTTTACATGCCCCAATAAAGTGGAATGATAAAAGTATATGCATCATGACAAGGTGTGAATCTGTGACCTGGCTTATTCCCAAATATAACCATAATCAACGTATTGGTTATGCTGGCATTATTATTATTATTATTATTATTGTAAGTTTCCTTCGGTTCCAAGTGGAAGAAAGAGCTTCAACAGCATGTCTACACCTTGTCCTCTTTCCGCTGTTCGTTTTAGCTAGGTCCAGGACTGCCAGTAGTCTCTCATCTCTTCGTCGCACGAAGTTTTCCATGTTACCTTTGCGTGACTCACTGGTCGTTTCCCATTCGGATTCCACTCGACGGCCTGGAGTGCGTTGTCATTACACAGTTTCAACACTGTGTGTCCAATTCTTCCACATTTTCTTCTGCACATTCCTACGGCAATCGGCTCTTTGTTGGTTTGTTGTCAGATTTTATTGTTGCTAGTTCTTATTGGCTGGCCATTTTATCTTTAGTGTGGAGCCAGCGAAAGCAGTTGTTGATGACAGTCTGTAACTTGCTGGAAATGCTTTTCGTGAATGTCTTGTCAAGTTTCTGACCCATGTGGAAGAAGTTACTTGATATTTGCGTTGCAAAACTCGAATCTTGTTTTTGATGCTGAGTGGGGAAGATTTGCAAACTGACATCAGATTGATGGAGGCATTTCTTAATTTTCCGATTCTAGCTTTGACATCTGCAATCGTTAGGAAATCTGGTGGTTAAAATAATGTTTTCTAAATGAGTGGAAGAAAGCAGTGATCACTTCCAAATTTCTTCAGATGACGCTGATTTTTGCTTGTTGTAGTTGACTGTTTGGTTGGTCTGTTGGTTGTCTTAATCACCACCATCTTCTATGTGTCCACCTGGAGTTCTATCTTCGCTGCTTGCTTCTTCAGCCAGTTTGGTGGTTCTCGCCTGCAAGTTTTCAAGTTTGTATGATAGTTAACAGAAGTTGTCCACGAAACCCAAAACTTCTAGAGTCACCCTATCCATCCAGCATATTCCCGTTTTAACAAAGTGGCCTTTCTTCCAATCGGTAGGCACCTTTCCTTCCTTCCAATCCTTTTGCAATAATGGCATCAGCACTTCTCCTGAAGTCTCTGGGTCCTCTCCTCAATTAGCTTCCAGGTGGTTATCCGCTGAGAGCCATCCCTTGTCTCGACTCTTCTTTCCTTCTAGAACAGTTGTTGACGTCTCCTTGAACAACTACTTCAGAAAGTTCCAATGTTCTTCCATACAGGTTTCCTCAGTGATATCACGTAGTGTCTCCGACTTCGCTCTGATAGCTTCAATGTAAATGTCTTTTTTAGATTCGTCCTTCAGTTTGTGAGTGTCGAGCTTGAGTTGTTGTCTATCTCCTGTTGTTCTGAAGGCTTTCGTTATAACCTTGAGGGTTCTGTGCACTAGATAGTAGTTCAAGCTGACATCTAATCCTCTTCTCGACTTTGTGTTTAGCACGCTGCGTCTTTAATTCCTTGAGGAAAGTTGAAATGAAATTTGTCTGGTTTGTGGTGTGTTCGTCAAGCGAAATCCATGCTGACCTGTGTACGCCCTTGTGTTTGTACCCGCTAACTGTGATCACTAAATCACTGAAGGAGCAGAAGTCTGTGAGGAATTCTCCATCGTCATTCATTTAAACATCATTCTCACTACCCATAATGAGTCCCGTCCTGTATTGCCTTCCCCCAGTTTGGTTTGCATTCATATTGCCCATAACGATTTCAATGGCTCCATCCACAGATGTTGTTCATTACTGTACGCAGTTGTCTATAAACATCTTCCTCCTTCCCTTGTTACGATTTGTTTGTATCATTGCATGATAATTGTGACCTTCCTTACTTTCTTCTTTCCTTTTGGGCTGAGTGTTGCTGTCATAATCCTGTGGGAGGCGATCGGTTCTCACTGCATCAGGGCTTTGACTGACACTTGTGACATCATGATAGCCACTCACTGCCTCAGTGTGCTGGTGGTTGTCGTCTGTGTGACCAGACAGAAGTAGATTATTGGTTCTCCAATTGATAATTTTGACAGTCCGTATCCATTCCACTTGCTTTCACAGATTTCGAGCACTTCTATGCCATGTATTCTCATTTACTGGCTACCTGGGTAGCCTTTCCAGCCAGCCTCGTGCATTGTAAGTACATTCGACCTCAGATTTCATCGAGAGAAGACAATTTGGCTGACTGGCTTCGCGAAGTCTTTCACCACTGGGTGTCATTCCGTTTCTCTGATTCCAGAGAAAAATCATTTTTTTAGAAGTGTTTTCTGTTAATAATATATTTTATGTGCATTGAAGTTTGTGTAGCAGTTTGATTAGTTTTCCAAGGCAGGCTGGTTAACTTTACGCCCGAGTGTTGCTCTTTCATAAGACTTGGAAGGGGCTAGAAAACTAGCGAGCTAGTAAACTAGGCGATGTTCAATGTTGACATTGGGCTGACTATTTCTCTGAACAATAGCAAGGTAGGCGGATGACAATGAAAAATAAATTTTAATGTCATAATAATCAACTGCTATTTTTTACAAATCAGCACAATTTTAGGTTGGTGTTCATTGAACTTGGGCTTCCAAGTAGAATTTTCAATAGGATTCAAGTCACAAAATCATCATATCAAACATTATCATAGTCAAATGTAGAAGTGAACATTTAGACAGACGATACAGCTTTCAACTATGTCACTCCAGGCTTTACTCTGACATACCTTACCTTACAGGTTAACATTAATTATAAATTATTCATTCTGACATGTCAATAAAATAGGTGTGAAATGAGCTTTTCTCCAGCCTAAGATCAAGGTGATAATTTCCAGAACTAGAACGCTGCAATAAGGAAAATCTAAATTAAGCTACGTACAAAGTGCTTTGTACGCTACACCTTTGTCTATAACCTTTCAGTAAATAGGCATGTTTAAATAGTTGGTGATATGTACTCAAGATTGACAGCCTTCTGTAAAAGTGTCGCGAAAATATTTTTAGGTATTATGCATTTCTATTCACCGTGCTAGATTAAATGGTATTTCTCTGAATAAAATAAATGCATGAAATTTCTCTGATTGTCAAGTTTCCTTTGTATATCACACCCATTACAACGGTCATCTCAGGTGAAAGACACCCCCGATTATTCTCACAGTAATTAAACTGCTTCATCAATTAGTTGCATACAAGTCTCTTATTAGTCTTTGTAGCAGGTTTTCGATCAACTAGATCTCTTTGAAAAATACAGTGAGTAAACATTTCTCTTTTACCAGGTTAATACTTACACAAATTAATTTTTCTCTGACTTGACTCAGTAAAGATTCCAGTCTAAGGATGAGTACAATCCTACCAAATATTCTATTATTTTGGCACAGGACCAACTACACCCATACTATTATTTAAAATCAAATATTCTCTTTTCTAACTCTATTTCGCATTTACAGAAACTTTTCAGACTGTTCTCACTACTTTCAATCACATATTTATTATGATATCATTCAGAACACATTAGTTCAGTATATTTTGCATTTCTTGTACTTCATCAATAATTCCACGTATGCTCATTTCTATCTTCTCATGAAGTATAAATTAGTATAAATTATTTTTTTAAATCGATGCAGTATATAGTCACAGAACATTGCGATAAGTAAAATCTTTAAGACTGACAACCCGGATTTCATTTTTCACCCCCCTGTGTCATTGTTGACGATTAGGAATCAGCTTTGTTTTGTTATTATTTCCTCAGGTTCTTAGTGGGATATAGGGCTTTACCACTACATCTTCATCTCATCCTGTTCTCTGAAGTTGTCTTTAGCTTCCCTTACGTTCGAACACATACTCTCATCTCCTCATGATGCAGTCTCCTTCATGTCACCCTTCAAGTAGTGCTCAAAGTGTCGTTTCTCATTCGGACTTCTCTCGAGGGCCTTGAGCGCGAAGTCGCTCAGAAGTCTTCTCAGCTTGTGTCAAACCCATCTAATATTCTTTTGGTATGTTTGTTGAGTACTAGGTTCTTAGTTGGTTCATTCGGTATCAGAGTACCTTGTTGATAATCCTTTCTGATCATCTGAACTTCAGTATGGAGCAAAGGCGGCTGTTGATAACAGTCTGAAGTCTTTGTTTTAGTAATGCTTAAATTTTTCAATTTCATTTATATAATTTGACCTATCATATCTGATGTACTATGAAGCAACTTTTTTTTCTTCTGACTAGGAATGTTGCATGATAAACATTAGAACGACAATATAATATTTTATAATCTTGTTAACTTACATGTATAACTTTAGAGGTCAGAAGATCAACTCTTAAGTGTACACGAATAGGTCATCATACCTTATCATGCCTATTCTCAACTTATATTTCTTGTAGATAAATATAAATCAACAATATTTCAAGCAGCATACAAGTTCATTTGAAAATTATGAAACTCTACATAGTTTTAACCTGTTAGTGAATGTTATTCAAATGGATTAGGAAATCCAAAATATCATACAAATACGTAAAATGTAATTTATGCAAGACTTAGTGAAACATTCTACAATCTTATACTGTCAAATGAGATAATAAAAATGAATGGTAAATCATTTCAGGCAATGAATTTACCTCTACACGCTTGATGGGGCGAATGAGTCTGAACGTCACTGGATCTTTTAGAAAATTCCTTTAAGAATTCGATGTTATTTAACGGTTGAGTGCATTTAATGTTTGTTAGACTAAAACGTCTTAATCTCAGAAGTAAATATATATAACATCTCTGGATCTACACACATTTTTAATTGAGACAAAATAATACTATATTTGGATTATTTAGACTGCATTCTAATATTTTTCAAGATACCAGTCATATATATTTAGTTATTCTTATTGAGCATTTAACCACATTTTTCTAAACGGTTTTATGAGAAAAAGGTTAACTTTGTTTTGCACAATCTTGACTGTGAATTTGTTAACTATATTGTTCTCTTACTGCATTCTTTAGTTGTTTTTAACATCTTAAGGAGAATATTGTTATGTCTAGCAGTATTTGTGAGTTTATTTGGACGAAGAATCACATCCCATGAAAACCATTGACTCGTTCATCATTAACTTATAAAATATTCTTTTCTTACCTACATTTCAAAGATGTACAGTTATGCAGTGTTTCAAGAGGTAATGCAAACGCGCGCGAATGGTGACAGAATAATATGAAATAACATATCTGCAAAAATACTGAACCTATTGCGAAACCTTATTAGGTAGTTTTACGCAATCTAATGACATCAAGTGATGACTGAAGATTCAGAAATGATTATCACTAAAACTGAGAGGTCTTGGAAATCAAAATCCTTTTCATAATAGCGAGAGATTAACAATATGTATGAAAAATATTTTAAAGTTAGAAGTTTGAAAGGATAGACGAAAAAAAGGGAATGAATTCGGATTGCATTCTAAGTTACCGTACAAGTCAGAAATAGAATTTAAGGCCACAACAGTAAAAGGAAGTGGAGAAACTGCCTCTGTATACACAGTATAGAGTTATCCATGTTTATAGAATGTACTTGTGCTGTAGATAAAACTTTGGCTGTAAACCTTTCGGATGACATGGACTTGCCGTTTTCATGATCTTGTTGGGCATTATGTAATTGTATAATATTGAAGTGAAGTTACGAAAAGAATAGTTTTTGCTGACCTGTCATTTTGACTTTCACCACGTATATACTTTTCATGTTTGATAAATATTCCACAAAATAAGTATATTACCTTTGAAAAGTAAAATCTTATCTCTTCTTAACTAGATGCAGCGACACAAACGTTTAGTCAGGTTTCAATAAAGATTAACATTTAAAACACTTCAGGTCTAATTCCAAGTGAAAGTTTCCCATAAAAGATGAGAAGAAAATGGTGAGAAGTACGAGACATACAACTCAGTCCTCACCATACATATTTAAACTATAATTTAATACATTTACAATGAATCACGATACAACACCTAGTCCCTATTTGCAACGCTAAGCTGCTGTCACCAAGGTTTTGTTGTATGCGACACCTATTAGCGGAGAATATCTTCAATTAGAAGGATCTTTTATTTTTTCCTGAAGATTCAAAGTGAATATATAAGTGATAAGAGGAAAGTTATTTTGAATACCTCAATCTTTTACTAAACTTATGCGAATAAACAGAAGCTGTCGACTATCATTAGGAAGTATTTATTATATAATGCTTTTTTACCAATAAAGATTAAAAGATTTTGGGTTCTGTGAGGAATTGGGAGAATTACGATGTAGATTCAGTAGATCAGAAAATCACTGATAATCAGGGAATACTAAACAGCTGTTTTTTTTCCTAGTTTACAACTAATCAGCAGTGACCACACATTACCTCATCAGAAGTCAAACCAAGAACCTTCAAGTTACGAAGCCAGCTCGTTGAGTGTTCAGCCACTGTGCAGGAATTCAGTCAATGCAAGCGTCTATCATCCCGTAAGATATCGATACTTCTAACTAATAAAATCGATGACATTTTCAGCTATTTGTAGTGTGATACGTTCGGATTATGGTTACAGTAATTAGAATTATGATAATAGCAGTACTTAGAATTCTCCCTAACTGTTCAACTCTGTATCAATGACTTCAGTCTTAGTAGTGTATTATTCCATCTTTTCTTATCGTTTTTCATGTATGAAATAAAACACCTGCATAATCGTTATTTGTTCTCCTGATTAAATCATGTATTTGACACTTTTCAAATAAATATCATGCATTTCTGCTACGCTTGTGTGTACATGGATAAATACTGATTCCACTTTTGTATCTGTTATATATAATTACTACAAGTCCATTAGAAAATGTAATTTTATATATATTTATGAGTAGACGATGAATAAAGCAAAATGGAGAAAAAATACAATGTAGA
Organism: Trichobilharzia szidati; assembly: GCA_944472155.2. Classification (NCBI taxonomy): domain Eukaryota; kingdom Metazoa; phylum Platyhelminthes; class Trematoda; order Strigeidida; family Schistosomatidae; genus Trichobilharzia; species Trichobilharzia szidati. The sequence goes on from OX235279.1 coordinate 116,117,733, forward strand.
TATATTCCGTGTGTTCAAAAATAAGTAAATGAGTAGGATATGTTAGAGTAGAACATCTATAAACAAGTCGTCACCCATATCATATCTATCTGAATACATTTCTACTGATTCCATAGTACTCACGTGGAAATAAAAACAAATCTACATAAATTACCTATTTTTCGCGCAAAATAGTCATTTGTAAACTATACATATCTGAAACAATGAGATAAAAATATTTTTACTCTTGATTATTTGGTTATAGTGTTACTTAATTGTCATTCGCTAAGCCAATCCATAGTGCAGTTTAATTATCCTAAAGGAATTATCGATGCACTGTAACTACACACTGTGCCTTCCGAAGACTTGAGTTACACGGAAACATCATTGTTTCACTGCACAAAGCATGACTCATTTGAATCAAAGAAGTATTCCAGAGATAATCGTTCTTTCAATTATTTGTTTTCCTTCACGTTCCCCAGTGGAACATAGGGCTTCAAGCTAGTGGCTTGAAGTTTCTGTAACAGTGTTTATTTTACAGGATGGGGTTGCTAGCCTCATGCCCAACCTTTCCTCTTCACCAGCATTATTTCTGGCTTGGCGAGGTAAAGGAGTGCGTCGACCGGGGATTGAACCCCGGACCATGTGCATGGTCAGCGAGCGTCCTAACCGCTATGCCACCGACGCCATTCAATTATAGCTAAGAATATATTACAAAACAATTTCCTTATGTCATTTTTTACATTTATTCGAAGCATAAATCCTCTGTTAAAACTTTAGCCCAGATGCTTTATGACTTGATGTTTCTGAGACAGAGCTTTAAATGATGCTTTGGTCCTCGTCTTTACTGCAGGCTGATAATGACTGAAAGATTTAGCTTACCCTTAGAAGTATGTTTGTGGACAAGACTTCATTTCAGATTTTCTTTTTTAGAGTTTATTAGTTCAATGCTAAATGATAAGTAGCTGACTGAATCGTGATTTGAAAATAGAACTTTTAATCATATAAACCTAGTTAGAAAGTTATGTGAGTGCCTTGATATGATTATAAGCAATACATTTTGCTTGAAACTTAATCAGCAAATAATACCGTATTACTGTGTGCTTTAATCTAATAAATTTACTGATTGGTGGTACTGACAACTGTTTTCTTATGATCCTATGATCCTTATTTCGTAGAGTATATCCACTTGATTTATTCAGGATTCTGATCATCAAATTTGTTAGTCATTCACAAGTTTTCACTGCACGGGTCTTCTTTGGATCAATTAATTCCACCAGTTTGGAAATAGTCAATCGACTTAAACAACACTGACTTTTTTCTATTGGATCACACAGATAAACGAATGAATCGAATCTTTTTTCTTGTTTCCTCCGTCACCTTTTTACGTTAATACTGATGTTCGCTTGGATTTGCATTTGTTATTGATGAATTCAAATTTAAGTTGTTTTTATAGGGTGTTCAAGTCAATATATTTATAGATTTTAGTTCAATCTATATACTATCACACATCCATTGTTTATCTTGCGTGTCTAAAGTTTGTTTGTTTCAAGATTTTGATAGTTGCTCAGCTGCTTTTATGATTATAATAGTGTGTGTGAGAGAAAAACAATGAAGTTATTCAATAAATTGTGATTATCGTGTGACACTCATGGAAACCCCATGAAATAGGATGAAATTCACAGTTGTCAATATTTACCTTTTAAATGATATTTTAGTTTTCCTTCCTGTTCTTTGGTCAGAATAACAAGCTAAATGATGATTTCATAGATGCATGACCAACGTCTTTCTAATGGTCTGTATTCTTTTAGTCAGTGAAAATCGAGCAACCAGAATAAAGACAGTTTGAATTAAACTGTCGCCCTGATGCAATAGGATTCATAAGCATAAGGCGCATTTTCGACAGACTGTTAAATTATTGTAAAGGTGATGATTAGATGGCATTGCGCTCACTCCCCTAGGTACACAAAGTCAGAGAGGAGTTTGAAAAAGCCTACACGCCATAAATATTCTCAGTGATTTCAAAGTGATAGATATTTTCCACTAAATTTACAGTGTTTATATTGTTTGTATAAATTAAACAAAGGTTGGCGAGGCCATGAACAGTTACTGAAATATCTCAGCAGTCTTCTGTCAACTGATTTATGAATAATTGTAAAATTACAGACTTCTTTTGAAAAGGTAACAGAAATGATTTCACTCTGTGTGCTAGTGGGCGATGGAAACAAAAAACATTTTATGCGGTAGTTATGAAATACACCTCTAGTAAGACAGTTACCTAAAATACCTGAGTCTTGAAACATCCGAAGTTTGAATAGTTGCTGATCAAAGTAAATTTGGCTAAAGCCTACTAATTTCACTGCTCAGTGAATCAGTTATGTAACTACAAATTAAACATAAAGAGTAGAAATAGGGACAAACTTTATTACGATAGTCTAACAGGAAACAAGAAAACCAAGTAATATCTGGGCATCATTTTTAAAAGGTCAGTAATAATAAGCTACATTTATGACCAAATATATAACAAAAGGAAAGGATATCTTATTGAAATGAAACATGTAATTAAACATGTTTTACTTATGATCAATATATTTTGAGTCGTGGACTTAATTTCGGTCCCTAATGTTAGGAAAGTGGTAAACTTGAGTGAAGAATACTGTACATTGGCAAATACATTTATTTCGTATAACATTTCACCATCTTAATTGCTGAGTATTTTCATGGTTACTTTAAATTTTATCTAAAGTTTATTTCAGTATTAAATTTATGAGTAAATGTTTGTTAAATAAGTTGGTCGTTAGTGTGGTGTGAAAATTAGTATACTTGAATTGTAGAAAAACATAAAAGACGATAGGAACAAAAACGTCTAAGGCTGGGTTACTTTTGTGTATAAATAGCCTTCATTATATTTCTATAGCTCAGCTTGAAAATTGCAGGATGAAACGACGTTATCTGATTCCGTTGGATCTTTCCAACTCGGCATTACTGAAAAGTGCTAACAAGACTAAAAGTTTCCTCAAAAGTTTACCTGCGGAATCACATGCATCGCTAAAGCAGAAAGAAGCGTTTGTGACCGCATATCTGAGCAAGAAATTTATGACTCAAAGGTGCGAAAGTCTTCAGTACTGCGATTACTAGCCACTTGACCATGATGGTGAAATTGATTTATTAAAATCAATAAAGTAATTGAAGTTCAGGTTAGTTACAGTTTGCTAAGTATCTATGGAGTAGTGACCATTAAACATTTATACATCCAGAAATTAATTGTTGTTAATCTCGATCTATCACGACAAACACATTTTGTTACCTTTTATTGTTTTAGTTATACTATGTTTTGGAGATATTATTTCATACCCTTAACTTGTTTTGTACCTCTACGCTTAATCCAACTATTTTTTTTTGACCTCAACTAAATCGCTTAGCCCTTAAGTAAATAGGTTGCCGATCTTACATCAATTTGCGATTTCCTTTCCCAGTCCCAGAATATTCTTGTAATTATTTCTGTAAATGCATTAGCCTACCTAACAAAAGCTTTCGGTAAATTATATTATTTTTCCTTATTGGATCTTAACTGGTGCTTAAACCGACAAAGTTAATCTCTGAGAGAGTTGGCTGGTTTAAATGCCACCCTAATGCCAGCGTCATTGAGAATTCCACATAAGGCCTCTTCTTTCCCTTCCTAATGACACTGGGAAGAGACGTAATAATATATTATACCAAATAATATAATTTACCAAACACCATGTAATGACAGTGAGGTCAACTACATAAGTCGAACTACTAGATCGTGCTCGACTGGAATATCGGAACTTATAAATTTAGCTAGACCTAGAATAATTGACGCTATTGAGTTAAATAACCTAGAAAAAAGCTCAGCCATTGGATTGCAGTCATTGGCATGTAATCACAAAATAGGTTGGGTGGGACAGGGTAAGAGTATTACAAATTAATATAGTTAGGTGGAGAGAGAGGTTAATCACTGAAGCTTTGTTTATCGATTCAACATGGCACACATGCAATCAGAGTGACGCAATGCTTATACCGGAGATATGGAAAGTGGCAAGAAACAACCAGAGGAAGCTGGAGAGACAGAAAGACAGAAAACATATATAAGACAAATTGTGAGAGCGTGTGACTAAAATTGATATGATAATGAGCAATAATTTATGCTCGAAACCTTGTCATCCACTTGTTAATACTGCATCACTGTCTGACAATTAAAATAAACTTATCTATTATGGAATTTTATCGCTTAGCACTTATATGGGCAAAACACAGAGTTCTCATATTTACACTTATATTGTAAGATATTCGGTTGGTAAAAGACTTAATACATGCAAGATAGGGATACAATTTTCTCTTAACTGATATATGCTGGCCATCAGTTAGTGAATATATAGCTACAGAATCTAGAATATTCGAAACCATTTTTGTCGAGCTGATTTATCTACGATTGTAACAAAAAGCATTTTGTTTCCACAAAAACTGGTACAAGTTCAAGAAAATAATGTCTGGCTTCAGTATATACAGTTATTGTGGGAGACATCTATCAGACCATTGTTGCGGAAAGTTCGCAGAAAGTTATGCCTACAGAAAGTTCACTTCTGTGCCTTTGGCTAAATAAAGTCACCAGAAAACCAAAAGCAGTTACAAGCCTTACTTTGGAGTCCACTTGAAGCCTGAGTTAATGCAAAATAACTAAAAAAGCACCACGGAATCAGGTAAACTATTTCGAATAATTACCAACGGATAGTCTCAGTTTCTTATTGCTTAACCTTTTTATCTAACTCGCTTATTGTATTATTACCAGCTGTATTAGCACAACAGCGCCTGAGTAAATGCATATCACTGTTTACTGGCATAAATCACCCCAAATCAACCTGAGTTTAGTAATCACTACCGACAGTCACTGATTAAAGTGATAGTATGTATTCATTCTCTCAAGATTAATTAATTTGTGTAGTTAAACCGTAGTAGAAATTTGTAACTCATGTTAATAATTTTTAAGTAGATGCGTTATTGGGAGACTTTTATTTAGTGTTTTACTGGAGGCATTGTTCAGAAGAACAATGAAATTTTCGTAATTAGACCAACCAGCTCAGAGAAATCTGCCCCATCAAAAAATAATTAAACTCTGCTTGAAGAACATGGTATCACTGAATCCGTCAAACAAGCCACCTTTTTATGAGATTGATGTCGATACTTTTGGTGCCTTTTACAGGGCTTGTATCATATTAACACTTTAGTTGCATTCTAGGTAGTTTCTATCCCAATCCTTCTTACATTTGTCTTTAATAAACTTATTCAGCTGTCTCAGTAACTGTTCGTCTCGCTATAAAATGTCGTGTGTCAATTAGTTGATAAATATGTAAATTCTTTCAACAACGTGAATTTAGTCTACAAAAGTCGTTTCAGCAGATATAACAGTCCTCCACTAATTCTTTTTATTTTTAGATAATATTGGTTTTAGTAAGTCAGGAAATGAATTTTCACCAGAGGAAACATCACTCTGTTTTCCAGAAGTGGAGGTCTAAAAGAGTTAATGTATTATTCACCTATGTGACGAAATTATCTCCTAAGAAGATAGCACCAGAGTATCTCGCTTCCGTAAAAAACCGTTGTTCTTCATGGAAAAATAGACAAATGAAAAGAATGGTTGCAGATTTTCGAATATTACTCTTTCTAGACTGAATGATTACTGACATTGCTGCATGCCAAGTTGTCCTCAATGAAAACTCACGGAATCCTTTGAAGTAATCACGAAAGTAAGACAAGGCTGGTTACCTACTACTATCTCCAGTGATTTTCCTGATTGAGGAAGACTGGATAATGCGACAGACAGCTGGCAACGAGGAAACGCGCATAAAATAAACCCACACAAAATCTTGGAGGATTTAGACTTCGCCGATGACATATGTCTGGTTTTCCTAAAACTGGAAGATTTGAAAGTGAAAAGCAACAAGTTGGCAGAAGAAGCATCCGGAGAAGATAAGACTTCAGGTGAACATAGAGAAGACAGGGGTGATAAAGATTCCTGACCAACACCAATTGCAACAGCAGCAACAGCAAAAGACAACAATCAGCCAGCATGAATGAAAGAAATGTTAAAGAAGCCATTTCCTTCACCTACCAACCTGGGAAGCATCATTTCAACTACAGGCGCACAGACCGGACGAGGATATCAAAGGGAGGATCAGAAAAGCAAGACAAGTTTTCATTATTCTCAAGTCAGTGTTGAGATCAACAGCACTCACTATGAAAAATAAGATCCGGATTTTCAACTTCAATGTGAAGTCAATGCTACTATACACATCGGAAACTTGATGCTTCACGAAAGGCACTTCGAACAAACTACCGACCTTCATCGATAGCCGTCTTCGCTCAGTACTGAAGATTAGATGGCCGGTCAGAAAAGATCAGCAACAGGGAGGGATCTCTGGTAATGTGTGAACCGATTGTGCAAGAAATATGCAGGAAGAAATGGAGGTGGATTGGCCATACTCTGAGAAAACCATCAAGTGAGTGATATCACACTCCAGGTCGTCGCTCGAGTGGAACCCGAATGGAAAGCGGTGCGTCAGTGCGACGATGACACTTGGGAGGTCATGTGAAGAGGAGATGGAAGCATGTGGGTCAGGCGCAAACGTTGGCAGGGAACCGAACGCAGTGGAGACGTGCGTCTGATGCCTTATGTTCCTCTAGGAATTAAAGAAAACAATAATAATAATTTGAATTTAGACGCTAGCTTTATGTATATATATATATACCGTTTCAGAGCAGCAGTCTCATAAACTGAGTAAAGAATTTTTCACTTTTTAGATATTTATTATTAAATTGCCACTTGTTTATCTTTCTTTTTTTCATGCCAAAGGCTGTCAATAAATAAGGAAACTTTGGTGCAATTTGATTGAGATTTTCAAGATAATGTCTTAATTTTTTGATACTGTAAAATTGCTACTTTCAAACATTCATGCATGTTTGCAGTTTACTTCGTCATGCAACAGTTACCTTGGTTCTCACAATATTACAGTGTCTGTTTTAATTTCACAAATAAATAAATAAGTTAAAGTAAACTCTGAAGCCTTCGATTGGGAATTTCAGTTCTGAAAAATTAATAAACGAACTAAAAAAATATATAGTAAAAGAGCCAGCGATATCGTAGCTTTTGATGGCTTATCCAGCAACCTTTTAATGAAACGCCTGAACATTTTGGCAGTTCAGCTTCCATTCATATTATCTACTTCATGATTTCTTTGTGAAAATTAACGGATCATGTACTTTCAAACAGATTCCTTTTCATTCAGGAACCCACGCTGACGATGGTATGGATAATTCTTTGTTTTTTTTCACGATAGTTAAAAAGCTTAAACTGTAGAGAAATTAAGTGTTAACTCAAAAGCAGCTAAAGTGTTATAGTGTAACTTTACAACGTCATGAAGTTCAATGAGATTAAAACTGAGAATATAGGCAAAAATAGATAAATTCAAAAGGAATTTTTATCTGATGTCATCTTTAAGCTGACAGCTGTTATAGTTATAACCTGCTATGATTGAATATTAACGTAAAATTTAATATATTTGACCTAAATGTTAGATTAGAAGATTTAATAGGAGAAGAAAAGGATTTACCACGAAGAATTTACTGACCTGAATTATATTTTAATTAAGGATATCACTTGAGGACATACGATTTCATCAATTTATGGTCCTAGTTAATGATGATCAACTACCATTTTATCCGTCAAGAAATTAGTGAATCTCTGAAAACAGATAAGCAGATGTATTTTTCTGACGGAGACTGGTGGTAGGATTTACGATGCATATTCTGTCTAGCTTGTAATTATCACCTTTATTTACCGAGTAAACTAACAGAGCGCCTGTTATTTTCAAAGACTAGATGATGATCTCGGGAAGTTTAATCCCCAACAGCCATATCTCATTCAATGAAATTCAATTTATCCAACTGAATTTAATCATCTTTTGTTGTTTACCCTTATTGAAACCAATAAAACTCTTTGAAGTATTGACATGGCAATAAAAGAACCACTGAAGTCCAATTGGCTTCACCTGGTTAGCTTTAGTAGGGTAGAAAAGCAAGCATATAACAAGAATCACCAGACACTCTTTGCAGTAAAGTATAATGCATAATGATTGTTGTTATCATACGATATTTAAACCTAGGTACATGTGATATTTACAAGAAATTAAATTAGAAAAAATTACACTTAATTCACTGAAAGTGCCAACCTTAAAACAGCTCAGTACAACATGGTGCAAGTGAATGGGTTAAAAATCTATGCTAGAAAAAAATCAGCATGAGCATGTGTACTAAGATCTGTGGTACGGTTAACAATGCTGCTGAGGCAAATCCATCTGGTCTCTCAGCTTTACGTTTTTTTCCTTCACGTTCCCAGTGGAACATAGGGCTTCAAGCTAGTGGCTTGAAGTTTCTGTGGCAGTGGTGCTTTTTTTCACAGGATGGGGTTGCTAGCCTCATGCCCAACCTTTCCTCTTCACCAGCATTATTTCTGGCTTGGCGAGGTAAAGGAGTGCGTCGGTCGGGGATCGAACCCCGGACCATGTGCATGTTCGGTGAGAGTCCTAACCGCTGTGCCACCGACGCCACAGCGTTCCTGGTTTTCAGTAATTTTGTGGCTATCAGAGCTTCTACTTTTGTCAGAAGGTTGGTGTTCACTGGCATCCTTATCTACTGCTAATATTTTTAGAAAAGTTGAAGGTGGCAGTCAACTCCATGGTTTTCTGAAGTGATCATTTCGTTGTTTCCCATGTATAACCTCTTTGGTAGTGGCGTTTCATTCATTATCTTTCACTGGCATCAACTGCGTTAATCTGTTCCGTGATAAAGGCTTGGTTATTCGGTGTGATGCTGTTAAGTCTCTCCAACCCGTTGTGTTTCTTTTGTCAGTGTGTCGTGAAAGCGTCTTTTGTCGTTACTAGCAATTTTTCCCCAATTTATTCAATGCACTGTAGATTATGCTCATCTTTCCTTTACGTTATTTATCTCTACGCTTGTTCACTTACTGTTTCGCCGTCCTTCTCTTCACTGTCAGCTCCTATTTCTCAGTAGGAGTCCATTTCTTTTCTTACTTCTGTTTCTTGAATAAAAACTGTCTATACAGGATTCCTTTCACGTTGTTTTATGAGTTTTAGTGTTCCTTCATGAAGTTCTCCTGCCTAATGCTGCTCAGTTTCTCCAACTTTTTCGTTATGCTGGCAGTTGGTGTTCTTTGAAGTTCCATCCTTTCTTTTTGGAATGTTGAACTACAATTTCCGTCTGTATTCAACTTCTATGAAGGCATTTGACATGATCTCGAAGGTTTCCTGCAATACACAGTGGTCTGGATCTACACACACTTTCCTCCTTTATTTTTAGTCCAGTAAGGTGCGTCTCCACTTTCATGAAATTTATCTAACCTCCTGTGTTTCCATATAGTGAAGTTGACCTTCCTCTATGTTTATCCTTACGGCTGTACATACCACCACCAACTACCATGTCTTCAGAGGCTCAGAAGTTAACAAAGAGCTCCCACTTCTAAGTCATTTCACTGCGAGATGGGATGTGCACTCATGATGAGTTCTCTTTGGGTGTAGTGTGTGTAGTCTACTCCCAGGATTACATTCAATTCATACATCAGAATTTTGATCTAATCATCTGGCTAGGGTCTTTCTCATTACTTTCCACAATTGTCTGTAGAAGTGCCCCATCTTGTTCATTCAGACTCTGATGTTTGTGGGTGCATGACATTTTTATATTCGTAATTTTTCTTCTTTTTTAGTTAAATCTTGCTGTCATGATCCTCTATGAGATTTATTCAAAACTCATAGGGTCTATGATGGTGTTCTTAACGTAGTACGCTTGATAGCTTCAAACACAGCGCGTACATTCCATGTCTCTATGTTTATTTTTTTTTATTCATTCACGTTCCCAGTGGAACATAGGGCTTCAAGCTAGAGGCTTGAAGTTTCTGTAGCAGTGTTTATTTTCACAGGATGGGGTTGCTAGCCTCATGCCCAACCTTTCCTCTTCACCAGCTTTATTACCGGCTTAGCGAGGTAAAGGAGTGCGTCGGCCGCGGACCGAACCCCGGATCATGTGCATGGTCGGCGAGCGTGCTAACCGCTGTGCCACCGACGCACACCTATGTTTATTTTGCTTCTGTCAAAACACACACTGGCTGACTGGGTCCCCTAAGGCTTTCACTTGTACGCATCATTGGCCCTCCAATCGAGAAGTCTTTCCAATTTTATTAGAAAATAAGTTTTTCTGTATTTATAAAGCTTCTGTAGCTACTGGGTTATCTTTCATGAAGTCAGATTTCTAGCCCAAATCTAATCAAACCTTTTTTCATAACTTAGGAACGTTTAGTAAACCAGGCGTTATCTACTGTGAAGAAATGCTACAATGCCTTTTTAATGCATCCATCCGGTAAAATAAAGCAACAAATTGCACTATGTACCTAGCTGTTCTATTAAGTAGAAACATTTTGAGTAATCACCATAAGAATCTTTTTGCTTAGATGCTGAACAGCTGGAACAAGGAAGCTTGAATTCTCATTGGAGAAAATTATTTTACAACGAAATGAATTATAAAAGTTGACGTTGTAAAGCTGATAGAACAGAAGTGTTGAAGCCTTAACAGATGGGTTTGTTATGGCACACACAGCTCTAAGACAAGTACATGTTCTTTGGATATCTGTGAATTAAGCACTTTTGCATTTCCTATAACCTGGTTTTCTTTGACTTTTTCTTGATCATACTGATCTTTCAAGCTTAGTTGGTAACTTTATTTGTAGACCATAGAACTGGACAATTATATCTTTATCAACATTCAACTGTGTTAAGAATAAATTTCATCCATAAAAGTCATGTTAACCATACAGGTACAAAAAAAAACAGGAGTTTGAAAGTCTCCTAATGCATCGTACTATTAATAAATATCACATTATTCTAGCTTATGTTTTACAAACCCCACTCTCTGTTGGTTCTTTTCTAAGTGATTTTATGATTCGTGTGGCAAAGTATTTTAAGCTATCTAGATGACAGTGTTTTGGATTAATAACTTCACCAAGTTAAAAAAAAAATAAAACGAGCAGTTTGATTACTCTTTTATGTCAATTAGGAAATTACAATGGTGAGTCAGGCTGAAATATTAAAGTGATGCAGTGACTTCATTGTGCATACTCTGGCTATATTTGCTTATTTCAGGCGAATATTTTCAAGAAGCCATGTGCTGCCATCTGTGTATTATTTTAATACAATTGTTCATCTGAGGTTTCTTACTCGAACTCTCTTTTTCACTATTAAATCTGATGCAGTCTAAAACAGTATAGAGACCACATTCACCCCTTTCGTTTGTTCTGAATTCAAGAAGACTGGTTGGTTTTAGGATTAATAGGAAGTCAATAAGATGCATGATTCAGGAACTGCTGACCAACAACCAATTTAGCACAGATGTTTAGTCACTGCAGTTGTCAACGCATTCACTTTCTGGTTAAATATGCCAGCCAAAAATGAAATGTTTGTTTGTTTTAATTTTAATTTAGTTCTAATTTTGTGCATGAAAATAATATATGGGTGGGTTTTATTATAAGATTATCTAGTCAGATAAAATAATTGTAGTCTGTGAGATCGAATGTAATTCTTAAGAAGCTAAGTAAAAAAGCACACATCTGTGGGACAGCGGTAACTCTGAAGCGTTATTTAAAACAGTTTATTATTATTAATCATTCCCTTGAGTTCCAAGTAGAATATATGGTTTCAGTAGCACGTCTTAACTTTAGTCTGTCATCTGCAATCTTTTCAGCTGGAGTTGTTGAGTAGATAAAACGTGCAACAAATCACGTTAAAGAAGGAAAACAGTGCTTCACTTCTCATTGGACAGTAACTAAAATAAGTGTTAATTCACATGAACAATGTAATCATCAAGTGAATGACATGCAGTAGTATGAAACTAAAGCTTTGTTTTAACACAACAGTCTATAAGGCGCACAACTAAAACAAAGTGTTGATTTAGTTTGCAACTTTTGTCTGTTCGTGGAAGCATCTAGCAAAGCGCCAATAAACTGAACAAATAAATCTGTGCCTCATGCACATACCTCAGTGACCAATTTTCTAGTGGACAGATGATTCACATTTTTTTCAAGATCTGTATCATAATTAATTTATTAGCACACTGTTATTATTGATCGTTTCTTTCATTCTCAGTGGAACACAGGTTTTCAGAAGCGAATCGCCATTTTATCAAGGGTTGGTTTACAGGGTGAAGGATATGACTGGTTACAGGATTGGTCGGCGGATCGTCCCGGGTTCGCACTCCAATGGGTGCCATTTAGGACGAAATGGCTGTCCACTACTCTCAGTTTTTCCTGTGGTCCTGTAACTGGTGTCAGTTCGTGATCAGTCCTCTTAACTTCAGTGTGTTTTCTGCAATTATTTTCAACTAGCTGTATTACTGCCGACAAACTTTCATTTCCTCTTTGAGTAATTTTCTCCGTATCATCCCATTTCCGAACACAATGAGAAGCTTAATATATCTTGTGTTTATTAAAATGCAAATGTGTGCGCTTTTTCATCATTTATTATTGTTCCCCTGCCTTCAAAGTGGAACATACGGCTTCAACAACACATCTCCACTTTATTCTGTTTTCTGCTATCCTCTTCATCTGGGTCCACGATTGACCAAACTCCCTCATCTCCTCCTTGACAAACGTCTCCTCCATGTCACCCTCACACCGAAGACATACTCGTCACTTCTCATTGGGATTCCACTTGAGGGCCTGGCGTGCGATGTCATGAGGCGGCCTCCTCAATGTATGCCCACTCCATCTCCACTTTTTCCTACATATTTGTTGAGCGATCGGCGCTTGGTTGGTTTGTTCTCAGCCAGAGTTTCTTGTTACTTATTCTTTCTTGCCGGTCGGCCATTCGATCTTCAGTATGGAGCCAGTGAAGGCAGCTGTTGATGAATTTCTGCAGTGGCGTGTTGGAAATCCTTTTCGTGACACGCTGGCCAAGTTTCTGACTCGTATAGAAGCACTGACCGACTTGACACTGGTGTTGAAATGCGACTCTTGCTCCGCATGCCTAGTGCGCAAGATTTTAAAACTGGTTTCAGGTTGATGAAGGCATGCGTATCTTGCCTTTTAGATTCTGACTGGCTTCAACATCTTTGTCCGTTCATCTGGCTGTAGTTGAAACGATGATTTCCAGCCAGATAAGTGAAGGAAGCAACCTATGTTAAGTCTTTCCTGTTGATGGTGGTTGGTGCTGGTTGTTGTTGCTGTCTCTGTTCGTTGGTTATCTTCAACATCTCCATCTTCTCTATGTTCATCTGCAGTCCTGTCTTCGCCTCCTCTCCAGTTAGTTTGTTGGTTTTCGCTTGCAAATCTCAGAGTTTGTGCGACGTTAGACACATATCATCAGCGAAATCCATATCTTCTAGAGTCTTCTTATCATGCCGGCGTATTCCTGTCTTCTCACTCTCGATGCATAATCCGATGCATAATCCAGTCCACCACAATTAAGAATATTATCGTGGATAATAGGCAGCCAGACTTCCCTTACTCCTGTATCCACTTCGAGTGCCTCAATGAGTTTTCCATTGTGGATCACTTGACACGTGGCACTGTCGTACAGCTGTTGTATGAGGTCTACAAATACTTGAGGTACGCTTAGTTAAATAGTTCGCTAGTTTTCTAGCCATTCCCAAGCCCGGATAAAGAGGGAGGGTTGGGCGTATGGCAATCCCACACTGCCAGATCTTTCAAACCGCTAAAAAAACTTAAAAACACAAAAATATATTTAAAAAATTGTGTGCGCTTAGGAGGATCAAATGCTTGTTTTAATCTTACAACCTTATTTACAAGTATATAGAACTGAATGGATAAATTGGTTAAGGATAGGTTTTTGCAAATAAAGGTTTGAAGCAACTAACAGTGCATGAAAAAATGGTGCTACTTGTGGTCATAAATGACACAAATTCCTTGTGCTGTTTACATATCAGTCGTTTAATTCAGCTTGCAGTAAAACTGGATGATTTCTGTTATTCAAGTTTTCACCCCACATTTTAGGTGCAAAAACATTCCTTGTCTATTTTCGCTTTATGAGAGTAATAGTTATTGATTCATCTAGGTATTTAGCTGAAAAAGATATAGTTTATCAATGCATCAGCAATCTGGAGACAATTTAGATTTTTATAACTACTTACTTCTTAAAGATTCTGTTTTAAGTGGTGAGACCCAATAATGTGTGAAACAACATAAACTCGCCGCACTTAAGAAAATTTGATCATAAATTCATCCGTATTATTATCCTCAGCTTTACGTCATGGACCTAGCTGATAAGTCATTATAGAACTAGAGTAGTAATATTTTGAAATAATTAAATTAAAGGTGAAACGGATGAGTCGTTGCTAGATAAGTTTAGTTACATCCGTCAGTTACCACAGAATTACAGTGTGTAGCATAGCTCCAGTTCCTTCAAGAACTTACGTTTCATTGGTTTTATAAATTTGTAAAGAGGAATAAATACATGTATTTCTAAGACCTTTTGGCCAGCCATTCCAATGGACTCATCAACTGTTATCAGTAAAATAACATGCCGTTAAACTCTATATTCATCTTCTCATTGCTTATTTTAGTTTGTATCACATTTGGTCGTTCAAAATGGATTTCAATGATATATATAGAGTCAGGTATTCTACCCATTATTTTGGCGTTGCTAGATACTATTTATACTCGAGTAGAATGCACATTATAGACTGAAAGTTATACCGTTAGTTTTCCAATACAGAATACAGGGATTCACTGCTAAGTTCTTACAAGCAGTTATAAATGTTGATTTCACATGGCCTTAGTTCTTCTAATATTGTTTCTGTCACTATGAGCTCTCCATTCAGTAATCCTGATGATTGATCAAAATTTATTATTCATAAATAAACTAGAAAATAACATAACGCTAGACATGTATCAGAAGAAAAGTAAAAGTCTGGTCATGGATTGATGTCATTTAGAGGGACATTGAACAGCTTGGAGTACTGAACAACCGTTTGCCCTAGTTTGGAACCTATCAGAAGCATGCATCCATGAATCTACCGGGGATGTGTATGTTTCTATGATGATATTATAATACCAATGAAAATACAACAGATTTTATACGGATGGTTGACTACACCAGTCTAACTCCTCCTAGGTCAGGATGGTATCACAAATACACTTCGATAAGTGTATTTTAGGATAAATAATGAACCAAGGACCTCCATACTATGACGAGAACTCATCATCATTCAGCCACTGGGACGACATTCAGTTGCCCATGAATTTTATCTTCGAGACTTTACTTCCAGTGTCATCAGCAACTATGAGTGCTCACACTCGACCTGGTCGACCCTCTCTACCATATAACCGGTAAAAGCCACAGATCCAGGAAAAAGCAGCTATTCCTGATCCTCTAACTGAAATCAATCCGTGACCAAACTTGAAAGTGATCCAATTTCTATGAAACAGCACTTAAAAGGAAAATAACTTTAGTTTCAGGAATCACTTTCGGAAATCCCAGTAACAAGTCAGTGACCATCAGAAACTATGTAGCCATGCATAGTCGAGTAAACGAGAGACTTTCATAATGACTGATTGCAGATAAGTTCACATCCGAGCACATGGATAAGTATCTGTATTCAACTGGTAAAACATATTCAGATAGGAGTGTACAATGCAAAACTTAGTTCATTTTTATTTTTTGGAAACCTGTATCTATCCTCAATGCATCCTTAAATCCTTGGTCGTATATGTGAAAAATAATTTTAAGACCAACTTCCAGTATTTAATCACAAGTTAAGTACCAAGAAAATCTTTTATTTCTCCATATTAACTCTGAATTTCTACTGCTTGAAAATTATTTAGATGGAGAAAATGAAGAACAAATAAATTTTAATTGTGATATGTGGGACTGATATTTACCACTGCTTTGTTACTTTTCATAAAACGCTCCATCATTGTAGGTACTTTTTAAAGATGTTTTTGGTCTAGACATCAGCTTGAGAATCGCTGGGAACCAAAGTGACTTTGGCATTATTCCTTGTACACACTTTTGAAAAGTTTCAAATAAGGATTTCACGGTAGTCTTGTTTAAGCGATTTCATTTTGTATTGAAAAAGCTGCCCTGTTGGCAGTCACTTTTCCTTGAATCTTCAAATCATATGAATTCTGATTTTTTATTTTATTTTTTAAAACTAGGGATTTCACAATGATTTTCACTGAGGCTATTTTATTATTCGTAAATTTCTCTCATCGCAGTTTTGTCATTATCGGGTGCTAAGTCCATCATACTCATATCAAACTTGTTTTACAGTCAAGTACTAGTAAAGTCACGGATAGAAAAATATTTCACATGATTAAACAATGAATGCTTGCTATTTTGCTGATTAAAATTTTTCGCTAATCACCACATCTGGATTATACATTTATAAGGCTCAACATGAATTACCGAATCAATAGAAGTTCTTTAGGAGATCACCTCACCTAGTCCAATAGTCCACTATTTTTCTAGCCATCCGAATCCAGGCAAAAAGAAAGGCTAGGCTAGTGACCGTAACCTTGGAAACAAATATAGCCCCTACAGAAGTGCAAAGGTCGAAAAAATATGAGAAGCAAAATTAATTTTCTCTCGAATCAGAGAAACGGAATGACATGCAGTGGTAAAAAACTTCGAGAAACCAGTCAGCCAGCTGATGCGTCTCGCATTCATGAAAAGTAGAATGAGAATGGGAACCTAGAATGTGAGTAAATTTATGAGGCTCGCTGGAAAAGCTACCGAAGTAGCAAAAGCATGAGAATATATGCCACAGAAGAGCTCGAAACCTGTGAAAGCAAGTGGAATGGATACGGACTGTCAAAATTGTCAGCAAGGGAGACAAAAATCTAATTCAGTCTGGTCACCTAGACGACAACCACCAGCAAACTGAGGCACTGAGCAGATATCAAGATGTCACAAGAAGCGAACTCATCATGTCGCCAGAGGTTCTTCTTCGTGGAGATGAATGAGAATGCAGAACACTTCAAAGACTGCTGTGTCTTCAATCATTTGGTTTTCAAAGGCAGTGTGAAGAAACACAAGGACATACACAAGGCCGGCGACATGGATTTCACCCGAAAGGTACACCAAAAGCACACATATTTCATCTCAATAAAGCTCAAGAATTTCGAGAAGCAGCCTGTTCGACACAGTCGAGAAGTGAAGCAGAAATACCAAGAACAACACACACATCAATTTCATTGGACACCGATCCTACGACAAACACAGTAATCTTGAGTGCAGTCGAGCTACTGAAGGCTAGCCGGGAAGGCAGCAGAACTGGACGCGATTCCCCATCACCCGAAGCACTGAGAACAGACCCAGAGACTGCAGTAGACATGTTCACGCCTTCACTGCAAAAGGTTTGGAAAGAGCGAAAGGTGACCATCGCTTGGAAGAGAGGCTGGCTACCTTGTCAACTTGCCAAAAAAGAGCGACTTACACCTCACTATGGAAGAAGTGTCGTGGAATAATGCTCTTCTCCACGCCAAGTGAAATAATGTGTCGCATCATCCTGGAGAGAATAAAAGATGCACTGCATGCATAACCCCGTTCGCTCCCTCCAAACTGAACGAGCTGGATTCAGGAAGGGGAAATCATCTGCTGATCGAATTGAAACTCCACGCATCATCATCACAGAACTATGCACAGAGTAGCAGTCAAACCCCTCTCTCTCTTCCTCAACTGAACCGACTTCCAGAAGGCCTTCACCAGACGGTGTTGACGGAGAAGTAATTCGGAAACTACTTCGACACTATGGCGTGCACCGACTGCACAAGTCTTCATCAACCTCATTCGACAACTGGCTGTCTAGATGACAATGCCACGTGTCAGGCGATGCACAGCGTGAAACTCAGCGAGGCATTCGAAGTGAATACAGGAGTAAGACTAGGCAGTCTTCCCAGTATCACTGATGATATCCCCAGTTGTGGTGTACTGCATTACGTGTCACACTGGACACAGCGAGAGAGAGATAGAAAACAAAAATCACGTTGGACTGACAAATAGACTCCATCTAGAAGATCTGGATTTCGCAGATGATTTGTGTTCACTGTCACACAAACTCCAAGCCATACAGGCAGGCAGAAAGCAACAAACTGACTGAAGAAGCTGGCAGCGAAGACAGAATTCCAGGTAAACACATAGAAGATGGTGGTGATTAAGACAACCAACAGACCGACCAAACAGTCAACTACAACAAGCAAAAATCAGCGTCATCTGAAGAAATTTGATAGTCGTCACCGCTTTCTTACACTCATTTAGAAAACATTATTTTAACCACCAGATTTCCTAGCGATTGCAGATGTCAAAGCTAGAAACGAAAAGTCAACATACGCCTCCATCGATCTGATGTCAGTTTGCGAATCTCTCCCACTCAGCATCAAAGACAAGATTCGAGTTTTGCAACGCAAATATCAAGTAAGTTCTTCCACATGGGTCAGAAACTTGACAAGACATTCACGAAAAGCATTTCCAGCAAGTTACAGACTCTTATCAACAACTGCTTTCGCTGGCTCCATTCTGAAGATAAAATAGCCAGCCAGAAAGAACTAGCAACGAGAAACTCTGACAACAAACCAACAAAGAGCCGATTGCCGTAGGAATGTGCAGAAGAAAATGTGGAAGAATTGGACACTCAGTGTTGAAACTGTGTAATGACAACGCACTCCAGGCCGTCGAGTGGAATCCGAATGGGAAACGACGAGTGAGGCGCTCGACGATGACATGGAAAACTTCGTGCGACGAAGAGATGAGAGACTACTGGCAGTCCTGGACCTAGCTAAAACGAACAGCGGAAAGAGGACAAAGAGTAGACATGCTGTTGAAGCTCTTTGTTCCACTTGGAACCCAAGGAAACTTACAATAATAATAATAATGCCAGCATAACCAGTACGTTGATTATGCTTATATTTGGGAATAAGCCAGGTCACAGATTCACACCTTGTCATGATGCATATACTTTATCATTCCACTATATTGGGGCATGTAAACTGTAAGATTTCATCAGGAAAACTCGATGAATTTAATGAAATGAATGAATTCAATTGCATTTATGAATCATTTTGTTGGGATGCCACCTGAAGTTGAAAGTGTGGCTGTGAGGAAGTATTGACTCAGGAAATGAGTTTGAGGTCGTTTTATGGGTGTTATGTAGTTGGACAGCAGATAACTTTTGACATTTTTAGAATGCCTAATCACTTGTACTTATACAATTTGCGACGTAAGCAACTTGCTCCAATGCACTTTCACTTTATTTGATTGAACAAAGTGAACCGGTTTTAAACAGGCGAATGAGTTGGAACTCTGATGGTCACTTCAATAAACTGGCAGAACTGTAGGAAATAAGAATTTTCGAAAAACACTCCGAGTCAAGCTGAAATGTAAATTTGATTTTCAGGCAACTGATTTTCCCTTTTTCACCTCCCTTTCCATAAACATAATACTAAGACTTTCTCGAAAATTGTGCATTTATAGCATTTTTTCCATTGTGTCATTGAATATGATATGAAGCTTATGAACAAAATGTACATCATGTATTAACTTCACATGTATTCTCCACATGTACACAAAATGTCACACCCATTAGTAGATTATAAGATAATTATCAAGTAATTTACAGGCTTTCATTGTCGTGTTTTATCCACTACTGAAGGAAGAATAACTTGGTTGTGTAGCCTGAAATATTAGCACAGTAAATGTAGAGATAGATGTTATTTTTACACATGGTGTTTATGAATATAAGATTTCACTACATGTCTTTTGTGTATGTTAAGAGTATTTTGAATATCCTTTTTCTTCAGGACAGATATGCTGCAGGGTGTCCTAACTTCTATCAATAGTCCTTTTATTCTAAAGAAGCGAAAACTAAACATCATTTTCAGAGCAGACAATTGCAAATAGATGCAACTTATCAAGTCACCACACTGGATAAAAACACACAAAAGCAGAGGATAAATTCTTAGAAACTATAATAAATGAAAATATATGAGTCAGAATAATTGCGTGAATGATAATGACAATTTAAGGAGTATAAGCAGTGAATGCATCTGCGCCGATTTCGAGCAACTTCACCACGTTTCTTCCACCCATGTTTCTTAGCCTCCCACGGAAGTGAACGAGACAGCCGTCACTTCCTTATGCAGCTAAACCAATGGTCAGTAACTTTGTGGCTTGATGTAATATAATGGCTTGACCACACATAACTACTTTGCAACCTGTTTCAAACTCAACTAACATTGCTCAGTTTTGGTATAAATGACACCTTATTCCATGAAGGTTTAATTTCTCATTGATTGAGTTGACGTACTTACCTACGACTCAACGCCTGACCTCAATATTACTCACTGCATTACACCACGTAACACAGGAGAAACCTACGATCAAAAATAGCTGGCCTCTTCATGTCTTCCGTGTCTTAAAGTCACAAAAGAGGACAAAGGAAACTGCATCGCAGTACATGCATCTTTGACCGATAGCTGGATATCACGTCTGCGCCACAGATTAAGTCAGCAAATGCCATATAAACCTCTTTTATCTGTACTTAGAATCCGTTAAGACTCAGTCCATTAGAGCTGAATCAGCTTCTCAAATAAGTAAGATAGTCAACGGATTTAATCATTTCGCTCCATATCCTTAAACTAGAAGTAAGAGCAGACGAGTCCTGCAACACTATCGGCCTGCTGCTAAGTTAATTTAACATTTGACCCATATGCATTGTATTCTTGAGATTCTGATTTCCCCTCACTTTATCCCTTAATAAGAACGCAGTTTTTAACTGGAATTCCTTTTTCAGGTTAATTGGATGTCATCGAGAAGTACTTTGCAAATGACTTCTTCTGATTATCATGAATGTGTCACCTGAGTAAGGTATCCGAGTTTGCGATAATATTAGTAAAATTTTGGCTTCTAGTCATCTCATACCAGCTTCGACAGTCACCGTATGAGTCATGCTATTTTATTGTGGTTTCTTTCGTTTAATTGTTGAATCCAGAGTATGTTATAGGGCATAAATCCGTGAGGTCCATTTAACTTGAAAATAGTATTTTTGTATGTTCTGCAAGGTGTTCATTAGTCTCAAATGGCTCTTGTATGGTTTCTTTATTCAACTTTTCTTCTATCCGGATATATAGTCATTTGACATAAAATATTATCATATTATCTTCAGAAACAGAAATGACATTGTGACAGAATGATTATATGACTTTGTTATATATCTTTATGTTCCACAGAGTCATTTGGATCCGTTTTACGTTGGTGTTTAGAGTAATTGAGCGTTTGATCGAACAGAAATATCTGGTTTTTGCAGTTTGGATGTACAGTGAAACTGAATGGAAACGAATTCGTTAGATTTCATTTTCCCCTAATCTGTCTTTGTTATTTCTCCGAATTTCATGAGCTCACTAAAGGTCGTTTTCAAACAAATCTCCAATGCTTGTTAGTATTTGTCCTGAATTTTTGGTGTATATTATTTCTGAAAACGTCTACAGCTTTATTAGAGCGGTTTACTTTCTCTGTGACTATAGTGATTCCTCCTTTGCCAACTGTTATTGTAATGATTTTTTTTATCTCTTTAAATCTTTCTGGGATGTATTGTTCCTGAGGACTAAGTTAGGTACTCTGGGTGTAGTAGCCTAAAATATTTATTGTTGGTCGTCATCAAACTTCATAACTTGAGCAATAATTCGAAGGCAGCTAATAAACCTGTTTTGTCGTGTAACAAGTGTCGCCATGCAACCTATTTTTAAAGAGTTTCATTGAGCTTTTCAGAATTTGTTTTAATAAATCCATTACTAAATCATCCATTGTTTTCTCAGTTAGTTGTTTCTCTGAGGCGACTGAGTATTTTTTTCACTCTGTTCTCTCCTTGACATATCCACCACTGATGGATGCCCTTTTTCAAAGTCGCCAGAGTGTAAGTGAGTTGATAGGGGCTTACAAACGACAACTAAAAGTACTCAGAATAATCTTCTGATGAAACTTTTAATCTGCAGATAAAGAAACTTCTTCCTATCCTATCTTATGTTAGTATACTGCTTCAATCTCTTAGCAGTAAAATATCTTCAAAAAAAATTGTCTTCATAATTATTAGTGCACTGGGTCCTTATAAAAATGAAATAATTAGCGATATTCCTTCTTCTTTCTTTGAATAGAAATAGTTGAATGACTGTGACCGAATAACTAATAGCTTCCTACCATCCTTTCATGCACTGGTTTGAAGAGACAGTATGCTAATTAAATCAGGGAATTCAACCTTATTGGATGGTTTTTACTTTCAATATTAATAATTAATATTAGCCAGAGAATACACCCAGCTGGGTAATGTACCATTTCCATTTGTTATAGAGGAAAATTATGTATGTATATATATATATATATATAAATTCTTTGGAAATAGGCTTCCTAAGAAAAGTTTATACTGTGGAATGATGTATTCTGGTAATACATGAACGAATTTTATGACATAGATAATAAAATATCTAGACATCAGTTTTATTTAGGATAACTAAATACATTCGGGTTTGTAGTCTGACAATAAACTAACTCATATTGACCTAGCTGCTTAAACGAAGACCTTGGAAATAGCAGATCAACCTGCAAGATCAGTATATCTACTTTGAATAAGATATTCAGATTAAGATGATATTGACTGAATTGAGATTTACGTGTTTTAGCATTAAAACTGAAAGGTTATGTAACAACTTAAGTAACACTGATATCTCATTCACTGTCTAGACAAAATACAGAGTAGAAGATCTGAGATGTAGTTACAGATTTCCTTACCTTCAACCTCTTTTCTTCTCAAGATTGGTTTGTAGGGATTTGACTGGTTTCAAGTCAGATCACGAAATGACATCAGTGAGAGAACGCTTGAAAACCAGGGGAAACTGGATAGTCCTAGTTTGGGGATCCTCAGCACTACACTTTTATTAACCCTCAGGATATAATAATGGTGACGGAAATGTGACAGCTTTTGCACTAGTGCTTAACTATGCCAGTCTAATTTCATCCTGGTTCAGGACCATATGATAAATATGTATCTTATGATAAGAAATCAATCAGTCATATTTAAAATCCTAAAAAGAATTGTGCCATAAAATTTCATTTCACTGTCATTTATGTTTGTATAAATTTGGTGATTAGGCTGACGTCAGTAAATCAGCAAGTCCAGTCAGAAAGGTGCTGGAAAGTTTGAATAGTCATACATTTGTCTGATAAAGAAATGACATGAAATGATCGTAATTCACACTACGAGATTTGATTTCCTGGAAACTTTAGTGCAGAGAATTTCGGCTGACAGGTATTGTTTGGAGTTGCGCCTACATTAATGACTTGAATATACACTAAGAATGTTAAAGATTGCTTAACCGTAACGTACGACAACTATAGTTTTCAGATAATAGTGACATAAAACCAAGGCTAGTCATATAAAGGCTTGCTAAAAAATAAGTGAGACTATTTACTCCTCAAAACATTTTTGTTGTGGATGTGTAAACAGCTTGACTGACAACAATTTTTGAATTTTAATAATTATTTGCGAGATATCATGACATGTTTCAATACTGAAGTTTGGAATGCGCATGTCTTACTGAACTTTGAAACTCACTTATACTATCCATTTTCATCATCACTTTTTCTACCAGTAACGTTCTTTTTCCTCTTCTTCAAACCCCAGCTTAACTTATGTACGGTTTTGCAAACATCATCACAGGATTAAAAAAAAAAGCCATCTTGATACCCTAATATGAGATTAGATTCGCGAAAATACCCCTGCAGGACTCATTCAGGATTACATCACTGACATTAACTTAGGATATTACACATTAGTTGTGTCCAAATACTGCATCACACAGGATTCATTATAATTAAACTTTAAGCAAAGTCATATTTTTTTATACGAAAGATTCAGTTCAACTTTATTAGTGGATTATCTCTTGGGTTGAACTTTGAATTAAAAATTTATTACTCTCTCTGGTCTAACCATTAAACACTAAAAGTTATTCATAAGTCTATTTTCATGAATTAAGTTGCAGTAGCTTAATTTGGAATAAAACAGATGAATACTTATTACTTAGGACTTTCCTGTTTTTGTGATTTTGTACCATTTCTCCATATTATCATTCCCTTACTAATAGATGATTTCAACTGGAGTAGAATAAATTGAATGAATAGTTAGTCGCTTTTCTAATTTATGAACGCATTATCTTCTCTGAAGAGATCACATATATCTCCGTATTTTAGACCTACTTAGGTATACTAATGCCTCAGCTTCAAATATTATTGACACCAACCAGTTTTGTCTCAACAATCAAATAACCATGAATTCAGTGAGTTCATTTTTCATCCTATAATGATAATTCACTGACGTTAGATAGTCGGAGACCATGAGTATGATTTTAGTAAATTTATCCGAGTGTAACATTGGGCTTCAACAACACATCTCCACTTTCTTCTATGTTCTGCCCCCCTCCTCCTCAACTGGCTAGCTCCACGATTGCACACAATCTCTCATCTCCTCCTTGACACACGTCTCCTCCATGTCACCCTCACACCGAAGACACACTCGTCGCTTACCATTTGCATTCCCTTAAGCAATGGCCTAGATGGCGCAGGATTTCATTCGATGGCCTCTCCAGCATATGCCTCATTCATCTTCACTTCCTCCTACATATTTCTTGAGTGATCGACACTTCGTTGGTTTGTGCTTGACCAGACTTTCTTCTTATCAGTTCCGACTGACCGGCCAGCCATTTGATCTTCAGTATGGAGCCAGTGAAGGCAACTGTTGATGAATTCATGCAGTGGCGTGTTGGAAATCTTTTTCGTAACACGCAGTGCAAGATTCTCACCGGTATAGAAGAAGTGACTTGACATTGGTGTTGAAAATGCAAATCTTCTTCTTGATGCTGAACTCAGATTTCAGACTGATTTCAGATTGACTGAGGTGTACACTGACTTTCCGATTCTGACTGGCTTTGACATCTTCATCCATTGCAATTGCCTGTGGTCGAAACGAGGCTTCCTGGATGATTAAAAGCAGAAAGTAAACTCTGTTAAATCTCTCATGTTTACGCTGATGTTTGCTTGTTGTGGTTGGCTGTTTGATTGGTTTGTTGGTTATCTTCACCACCTCCGTCTTATCTATGTGTCACCTGGAGTCCAGCAGTCGCTGCCAGCTTCTTCAGTCAGTTTGTTGCTTTCTGCCTGCCTGTATGGCTTGGAGTTTGTGTGACAGTGAACACAAATCATCTGCGAAATCCAGATCTTCTAGATGGAGTCTATTTGTCAGTCCAACGTGATTTTTGTTTTCTATCTCTCTCTCGCTGTGTCCAGTGTGACACGTAATGCAGTACACCACAACTGGGGATATCATCAGTGATACTGGGAAGACTGCCTAGTCTTACTCCTGTATTCACTTCGAATGCATCGCTGAGTTTCACGCTGTGCATCGCCTGACACGTGGCATTGTCATCTAGACAGCCAGTTGTCGAATGAGGTTGATGAAGACTTGTGCAGTCGGTGCACGCCATAGTGTCGAAGTAGTTTCCGAATTACTTCTCCGTCAACACCGTCTGGTGAAGGCCTTCTGGAAGTCGGTTCAGTTGAG
The DNA here is from genome assembly GCA_944472155.2 of Trichobilharzia szidati. Classification (NCBI taxonomy): domain Eukaryota; kingdom Metazoa; phylum Platyhelminthes; class Trematoda; order Strigeidida; family Schistosomatidae; genus Trichobilharzia; species Trichobilharzia szidati. The sequence continues at coordinate 116,143,407 of OX235279.1, forward strand.
GAAGAGAGAGAGGGGTTTGACTGCTACTCTGTGCATAGTTCTGTGATGATGATGCGTGGAGTTTCAATTCGATCAGCAGATGATTTCCCCTTCCTGAATCCAGCTCGTTCAGTTTGGAGGGAGCGAACGGGGTTATGCATGCAGTGCATCTTTTATTCTCTCCAGGATGATGCGACACATTATTTCACTTGGCGTGGAGAAGAGCATTATTCCACGACACTTCTTCCATAGTGAGGTGTAAGTCGCTCTTTTTTGGCAAGTTGACAAGGTAGCCAGCCTCTCTTCCAAGCGATGGTCACCTTTCGCTCTTTCCAAACCTTTTGCAGTGAAGGCGTGAACATGTCTACTGCAGTCTCTGGGTCTGTTCTCAGTGCTTCGGGTGATGGGGAATCGCGTCCAGTTCTGCTGCCTTCCCGGCTAGCCTTCAGTAGCTCGACTGCACTCAAGATTACTGTGTTTGTCGTAGGATCGGTGTCCAATGAAATTGATGTGTGTGTTGTTCTTGGTATTTCTGCTTCACTTCTCGACTGTGTCGAACAGGCTGCTTCTCGAAATTCTTGAGCTTTATTGAGATGAAATATGTGTGCTTTTGGTGTACCTTTCGGGTGAAATCCATGTCGCCGGCCTTGTGTATGTCCTTGTGTTTCTTCACACTGCCTTTGAAAACCAAATGATTGAAGACACAGCAGTCTTTGAAGTGTTCTGCATTCTCATTCATCTCCCCTGAGAAGAGCCTCTCGACACATGATGAGTTCTCTTTCTGTATCGCCTGCCCCCAGTTTGGCTCGCATTCATATCGCCTCTAAGGATTTCGATGTCTTCATTCGCAGATGTTGTCCATTACTGTACGCAGTTGTCTGCAGACATCTTACTTCTTCCCTTGTTACGATTTGTTTGTATCATTGCATGATAATTGTGACCTTCCTTCCTTCCTTCCTTTTGAGATGAGTGTTGCTGTCATAATCCTGTGGGAGGCGATCGGTTCTCACTGCATCATGGCTTTGATTGACGCTAGTGACATCAAGATAGCCACTCACTGCCTCAGTGTGCTGTTGGTTGTCTTCTGTGTGACCAGACAGAAGTAGATTATTGACTCTCCAGTTGATAATTTTGACAGTCCGTATCCATTCCACTTGCTTTCACAGATTTCGAGCACTTCTATGCCATGTATTCTCATTTACTGGCTACCTGGGTAGTCTTTCCAGCCAGCCTCATACATTATTCGCACATTCCACGTCCTTATTCTTATTTCTGTTTTCACCAATTGGAGTCATATCGGCTGGCTGACAGGGTTTCAGAAGGCATTCACCAGCCCGCTATGTCGTTTCGCCTCCGCAATTGCAGAGAGGAATAGGATTGTTATTTGAATTTTTTGAATTTTAAATGTATTTGCTTTGCGTTTAATTTTTTCTAGCAGTTTGATAGCTTTTGTTGTGTAGTTTTGCTAGCCTCGCACCTAACTCTTCCTCTTTACTAGGTCTTGTAACCGGCTAAAAGACTAGAAAGCTAGTTACCTAGGTATGGTTTGAGTAGGATCTACCGTACTTATATTCAATGTATGTCGTTAATTATTAGCAAGGAGTATTTACACACCTGAAGAAACCGAAATTTTTTGAATGAATAAGAATCCGTCCCGTAGTGCTGCTCTTAGAAGTGTTACTGTTCAGCTATTCTTGAGGTGATTGACCTCCAGTATAACTTTAACTGATGCTGTATGCTTGCAGTTGATAAGTTAGGAGCTGTGCAATAGCAGCTTAACTAGATGTGTTAGCAAATTACGAATCTGATTGGTAGTGTACACACACCACTAAGAAATAGACATCTGAGTTTGGTTACTCCCTAGTGATCAATTAATGGTTATATACTATTTGCTATGCTATTAAGATTAATTCATATGTATTATTAGTGTTACTATTTGACCACGTTTCATATTTCTGCATGTTTCTTGCCGCCTTTCTTTTATGCTCACGTGCAATATGTCAATAGGATAAAGCTTTTGCTTCCTCATTTTCGTAAAAGTTGAAGTATTATCGAATCTCATGCCCTTCATTGTATTATTGAACTAGTTAATCTGTCTGCAAAGTTATGATATATAACTTCAGGTTAATTTAGTAATATTTACACCGTTTCATGGATCGAACAAAAACTTGCATGTTAATCTTTCGAGGTGCGCACTAGGCGTATGACAGGGATGTCACTAACATTATTTTCTGTTATAACTGCTAGATTAATATAGGGTAGAATATAAGACAGTGCGTCGGTGGCACAGCGGTTAGGACGCTCGCCGACCATGCACATGGTCCGGGGTTCGGTCCCCGGCCGACGCACTCCTTTACCTCGTTAAACCAGAAATGATGCTGGTGAAGAGAAAAGGTTGGGCATGAGGCTAGCAACCCCATCCCGTAAAAATAAACACTGCTATAGAAACTTCAAGCCACTAGCTTGAAGCCCTATGTTCCACCGGGGAACGTGAAGGAAATTTAAAAAAATAAAACTTGATTCAAAATAATTCAATAACACAATTAGTCACCTATGAAATAAATAAATAAATAATATCACAGGATTTTATATTAACTACTTTGAGAAGTATGCTATTCTAGTGCATGTATTTTCTTTATACAGATAAACATAAGCTTGAATAACGATAAGAAATTAGTCGCTTCACCACTACCGATGACTAAATGTCGAAACAAATGTAAAATTTTGCGCTTTACTGATAATTCACTGATAATTTTAATGATGATTCAACGACGAGGAGACCTATGAGTGAAATCACGCGCCAGATAAGTTCTTCAGTGGAGCCGAAATTGCAAACGACGAGTTGAGAGTCTAGGGGTGACAGAGTGGTGATCGTGTGAGAGGATGAAATCTTATGAGCAGTCGTAGAGCCGGTTAAAATGGACTGCACAGAACTACACAGGATGTTGTTCAAGCCCTATGTGCCGCCAGGAAATCATAGGAATAAAACAATATGTTTACTACTATACAACATTACCAAATTTCATTTTTCAAATGAAATCAAAAAGATGAGAAAATCCCTGCTCATTTCAGTAATCAAAATACAAGCGAATTAAATTGCGATTTTGAGCGTGACCAGAGAAGTCCATTGCTATTAAGCAAAATAAGGTAATTCAGTAAAGGCTACACAGCACAGTTTGAAAAAAAACTCACAAAATTCAAAAATCGTAGACGAGCGATTAGTAGATTAATCAGCTTTGTACCCTTTTTTAAAGAGAGTCAACCTTCTGAAGTATACACGAGAGAAGACTACTCTATTATTATTACTATTATTACAACTATTGCTACAAGTTTACAGTCACTTTAATTCATCCAGGAAAACGCAATGAAGATTAGCGAACAGTATATCAGTAGAGTCAGACAACAAGTATCTATTTCCTAGGCACAATATTAGCAAATTTTCCGTTGTGTAGATAAATAAAAATAACAGAGTACATGTGCGCTGACTGAAAACAACTGCTAACTAATGAGATTCTGTACACAACGAGCGTAGAAATTTTGAGATATGACAAAAATATATCAGATGGTATATGCTGACAGGAGTTTAAATAATATTGTGTACATACAGGTATGTTTATATATGCGCATTTATATGTTTTGATTCCTGAGTATTTATCGAGTTTATTAAACAACCATCTGGCGACTATTTCATCTGACAGCCAGTCTACTTTTCTTTTTTTTTACTAGAAATCATTTCGGCGGATATAATTATCACCGTTCAGTAGTCCACAAATCCCGTATTTTTGGACTTAAGAACATGAAAAGTAGTTTAAACGTGTTATCATCATCCCAGAAAGATTACTGGTTCTACACTTACACTAATTATTGGTTAAAGCATAAATAAAATTTTAGGAGAAGTAAAAAATCAAATTAGAAGTCTAACATAAAATTTAAAAATTAGATAGTTGCTATTTTGTGATATCCATTGGAATAAAAGTCTTGTGTTTAAGGCGTGGAGTAGAATTTTACGCCTAGAGATTACGAACAGCACGACGGTAATAATTGCAATTACACGGCATCCCTAATCATCACTAACTTAGAATCTGTATCCCCAAACATCTGACTTGGTTTTATGAAATGCAGTTTCTCGTGAAATGGATTGTCAAATGTTTCTAGACAACACAAAATATTACACCAGGTTTAATATATGTTATTTTAATGTAGCAGAAGAAACAGAGTTCCCCATATGAAGTGCTAAGCTATGGAAAAATGAAGTGCATCATAGATGTTTAACAATGTTGTAGGAACCTCCGTTGGTGCACACATAGCTTCAAACGGCACTGGACTCAATGGTCTGTATGCAAACATTTTACTATCAGGTCACTGATGTGCACTCAGTCAGTTATCGTTTCTAGCTTGTGTAATATTTCTGCACAGTGTAGCCTCAATATCACATTATCGGGCAACAACCTCCCTCGTATACAACAATACCAAATGCTGCTGTCACTGAATAATTTAAAATGTGGACAAAATTTCAACATTAAGCCTGTAGTTATACTTAACAAAAAAGCTGGCTGAATTTCATAACAAGCATTTAAATAACTTTGTTAATCAGCATGTTAAATTCTATTTGAATACAACTTAATCAGTGTTATTGGTAATTGAAAGGTGGTTAAACACATTTATCTCGTTTTCATACTGCTGACTGCTTATTGTTTTCATCATTACTTACAAAGGCTTTCGTAAACTGACATTTTAAATTTACTGAACCCCCCCAGAAGTACACGGTTTCATTGGACACTTGAATGCATGCAAATTATGAGAAACTGGAAGGCTAGCGTTTAAGACAGTACGCAGTAGTACACTAGTGTAAATAATGCAATAAATTAAAAAGTGTCCTTTTGGGATTAATCAAAACGTCTAATTCAGAGTAAGGTAATACAAACAAACGTTACATATTACAGTAGATAGAATATTTGTTACTTCTCCTAACTTCTAGTTAAGTGAAGTTAAGTGTTTATCGTTGCAGAAATCAAGTTGCTCAGTTTTATTTAGAAGTTTTACTGAAAATAAATTTAGGAAACATCTTTGAACGTGAAAAATGTTTACATTTATACTAAATTTGATCGTCAAATACTAAAACTAACTTGACTTTTTGTTTAGCAGACATTTTTCCACATTGTATTCACTTACTAATGTACACCAGTTAGTGTATGCACAGTTTTTCAGCTTATAATCAGTAACCAAAAGCATATTATATTCAACATCAGTCCAACTTTGTTAAATTTGAATGTCTTTGGTTTGATAGATAATAAACGGAGACGAACTTCATACCAAAATAGATTGTGAACATTGTGGTGGAGTACTACCTCATACTAAATCATTTTATGTGATCAAGTATACAGAAGAGCATTATTATTTACTCGAATATGTTTTAAAAACATACTATTTCTCTTATTGAATCGTAGTTAGACATGTCATTCCACTTTCACACACTGAGGAATGATTTACAATCTGTTAATTTTTTGGAAAGCTAGTAATGCGAGTTTTTAAATCAGTCCTCAATAGTTAAAATAAGGTAACCCATTTCGAGCCAGCAAACTAGAGCTATTTTGGTGTGGGACTCTGTTTTAGAAAAGAAAAGCTAACCGCTATTCAAAATATGCATGAAAAGATGTGGTGAGCATGTATGAAGGTGGTGGAACAGGAAAAAGCCAGTAACATCCCCTGATTAACATAACAACATTTGATGTCAAATCTTACTTTATCCACGAAAATATTCCATTAGAAAAGTAAAACCACCTTCACTATCCTACCAACTATCACACTCCAGAAGTGAGTGATCAGTTTCTTAAATATGATTGCTATTATTTATCATATAATATTATTAGGGGAAATCGGAAGTATTCAGTATCAGTTAGGAGTAACTCGCGAAAGTTAGTGAAAAATTTCAATTGGGTTCATTTGTGGACATCTAGAGGCTTGTATATATTCGAAGAATATTAAAAAATTTCAAGACTGAACTAGTACTATGAACCAATAATTCCAGCAAAATCAGCATGACTCGTTAAGTTACTGTATAAGACCAGTTCTGTAAAGAGCTGGCACTGATATCAGGTGCCCACAGAAACTACTAAAGACTTACACTGAGTACTTCATATAAAATGAAGCAAAGATCAAACGGTATTTATGGTGCGTAGACAATGTCTACATGTATATAAGTGAACGAGTAAATAAACTGAATGGAGAAACGGAGAGAAAGCATCGAAACCCTCATGAATAACTGATGAATAAAACGTAACATTTCACCCGCAGAACACACGCTGATGGTGTGTTCGTTGTGAAGTCAGACAGTTTCTATGATCATCCTAGGCATTTAAATGCAGTGATAGAATGAAAAAACTTTACTTCAGATTTATCGGGTTACAAAATGGATGGATAAAGTGAAGAGAAAAATTTTGATCATTTTGATTCCGGCATCTATAGAATTCAACGTCATGGAGTAACAGACCAAGAGACTCAGATGTTTAAGAGTGGTGACGCTGTGGTGAAAGATGGTCGCTAGCCAATTGGTTGACAGTAATTGAGGTCAAAGGTCAAGGTTGTCAGGCGGATACAGTTAACATGTAGTTGAATTGACACAGCCACAAGATATGCAAGGTTAACCTTGCGAGAGAAACAACCAATCAACAGGCTGTATTTTCTACTAACATTGACCTACAATAATGTACATGAAAATCTATAAATACGTGTTGATTTTCCTAAATAAACGATCTGTTGCCTGGCCCTTGTCTTCTGTTGTTACATTTGGTGTCGCTGCCTACCGACAAATGGAAAGCCTATGCCCTGCAGTTTTTGATGGAGACATATGGATCTTCGGGCAGGACTTCGAGGCTTCTTCGCAGTTGAGTGGCGTTCAAGATCTGTCAGCGATGAGGCTGCTACTTGGGACGCTGCTGGGAGGTCGGGAGAATGCAGCATATGGAAGTGTGAGGCGAAATACCTACGAATGTGTGACAGGGTCAGGCAAACAGTTTCCAAAGTGGGAAGGACCATATATGGTCACGTTGAGATGGGGTTACGCAGACACAATCGCAATGGTAAACACAGAGAAACAAGTGAACATCCGCAAGCGCCAAGATTTCAGACAGCAAGACAAAAGAGAAAAGCCCCAAGAACCGAGAAGACCGAAGCAACTTCAGTCGCAAGTCTTTGACGGGGGGACGAGTGTGGTGAAAGATGGTCGCTAGCCAAATTGGTTGACAGTAATTGAGGTCAAAGGTCAAGGTTGTCAGGCGGATACAGTTAACATGTAGTTGAATTGACACAGCCACAAGATATGCAAGGTTAACCTTGCGAGAGAAACAACCAATCAACAGGCTGTATTTTCTACTAACATTGACCTACAATAATGTACATGAAAATCTATAAATACGTGTTGATTTTCCTAAATAAACGATCTGTTGCCTGGCCCTTGTCTTCTGTTGTTACAACGCCACTACCACTGAAGTTATAAGACCAAAGACGTAAAATAGGATTCATTTACCACCGATATAGAAAACATAAAGCTTTTGATTAGTGTAAGTATCACTATGTACGAAAATATGGATTTGTAGAGATCGAAATTGAAGAGCAGGTGTAAAATTCAGTTTATAGGTAATAGTCTATTAGTCTGTGCATGCGTAATTAATCTTGCATAAAGTGAATCATAGTTTCACATCAAAAACTAGTTCTAAATTAGGAATATCTTATTTGATTGCAATCTCAGTACCTTAATGTTTTACTTACATTTCAAATCAACTTATTACGACTTATTTTACCTCGGACATTAGCATACAAACAAAACTACCCTAAATTATGTTGTCTAAGAAGTTCATATTAACTCCAATTGTAGGCATTACTTAGCTCTGAAATTATTTTGAAGTAATTAGATCCATATTTCATGCTAGTGTCTGTGAATTATATTAATCTATTGAAACCACTGACTTGGGGTAAATTAAGTTGAACGTTATCATTTCAAGTGTATCGACTAGATGAAAAAATGAAACAGCAGCATACTCAGGAGAGGACCATACGTTATTCAGTCCAGTTTTATTCAATTAGAGCATTAAAAAAATTTGAGCTCATGCTTACTGTTCTGTCGTCGCGAAGTTAATGAATATGTTTATGTGTGAATTTTCTACTGATTGCAGTACTACTTAAACGGATTAACTTATAAAATTCTTTTTCAAGGTTAGAATACAAAAACAAAATCAAAAGACTATACAAAAGGCAAACAGCTTATTGATCTCTTTCTTACAATAAATACAAGATTTGTTTTTTAGGCAAGCTAATTATAGTGTTTTTTATTTACCTTTATGAAAATTTTGGCCATACCTACTCATAGTACTCAAAAGACAGACATTTTCCACATTGGCTTCAAACTGCTTTTGTGGTCACATATTTGAATAACTCCCAATGATATAACAGCCTTAAAGACATTTGGTGAATTTCTTCACGTTCATCATGCTGCGAAAGATTAAATAAGCAGTTTATTCGACTGCTCTGATCAATGACAGCAGTTCGAATCCCTGACACGAAGATTGGATTTAAGATTTCCCACCAAGTGTCTTAAACCACTTGATATCAGTTCAGAAGTAATTAGGTTTCTCCGCTCGGTCGTCACATTATGAACCTGACCAGAAATATTAATCTCTATCATATCTAAATATTAATCCACAGCTGGGCACATAACTTTAATCTTTTGCGTTCCGAGTGTAACATATGGCTTCAAGCTTGAGCTTTGAAGTTTAGTAGCAGTGGTGAAGTTACCAGTCTCATGTCCAATATTTCCACTTCACCAGGCTTACTACTAGCTAAGCCACCTTTAGGAGTTCCTTAGTTAAGGACCAAACTCTGGACAACGTTTGTGGCTGACGAATATTCTACCATTAAAGTAACTACTTCCAGTGGGATTCCACTAAGATTTCGGTTACTGTTAGGTAGTCAGGGGCCGTTGGGAGCGAAAGCCCAAACTTGATAAAACCAAAACTGACTACTTGGCAATGTTTTTATTTAGGCTATAGGAGTTGTCGGGATTTTGAACTAATTACAATTTTTATATCATCGTCACGAACTAACATCTTTTGGAGTGATCATTGAGAACCAGCGAGCACTGGATAGCTATTCCGTTCTACTCTGGGGCTCTTCAGCATTGCATACCCACTACCCCGCCAGGAATCGAAGCTGGGATCTTCAGTTTATGAGAACAAACACATTTACTATTTATCCTCTTGAGATGGAACACAATGACCTCTGAATTCTAACTTTGTCAATATTTGATGTAGTACTGCCACCACCAGTGATTTCGAAGGGTATACACTTCACCTTGACATGGTGGGCACCACTGATCATGATTTCCCACTGCAGCCTGAGGAAATCCATCAGTGAGCTGGAGGTTGATATTCAGACTATAGGAGTCCCAGAATAGGATGGGACAGTACTCCCTGGTTTTTAATAACCCTTCTGACTGATGTTGGTTCGTGACGAATATCTAACAGTTGTTATGTTTTTATCCCACAAATTAATTCCATTACATCCATTCTGACAGATGCTGTCACAACATTTTATTTCCCAAGCGTTTAATACATTGCATTATTAAATGTTCTCATCGGTATCTTCCATTTTTAAGTAATCGAATATTAGAAATACTATATAGACTATTTTATCAAGAAGTTTTAAGATAATTTGATGTTGTACTCAATTTGTAAACATTTGAATAAAAAATTCTGAATGTATTCTTCCACAAACTTACTTATGTGAAATCCAGTAGACAGTCGCTGACATAAAAGTTTACAGTTGTTATCAATGGAAATATTTACAGAAATATTCCGAAATTAAATGAAAATGTAATTCATATAAACTATCTGTGTTCCAGATTATGTCCAATTTGTCTGCACAGATTTAATTTCTATGTTAACACAGGAAGCAGTGTGTTCTTAGCGTTGACGGATAATTGTCCTTGGTTTCTGATTGGCTACTTCAATTTCTCCTCAGAGAATTCTTCTGTAAGAATGGTCATTTTTGATTGGTCATCAAAAAAAGAATACGAAAAACATATTAGCATAAGCTATGAAAGCTTTTCTTAAAATTTGCATATTCGCATAATATTTTAATCGACTAAAAAGAGTCGAATTAGCATTATATCAATAATTCGTTTATATTAATTGCGCGCTTTAATTTCCAAATAGTAATAATTTCATATGGGAATCGCCTGCATTAATTCTTGCTGCTGTGTTCTGTAAACTTTAATAAATTCACCAAGTGATTATCTAGTGGTTCTAAAGAAGCTTACATGGTAATCTTTCTCAACTGCCCTCTGAGAACACAGCTGTTATTTTTTAAGTCACCTATTTGACTCTTTCGTAGTAATGTTTAACAACAATGGATGCTAATGGCGAAGAATTTCCTTTTTTATTTAGACGCGTTGCAAAACTCACTGAAATTCTTTAATACGATCTTATGCGTGAAACGCATTTCAATCTACAATTCTGTTATATGCTATCACTAATTCTGGAATAAGAAAAGAAATACTTACGAGTGTCTCTACACTGATTTAATGCGGAACAACTTGTGCAAAATATTATTAAAAATGTAGGTGTATAATCTTATTACTTTATAAAGTCCCTTCAGATATTTTAAAATACATGTTACATCAAAATTTCAGCGTTTACATTTTATACGGCTGGAAAACAGAACGTAATTAAAACAATGTTGTTCTCAGTTTGGTCTCTCGTAGGCTTTACTTTAATATACATAGCTGTACATAAAGAGTTTAATCAATGGTAGTTGGAAATACAGCAGTAGTGACAACTACAACAATTACAGCGATAATAAAAGTAGGGGTGGTGAGAAGTGACAAGAATAATAAAGATAGCGGGATAATTTAAACATGTCAGTAATAAAATTAGGTCAAAATTTTATATAAATGGGGAGTTACGTAGTGTGAAAGATCAAGTTAATAAACAATAATCGTTCAAATAAAAAATAATAGGAGCATGAAATTGGTGAAAGGTTTCAACTGGTTTACTAGATTTACCCAGACCGGAGGGAACGGAAGAAAGGTAGAATAAACTTCCTTTTAATTAAAAGGCTATGCTTACTTTCCTGAATGTCTATAGCTTCAAACATGTGTAGAAGACGACCAAGGATTCCATTCAAAAAGTTCTGTGGAATACTATTAACAACCATCACAGTGCTGCTTCTGTCCCCATAATTACCAGTGTCACTTAAGCAAGACCATGAAGGGGAATGCTTAGTAATGCGCTTGTTAAGTCGCCTACATATTTCCTCTAAACAAGGTTCTCCATAGGAGTAAACAAATTGATAGAGGAAGCAGTGTAACTTCTTTATATGGCTGTAGACAGTTTTTGAAATAGTCATTGACTGGTCACGTATCCCTCTGATTGGTGCTTCATGAAGAGCACGAGCTTTAGCTGAGACAGTTATGCATCATTTAAAACCAGATGTTTTAAAAGCATGTCTGTAAAACACGTACCATTTAAAAAACCTTAAGCGTTTCTCAAATTTATTCGGCTGTCAAACTGAACAAGCTGCAATCAGTAAACAGAATTATGTGCTGACCGAATCTTAAAGTCACACAGCTTCACCATCAAAAAGACCAGTCGAATTCCTACTTTATTTTCATCAACCTTAAAAATATTCTTCTGTAGCATTAGCAATGAAGCAATTAGAGAATAGCTTCAACATCATGAAGTACCCCAAACATTTGTCAACCGCACTTAACAACTGTATAATGATTCTACATCTCCTATGATTCAGAATGGGGGGCTCACTGAAGCCTATGATATGAAGGTAGAAGTAAGAAAAAGTTGTCTGCTATTTCTGTTCTCAGTGGACTGGGTCATGTAACAGACAGTGACGAGCAAGAAGACAGAAATGAGTTGAACAGATAATAATCTAGAAGATCTGAACTTTCAAAATGATTTGTCTTATTTCACACAAACTCGAAGATCTCAGGCGAAAATCAACAAGTTGGCAGAAGAAACAGTGAAGGCTGAACTTGTCATGTACATGGAGAAGACAAATGTGATGCAGATACCTAACTAACAAAAATAAGCACCAATCACCATAAACAACAAAATTTTCAAGTTAGTCACTTCCTTCATTTATACAGGTAGCATCATTTCAACTACAGACAGCACAGGTAAGGAGGCCAAAGGCTGGATGGAAAAGCAAGACAGACACTCATTAATCTGAAATAAGTATGGAAATCAACTGGAATCAGTATTATTATGAGCAAAATTCGAATTCTTAACTCTAATGTCAAGTCAGTGAGGGGTTCTACATGGTTCAGAGAATTGGCACGAGTCACTAAAAGCATTTTGAACAAGCTACAGACTTTCATCAACAGCTGTCATTGCTCAATACTGAAGACAAGACGGTTAGAATGGAAATACAACATGGATGTCTGACAAAACCTATCGCCAAAGAAAAAGGAGATGGACTGGACATGCACTAAAAAGACCACTGAATGATATCGCTCACCATACAGTCGAGTGGCATATGAATCTGATTCGACGTGGGTGATAAGGAGGAGATAATTTTAAGAGGAAGTGTTAGTCTACGGGTGATCATGCAGCCAGTCAAAAGGGACAAGAGAGGACAGAGTGAAACACAGATGCCTAGTTGAAGCCCTATATTCTACTTGTAACCCAAGAAAATAATAGTAATATATAAATACATGGATTATTCCTAGTAACACTGACTTAGTGCGACGGTCTTCACTCTGAAATGTTTTCTGCCCGATGACTAGTCCATAACCAGCAAGATTATACGGTGACTGCTATCTGACCACTATTAACCTAAAAATTTATAGTTAGTTGTGATTAATCACCACCTTTTTTTAAGTACTGTCAACCCTATCGTTTAAATCCACTCTCATGAAAATACAGCTCACGTTGAGGAAAAAATGTTAACTTTCAAACATCTAATTTGAAAAAGCTTTTTAACTTAACCTGAAATGCCTCATGTTTTGTAAACTTGAATAAGTGATTATAAGCAAAGTAGCTTATTAAATAAATGCTTCTAAGTGTATGTCTTAAAAGCACATTTAAATAAGCTCTTAAATGACCCTCTAAAATATTTCAGTAAGATAGGCATATTTACTAGATTTAATGAATGACAATTTTTTGTAAAGTGTCTTTAAACTCAGTCGACATGAAAACATGAAAATGATTAAAAGTAATTAATACTTTCCTCCCATCCTATGCTTTAATGCCCTAATACAAGTTTATTTCAGGGTTTTCTTTTCAGCGTTTCAGAGTCATTCGAATAATTATTTTACTATAGATACAATGATTATTATTACTATTACTGTTAGTAGTATTACTGTCTTTAATTGCTACCGGTGCTACTGCCTATATTAATAATAAGTTTTGAGGGAAGCAAAGGAATAGCATTAATTACGAGCTAAATTTAGGGCATTTAGTAATGACCTAATTTCTTTTCATCATCATTTAATTTATCTACATGAATTGAAGGCATAAAAAACAAACAGACAGACAAACAAACAAAAGAAGCTGACCTTAAACACTGTATAACACAAATTGCTATTGACAATATATTTCGCTTATTTTCTCTTTCTTTCTTCAGGGTTAAGTAAATTGCTCAAATTTGAAGAAAAAAAAAACAATAATTCAAACTTGGATTCAGTAGTTTTTATTTCCCACAATAAACATAGGTTGTTTTCTTTCTTTTTGTATTATAAACCCATCTCTATTGTTCAAATCACTATTTGAGGTGAATTTAGTGAGGAAAACCACTTTTTTTCCGAGGTGCATTTGACAGATTACTTACCATTGTATTAATCAATGGTTACTATGGCACAAAAGAAAATTGATGCTTATTTGTTTGAATGAACAAGGATGTGAGATTTAATGGATTCTGAATCTAACTGAAATCATCCTATTGCGCGGTATTCAATTTCTTTTGTCAATAATTGTTATTAAAAATAATCACCCAATAGGTTAATACGGTAGGAATTACGACTAAATTGGATTTTTAATTTTCAAGTGTTGGTTTGCAGGGATTTAGTTGATTCGACGTTCGATCACGAAACAACTTCATTTGGAGAACAATGGAGCTGCTTCGTTCAGGTTAGGGAAACTTCGGCAGTTTGCAGCCGTGACCTCACCAAGAATAGGACCCAGTACCGTGGGTTTACAAAGCCAGTCCTTTAACCATTCAACCACTGGGATGGAATTCAATGTTTCATCACTTCTAGCCTCTGCCAATTCGTAATAGCTATTCTAGTGTTCATCACCATACAACTTTAGGATGAAAGTGCCTGAAGTTCTAGTCATAAGTTTTTACCAGTAGGGTCCACAAAGTTGTACTTGAAAACAGATATTCACCTACGAGATTGGCTGGCAGTAAGAAATTGACGGAAATCAGAACTGATGGACCATCATTTCCCGTCCCAGTAGCTGAATGGTTAACGGGCTCGCATTGTATACCTAAAGTAAACCCAAGGGTTTGGTCCCTAGTGCGGTTATGGATACGTACTGATAAAAGGTCGCAAACTCAAATGAAACAGCCATCTAGTACCCTTCGGTCTGCAGTGATTCTCTAACTGAAGTCATTTTGTTATCAGATTTTAGAAATTTAATTCACGGAGATAGAATCCAATATTCGCCTTAAGCTTCCCAACCTAGTAAAACAAAGCCTACCGAAAAATTATAGTGCTTCACTATCTTTGACGAGAAAATTTTGTTGAAATAAATGCAAATGTTTATTTTTTCCACTTTCCAATTTGTTATTGATTCATTAGCCGAATTTCCTAACTAAATGCATAATTATTTGTCCTAATTACAGAGGGAAATCTGTATCCTACATATCAAGTCAAAGAATAAAAAATGCATGGGCTTTTTTCACTTAACCTTCATTTAGCGTAATCACATAATTGTTTGTAGGCCAGATGCTTATGTTTACACCTACCTCCTACAAGTATCACATGGTCATTGAGTCTAACTGTTAATTCCTAAACTTTTATTTGGCCTGATTTTAGTATGACAACCTTGACTATATTTTTACCACTTTGTATACTTCGTGCAGTTATGCCTAGTATTCCCAAGAGCAAACTGCTTTTAAAGGCCAAAGTGCCTTTTCACATGTCTGTTTATATATGTTGAGATGAATGTCAATCGATGCTGTTAAATTTTGTGATTTAAGTATAAAATGCTTCCCTAGTATCCAGATACCTAAAACAACATTTGAACTTCCGAAATCTTTAGTTTCATTTTCAGACGTGAAAGAAATAGTGTCTCATCAGTACCACTAATAAGCATATTTTATTCTAGCTTTGTATTACCTATCTCCATCCAATGCAGAAAAGAGTAAGGCTTCAAAGTTCAAACTTTTAAAAGTGTCCCATGTCCTACTGCAATAAACCAACAGTTTTACAGTAACAGCTTTTTCGTACTGAAAGATGTATAAATAGTGTGATGTTACTGAAAGAATCCAACTACAATTTACGTCAATGCAATTAAAAAGATATACCTCGCAGCCTGTATGGAATTTACAGTTATCTTAGTGACTGGTGTCACCAGCTACTTCCCTGAAACTGTCTTACACTAGATGTAGGAATAATTGCTATTTGCACTTTGTTATGGTGTTGTGAATAATGAAGGCTGAAAACACATGTTGCTTACTCCTCACTTAAATGAAGTTGAGGTGAGAGCTGGCTGCTAGCCAAAGTTGGTAGACAGTAATTGACGTCAATGTTTATGTCCCCAATATTGGTGGTGAGAAAATAAGAACAAAGGCTTTGCGTAGGCGGATACAGTTAGCATATGGATGATCTGACACAGCCACAAACAGATGCAAGGTTAACTTTCTGTGAGAAACAACCATTCAAAAGACTGTATTTTCTACTAACAATAATCTACAATAATGTACATTAAAATCTATAAATATGTGTTGATTTTCCTTAATAAACGATCTGTTGCCTGGCCCTTGTCTTCTGTTGTTACAAAGTTACAACGAAAAGTTTGCTCATAAGAGAAGAATCTCAAATTTAGAAGACCAGTATGTGGGGGTCAGATTTGACTGCATTAGTAAACCAATATATTATACCTAAAACATTCGTTGCCAAAGGTAACATTATGAGATTTGATGTCGTATAGGTATTTAAAAGCGATTGGTATCAACTGAAATTTACAACCAACTGGTCAGCAAACGATCTGAATTCAAAGACTGCTTGTTGTAATATATAATACATTCCTGAAGGTGGTATTAAATTTCTACCGTTTCTGCTACCATCAAAATAAAAAGACAGGAAACACAAAAACACATTCACTAAAAACGCACTGATTTTGTTATAATTTTTTTTATTTTATTTTTATTTATTTTTTTTATTTTGATTACAGCTTGATTCCACACCGTATTTTCAGTACAAGTATGGAATTTTCAGCATGGATATAAACATGTCCTTGCAAAAAATGTTCACTTTAAAATTATTTCTCTAATCGTACTTATATATTCCAGTTTATATAAATCGAAAATTTACTAAAGATTCTGATAAACTATACTTTAGTTCATAACTGTGATGAGAGCATTATTTGTTTTCACAGATCTTAGAGGACACAATGGAATTCTTTACTTTTGTTTACTGTGTCTAACCTTACTCTTATACTTCAAAGACGCAATTACTCAACTCAAGGAGAAATAAGGTCAAAAGTAAGAAGCACCATCTATATTCTGATAACTGTTTATCTCTATTTTTGATTGTTTCTAATTTTTGATCAGTGCTTTCAATAATTCTGAATTTTTGTGGAAAATCACATAAATTCTACGTGTTTTGATTTCACTACTATCGGTATGTCTTTTTCAATATTCATTGTGCTGTATAACGTGAAACATTGACAAAAATATTAGAAATTTCACTACTAACTTTTATTAACAATCCCATTTAAATTATTTTGAGATTTAAGGCAGACTACTTTCAAGTCAATGTAAGTTACTAATCAAGGTTATTCGAAACCACAAATGAAAGTTATCAAAATCTGAACTAAATTCCAGTGTATCTTGTCACCCATCTTTTCCACAAGTCTCTTTGCAAAAACAATTATGGACTTTACCATCGGCAAAGTTATCCTTAAATCTGCTGCTAACTAAGAAAGTAATAGTTTGCATAGTATCATTAATTATTCACCCGTAAGCAGTGACAGTAAACAACTAAGTACCCTCAAACGTCGTGGTAAAAATGTCGTAGCCTGAATCTCTGTTTCTGTCGAAAGTCACTGAAAACAACTATATCAACGACTAATCTTTGCACAACAATGGAACAATATGAATGAGATGCTTCTACTGTGGCACAACAAACTAACTTCAGTGAAGTTAACTATAACGATATTCAAGTTTATATGTGCTTAAAAAGAATGAGTACTTCTAATAACATTAATTGAAATTGCCTTGGTAGGTAGATAAGCTTGTTTTCATCATAAGCAGTCCTGATATTTTTATTGAGATTTAAGTATTTTCTAAATAAAACCTTCATTCTTATTTGAATTTATGTATTTAGCAGTTGGTTTGTCTAACTGTGTGAAAACAGTCTACCAAAGACTGACAGAAGCATTTTATCTTTTTGTGACTTATCATATGAAGGTTGATGCTGTACATGGTGAAGGCTAAACTGGAAAAGGTAATGCTTTGATCAGTAGAATAAATACTTCATATTTACAGTGTTTCGATGTGTACTGTTTCCTGAATAACCAAACTACTTTAGAAAATATATGTAGCTCTGTGTTCCAGAATGCTAAAGTTCCTGCCTAGCCATCTGCAGTCTGTAAAGTTAAATATTCAGAAATCTTATAGTTCCATAAGACAATCTCTAGTGCCGTCACAGCATATGACGAAAATTAATTCATATAATTCAATCATTTTTACCACTTAGTTAGGAATTGAAAGTACAAGAGGTTTGAACGATATAAAAAAAAGATGGAAAATGTCTAATTTCTGAGGAAGCACTGCATCATCAATTTGATGACATAATACAGACACTGGAAATAAATAAAGTAACCGGAGAATTCACACTAGGTCTTCTTGTATGAAATACAAAATGTCGGTTGAGTTTATCTCCGTGATTACCAACTCATTCTGTGCTTCACTCTCCTCTTGGAAAAAACCTACTTGTGGCCTCATGGAATCAGGATGAGAGACAGGATGAATAAGATACCGTTAGGATTCTATGATCCTTCTAGATACTGGCCAAATATCACTTTCATCTGGTACCCGTATTTATGCAAGACAATTTTTTACACTGCTCAACGGAGTGAGATTTTTTCTGATATAGCTGTAATAAGTCTCATAGCGTGAACTTGTTCACTAGGAAACCGCCTTGTGTGGGTATACTAGAAATAGGGAGGTGTGATAGAAAACAAAACCAAATAAATAATTGTGTAACTTTGTTTTAAAGAAGTGACTTTTTGATTCACAACCTTAAACCTTAAAGTACGATAAACATCTTGTATTGATATGAATGAAATTCATTCACTCGTTTCTTTGTCAGATGACTGACTAAGCTAAAGAAGAGATTTAGGTGCATCACTCATTTACAATTATTTCTACAATCTGTTTGGGATAGATTTAACTGAGAAGTAAACTTAAACGTAAAGAGAAAGTAAAGAAAAACTGTAGATATCTGTGGAAATGAAAGAAAAATAGCTCAGTATTAGATGTGAAATTGTCATGCCTATTTTGTAAAGAAACGGAAGTCAGTAAATGCGACTAGACGTAGACATTTCCGAATAATCCGTCCCAATCGTCTGTCAATGTCTGTGTTTCTAACTGATACAAAATGTTTGTAATTTTCACAAAGTTTAAACCCAAATCAGGCCTACAAATAAGTTTAATAATCAGTCGCTTAATACATTTTCATTAGTATTTAACTAAGGAAAAAGAATTATGTAATTAAACTTTATTTTTATTTATCCAAAACTTATGAGATTGGTCTGACTGGTGATACTAGGATTACTGAAAATTAAAAGAAGCAACAGCTGCGAAGAAAGTAACATTCAATGAATTTATAAATTACAGTAGGACTCGTAAGTTTAATACTTTACAAACATTGTTATTTGTACACCTCTTTTAAGGTTAAATAAATACAAAATCTGGAAATGTTAACGCCAAATAAGTATTAGTTTCAATAAATATTTGATCCTTAGGTGGTGAGTGATAATCTGTTAGTGTCAATATTAACTGATTAATAATCACATATTAACATATAAACTAAAGTTATTATGGAAGAATTAATATAATTATAAACACCTAGATTGGATAGTATTGAAATGCAAGGAAACTTCGTGGAAAACAAATAAGTAAATTTAATGTATGTAAACACCAATTATCAACCCCTTCATGCATCTGATCACTGCTTTTTAACCAAACATATTCACACTCTCTTCATTCCGACACTGCTCTTTTTAACTAATTAGCCTTTTTGTCCACGTTCACATAACCGGAGGTATTAGGATGTTTCCATTATGGGTAAATTTTTATTTTGATAAAGTCTCACAGTGTTATACAGTAATGTTTACTGATGACGTTTCGAGCACAATTTATTGCTCATAATCATATCAAGGTGATGTTACAGGTATCTGTTTACATCTCTCTAAATATTTCGCAGTATAAGAAAGATCTGAAGTGAAGTTAGCAGTTATCTCCCTCCTAGTTGCTCCTTTCAGAGTACTCAACAACTGCTTTTACAATGTAGCAAGGAATACGTATGTTAGGACAGTAGGATTTGCAAACAAAAATATTCTTACGGCTTTTCTGCAAACAAACCCTAATTATCTTACCACGGCACATCAGATATCAGCTCAGAGGTTATATTCACTGGCAGTGTTCCTGAATAAACAACAAACTAAAGTATGAGGTTCTTGTATAAAACGTCCAATTAGGAAATGCTTTCTGATCAGGTAAATTCTCTCTGACGATATTATCTGTTGTGATAACTTGGTCTTCTTGATGAAGGCATTTTCGTCGGAAAATACAACAGCATAAAGCTTGAGAACTTTAAAAACGAGACTAAGTGAGTAAAGAAACATTGCTGACACCTATGTCACTTAAATTTACAAATTTGCACGTGTTGGTGTGTCAAAGTTATTGAAAGATAGAAAGTAATATATTTAATAAGTTTTACAATTTATCTTTTGCAAAGTTTATCGTCATTATTCATCTTCAGCTCTATTTTGTTCAGAGAACCCAGGTACTATTGATTTTTTATTGTTCTTGTAATGTTAACTACACTGTGAATCACTCGTTACAAATCATTCAATTAGTCAAACGTTCACTCCCTTGATCACTGCATTTTGATTTCCATTACGTTGATTACAGAATCATCCATACTAGTGATTTCAGCTGAATCCACTGGGCTAATTCCAGACTTATGAACTAAGGGTTTCTCAAGGTGTTATATAACCTTTTAGACTAACATTATTTATCATTTCTTCCATTTCCTGTCTTCTCACCCCTCTACATTTCTACTTTGAAGTGTATGTGAAGTGATCATGACTGGAGCTAAAAATTATAATGCTTACAGTTTGAATGTGATAATTTATAAAAGATTTTTTGCTATAAAATCAACAGTAAGTCATGCTAATCCATTCTCTTATAACCACATAAATTTCAGATAATTTGAAGGTGATGAGAACCTACGGAACACAGTGACATCATCTACTATACTAAATTTGGTTTGTTATTTAATTTACAAAAATTTATCACCTTTAAATTCAAGGCTCATAAATAGCAGTTTCTTCGGCACCGTCTGGATTCTTTCAGGCTTTTCCCTTAGCTTCATGTTTTTCTCGATAAATATTGGAGGATATCCATTCTCTATGAGGACTTGTCTGAGTCGCCCCAGTTCCCCATCGATTGTATCACTTGAACATATCCTCCTTATTCTTGAGGATAAGGAATGGATCAGATTTCTCTTTCTTCTCAAAGGGACCCAGCTATGGAAATTTGTGTACTGACCATTCCATGTTGGTTTCCTGTAGATCAATCTTTGAAGAGAACCATCAGATCTCCTCTTCATAAAAACATCCAAAAATGGAATTCCGAGTTAATCTCTGATTCCGATGTGAACTTGATGGCATGATAGCAGCTGTTGAACTCTTTAGTTATCAATTCGATGTCGGTATTGTCGTCACATATGATGGAAGTATCATCCATGTATCTTTGGTACAGATGGAAACTGTCGATAGTAGGCAGTAAAATACTATTCTCCAAACTAGCCAAGAAGCAGTCTGCAAGTAAAGGACCCAATGGTGACCCCATTGCCACTCCATCTCTTTGTCTATAAATCGTGTTGTTGAACTTGAACTGGACATTTAGAGTGCATCTCAATAGCAGTTCCTTTAAGTAGTGGGTCGGAACACATACGTCTACATTACTATCCTCAATGAATTTGCATATAAAGCAGATAGTTTCAGTGAGGCGAACGTTGGTGAAAAGCGAAGTAATATCCATGGATATCATTTTCTTCCCGGATACATTAGCATCATTTATTGAATCGATGAATTCAAATGAATCAGCAACACTATGGTTGCAGAGGTTATTTCTGATAGGTAGGAGGATTTCTGCGAGCCATTTGGCAGTAGCATGATATGGGGAATTTGTCATGTCCAAGATTGGACGTAGTGGCACGTTCTCTTTGTGCACTTTTGGCAGACATAAAAACGGAGAATCACGGAACCGGAGGGTCGTGTTCACTCGAATAATTCAGAGCTGATAATCGATTCGTTCTTCATCTTCTTTAGCATTTATGTTAGCTTGTCTTCGATTTGTTCCGTTTGGTCTTTCTGGCTGCTTTCTTTTGAGAATTTGTTTTCATCTGACAAGACTGATAACAATTTATCGATGTAGTCTTGGCGATCCATCAGGACAATGCCAGCACCTTTGTCGGGGCGTGTCAGAACCAAGTCTTTGTTCTTTAGAATCTCACGTAGTTACTTTCTGTGCTCGGCTGAAATCAATCTTTTGACGTTTGGTTTCATGTTGATGTACTGATGGCAGCTATTTAATACTGTAGATTTGAATTGTTCACATGATTTGTTGGACACTGCATTGGCCGCACAAAGTGCACGCTTTCCAAACTCATCTCTGAACATTATCCGGCATGGTTAGCAAAGGGACAATGTAAGACAATTACTAGCTTAATTCTCGAGCATTTGGTGAACTCAGGCCACGTAGCTCCACCAGAGTCGTCTTTCAAAATCATCTACAAAGTGAAACCAAATGGTACAAAGGGCGTCAGGTTTCGGCTTTTGTGTATAGCAGAGGTGTTGGCAATTCATCAATACAACCCTGAACTCTGTATACAGAAAAAGTTTGTCCTTCACTAATCGTTCCTTGTAAATAAAAAACTTTGATTTTTTTTCATTTTCATTTTACTTTAAGTTTGCTTTCGCTTTAATAATTAATTCACTATTTTCACTCTCATATGCTCCTTTTGTATATTTTCACATCCTCTTCACACTTGTTAAATTGACGCTCAAATACCTTTATTCTCACTCAGTAGCAATTTTAACCTTATCAAATTTCTATCTTTGTACCGTTGAGTACCACGTAATTTACAACTTTTAATTTTCACTTCTAAAGCCACTTCTGAGTAATTATATCAATTATGTTACCCCCTATTAGTCAGTAGATCACTATATATTTTTGTAAGTATAAATACGACAGTACAGCCTCTGAAGATGATTTCGTCGATAAAGAAACTGAACTTTTATTATTTTACTGGCTGTTTGATCAATTGTCACGTTATTTTTCAGTTAAACTGCCTTGCAACTTTAAGTGATCACTAGTATTTATGTCTCCTTTTTATTCATACTTTTAGAATTCTTTTTTCATCACTCAACAGACGACAATTTTGTTCATACCTTGTTTCTGGAACTTCTTTGTCAACTTTATAAACTAAAAGCATTGCTAACGATGTTTATTTCAATGTGTTTGCAGCTAAGCAAAGATAAGGTAGCGGAATGAAAGCTGTATTATCACACCAATTGATGCTTTGCTTTGTTCAAATTTATGGAATGGAAAATATGATAAAAAGAATAGTCTTCATCTAAACAATTCAACTGATATTTAATTTGTGGATGGTGACTAGCAGTGGAATGCAGGATGCATATTTCGTCCTATTCGGGACTCGTCATCTGGATGTACCTGCATTTCCCAGTGAGTGATGATGTTCCCACCGAGGCTCGAACCCAGTGCCCTTAGTTTCAAACGCCAAAGCGTTATCCACTAGACCATTTGGGCCACGAGAGCCACCTCTTGTCCACTGCCAGTCACCATCCACAAATTAAATTCTAATTAAATGCCCAGACATCGTCAAAGCATCTGCACAAGAATCCGACATGTCAACCTGAGACCGAGCGATTCGGTCCAATCAATCGACGGGAAAATCTCAAATTCAATTAAATTCAACTGATAGTTGAACCTGTATAAACTGGCAGCTAGCTTGGGTCAGTGGACTACCTGAATTCTTATCCAATATTATGCATCAAATATTCTCTATTTCTTATTATTTTTTAAGTATTTAAGTATTACTTTGGGTTGCAGAATATACTTGGGTACAATTTTAATTTGCTTTTAAGCTATTGCTGTTCGTTTTTGGGAGACGAATGGAAAACATTGTTAGGGATTCGTATACTTTACAGACTGAACAGCATTCAGTCACATGACGTACTATCGATTGAGACTTCGCTTAAAGATCATGGCTAAAGGAAAAATATTATGCAATAAGTTAAGCTGATAGTTCTGTACACTGTGTAAACATTTTGTCCAGAATAAAGCTATTATTATTGGTATTAGTAATACTATAATTTTCGTTTCTTATAGGAGGCAGAAGACATGTAATATACTGATAAGCGATTTACATTAATGATAGCCGTTACAACATAGCCTAATTTTCTAAATAAGCTTTTTTTAAATTTGGCTAGATTTTTGCATCAAGCACCTATATTCCAATAATAACAAAAAGGAATAATAAAATGTTCCATTTCGAAGCTCCTAATTAATCGGTGGTAAGGAACAGTATAATTTTGAATATAAATGACATATTTGTTTTTTAATTTGAAAATGGTCTTGTTTTTTCCTTACTTAGGCTAAATATATTAAATTTTGTTAGCTATATCTAAATAAACAGGCTTGGAATCTGTTGTAGACATTTTGTATTTATTGAACGGTAAGTCACAGCTCATTCCATTGTGTGCTAAACATCTTGTTCTCCCAATTTGAATTAATCTGATTTCTTAATTTATATAACTTTTGCTCTATACCTTACTTAGCATCATAAGAGTTTATAACTGCTAGACTAGTAGGCTGACCTACTGAATGATGTTAAAATTCGTACTCTTGTAGACTAGTTTACACACTGTAATAGCCTAAAACATGAACATTTATCCTCTCAATAGAAACAGTGTTGATAAAATGATGTACTTCCTTGAAAACCATATCAAATCATGTGGCTGAAAATTGTTAGTGGTAAAGAAATTAAGAATTTCATTACTGTCTGAAGGGCTTTCAACGTTAACCGCAGAGAGGTAAAAGCTGTCAAGTGGAACCTGCTCACAGAATGCAGCTGTAACACCGATCTCTCTTTATAACATAGGTAATATCTAACTCGATTTCAAGCATATGAAACAGGTCCGTATTATTAAAATCACTAGTCTTATCTTCGTATGACCTAAGAAGTGATCTGCTTGAAGTGTTACAGACACGTAATAAGCACTAGGCTGTTAATTACTATAGTATATTATTGTTCCCTTGGGTTCCTAGTGGAAAATAGGGTTTCAACAAAACATCTCCACTTTCTTCTATTTTCTGCCCTCCTCCTCCTCAGCTGGCTACCTCCACGATTGCACACAATCTCTCATCTCCTCCTTGACACACGTCTCCTCCATGTAACCCTCGCACCGAAGACACACTCGTCGCTTACCATTTGCATTCCCCTTAAGCAATGGCCTAGATGGCCCGCGATTTCCTTCGATGGCCTCTCCAGCATATGCCCCATCCATCTCCACTTTCTCCTACATATTTGTTGAGTGATCGACACCTGGCTGGTTTGTTCTTGGCCAGACTTTCTTATTATCAGTTCCGACTGACCGGCCAGCCATTTGATCTTCAGTATGGAGCCAGTGAAGGCAGCTGTTGATGAATTCATTTAGTGGCACACTGGAAATCTTTTTCGTAACACGCTGGCCAAGTTCCTTACCCGTATAGAAGCACTGACCGACTTGACATTGGTGTTGAAAATGCAAATCTTCTTCTTGATGCTGAACTCAGATTTCAGACTGATTTCAGATTGACTGAGATGAACACTGCCCTTCCGATTCTGACTGGCTTTGACATCTTCATCCGTTGCAATTGCCTGTGGTGGAAACGAGGCTTCCTGGATGATTAAAAGCAGGAAGTAAACTCTGTTAAATCTCTCATGTTTACGCTGATTTTTGCTTGTTGTGGTTGGCTGTTTGATTGGTTTGTTGGTTATCTTCACCACCTCCGTCTTATCTATGTGTCACGTGGAGTCCAGCAGTCGCTGCCAGCTTCTTCAGTCAGTTTGTTGCTTTTTGACCGCCTGTATGGCTTGGAGTTTGTGTGACAGTGAACATAAATCATCAGCGAAATCCAGATCTTCTAAATGGAGTCTATTTGTCAGTCCAACGTGATTTTTGTTTTCTATCTCTCTCTCTCTGTGCCCAGTGTGACACATACTGCAGTACACCACAACTGTGGACATCTTCAGTGATACTAGGCAGACTGCCTAGTCTTACTCCTGTATTCACTTCAAACGCCTCGCTGAGTTTCACGCTGTGCATCGCCTGACACGTGGCATTGTCATCTAGACAGCCAGCTGTCGAATGAGGTTGATGAAGACTTGTGCAGTCGGTGCACGCCATAGTGTCGAAGTAGTTTCCGAATTACTTCTCCGTCAACGCCGTCTGGTGAAAACCTTCTGGAAGTCGGTTAAGTTGCCACTCTATGCATAGTTCTGTGATGATGATGCGTGGAGTTTCAATTCAATCAGCAGATGATTTCCCTTTCCTGAATCCAGTTCGTTCAGTTTCGAGGGAGCGAACGGGGTTATGCATGCAGTACATCTTTTATTCTCTCCAGGATGATGCGACACATTATTTTACTTGGCGTGGAGAAGAGCATTATTCCACGACACTTCTTGCATAGTGAGGTGTAAGTCGCTCTTGTTTGGCAAGTTGACAAGGTAGCCAGCCTCTCTTCCAAGCGATGGTCACCTTTCCTTCTTTCCAAACCTTTTGCAGTGAAGGCGTGAGCATGTCTACTGCAGTCTCTGGGTCTGTTCTCAGTGCTTCATGTGATGGGGAATCGCGTCCGGTTCTGCTGCCTTCCCGGCTAGCCTTCAGTAGCTCGACTGCACTCAAGATTACTGTGTTTGTTGTAGGATTGGTGTCCAATGAAATTGATGTGTGTGTTGTTCTTGGTATTTCTGCTTCACTTCTCGACTGTGTCGAACAGGCTGCTTCTCGAAATTCTTGAGCTTTATTGAGATGAAATATGTGTGCTTTTGGTGTACCCCTCGGGTGAAATCCATGTCGCTGGCCTTGTGTATGTCCTTGTGTTTCTTCACACTGCCTTTGAAAACCAAATGATTGAAGACACAGC
Organism: Trichobilharzia szidati; assembly: GCA_944472155.2. Taxonomy (NCBI): domain Eukaryota; kingdom Metazoa; phylum Platyhelminthes; class Trematoda; order Strigeidida; family Schistosomatidae; genus Trichobilharzia; species Trichobilharzia szidati. Next base: position 116,170,065 of record OX235279.1, read on the forward strand.
AGTCTTTGAAGTGTTCTGCATTCTCATTCATCTCCCCTAAGAATAGCCTCTCGACACATGATGAGTTCTCTTTCTGTATCGTCTGCCCCAGTTTGGCTCGCATTCATATCGCCTCTAAGGATTTCGATGTCTTCATTCGCAGATGTTGTCCATTACTGTACGCAGTTGTCTGCAGACATCTTACTTCTTCCCTTGTTACGCGTTGTTTGTAGCATTGTGAGTAGCATTTCATGATAATTGTGACCTTCCTTACTTTCTTCTTTCCTTTTGGGCTGAGTGTTGCTGTCATAATCCTGTGGGAGGCGATCGGTACCCACTGCATCAGGGCTTTGACTGACACTTGTGACATCATGATAGCCACTCACTGCCTCAGTGTGCTGGTGGTTGTCGTCTGTGTGACCAGACCGAAGTAGATTATTGACTCTCCAGTTGACGATTTTGACAGTCCGTATCCATTCCACTTGCTTCACAGATTTCGAGCACTTCTATGCCATGTATTCTCATTTTTTGGCTACCTGGGTAGCCTTTCCAACCAGCCTTGTGCATTGTACATACATTTGACCTCAGCATACTCATTCTTGTTTTCATCAAGAGGAGACACATCTGGTGGCTGACTGGCTCTAGGAAGGCTTTTACCAGTCCGCTATTTCGTTTTGCCTATGCAATTGCAGCGACTAACAAGATTGTTATTTGAATTTTTTGAATTTTAAATATATTTTCTTTGCGTTTAATCTTTTCTAGCATTTTGATAGTTTTTTTAGTGTAGTGTTGCTAGCCCCGCGCCTAAACCTCCCTCTTCACTCGGGTTTGTAACCGGCTTTAAACAAGCAAGCCAGTGAAGTAGGCGAGGTTTCTCTGAAAGAGTGCAGTGAAATAAATTTAATCATGTCTATGAAATTGTGCTTAACAACAAAGTAATACTGGCTTTTCCGTTCTTTCATGCAATCTTAGAATATATGCACTGGATGGATTTAGAAACCAAGGATATGCTTAAAATAATTTTCTTTGTTTCACGTACCAATCAAACCATTGTAATGCCTATTGGTTTTTTATCTGAAATATTTTTCATATTATTAATTTTCATCTTAATAGCACACCCAATGGATAGCTTCTTAGACGAAGAACTGAAAAATGAGTGTTTGAATCTATAGAATGAAAATCTGAAACTGTTGTCATGGCTCAGATTTTATGAAAGTATCACTGACTTGTCGTTTATTAAACTGATAAAGTTATCAATGATTTATATGAACTCCATAATAGTCGAGTGCCAAATGAAAGGTAAACATATATAACAATAATATATGCCCAAATCTCACCAACAGTGAGAATAATGATTCTAGCGTTCAGCTTCAGTATCTCTTAGATTTATACATAATGGACGAATATTGTTGTTTTCTTAAGAAATCATCACACTCTTGCTAAAAACTGACGCGAAAGTACCACATTTCAGAATAATTCTTTAATAATATTCAAATTCACCTTGAAAAGACTTTGATATGCAAAATTGAATGAAATGAGGCTGAGTGGTTCATCAGAAAAAAGCCTTTTTTTCAATGAAAGGTTTGAGGAGACAGACAGCTAAAGCGTCGGAATAAAACATTATTCCCAAGAGTTTTATTTGCTCAATCATGAGTTATCATTTTTAACTGAAAACTTCTTTTCTCTCCTTCTTCACTTAAATTAGGATATTACATATTGTGACAGTTAGGGTTCGAAATGTGATTTAAAAATATCAAACTTTACAGTCAGATTAATGAAGCCTTCTTGCTTATATTTTTATAACTGTTATTTATTATTATTTCCTTAAGTTTCAAGTGGAACATAAAGCTTCAGTAGTTCAGCTTCATTTCACTCTGTTCTCTACAGTCACTTTAAGCTGGCTACACGACCGGCCACAAAATTCCACTTCCTACTCACATAATTTCCTCCACTTTACCATAGAAAATGCTACTTGTGGTTTTCCACTGTGGTTCCACTCGACGGCTTGATATGTGATGTCATTCATCGGTTTTCTCAGTGAATGTCCAATCCGTCTTCATTTCATTCTTCATATTTGCTGATCAGTATGTTCTTGGTTGGTTCGTAGCCATAGGTTCCTTATTGTTTATCCTTTCTGGTCACCTGATATTTCATGTGGAGTGAAAACAGCTACCTATGGGCTCTGCAGCAGGCTATTGAAAATGCTTTATAGTCTTTAGTCTCTGCACCACACAGAATCACTGTCTCGACATTAGCGTTGAAAGTCCGAGTTTCGCTCCTTATAATACTGATTCCAGTTGATTTCCATACTTATTTCAGATTAATGAGTGTCTGTCTTGCTTTTCCATCCAGCCTTTGGCCTCCTTACCTGTGCTGTCTGTAGTTGAAATGATGCCACCTGTATAAATGAAGGAAGTGACTAACTTGAAACTTTTGTTGTTTATGGTGATTGGTGCTTATTTTTGTTAGTTAGGTATCTGCATCACATTTGTCTTCTCCATGTACATGACAAGTTCAGCCTTCACTGTTTCTTCTGCCAACTTGTTGATTTTCGCCTTAGATCTTCCAGTATCTTTTCTCAAGTATAACGTAAAACAATTTCCCCACTCTGTTGAGTGATTCAGTCCGCCACAATCAAGAATATCACCGGCGATATTAGAAATATTTGTCTTGCTCCTATCTTCAAATCAAAAGCACTGTTGAGTTTTTCAGTGTGAATCACTTGACATGTGCCGATATCTTATAGCTGTTGAATGAGTGATACGGATTTTGAGCACTCCATAGTGTCGATGTAGTTTGCAAACTAGTTCGAAGCCAATAAGTTCTCATGAAAGCATATATTTACATCTCTAGTTCAAAAACTAAGCTTAACAAAACTAGATATCTACTGTATAAATAGAATACTTAATATTTAATCATCACACTTGCTATATCCACTGTCTGCTTGTTTCTTCTCTTGCCTTTTCTCTTCAACCTTAAAAAAACATCACAGTTACATTTTTGTTTCGCTTTGATTGTATTATTATTCATTTTCGCTTCTGTTTTACACTTACATTACTATTATCCTACTTTGCTATTGTTTTAATGCAATTCATCATACTTTTTTATAATGCATCTCATACAAACTGCATCTGTTCTTGTTGTAAGTTCACGGACGTGCATATTTCACTCATATAGCCTGATATTCGGGCTAATTGCTAATTGTCTCGTATATACATTTAAATCATATGAATACCTTGTTGTTTCCTTTATCATCTGCGCATGACATTATCACTGATATTTATTTCATCATCTACACGCTGTCAAAAAAAAAAAGAAAAAGAATTCATATCACGTATTCATTAGACGCAAAACAAACAGTAGAATTGTAATTCATAACATACTGTAGTATACAGAGGCAGGTGGTTATTTATTCATAAACAGATGACTAAATAAAATATAGATAATACGTAAATAAAAGCATAAATAACATAGTACAGTAACTGATTTTCCATCATTTCTACAACTTCAGAGAAATAATTAAGTAAAGATAGGTCATATGACTGCATAGCCCATTGTGTGAATAATTTATTACTGCTTCTTTCAATGGAATGAGTAACAACTGACCATTGTTTAATTAATTTATATGAACCTAACCCGTGAGTGAAATGACAGTCTAAGTGTATTCTATCTCGATTCCTTCTTTGCCAAATAGACTGCTGAAAGATAAATCTTTTGAATTCACTTTCTTAAACTCAGGAGTCTTTATTGATGATAGACTATGGTAACAACGATCTTATGAAAAGTTTTCATCTGTTTAAGTTTTTTTTACTCCACAGCACAATTAATAGTTTACATTATTGTAATAATCATATGTGATATTATTACTGTTATTATAATTTCTGATATACTACGATAGTTATATGTACTGATACACACTGAATTCAAGCATTCGTGTAGTATACCTGAGTTGATAAAATAATATTGACAAAAGACTGAAAGATGCAATAAAAAGAAGCTTCCCTGCAGCTAAACTCATAACATTATATAGCACCACTTCTTCTAAAAGCCACTCGAAACTGGATAAATACCTCCAACTGCGTTTATGAATTTACGTGCACTTGCGGAGGTAAGTACTTTGGAAGGATAGAAAGAAGGGCTTTTCTCCGGTTTTCTGAACATATTCCAAGTAATCTGTGCCTGAAAAAAGCAAATATTCTCAGAGTGCAGTTACCAGACATATTGTTGATACCAAACATCTCGTAAAGATTCCAAAATCCTTGAAAATATTAAATAGATAAAAGAGAGCAAATTTACTACGATTTCCCGAAGCGATCGCAATCAAACGATTTAAACCAGACTTATGCATACTGAAAGAGAGCGTGATTAATCTCTCGCTCCCTTGGTAACTGAATTTTGATTACATTAATTAGTCATATAATTCAGTGATCTCAACTAACTGAACAAATCTTAATCTTATAAACTGTAACCGCTTTTGTTTCCTGAGTTGCTATGAGAATCTACATGCTAACACTGTTCTGTTAATTTTTTCTGTTTTCTGTGCTACCTCTACCCCCTCTCTCCTACTTTCAAAGCGTATAAATTGATGATGAAAACTTAAACTAAAAATTGTAATGCTTACATTTTGGATGCGTCAGTTTTATAGTATCTCTTCTCTACTACCACTTAAACACTAAACAATGTTATTATTATCTACATAACCATTGTAATTTTTTATTTTTTATTTTGATTACAGCTTGATGCCACATCGTATTTTCAGTACAAGTATGACATTTTCAGCATGGATATCGGTAGCCCAAATTTTGCAGGCCGATCATAGATATCGGGTGTAAGTCGGTAGGGGTTCGAACCCCGGACCATGTGCATGGTCGGCGAGCGTCCTAACCACTGTGCCACCGACCAACATTTCAGGTAGTCTGCAGCTGGTGAGAACCTGTGAAGTAGAATGATATCATTTTAAACTGTAAATTTTGTCTTTCTTATGTTATTGTAATATTCTGAATATCATAAAAGTCGTTGTAAGCGTAATCTCCGAAAACGTGTAGCTGAACACTATCCAGTCTGGTTAATGAAAGGCGAACGTAGAACTGCGAAGTCGTCTCTCCGTGATCACCTGTTAGAGTCAGGTCATTTAGCCCCATGTGATTCATATTTCAAAGTTATCTACATGGCAAAATCGAATCGTTCCAAAAGTTTACGTTTTCTTCACTTATGCATAGCCGAAACTTCAGCTATACATGAACAGAAACATAAATTATGTGTTCAAAAACGTTTTGTCAAACCCCTTTCTTTACCTTGGTCATAGTAATGTTCTTTCTAGTTTTTACTTTATTTTATTTTACCACTTGAATTCTTTCCACTTCACTTCACATCTTCATTCTTATCGTAATCGTACTCTTAATTTTTTAAAATTTTTAGACAATACTTGACATTTTTAAAACATTTTTGATTTCAGTTCACTTATAAAACAATCTTTAATAATTTTGGTAATTTATCCACTTCAACTCTACCCCTTATAACATTTTAATTATCGTTATTCTTATCACATATATGTATATTGACTGAGCAATTATTTAGTGCCACTTAATAACCTTTTCTGTAATATAAATACGACTGTACAGCTTGAAAATGCAGTCGCTGAAAAGAAATTTCTTCGCTGAACAAAAACTGTGTTTTTACTTATGAATAAATGGGTATTTTTCGTAATTAAAACTGTTTAGCTTAATAGCTTATCACAATTTCAGAATTCAGCTTTTCCATAAATATATAAATGTAATGCCGTACGAAAAATCAACTTTTAATTTAATTCATTCTCCTGTTAAAAATAGCGTATAAAGCAGTTTTGACTTAAATTTTTCGCATTTCTCTAAAATTTAATGTTTCTTTTTCTTTTTTTTAATGCAAAATAAAGAAAAAAGAAATTGGTTAGGAGGTTGTAGGTATTTTTACTTGCAGCAGTGTTGTAAACCATTCAATCCTCATTATTTTTCTTTCACTGAAAATGATTACATATAAATTTTAATGTAAATTCTGAAGTTAAATATGATCATTTGTTTGAATAGCTCAGTAGCTGAATTTTCTGGTACACTATTCTAAAGTGTCAGTTTGTTGGTTTGTTGACACAAATCGAAGAATATATTTATTTGAGGATTTTGTTTTGGGCTGGAAGCGCCATCACTAAATGATACTTTACCACTGTATTTCTTTTATGAAATAGAATTATTTCATGCTAGAATTCATTTGGTACAACATTTCTTTATAAAAATTGATACAACAAATACCAGTGTGCAGCATGATCCCACGTTTATTTTCACTGCAGCACACTAATGCAGTCATAATCACCATGTAATGTAAATTTTCTACGGTCACACCACTTTAATTTAGCCCCTTCTAAACCCTTTTTATGCTGACCCTGAGTGTATGCGATTATAAAACCTTAGAAGACGCTTAATTTGTAGGAAGTGTGTTCTCAATAGATTTGTTGAAAAAGAAAAGAATGCAATACAGAAAAAAATCACTACTTTCACTGTGTTCGAACAACACCGCATATTCTATCTGCAGAATGCTTTCAGTATGAATGTTTGTTATTGCGAACGGCTTTAATGAAGACCTGGATATTATTTTCAAAATTGTAAAGAACAAGACTAATAGATTGCCATTCTTTTGTAAAGTAAGCATAAAGATGTGTTGTAAAAGAAAAATCAGCAGAGCCTTTTCGGAGGCAAAACATCTTCAGTAATAAAGTATATCACTCATCAACAGCGATGTCTCAGTGGAACCATTTACATTACATTAATGAAGATAATGACTGCAAACTAACTGCAATCCTACTTATTCCACAATATGTGTCCATTGCTGTCATTAGTTAGGTGGCGATGGTTAACAAAGGAATCGATTATGCAAGTTTAATCCAATTCGGGACTGGTCATCTGCATACACCTAGGGATTTGCCAGTGGAAATAAATCATTTCTCTCCCTATGAAAACAAATCAGGGAAATTAGAAGTCTTACTAAATATCCGCTTATTAATTAAACTAGTTTGACTTTAACCAGCATTACATTTATATATAATATTGGCATACTTGTTTCTTACTCCTCACACTAGTGTGATCCACAAGGTAAGTAAAAATGAACAATCCGCCGGTTTATGAATTACTGATTATTTTACTAAAAGTTTCAATGCAACGTATTATCATGGTTTCCCTGAAGAAGTACGAATACTATAGTTAGATGAATCGAACTTTATTCTCCCTCTAAAGGCCTTCTGTGTTCAGCTGAAAATTATTAGAATGATGAGGTAATTTCACTAAGTGACTGACCGACTGTTTTCAATGTAGAACTTGGCACAGATTTACAGCAGTTTGAGTTGCCGCCCTCCATGTAGCACATAAAGCAAGAGAAGAGAGCAGAGAGATGGTAAACAGATATGAGGCGAACAGAATAGTGATATGGAAGAACAATACAACTTTATTGTGTATTATAAGTCACAAGGAGTGGATGCATATGCGCCACTGAAAACGACTTTGAGCCACATCACCAATTGTCTCCAGCCATTGGTTGTTACCATTCCGAGGATCCCAACCAAGAAGTTTACAACTCCCTACGTGGCTGGCTTAAACTAAGCGTTGTGAATTTCATTCACAGATGAAGTCATGTTTCGGTTTCACTACCACTAGCTCTTTTCCAACCTGATCAATCCTATGTCAACTAACATCACCCATTGTTGAGGAAGGCGATAGCTAGGCATACGTAACCCGTGTCTTAACCGTCTCAATTGGTGTAACTTCACAACATTGTTGATTGATTTTCCCTCCTTACCTGGCACTCAACCAATCCTTCACTTCAATATTACTCACCCTACTATACCACTTAACATGCGAGATAGAATGTAGACACCTACGATCAAAGACAGCTCGCCAGATTTTTGCTGTCTTCAGCCTTCAATAGCCATACCTTGATGACAGACATAAAGAAGGACGTAATGAACTGCTACTGTGCAGCATACATGTCTTTTGGTTGACAGCGGGATATCACGTCTAAAAAGCCAGAGATGGCGTAAACTGGGAAATGCTAAACAGGCCTTCTGTATCCATGATGAGATTTCGTCAGTGATCAACCTGCTGATGGGACTGATGCAACCTCCCAAATGGATGGAAGGGTCAACACACTCAAATACCTCATTCTTTATCTTTATGCTAGGAGTCTCTGAGAGTGTTCTATGCATTTTAATCGTCAGAAAAGGGTTTGTTTTCAATATCTTATTTTCAGTCTAACCGCTCAAAGTACTGACTGGGACAATAAAGTCAAAATGCTGCGTCTCCCATTTTAGGTACCCTAGCAGAAGAGTTTTTATTTCCCTTTATGACTAAAATTAAAACCCAAGTATTACACCTGCCTACTGGCTTTATAATTTCGGTCATCCCCAGCTTTCTGCTGATGAAGTCTTAGTTCACAAAATTTTGCATCTTGAAAAAAGGAGCTAGTCAGATTTTTATGGTTGCAATCAATGAAGATCCCCAAGTTTACCAACTAATTTTAATTTCCTCCTTATGTGAGAGTTTGAGATCAAATCGTGAGCAGTGTTTAAGCAGGCTTTTAAATAACTGAAGCTATTGAAGTTTGTGGCCAGTCCTTCAATCATTATTGGTTCAGATCAGTTCTGTAGCATAATCTAGTATTTGACAAGTGAAAAACCTATGCTTCAGGCATTAAAATAACCACGTGTCCCACTACAGATGTTGCCGAATGGGGCCAAATTGTCTGTTTGTCGTAGATTAACCAGTTCTTCTCTAGAAAAATTTAATTCTGACGTTACTGTAGTGAATTTATTAAGTGTTTGCCTAGAAAATCTAGACAAGAACACCCATTAATTCATGAAAAATAATTAGGAATAATTAGAGAGAACGTCATCTGACTGTCATCGCTTCCATATATATATATATATATATATATATATATATATATAATTAGCATAATTAGCATGAGCAAATTTTTAAACCCTCTGGAAATGTAATATAAATATCACATACATCAGAAAAGATGAATAACATAAAAGAATATTTATCAAAAAAGCACAATATAAAAAGACTGAGATAGAATACCGTTTTTGTAATATTTAAAAATCAAAAATAATTGAATTGCACAAAACCTAACCTAAATGAGAAGAATGAATCATTTGGAATATAAGAAAATCACGTGCACACCCACAATATTTACAGATGCAGTGTCACACAACAATAATAAATAAAACTTTAAGCTGAAAAGAAAACTCACATTTGATGCATCTGTCGAATGAAAGTTGGTTTTGAAGAAATACTAAAGCTTTAAAGAGAAATTCACTGGTGTGTAACAAAAGGGTGAATGGCAAATATTTAAGCATAAGGCATTTGGTTTCATCCTAAATCCTGGAAGATGTAAGAAGTACATATGAGATAAGAGAGTGAAATTATCTATCACCAACTAATCTGCGTTTTAAAAAGCTGAATACTGGACACCAGTGCCAGGAAAAGCCAGAAATTCATGTAGGAAACTTAAGATAAGAATAGCAACAGCTGCATTCAAAAGACAGAGATGACCGAAATGGTCTTTTTCGATAACGATTATTATCTTGTTCACATGGATACAAACAGCTAGCATAAATCCTCAGAGTTCAGTTTTCTGAATTATTAATCTAGGTCAAAAGTATGATATTATATTTACCTATTCGGTGCATTTATGTGCACTAAGAGGTAAGCATCCTGAGCCCTTTTAGAGCCCTGCTATGGTTTTACATATTCATGATTCTAACCTGTTTGTCAGCGTTTATCGATAAACCAGTAAATATAAAGCCTATTCGTAAAATATGACAGCCGGTAATGAGTGGAGTTTGAAAATGATCAGAAACACAAAACTTAAAATGGGTAACAACTGTATATCCAGTAAACACGAGCTCCATTTTTTATTTCTTCTTTCAACTATTTAACAGTTAAAAATCATGCGGAAGTGCACCTATCTTCCAGAGTCTCGAATCTAAAAGACTTTTACTCGATTCTGAGATCGAAGTAAATCAAAGGAATTTAATACATGTTCAAATAGCTTATTCTAATGTCTAATGTGCTTCAGTAACTCTGATATGAACACTTGTACACAGTTTCTTTTCCTATTCGCTTATCATTTGTTACCGATACATCCAACATCTTGTCTCTTAGCTTCAGACTGTGCAACAAAAATATTTCAGTAGCATTTCCGATAATGCGTGAATTCAACTAACAGTTCTAAGACAGACACAAGTCATTGAAAAGTTACTTAGGTTTCCTTGTTCAAGATTTCTAATACTTTCCTACCACTACCCAAGTAATCATTGGGAAACACTTTAACTCCATTTAGTATCATCCAGTAATATACATTACCGAGTTGAAACTCCACATAAGAAACCAGTTAAACGTTGATAAATACCCTTACTATAGTATGAACTGCTTACAGTACTTCGATTCTCCCATTGTATTTCGAATCTGATGGCAGTAATTTGCGTAACGATTTGAATTCACTTTATTTATGTCTGTTACCAGGACGTATAGCTGAATGTGAAAATTAAAACGTTAGTTCACATTAAGAGCATATATAATGAAAACAATAATGACTGTTGACGTTTATGTCTCAGTGAAGTCAAAAGTGAAGCTTACTTAATAGTTGAATAATCCAGTGTGATTCCTCCCACAGCAAATGATTATAAAAATGTTAATCCTATATGCTCTGAAACAACTGGCTGATAATTTAGAAACATAAATAAATCACTTCTGAATTAGGATTGTAAGCATCCAAAAAACGTGAAAATTGTGAGTGGTCTAAAAGTTAGTGCACTAGACTTTCATGATATAGTCCACTGCCAACTTGTAAGAAGTATGATATCTGCGACTGCCCGTATATTTGTTGTACCTGCCTACTAATTGATTTAACCTCTGCCTAATTATCTGATAGCTTTTGTATAACATGGTGCTTTTGGGCTTAAGACTCTAACGTTTGCTTACCGTCAGGTAACTTTCAAAATCATTCTCGGTGACATTTGCTTAATTCTCTAAATATTCCCATTTTTAATATTAGAACAAGACATATAAGTGAACAATATTGTTTTCAATTAGATCTTCTTTAGGCTTTACTCTAATTTACATAGATTTATATGTAAGAATTTTTAACCAATGACGGTGATTTTGCGAATCAAATAATAATCATGTGGTAAATGTTTTGAACGTAGTTAATAACGATGATTATAATTATAAGAAAGTATTGATAATAAGGTTTATGCAGGTGGCAATAATAATAACAAAGGTAGTAATATATGTATATGTAGACAATTCAATAAATAAATTTGATCAAATCTTAAAAGTTACGTAATATTAAGGGTGAGGTGGACAGATAATCAGACTTTAAATAAATAACATAAAAACACGGAGATGGAAAATAAGAAAGGGTGGGAGGGTTTTGAATAGAATTCACCTAGGCCAAGGGAGAGACAAAGGTAGAACAAACTTCTTTTGTATGCAGAGACTAAAATTGTTCACTCGAATTCCCATAGCTTCAGCTATGTGTAAAAGACGGATTCGAATTCCATTCGAAAGGCTCGATGGAATGCGATAGATAACTTTGAAGGCACTATTTTCGTCCACTTGGTGACCGCTATCAATCAACTAATCGAGGCTTCCGAAGTGAATGCAGGAGTAAGACAAGAAAACCTACAACTAACACCGATGATATTCCTAATTGTGGTGGACTGGATTATGTGGCGCAACGTAAGTGGGGAGTGAGAAAACAGAATTGCTCGGGACCACCGATGAGAAGTCTCTGGAAGATCTGGATTTCTCAGGTGATTTATGTCTAATGTCACACAAACTCGAAGCCTTACAGGCGAAAACCAACAAACTGGCTGAAACTGGCAGCAAAAACAGGACTCCAGGTGAACATAGAGAAGACGGGGGTGATGAAGATAAGCAACAATCCAATGGAGAGCAACAACAACCACCATCAACGGGAGAGATTTAACAGAGGTTACCTCCTTCACTTATCTAGCAAGCATCGTTTCAGTCACAGCCAGCAGATGAAGATATTAAAGCCAGCTAGAATCAGAAAGGCAAGATACGCCTTCATTAACCTGAGACCAGTTTGGAATTCTTTCGCACTTAGCATGAGGAACAAAATTTGCATTTTCAACACCAGTGTCAAATCGGTCACTGCTTCTATGCGGGTCAGAAACCTGCACTGCGTATCACGAAAAGGATTTCCAACAGGTCCCAGACTCATCAACAGATGCCTCCGCTGTCTCTCTACTGAAGATGAAATGGCTAGAAAGAATAAGTAACAAAAAACTGTGGGAACAAACAAACCAAGAGCCGATTGCTCAACAAAGTGGAGATGGATATGGCACACGTTGAGGAGGCCGTCGAATGACATCGCTCGCCAGGCCCTCGAGGGGAATCCTGTCGGGAAGCGACGAGTGGATCGTCAGTGCGAGGGTGACATGGAGGAGATCGTGTGAGGAAGATTTGAGAGTTTGGTCGGTCGTGGACCCAAATGAAGAGGACAGCAGGAAACAGAACAAAGTGGAGATGTGTTGCTGAAGCCCTATGTTCCACTCAGAAAGCAAAGGAATAATATAATATATAAATATATTGCTTACTCTGTCAAGATATTTCAAAAGATGTGGTGAATAATCGAACTGTAATTAGGGGACTTTACGATTAGTAAGTCTTGAATAGGATTACGTAATATGGAAGGTATCCAGGAAAATAGAATGTTAATCGAAGGACATGGAGACAACTGTCCAAAATGAAATATGTGGTAGGTAAAAAGAGTAAATAGAGGGTTAGTTAAGAAAAAAATGTTACCTGAATGACATACAAAAAGTGCACAAAAGATTATTAATAACCAAACAGTTGAACTTTGAATTATACCCAAGACAGAAGGAGGGGATGCAGAAATTTCCCTTATCTGCACAAATCAGGGTTTTCCATCCGAATCACTAAGGCCTCGCCAATGCAAAGTATACGGAAGCCTATCGTTTTTAGGAGGCTTCTTTAGACTTTGTAGATGACTTTTAATGAATTCTCCTAATACAATGAGTGACCAGTGTTGAATATATGTTGAATTATAGTACTTCATATTGATCCACTGTTACCTTTTCGTAGCCAAGTGGAACAATGTCCTTTGACTCTTTAAGACAAAAGACGCGTCAAATGACCTATATAGCCCAACATGAGTAAGTAAGTTGGTAGATACACATAGATGCGGTCAAATAAGATAGTTTATCTCTAGACTTGTTGAATAACAATGGACATCATGGAATATAGATCATAATGCAGCAGCATTTTTCCTTTTCAGGGAGTTAGATATTCTCTTCTTTAGGATGTTGGCCAGAATGTCGCCTCTGAACGCCACATTCAAGTATATCATCTTCTTCAGAATAGACATGCGGTGTTCTCTGTTGGTTTTGGGATTTGTGTGTTTATCTATAAAGCGTAAGCGATAGTCATTCTCAAGTAGTATTTTCCTCAACAGAGTGACCTCCTCTTCTACCGATTCAGGGTTACATATTCTTCGGATTCTAGTCTACAGAGATATTATCAAGTTCTGCTTGCGATTGATGGATACCCAACTGTAAAAGTTTGTCAACTAGCCCTTCCAGCTGGATTTTTTATGTACTGATAACATCAGCTTCTTTGATAGTCAAACCTCCAGAAAAGAGATTGTCTGTCCGGTGTGTAATCCGATTGTAAATTTGATTCCTGGGTGGCAGCTATTAAAAGCTTGAAGGACATAATTTGGGTCACATTTATTATCACAAATGATAAAAGTATCATCAGTGGTTGATTTCAATGGATCATTTTCCAAACTTGCCATGAAAATATCTGCAAGTACTAGGCCTAAAGGTGAACTCACAGACAAACAGTCTGTAAATAATACCACTGAATATGAGCTGGACGTTCAAATTGCATCTGAGTGGAAGTTGTTTTAACTTGGATGTCGATATTCCGATATTCGAACCGTTGTTTTCCAAGTACTTGCATAGGAAGCAAATCTTCTCCGTGATCAGGACATTTTTGAAGGGAGACTCGACATCGACTGATATCATACAGTTGTCGCTCACTTACATATCTTTGAGACAACCAACGAATTCAGCGGTGTCTCGAAAAGAGTACTTTGAAATTTCTTCTCTAAGAGGCTGTAGGACTTCTGCCAGCTATCTTCCAATTGAATGGTATGGAGATCTGGACATATCCAAAATTGGGCGTAACGGAAGTCCCTGTTTGTGAGTTTTCAGTAATACCTATAGACGGAGTATTATTGAACCGGTTGGTTGAGTGCTGTCGTAGGCAGTTTCAGAGATAAGTTGATCACCTTTTAGCCTTCTCAGTATCTCAGTGAGTTGCATTTCACTTATTTTTGTTTCGTCATTCTTTTTGTCAGATGCAGTTAAGATAATCTATCTGAAAGAATTACCGGCATTTTATCAATACAGTCTTTTTTTATCCATTAGAACTATTGCAGTACCTTTATCAGGGCGTATGATTAGCGATTCCTTGTAACGTTTCAGCTGTTTGAGTTGTTCCCGGTGTTCTTTAGTCCAAAGATGACTTGACATAGGCTTTGCATTGAGGTTCTGATGGCATGAGTCTAGAACTACTGACTTAAAACGTTTAGACTTCTTTTCAGAGACTGGAAAAGGACTGTCAGTCTGATTAATCGAATTTTCACACTCAAAATAGGCATGGAGCACGCGTATGTTTCGTTTATGTCTCAGAATTTTGGCTCAACAGACATAGTCTCCAGTTGTATAGGGAATAAAGTGACCGAAGGATGACTGAACAGAAATCTAGGAAGATTTTCATGCTCTCTATGCTCTTTGGGTAACATCCTGTTTTCCTGGACACCTTTCATATTACGTAATCCTATTCAAGACTTACTAATCATAAAGCCTCCTAGTTACAATTCGATTATTCACCACATATTTTGAAATATTTTGATGACGAAAACACTAACTCTGACTAATTTTTATTCTTGTCTGACAAACTTAATATATACACAAATGCGAAAAATAGTTATGTATAATTGTGACTGTGTAGCTGAGTGAATGAAGTCGCCGATAAGAGACATTTTATTAAAGCAAATTAAACCACACATATGCAGGAAACATCACTTTGGACAATGGAGTTCTAAATGTGGCAGACTAAACATCCACTTCTGTTAAATCTCAACTTTAGAGACACTGTAAAGTAAACTTTTATATCTCGGCATACTTATGCTGTCTGAAGATCACTGATTTAGTTAGTGGTTAGTGTTACTGCACAATGGCTAAAATATGAAAGCCATAGTTTTTTATTATATCAGAATTTATTAACAGGTGCAGTAATAAACCTATTTAATGAATGTAGATGGAAAATAAATATGGGAACCTACTGTATAACAGCATATATCATTAGATACTGTTGTTTCATACAATTTAAGATTATTTGCGGAGGAAAGGAATTCGCTTACTAGAATAATAAAGGGAACAGCTTTTGAAGTTTACTGAAAGGTTAGCAAATTCAATAAAGTGAATGAAATACATTACAAAGATACTACCTTAGATAATGATATGTTAGAAAGCATACACATTATTCTAAAACATCACTTTACATTAATTATTCTATAAAAAAATCTTTTAAAACAAAAGTTTTTTAAATCGTAGGTTTACTATCCTTTAACTTCATTTCTACCCATAATTACCTAAAAAACTTGGGGGAAAAGGGTTATTTCACAAAGCTTTCATTACAGGTTGAATGATTATAGAAGACCTGTTCTAACAGAACTTCGTAGAGTTGAAAAAATAGAAAGTGAAAAGCAAATAAAGTGAAATCATTAGAAGACAAGTAATGACGTATGCATACCATACAAGTATGTACTAACATATTTGTAGGCTATTCTATTGCGTAAAACTCCAAAATATTGTATTATTATTTGTAAAACTAGGTAAATAATCAGGTCACCTAATTAATTTAGAAATTTAATCAAAGTGAATCGTAGTAAACTAGTTAGAAACAGCACAGGTTCATGGCGTAACACAAGTGCAATTATCATTGATATGTACCAAAACACTTTACGTGAGTAGTGCAGAAAATGTGTCATCCAAACGTTTACAAAATCTTAGGTTTAACCCACTGTATAACTGAAGATAAACTAAAGACATTTGAAAGAATTTTGGACAAAGCCAACTGTGTAAGTGAACTTTGCTTACAAACCGACTTAAAATGAAAATCACTAAAAACTAGAAAGTATTGGACATTTGGTTTCTGTCATTTCGTCCTACAGTACTGCAACCATCCAATGTCATCAGCGAGCATCTCTCCATACATTCGACTTGGTGAACTCCACTAGTCACGAATTCTTATTGAAACTCCAGAAATTCTACCCTGCAGTTATTCACTAATAGACAATAAAACAGTTTTTAAAATTTGTGTTCTTGGGGAAGTAATTTATTTCCAACTAAATTCCGTTGGTTCTTGACAAATAATCTACTTACCAGTGGCTGATTTTGCCATGGACTTCCTGAAGTACAAAGGAGAATTCTCAATAGCTGTCCAGTGCTCTCCAGTTTTCAGTAGTTCTAGGACAATGACGACTCATGACATGATCAAGTCCTCACCAACTTGGCATTTGAATAATTCCAATGATTTTCTAAGTTATCCAGCTAACCTAGAGATGGTTCTTTCACATATTTAAGAATATTATTGACTGAAAAATACTTTATTTATTTTATTTTTTTTATTTTGATTTACAGCTTGATTCCACACCGTATTTTCAGTACAAGTGTGGAATTTTCAGCATGGATATCGGTAGCCCAAATTCAGGCCGACCATAGATATCGGGTGTGCGTCGGCAGGGGATCGAACCCCGGACCATGTGCATGGTCGGCGAGAGTCCTAACCACTGTGCCACCGACGCTCTTACCTCAGCACTGTCTATGCGAAAATAGCTTACATAAAGAATAGTGTTTATTATGTACAACGAAAATAGCTGTGATTTAAACACTTTTCATCGAAAACAATTATAATTTTAAGTTAGTGAACCTGTTTTTCACTTGCATACAAGTAACTTTTAGATTGACCGACATGTTCAGATTTGATGAACTATTTATTCTAGGATAATTCAGAATAAACATTATCTAATTATCCCATTAACTAATGTCAAGAGAATCTTAAAAAAACCTGCAAAAATTCAACAGGAATACTGCAAAAGTATGTATGTATGTATTATTATTATTGTTCCCTTGGGTTCCTAGTGGCACATAGGGCTTCAACTGCACGCCTCCACTTGCTTCTGTCTTTTCACTTCCATCCATGTTAGTCCATACTGTTTCAGCTCCTCTTCACACGATCTCCTCCATGTCACCCTTGGACGTTCCACTCGCCGCTTCCCTTTCGCGTTCCACTCGAGCTATGGCCTGACGCGCGATGTCACCCAGCGGCCTCCTCAGCCAGTGTCCAATCCATCTCCACCTTCTCCTGCATATTTGTTGGGCGATTGGTTCTTGTTTTGTTTGTTCCCATAGTTTCTTGTTGGTGATTCCTTCCGGCCATCTGATCTTCAGTATAGAGCGAAGACAGCTGTTGATAAAGGTCTGCAATCTGTTGGAAATATTCTTTGTGACCCGCCAAGTTTCTGATCCGTATAGCGAAACTGACTTGACGTTTGCATTGAAAATCCGAATTTTGTTGTTGAGTGTGGCTGGGTAACGAAGATTTCCAGATTGGTTTCAGGTTGATGAATGTGTTTCTCGCCTTCCGGATTCTCGATTTGACAACCTCGTCCGTTCCTCCTGTTGTTGAGACAATGCTCCCCAGATAAGTGAAAGAAGTCACCTCTTTCAAATCCCTCCCGTTGATGGTGATTGGTGGTGGATGTTGCTGCTGCTGTTGTTGTTGGTTGGTTATTTTCATAACCTCCGTCTTGTCTATGTTCACCCGGAGTCCTGTCTTTGCTGCTTCTTCGACCAGTTTATCGGATTTCGCTTGTAAGTCTTCGCTTTTGTGTGACATCAAACATAAATCATCCACGCGCGAAATCCAGGTCTTCTAGGTTCTTCACATCGGTCCAGGATATCCCTGTCTTCTCGTTTCCCACTGTCTGACGCATAATCCAGTTGAATATTTACCATTTTCACTGGCTTTTACTCTGTAATGGGACCTTTGTTCGCAGTTGTTTTATTATTAATTAGATAGTAAACTACTACCTGTTTAGTTTGGCACTAATGAATTTAGTCTCGAGAATATATGTTTTTATACGTTTGGTAAGTTTGAAAATTCAGATCACTAAAAAGAGTAAAAGGCAAAGTTGGGCTTTCATAAACTGTATCAGAGTCTCGTCTAAGTTCTAAACCATTTCTCTCACTTCTCTAAAGTCAAAATTAGATTTAATTTCAAACTATCTGTCGTTTGTGAGAGCGATTATATGAATTGCATCTTAGGAAAGCTTATACGATATAATACATAATGAAACAGCAACAATAACTGGATGATGTTTTACGTTCAATTTATCGCTTATAATCACATCAGTGGATTTACATGATTTGATATTCCTCGTTAAATCCCCCCTAATCCTTATGCTTTTCTGTTGCAATTTTCGTGAATAAGCGCTGCATCATTTCGAATACACATATTCGGTATTGATTCGATAAACAAAAATCCGATGATTAACCTTTCCATCCAATCACATAAAGTTAAATCCCATGGATGTAACCTGCAAGAAAATTGTAGTTATTAGACTTGAACAGAACGAAAGTACTTAAAGGTATTGATGCTTCCACGCCCATGGATTATACGAATGAATACAGGAATTTATTAACAAAGGTAATGAAAAATAAGGGTAAACATAGTTAAATAATTGGCACAAACGAAAAATCATGTGCCTTTAAAGTTGGTTAACAAAAATATCACTATAAGGAAATGTAGTCTAAATTAACTATGTAAAAAGTAGATGTTAATATTCGATTGTTTACCTCAAGAAGACTAGGCTTCAAACAAAGTGATTGTTACAAAAATCACCAACAAAATTTTTGTCTGATGCTATTTCTGTTTTAAACTGAATTTCTAATGTTTACCTTTTAATTGGCATTCACGTATCCGTATGTTTATATTCCCTTTCTGGTACTGTGATATTTTCTGGCATTTTCTCATTCCTAATATTTTATTTCCTTATAGTATTACGCCAACTATCTGCTAGAAACGACGGTTACCAATTCCATTTTATGTATATTTTTATTGACTTCCAATACTCAGTAATTATATCTAGCTAACCGTCTGGACCTTATAGTTAATTATTTTGCGCCAGAGTATAGTGTCACCAGTATTTTTAGGTTTTTTTGTAATGTTTTTCAGTTATTTTTATCTGCGCCTTCAAATAGTGGAGATGTAACCGCTGACTAAGGGAATCGCCTTATATTATGTATCAGATTGACAACCGCAATTTCGAAACGTCCTTTACATTCAGAACAATTAGTTAGTTTTTTGGTTTTTACAGATGCCTCCATCATTATAAGAGGAATAAAACCTCTCATTTTTCTCTTATATATTCCTGGGATCAAACTGTGAGCAAACTTTTAGTTGATCCGCCCACTGCTATTCTGATGCACTGGAATACATACTTTCTGCTGCTGCTTTAGGGTTCTGTGTCCTCATACTCCGCTAACCTATCACATTCTCTAACTCTCGACATTATGAAGGGCGAAGTCTATGTAATTCCTCTTTACTATTCTTCTGGAGCACTATCAAATGATTTAAGTCTAGGCTAATGCAGTTCACATAATCGTGAAATAAATTAATCTAGTGAGCGATTCATGACCAGCAAGGCCTTCGTATGTGGAGTATTTGAATGGAATCCAGTAGTTAATAGCTGAAAGATTGTAAGAAATAGTCCCCTAACGCTATTACCCAGCCATTTCTAAAGAGTGACTTTCCAGAGAAGAGCAATCCTATCTCCGAACTTCTTCCTATCAACTACCGTATTCTGCAGATTATCATGGCTAAGATCCTCATAAGAAACCCTCAGTGACTCCTCTTTTTCTCTCTTTTTGGCAACCCTGGCTTTTCGAATTTACCTTAACGCATAAGGGTTAGAGCAGAGGGAGAACCATTCTAGGTTTTTTTAATTAGAGCGTTTTCCACTAGAAATCAGGGGATATTAACATATTGAGTAGTGTTATAAAGACTGCTTTCCTTCTAAAAGTGTTTACTAATAGCGAAATTGACTTTTTTCTGCTTAGGATAATTCTGTGCTGTTGAAAATGTTAAAATAATGCGGAGCAAGAAGCATGAGCCTTCGCTCAAACCCTATGTGCCGTGTTTCTTCTGTGGAAGTCACAAACTTCGACACAAAACTATATCATACACAAAGATTGAGATGAGTAGTCGCTTACCACTCACATTGACCATCACTGCTTGCTGTCCATATTGAAGTGATCAAAACACCCAATGTCTGTTTCTCTCGTTTGTGCTTAGGCTCAGAAGCACAGTATGCAGCTTGACTAAAATTAGAGAGCCGAATCACATCACACCACCGGATTTCTAGCATGCTACTTGAGCAAACTATCACAGACTTCTGTCCGTTATTAAGAAATACGGTCAGTCTACCTTAGGTGACTGTTGCATCTATTGAATTGATGGATTAGGAGACTGAACATCACTGTTTCTTTAAAATAGGTGTGTTTCTGTAAACATTGCTTTCTATGTGACATGGTTATGAAGAGAGCAGCTCTTTGGAGTTCCGTCCTTTGTTTTCGGAGTGTTGAACTACAATTTTGGTCTGCCTTCAACTTCTATGAAGGCCTTCGACATGATCTCGAAGGTTTCCTGCAATACACAGTGGTCTGAATCTACACATCCTTTCCTTCTTGATTTTGAATCCAGTAAGGTGCGTCTTCGGTGCGTCGGTGGCACGGCGGTAGAATGCTCACCAACCACGCAGGTAGTCCTGGGTTTGATCCCCGGCCGCCAACGTACTCCTTAACCTCGATAAGCCAGTAGTAAGACTGGTAAAGAGGGAAGGTAAGGCATGAGGCTAGCAACCTCATCCCGTAAAAATAAACACTGCTACCGAAATTTCGAAGCTCTAGCTTGAAGCCCTATGTTCCAGTGAGAACATAAATGAATAAAAAATTTTTAAATTTTAAATAGAATAAATCTATTTGATAAAATCACAAGGTGATACAGTATTATCTACTGATGACGTTCTTTTTGGCTCGTGATCATATTAAGGCACTCAATAATTCTTTACAACATTTTGCAAATCACCTTGAATCGTTTTTCTTGTACTTATCCTCTTGTAGACAGATTTGCGTACGACTGTCTTGACCGATAGTACAAAATAATAATTGATATTTCTTTTTAAACTACTTTTCATTTCCATTACTACCATAGCTAATTTTTATGAAGTAACAGTAGCGAATGAAGATCAATAACAAAAAGTGTTGGTTTATATACACAACTCTTTTTTAAAATTTCTTTTGTTTTATATTAATTTCCTCCACTTTTTATTTCTGGCATCAGCAACTTTAAATTTAGAATCTCTGCGCTTACTGTATCTATATGAGGTGAAGTACATTTGATGCCACATGACTGTAATAGTCATATTCAAGAAATTAGTTTCAGACCAAGATTATAATTGGTCTGTCATGTGTTCAGAGAGAAATTTTTGACCCCTCAGTAACGCTGCATCTCCATTAATAACTCTCTAGCTAAATACTTCATTCCTTATATGCTGCAGTTCAACTTAAGGAGTACAAATAATAAGGCATCATAGTAGCTACATGTAAACTACCATAATATTTAGACAGCTGAAGCTGTGATGCAGATTCTGTTACTCTGCGTCATCTTTTGATATCACTAAGCAGTAGACAATGGTTATCGTTGGTGTATTCTTGACATGTGCACAGGACCCTAAGATTTGCTTCCTTTGACTTTTCTTACCACGGTATCACCATGAGTACAGCTGGACATGGAGCTCCAATACTGAGCAGAATTTCGTGATTTGTGATGGTTTCTGAAAACTTTTAAAGGCTCCTTACAACAAACACTTTAGGACTATCAGCAGATAGAGAAATGTTTCCCTAATTTACAGATCAAAACTGCAAGACAACACAAATTTCGATTTCTTGAGGTCAGTCTATGCGGGAGCCTTCTCCTTACTCCACCTCAACCAACAGAATCCTCATCGACTCTTTTCCACGAAGACTTGAGTATTTGTAGAACCTGTTGGCCTTTAGGTAATACCAACACTAGCAGTAAAGATGTTTGCTGGCTGGGTTGTATGATGACCTAAACGTCATACGTCATTTGAATTTTTGGGTTTTAGATAAGTCTTTTATCAAAGCAATTCGCCAGTGTGCTCATGAGGCTACATTCAATTAAAAACAACTTTGACTTAAAGATTATCTCTAATCTTGACAAAATCAAATACCATCCATTGTTTTTAAATCATGAAGAAACCCATTTACCTCTAGCAAAAGCCTGTTCACCACCAAGTTTGTGAGATGTTTCATGTTTTGTCACTTATATTTTTGGGCATGATCTGACTCCATGCACCTCATTTATATATTGCAGTTAACACAGGAAAACTGTGATTGGTCCAAAAAATTTCAAACCGTATTCTAAAAATCAGTACTGACATTTATCATGTATAAGTCTACTGCACAAAAAAAAATGTGAAAAGTTATCGACGTTAAACTAAATCAAAGCTCAGTGTATTCTCGGTGAAAATCCAGGCTGGTGAGTAATAAGTGATATATATATATATGCATGAGTGCATATTTCCCGTAAAGCGCTATGGCAGCACAGGGTATCTAAACAAAAATCATGCAAAGACACCTACACAAATGTATATATCTGTAATTTGATTAAGCAATCAATCCAATTTTTAGACCTTCCACACAGGCTTCTCCAGAATTAGAAAAAGAAACTTCTCAAAGAACATACAATTACTTATTATTATTTGGTCTTAAACATAAAAATCTTCAACAAGGAATAATTCCAACTCATTAACAAAATATCAGTTCACCAGGTCTCGCCTAGTGCTTGAGTTGCGTCATGTTTTAAATTCAACATTATTGTGCAAATGACCCATGCTGACACTAATAGCAACAAAATACGATGGCATATGCAACGAGCTTCGGTCATTTTTGTTCAAACGAAATACTCTGCAGCTTCTCAGCAGTCCAGGTAAATGTGTAAAACTAACTGCGCTTCAACATTCTTGACTGATTTTAAAAGAGTACCACTCAAATATATGAATTTGGCTGTCTTTAAATAAAGTTTGAGTATATATGAGAATAGGAAGGTTGGATTCTTGCTTCCATCCAACACAGGAAAAGCAGAGAAAGATTAACCAGGAGGAATGGGTGAGGTTTCAGTTACCACCTACTTTAAAGGAGACATTCGTATAACTTCAGTAGGAAGGTAAAGTGACCAAAACTCATGCACGAGAAAGACCCATTAGCGTCAAATAATCCCTTAAAGTTGTCAGCTTAAAGCATTTGTCATTTAACACAAATCAATAAAAGTAGTTTTCGAATTAAGCAAGGACAATAGTTTTTGCAGAATAAAGTTTTACCATCATTTATTTCGTTGGCTTCTCATCATCTGCTTACAGCCCGAAGACATTATTAAGTAATCTACAGAAACAATTTTAACATACTTATCCAAATAGCTTTAAGCAAGCACTAGTCAAGACTCTATACTATACAGCTAGGAGGATATGCTCTATAAAGAAATTAGAGGAAGAATTTATGTTTCTCGAAAAGATGTTAAAAAGCGACGGTTACCCTCAAAGATTCATTAACAAATATGGAAGATGTGAAGGCTCAAATTTTAAACAAATCACAGTGGAGAAAAAGCCCATCTACATTCAACTTGATTATAAAGGGGAAAATATTACAGCAATTGTCAACAGAAGATTGCGTACTTCACTAGCCAGAGCCTATCCTGCAGCTAAGCTCATGCTCGTCTATCTAACAACTTGCTCTTTGGTGCAGTGAAAAATTGACAGATGTCCTTCTCATGTTAACTCCAGTTGTATATGCAAATTTACATGTATCCGCGGCAGCAGTTACATTGAAAGAACATTGAGAAGGGTATACCTCTGATTTTCTGAACATGTACCAAAAAGCCTGTGTCTAAAAAGAACAAATGGTTTAAACAGTGCCATCGCCAGGCATCTTGACACGGGTCATGAGGTGGATGTCGCATGAACGTTCAAAATTATCAATAGGCAAAAGAATTCAATTCTCCTCGTGTTTGCAGGAGCCATCTCCATCAAGCGTCTGAAACCCGATTTATGAGTTCCGAAAGAAGCAGTTATCAGTCTTTCCTTGCCCTAGTAACTGGATGTTTTCATCCTCTCCTTCATCTAATTACGTAATGCCGAAAGTTTCCATTGTGTTTGATCGTTATTGTTTGGAAAAAAGTGCTTATTATTAGCATTGTATGCATATACTGATTGATTCATTTTTGTTTTGAAAATAAACTCTTTGCAAGTATGTTAAAATTGTCTCTTTAGATTACTTAATAATGTCTTCGGGCTGTAAGCAGATGATGAGAAGCCAACGAAATAAATGATGGCACCACTTTATTCTGCAAAACCTATTATTCTTGTTTGATTCAAATTCATTAAGGGGAGAAAATGGATGAAAAATAGTTTTTTTATTTTGTCGACCATTATTCTTATCCTTCGCATCATTTCTACTTTTGATAACTTTTTGAATTTAAAATTCTTCCTCCTACCAAAATACCCTGTACCCCTCAATGCAGAGTGGCAAGGGAAACCTGAAAATTAGATGCAGTCACCCCCTGACTACGCCGCATGGACTGTACTGTGGGCCCGGCTATATCGATTTCCCCATCGGTACATTCCCCTTATGGAATAAGTATCCTTAGGGAGTTAGCTTTCCGTGTCTGTCCCACAATTGCTAGATTGTATGGTTGAAAGTTAACAGCATCCCTCCAACCCTGGAAGGAGATATGTGCTGTAGTGCGCCTTCCATTGTTTTAAGTTGTGTTTTCAAAGGGCTCAAACGCCATTTTGCGCTCTCCCTTTGTGAACGCGCGCACTCTCCTTGCCATCGATTCAGTCATACTATCAAGATAAATTCTGATGTCTTTCCCCTGGCCAATTTTAACCTTCTGTTTTATTCAAATGTACTGTTCATCAGCAATCTACTGACTAATGGAGTCTTTTTGATTTGCATTTTGTTAACGGTGCTTAGGAGTCAGGCAGAGTGCTAATTTATTAGGTGATTAGGTGAACAAAGTTTAGTAAGGGCTGATACAGTGTGACCAACAAACAGCGACACTAGTAACTTACACCACTGGGCCAGACAATAAAGAAATATGATCTCTGTATGCCTAAGGTGACTTCCATGATCATGGAGGAAACGATTCACGTTCACGGATCCTAAGACTATTACGTGCTCAGCTGTGGGAATCAAGCTAGTTCACTACCCAGGTTTGATTACTTCAGAAATTGGGAAACCTATTCAAGACGCATGTAAGAATCCTTCTAAACGATCTCCAGGATCTCCAGCGATTGACAAACATGTAGCGGTAAATAATTTCCCAAAATTATTGACCACAGCAATCATCACTGAACATCGGATGCTGACTCTCACTGTTTAAGTCTACTTGTTCAGCTGAAGGCTTCCGGTCAAGCACCCATGCCATATGGTACTCCGTCGTGTCACGTTCGTGCACGATCACTAGCCAGCTAAGCATTCACCTCAGTCAACGTTTTGGTCCCGAAATATATCTCGTAATTTGGACGATCAATTCTGTTGTTTTGCTTTGCCTTTGGTACACGAGGAACGAATACTATAGAAGTTGTTGGTATAAGATCTTGCGTTAGTATACTGCGAATGTCAATGCCGTCAGCCTCTAAAAACTCTTTCACAATGTGGAATTAGGAGACTCTTTAGCTATGCACCTGCTTTTACGAATGCATGTAGTCATCGGCGAACGGAAATTCAATAAGGGACCTCTTATGGAATTGTTTTCATCTAATTTGCCATAGACAGTTCAGACCATGCTACCGATACTTCAAGGAGTCACAGTTGACGACTTAGACTCCTCAGCTTAGAGGACTCTGGAAATATTATGGCGGCCATTAACTGAAGTTTGCTCCACAAGCAAACGATTTCAGAGTATTAATTCTAGAAGAACGGAATTATGTAACTCTGTGAAGCGATTTCTTAGGACAAGTAGCTCCCAAGTTTCCCCCAATCACTGATCCAAATCATCTCAATATACTGTATCCTGTGCATTCAAAATCTAAAACACGTACAGACAAAAGCCCATAATGATGTTATAATCTTAATACCCATTATCAGGAAGCTTAATGTCCCCTAAAATACCTAGAACAACTTTATCCGGTGGCAACAGCTGCCCATTTTATACGTGTGGTGTTTTTAGTAAAACCCGTCACTTGGTTTACACTGATGCTGAAGTCAGCGTTTTTCTTGACACGGAAGAAGTCCGTCAGAATGTATATGTCTTCAGCTTATGGACCACGAGTGGGAAACTCACAGCGGACTTCAGCAAAGATAAGTCTATCTGAAACTAACCTTAGACTGGTGGGTTTTCAAATAGTCAGGTCTTGGAAACGTATGCTTCCAAGACCTGTGTGGATAAGCCGGACCGCATAGAAAACCTGAAGGTAGTGTACACTAATATACGTAGTATCGGGAACAAATTTCACGAGCTAGGTGTATTAGTGGAAGACCTTAGCCCAAGTATTGTGGCCATTACTGAAACATGGCTGGTTTCTGGATTAGATGACAAACCTGAGCTACGCGGATTTAGTTGCTTGAGCAGCGACAGGGTTAAGGGTCGTAGAGGTGGTGGGGTTGCTCTGTACATCAACAACTCCCTACATGTTCGTTCCGTGAAATCTGAAGCGCATGATAGTGGGACAAGTGAGGTAATTAGCTGTGAAGTAAGCTTTGCAGCTGGCACTTTACTCATTGGTGTTCTGTATAGAAGTCCCTTTTGTCAGTGTGATGACTTTATTTTAGATCACCTCAAACAATGGAGTAAACACAGTAGCTGTCTTATTCTAGGTGACTTTAATGCACCTCATATAGACTGGGTAGCTGTCACATCTCCAGGATCCACTAATAAGTTTGACAGCCGGTTACTCTTGACTACCATGGAAAATGCCCTGACACAACATGTCTTAGGTAGTACAAGATTCGGTTCTACCCAAGGATCTTCCTTGCCGGACTTAGTGCTTACTCATGATAACGACGACGTGGATGGTCTAGTTATTCATCCACCTCTAGCAAACAGTGATCATGGAGTGTTAGATTTTAACTTAAGGGTTGGCAATTTAGTCAGTTTTCAACCCAAATCCCGACCTAGTGTTTGGCATGCTGACATAGTCGCTATAAAGGAGCGTGCTTCAACTGCCGACTGGTCAGTCAATATTGTCTCATCCATTGAAGATGAATGGGATAGATTTAAGAATACACTTGAGAGGGCTACCAGTGATTTCATTCCCTGGAGGGTTCCTAAAAGACCAACAAACCGGCCACCATGGATAAATGGACAAGCTATAACACTCCTAAGACGGAGAATAAGGTTCTGGAATCTCTTTGTTTCTACTGGGCTACAGCAGTTCCGGCTGAAATACTGTGAAACCAGAAACCAGTGTAAAACTTTGATTCACCAGTCAAGGATAGCTTACGAAACCCAGTTAGTCAAAAGTTCACCAGGCTGCTTAAAAAGACTCTTCTCATATATCAAGAGAAGAGTGATGCTATCCCACCTCTTATGCTTGAAGATGACCAGACAAACATGGCTGAGGATAACTTGACTAAGGCTGAGGCTTTGTCCAAGCACTTTAGTCAAGTATTCTCTGATAATATTGATACCAGCTTTGTAACTTTTCCAGAAGGTAACTTGAAAATGGCACCCTTATACATTGGAAAAGATACTGTCCTAAAGTACCTTCTAAGGCTCAATCCTGGTAAGTCCAGTGGCCCTGATGAACTCCACCCACTTATATTAACAGCATTGGCTGAAAACATAGCCGAGCCATTGTCGGTAATCTTCAATATGTCTCTGGACCAGTCTAAATGTCCAAGAGACTGGAAAGATGCCATCATTAGTCCGGTCTTCAAAACCGGATCTAGAAACTTAGTTCAGAACTATCGTCCTGTTAGTTTGACCAGTATTGTTGTTAAACTACTAGAAAGAATAATTCGTGATGCTATCATTCACTTCATTGAAGGGAACAAACTTTTCGCTGTGGAACAGCATGGTTTTAGAGCAGGTCATTCTTGCTTGACCAACCGTCTTTTGGCCAGAGAAAGTTGGGCAAGCTCAGCTGATGCTAATATACCGGTGGATGCCATATTCATCGACCTTACCAAGGCGTTTGACAGGGTTTCTCATTCAGGTCTTCTAGTAAAGTTAGGTAGTATGGGAATCAATAAAGTGGTTGCCGACCGGATTCAAGACTTTCTAAAGGACAGAAGACAAAGAGTACGAGTTAACGGGGTTTTATCAACATGGGAGTCGGTTAAGAGTGGCGTTCCTCAGGGTACAATTCTAGGCCCACTTCTTTTCCTGATTTATGTTAATGAGATTCCATCGGTAGTTAAATCATCCTCCTTACTGTTTGCTGATGACATCAAGATATGGAGGGCTTTACACGATGACAGTGATCAACATGCTTTGCAGGAAGATTTAAACTTGTTAAGTGATTGGTGTAAGCACTGGGCCTTGGAGATTAACTTAAGCAAGAGTGTAGTTATGCATGTATCTCATAGTCACGTGCACAATTACTCAATGAATGGCATTACTCTCCCAGTGGTCACTGAGTACAAGGACTTGGGAGTGGTTGTGCACCATGACTTGAAAACAGCAACAAACTGTAGAGCTGCAGCCACTAAAGGTTTTCGAATATTATGGGCCATACGCAAAGCTTTCGCGAATTTTGACGCTGAAATATTTCGTATATTATATCCGACTTATATCAGACCTCATTTGGAATATGGGATCCAGGCAGCGAGCCCGTGTTTCAAATACGAAATAGACTTATTAGAAAGGGTGCAAAGAGTAGGAACTAAGGTAATAAAGGGTTTCTCAACCCTCTCATATGAAGAGAGGTTAAGTCGACTGGGTTTATTTCCACTGTCATACAGACGACTTAGGGGTGACCTAATACTAGCATACCGTATCCTAAGAAATGATTTTGGAGCAAATTTATCTAATTTATTTCTTCCTTCTAGCACCAACCAATTGCGAGGACATCACCTCAAGGTTCAAAAACCACGGTCGAATCGTCTGCGTTTGGAGATCCGTTTTTCGCATCGGATTGTGAACCATTGGAACTCCCTACCGGAACACGTCGTATCAGCACCATCCGTTGATTCATTCAAGGCGAGATTGGACCTCCTGTTTGTAACAAATCGAAAGGATTAACACAGGCATATAGCCTACTATCCTAAATAAATTGTAAACTGTAAACACAAACCTATTCAGTGGATTTTCCTTCTTGCTGACGTTAAAGTGCTCATCATAAGTTGTGGATTACTTGATGATCACTACCTATTCGTAGAAGTCCGCCGATTATTGACAAACAGAAACACTAGGCTGTCTACGTCGGTTCAAGCTTATAACTAGTTATGAGGAAGATAACAGATGATTCAACTTTCCAGCTGATTGTTGACAACTAACCTGGCCAACGACTTACCGTGCATAACCACAAATGTTATGCATCACATCATAACCACTGGATAACCCATGACTCACAAAGCACTATGACTAGCCCCGGACAATCTACAACAACTTGACCGCGTGTCAAATTCTGGTGCAACAGCAAAAGGCAAGACACAGAAGCCAAGGTGTATTTTCAAGTGATCAAATAGTTATTTATATTTATACAGTCTATATCCCACTGTCTGTCTGTCTGTCTGGATTCAACATAGAACTTGGCACCGAGGTGCAGCAGTTCGAGTTGCCACGTTCCAAATAGCACACAAAGGTAGACAAGAAAATGAGTGAAGAGAATCAATAGAGTTTTGACAAGTATAAGAGTGAAACAGAATGAGTAATGGTAGAAAGGAGTATGAAGGTTAAAGAGACTGAATACATCTGCGCCATTGACAACGATTTTGAGCCATGTCACCTATTGTCTTCAGCCATTGATTCTTAGAGTCCCGAAGGCCCCAACCCGGAAGTCTGCATCTCCCTACCTGACTGAG
Source organism: Trichobilharzia szidati (assembly GCA_944472155.2). Lineage (NCBI taxonomy): Eukaryota > Metazoa > Platyhelminthes > Trematoda > Strigeidida > Schistosomatidae > Trichobilharzia > Trichobilharzia szidati. The sequence continues at coordinate 116,200,297 of OX235279.1, forward strand.
TTTAACTGTCAAGGATTTCATGGACTGATGCCATGTTTTTGTTTGGCCACCACTTACTCTTTTCCGACCTGCACCTATATCAGCTAGTAATGCCCGTCGGGGGAGACGATGGTTAGGCATGCGCAGCACGTGGCCTAACCATCTTAATCTATGTAACTTTATAGCCTCTTCGAGTGATTTTCCCTCTTTGCCCAACACTCTACGCCTAACGTTAAGATTACTTACCTTATTATACCACCTAACGCGAGAAAGAGATCGTAAACATCTGTGGTCAAAAACAGACAATCTCTTCATGTTTTCCGCTCTCAATGGCCACGTCTCACCGCCATAGAGAAGGACGGAGCGAACTGCTGAGCAGTATACACGTCCCTTGGTTGACAGCCGGATGTCACGCCTACGCCAGAGACGGTGTAAGTTAGCGAAAGCAGCCCGGGCTTTCTGGATCCGTGCTGTGATTTCGTCACCAATCAATCCGTTGGTGCTGATACAACTTCCCAAATAGGTGAAGTGGTCAACATGTTCTATCACTTCACTCCCTATCACTAAGCTTGGAGTTGACGTAATCCAGTCCTGTAGCAGCATCTTACATTTTACAGGGGCGAATCGCATGCCAAACATACGAAGATTGCTGCTCAAGGTGTTCAGAAGACTCTGCATTTTGTCAGCGTCCTCCCCTAACAGGACTATGTCATCTGCATATTCTAAGTCCATAAGACTATTCCCTGGTAACAAGTCGATTCCTAAGTCGTTAAGTTCAGTTAAGGATACTTCCATTAGCATATCTATGATGAAGTTAAACAAAAAAGGGGAAAGTGGACATCCTTGATGGACACCACTGGTTGTTATCATTTCAGACGACAATTCCCCATAAGCCCTTACACAGCTACGTGAGTTTGAGTAGAGTGCCTTGATTAGTGCAATGTACTTTCTTGGCACTCCCTTCATAGTCAAACATTGCCATAGAACCTCTCGATCCACGGAGTCGAAGGCCGCCTTCAAGTCAAGAAATATGGCAATTGTTGGACGCCTAAAAGTGTGCCTATGTTCTAGGATCTGTCGGAGAGTGAAGATATGATCTATGCACCCTCTACCTGGCCTAAAGCCCGCTTGATTTTCCCTCGTTTGTTCCTCCCGAGTTCGGCTTAGTCTGTTCATGATTACTGAGCCTAGGATTTTAGAGACTATGTTCGTTAGGCTGATTCCTCTATGATTATCACATGAGGACTTATCTCCCTTCTTGAATACTGGTATGATAAGTGACTTACCCCAGTCTGATGGAACCGTCTCTGATTCCCAGACGTTACCTAGTACCTTAGTTAAACTATATACTAGCATGTCACCCCCATATTTAAACACCTCCGGAATAATTCCGTCGGGTCCTGCCGCTTTGCCTCGTTTCAAATTACAGATAGCTTTGGTGACCTCATTTACAGATGGCGGGCCAGTGTCTATGTCCCATTCGGGTGTGTGCTGGATGGCGGGGAGGCTCAGTGTGGCTGTAGGCAAGTTAAACTGTTCCTCGAAGTGTTCTTTCTAGCGTTCGAGGCGTCTATCCTGAGAGCTAAGTAAGGAGCCATTTTTCTCAGAAATAGTCTCACTTATGATTTGCCTTCTCCCACCCGTTTCCCTGATGAGTCTAAAGAGTTGCCTAGTGTTGCCTATCGCCGATGCTTTTTCCATCTCTTTCGCCTTTGTCAACCACCACTGTTCACGGTCCTTGCGGAGACTTTTCGTAAGTTTCTTTTTGTGCAGCTTTCGCTCCTCATTGAATTCGGAGCTCGCCGGAATAAGTCTTCTAGCATCTATCAGTTCGGATGAGGCAGTCGAAATCCAATGGTTTTTACTATCCTTTGGATTTACCTTATTCACAGCTTTTACAGCTGTATCTATGGCTGACTGAATATTTTTCCAGGCTTCTTCAGGATGAGCGCAGCTGTCAAACTCAGATATGTGTTTAGCTAGTTCTTCCTCAAATAGGGACTTAGTTTCCTGATCGAGCTGGGGACGTGATGGGTTTACCGCCAGCTGTTCCCTACGTCCGTTCAGTCGTAAGCACACACGAGCGCGGACCAGTGCGTGATCGGTATCTACACACGTGTTCCAGAAGGAGCGACAATCCCCTACCGACCCACGCCAACGATGGCTTATTGCTATGTGGTCTATTTGTGTCCAGCGTTGGTTTGATGATGGAGGTCGCCAGGTCAAACAGTGTCTCTCCTTGTGTTTGAAGTTAGTGCTTACAAGAAACAAGTGATTATCTATATCCCACAACCAGTCAACGAGCGAGTGATCTTAATTTACATTAAACAACATGAAACAGAATGTTCAAATAAATATAGCATTCTGTTGGTAACACAGTAGTGAACTGTGAGAATAATACTCCGCTGGGACCCAGTGTCCGTATCACACCACGCTGGTATCCCCATTGCACATGGTACCAAAAATAGATAGTACCGATTGGCTATCCGGCAGTGATTATTGACGACTAAATGTCGAATCTATTGCAGAATGCTATGCATTGCTGCATGTAGGCAAATTGACGAAAAGTTATCTGGAGCAACTATTTTTTTCGAAAATGGAGTTAAAAGGTATAGAGAAATCCTGATAGTCAAGGAAGAAGTTCCGGAAACAGCTCTAATTACTCCATTCAGACGGTCTGAACTCCTGCACACACTATTTGTCCCTCGGTATTCAAGACATACATTGCAACGCCTCATTGACGAAGTATTCCACGGTTTAGACTTTGTGTACGCGTGCATAGTCGACTATATCATCACGATCCCAAATAATAATAGTAGGCTTACTCTTGTCTATGCAGACACACACCTACTGGACATGCGATGATGAGTTATTATTTGAATTACATAAACTCGGCTTATAAAAAGGTGGCACTGTTGCTGCTCTTTTAGACATTAGAATCAACAGAAGAAGTCTAACGACTAATTATTGAGTGTCGCGTATCAAACCAAACCCACCTACGTCATCTGAATTTGGCTTTAGACGCGTTACGCCATAAATGCCATAAATATTCAAAAGTGTCAAAAAAGAGGGGTATCATTTGGCGTTCTTGGTCATACTACCGACCCCAAGAGCATTCGCCCATTGACCACTAAAGTCAATGAATTTTCTGGCTTTCCACAGCCACAGACTGTCAACCACCTTCAGAACTTATGATGGCTTGGTAAGTTATTATCCATAGTTCATTCCCAACTGTGTCGCTTTAACCCAGCAGCTTGCAGACCTGCTTCGACGGAATAACAAATGTGCAGATCTCGACAAGTCCGTCAAGAGTGTTTTAATTTAAAAAATTCATCGTGGATATCAATAACTTATGTGTCGCGACACAGCATCACCTTTCAAGGATCTCAATTGATGCATCTGACACTGTAATCGGTGCTGTCCCACAGAAGTTGGTCAGTGAGAATTGGCAATCAGTTCAAGTAAGTCCATTTCATTCTAAATCCTGCACTGAGGATGTTATCTAGAAGGACAACAAAAGTCTGCCAATTGCATCGCCTAGCTCAGAGAACACAACTAAACCAATATCCATTGATATGAGGAACTAAAACTGACAGCACCACCGTCTGTGTGAACTTCATTGTTTTAAGAAGAAAGATAGGAAAATGACCCATACCAAAACAATTATGCTGGACACCTACTTCAAATTGCAGGGAACATATCAAAGCAGTCGATGGCTCACTGATATTTAACTTCCCCGATTACCTGCATCGCAAATAACTATTCAAGGCATTTTGATTTTCTAGGCAGAGACTGACAGCAACTGATAAAATAACTCACAGTAGAACCAACCACAAACATTTTTATAACTCATCCTAGTCCCTGGCAAGAGCGAAATCCAAGGAGGAAACCAGAAAACTCACCTATTCTCTAAGAGATGTGGAATGCTCGCCCCACTCATCTCACACTGATTAGCTCTCCAAGGCTGTTAAGCGTCAGATTCAACTCCCAGCAGCAGCTGGCCATAGTACTTCAATGGTGATATGAGACCAAGGAGCAAACGCGAGGACACATCCGATGCTGCGAAAGCAGACCTCGAACCATAAGAAGGCAGCAAACTAAAGCCTTAATAAGTCCGCAAGCCTCAGTGACACTAGAGCGATACAGTACTGAGAACAACAGTCTGTTTCACCCAAGTTTCCTACCTGAATCCATGGAAAAAGTCTACAACGGGCCGGTTCCATTGGAATCGGCCAACTAGTCCCAACATTCAGTCCCTTACCAGCAGACGACGTAATGTCAACTACCCCACAACACACTGAGGTTGTGAGACTAACTGTCAACTACCTATATAGCAATGTGAGAGGACTGAGAGGAAAAGTAGTCGAACTCAGAAATCTCCAGTCACACCTACACCTTAAAATAATCATTCTCACTGAAAGGTGACTAACTCCCAATATCGCCAACGACGAAATCAGTATAGGTGGTATAGTTATAGTCAGGAGAGACAGGGATAATAAGGAAGCAGGGGGAGTTGCTATATACTTTGACAGGCCACTTAAATGTGTACTTGCAATGGACCCACCACTTATAACATCCCCAGACTCCATATGGTGTCATTTCACTGTAGGTCACACCAAGCAGTTACTGGTTGGCATCTACCGAGCACCTACCTGTGGACCAGAGCACAACCAGCTACTGCTCAGCACCGTCAAAGGGATAAGGGATTTGGGCCATGACCAAATCACCACTGCTGGAGATTTCAATGCCCCATCACTGAACCTTGGCTCAGGGTATGCTCAGAGAAAATTCGGCTGAAATCTACTGAAAACTATTCGAAATACAGGACTGACTGAGAATGTCGGGGACGACACTAGGTGGGGCCCTAGTGGAAAGTCACCGAAACTAGACTACATTCTAACTAGTGACCAACTACTCGTTGAAAAGGTCCAGATCATGACTCCTCAAGGAATAAGTGACCATGCAGTCCCCAGGTTGTGACGACATCAAGCCATCTGTTATGGAACAGTGTGCCGAAGCTCTCTATTGGCCCTTAGGCGACTTGTTCTAACACTCGATGGATTCGGGGAAACTTCCAAGGGTGTCGAAAAGAGCCATTCATTCTTCCATCTTCAAGGGCGGGGACAGACAAATGACCAGTAGACCAGTAGCCCTACTCCCAGTGGTATCAAACGTATTGGAAAGTATTATTAATGATTACATCAGGGATTACCTCGATAGGTCTAATATACTCCATGAAGCCCAACACGGTTTCAGGAGAGGGAGATCCTGTGTAACAAACATAGTATCAGCTTGGGACGATTGGACATAATGCTGGGATATGAATGTTCAAGTCCATGTGGCCTTCCTAGACATTGAGAAGGCATTTGACACAGGCATTCACCATGACCTTCTACACAAAATAAGTTAGGCAGGTATAGGTAAGCCAATTCTGTCACGGATGAAAGACTACCTAGCTGAATGGCAATTTCGCAGGGTCAATCGAGTCCGATCATCTTGACACAGATCGTCATCAGGAGTGCCGCAGGGGTCTGTCCTGGGACCACTGATGTTTTTGATTTTTATCAATGATCTACCATACCGTCTAAGCTGCCCGACTCCTTTATATGCTGATGACGTAAACATATAGAGGGCAATAAAGTGTTCTGAAGACTCAGATAGGCTGCAGGCAGATCTAAGGATTCTGGAATACTGGGCGGTGTCCAGTGGCATGACTTCCAACCTGAAAAAGTGCAAAGTAGTGAAATTACGCACCTGTGGACCGCAGAATGCAAGTTACACCTTGTGCAATGAAAGCTTGTCCTGCACAACGTCGGAGCGCGACTCAGTTCTAGTTCTAAATAAAAAATGGACACAAGCGTTAATTACACGGATGACGTAGCAAGGGCATATACGGTCATACACTGTACACATAGACAGTTAAGTGCGCCCACTCCTGATCTATTTCTGAGGTTGTACAAAACGTACGCCAGACCACACCTTGAAGTGCATATATCATTGTACCTTCACTACTTAGAAGAGATGCGAACCCCTTAGAAAGATTCCAAAGACGGGTAACACAAGGAGTGGTTGTTCTTCGAAATAAACCATATGATGAAAGGCTAGAGAAATCAGGCCTATCCACACTTAGCTGCCGTCGTCTTAAGGGGGATTTGATTACTGCCTACAAGATAAAAAATGACCAAAATCACCCAAAAATAAGTGTTCTGCCATTGAGTAGGTATAGGCGTTCTCGGGAATACCCCAGAAGGGCGAGGACCCGGGTGAAGCCCCATTTCTTTTCACTGAGGGTTTACCATCCCTGGAACTCATTGCAGGCAGATGTAGATATCGCACCGCCTGTGGACTGTTTAAACGAAAACTTGACAGTCATGCAGGGACTCTAGGACTGCGTCCAAATGGCCTACCCCCTTAAAATCCCATAAATTATTCAGGGGTAGACAACTAAATTCGTCGTTTTACTTCTTCACATTCTCTTCCGTCTTACTCGCCTGACAACTCCAGCTACCACACTTACACTCATTGTTATCATTACTGATATTATTTACATATACGTGTATATTAGTATCGATAATTCAATCACGAATTTAATTAACCGTCTGTTTTTACATTTTCTTTATTTCTTTTTCTGTCCTTTAGTCTGAATAACCTATACTAACGATGTCTATTATTATTGTTATTTCTTTTCTTTTGATCACGATACCGGAGGAATAAATGGTGAAAGGATCAGCTCCATTCATAGTTGTAACAAAGTCTGAACACACTGCACAGTTTTATCCATTAATACGTACACAATACTAAAAAATGTTGCTTTTTCAGTTAAAAAGCCTGAAATCAGTCATACATAAACTACTTTCACAAAAATAAACGCTTATAACGCCTCTATAGGCGTGAACACGATAACCCATACAGTGCGCAATAATATATCATGATAACGTTTATCATCACCCTTGCCACTGAATTTAGCACATTGTACCGAAACTTTTAAAACACTCTGATGCTCAAATAGAGAAATTCAATGCATCATGATGACAATGTTTTAATCTTTTATTTTCTGAATTTTTTTCTCGACTTTAAGAAACAGTATGTTCCTCAGACCAGTATGGCCTTCTTAGACTTAACAAACGTATAGCAATTTATTTTGTGGCGACTGTATGATTGCTTCTAGGATAGTTGTTATCCCGACATATTATGGTAGACATTTGTTCTATATTAAGAATTTCTCTTCCATTTGAACTACTCAGACATTTAACATTCTTCTCTTGGAATTACCAACTGACACTGGCACCCATATCATCCAGAAGGTAATGGTATATTTAACAAACCATATGGGATAGGAAGCAGGACACTCACTTGTTTTGTTGCCCTTTTGAGGGAGAGCTCTACACAGATTTCAGAGAGATGATCAGTATTCTCGTTCTGGCATTATGTATCCACAGCGGTAGATAACTCCCTAAAATTACTAGCCACAGCACTCATCACTCGACGCTGGAAGCTAATCGTCATTGTTTAAGTCGACTCATGCACGATTCCTAGCCAGTTAAGCTACTAGCCTCGCACCCCGATTTTGTTCCGAAATATACTTTGTAATTTCGACGATCAATTTTGGTGTTTTGCTTTGCCTTTGGTCTGCGCGGAACGAATGCTCTGTAGGTTGTTAGTCATAAGATTTAGTGTTAGCACATACTATCCGTGAACGTCAACACCGTCTGCCTCTAAGTCAGTGAGCCCCATCACAAATTCCATCTTTGGTAGACATGCAGGCGAATCCATTGATTTCGTTCTACATTGTATCTTTTCTTGGGTTACATATACTATATTTTAAAAATTCATTATGAGTGACCTTACGCCTAAACTCATCCACATCCGACCAACTAGCAACACTACTCAGCTCGTATCGCTTTGGTCAGACAGTCAGGAAGCATGGTTCCTGATAGCCGGGTCCGACTTTACTTAAAATGGGTTCGCTGACCAACGCCCACAGTTCCTTGCGGTTATCTACGCTCTGTCACAGGAATTAAGCAAATGCGTAATTGTACAAATATCTAGCCCAGAAGCACCCTTTAGAGATGCTCAAGGAAGCTCTTCCTAATGGAAAAAATCCCATGTGTCTGCTTTTTTGACGAACTATTTCGCAGTGTCGAGTTAGGTAACCAATCGGCAGAGAACATTCAAACACGAATGTGGGAAGCTATTGACCAGAAGTCATTTCGATGAGTGACTTTTTAGACAGTCGCTCCTGTCTAAGTTGCAATGGCCAGCACAAACTGTGCTTGTGACACTCCGAAGTGTTGTTATTGACGATTTAGCCCCTTCGGCTGATAGAATTCTGGAAATATCACAACAATCAGTCACAGAAATGTGCTCAATCAGTAATCAGATTTTACGAGTGGTGACACTGAAGTGACAGAGGTATGTGACTCTGTTAAGCGGCTACTTAAGCCGACCAGTCCCCGCATTTCTCCCTACTGTAGCAAGAACTCCCTTCAGCGTAGAAACTCAAGTGGCAGACCGATATACAAACCACGTTCACCTAAATATTCTGACCGGTGTCAGTATCACAACACCTATGGTCGGGAAACAACATGTTGCCGAAAACCAAGTAATTTTGGAAAAGACTTCAAGATTATGCAAAACCATCCCGCCGGCATACTTCAGCGACAACCTTCACAAATGGCAAAAGCTGCCTACTCTGCATTCGCGATGTAGTCAACAGAGCCCGGTTCTTTGTTGACACAGGTGCCAGAGTCAGAGACAAGTATTGTGGATACCCACCAAGCCACACTGGATCTCAATAGAAGATCTGACACCAGTTCTTTCGATGTGGTTGAATCCACACTACCCAAATGCCCTGCTCGAAACTGTCAGTCAGAAGGTTCGAACATACATATAGCCTCATTACAGTCTGATATCATTTCTTTTGTATGCGTCAAGAGAAATGATAGCTTACCTAAATGCTTTGTAAACATAGACTTTTACCTAGATAATACTTGCAATACACAGGAAGATCTCCCATCAACTAGGTCTACTCAAGTGAATGCATTGAAACAGAGTACATGCTATAACCTCACTGAATTGAATGAGAACCGTAGTCACCTTGTTATGTCTGCGCCTGCTAGTATGCCTATTCACCCATTGTGCCCTTCCGATTCACTGAGCCACGCAAATATCATAAGCCAAAGGCTGGCCTATGACTGTATATTGTAATAACAACAACAATTATTAGGAAAACAACACATGGTATTTATACATTTTCACAACAATCAAGATGGCTAACAGCGTTTGAAATAATTGATCGTATAGCCAATCACAGGATGCGCGAGAAATGATGATATGCTATTTCATGCGGGATACTAATAATAACAATAATAATAATTTGCTTTATTCCAAAACAGTACTTGTGATACAGAATGGAATACTCAGCATTTCACTACAGTATTGCATCCAGGTTGTACATTAGCAATAAATGAAATTCTACTTAGATTATGGGTAATCCTAGTTAGTTTTGATAATAACATATTAGCATATCGGTTGCAAAGCCAAAAGTGAACACAATGTTTGAAGGTGTTAGAAAAGTAGATACTAGCATATTTACTGGCGTAAGTGGTAACAAAAAGTTCGAGATATACAGAGTGAAAAAACGGAGAAGAATGTTTTACGTAGAGTTTGTATCAGTACACATGCGCCAGTACATTAGGTAGATTTTAGCACCAGTGCTAATATTATCGATAAAGCCCCGACTGTAAATTTTCCATCGGTCATCAGCGACCTGTGGACGTCAACCTAATGCCATATTTTAAAAACAAATAGCTCATCATCCACGCAACACATATCCACCCAAGTCAGCAACCCAGAAAATGCAAACATTCTTCCATTGGTCCATCATCTCTAACCTCTTGTTCATCTGATTAAGTCTGCTGATTATACTGACTGTGATACATTGCAGTAATGTGAGAGAATTATTGGTCATATTTCCCCGGAAGTGAAACCATGATGACTTTCTTTTTGGCTGTGTTGTGACTAAAGGGACGGTATCCGAGATTACTGTATGAATAATCATTTTAACCACTTCTCAGTGTTTATCCACAGACACCTCATCCCATGCTAAGGGTTAGTCTGCGTCGGACAAGAGCCTCCGCATTTCAGCATAGTCAGCCTTGCTGTGACACAGACATGGTTGCGTAACGTCCCACTGCAAATGCACACGGAGAACGAGATCGAAACCTGTGACTGCATGGTCACTTCTTCCTAGAGGAGTCATGATCTGGACCTTTTCAACGAGTAGTTGGTCACTAGTTAGAATGTAGTCTAGTTTCGGTGACTTTCCACTAGGGCCCCACCTAGTGTCGTCTCCAACGTTCTCAGTCAGTCCCGTGTTTCGAATCGTTTTCAGTAGATTTCGGCCGAATTTTCTCTGAGCATACCCTGAGCCAAGGTTCAGTGATGGGGCATTGAAATCTCCAGCAGTGGTGATTTGGTCATAGCCCAAGTCTCGTATCTCTGTGATAGTGCTGAGCAGTAATAATAATATATATTTCCTATCTATGTAGGACACACCAATTGTACAGGCATGGATAAGTATTATTTACATTACATGAATTTGATAGTGAAATTACATGGTTGCCGTCCCCTCTGACATTAGTTAGTGAGTAGAATCTGGTAGCTAGTCGTTCAATGGAGCAGATTAAAAAATATAGAAATATTGTCTTCGCATTAACAAAAAAACCCAAGTATGTGTCGGATAAGTTACAAATATTTGGGGAAAATATAAAGCTGATTGTGCTCTGCTCCACAGGTGGGACATCGGTAGATGCCACCAAGTAAGTGCTTGGTGTGGCCTACGGTGAAATGACACCATATGGAGTCTGGGAGTTCAATAAGTGGTGGGTCCGTCGCGCGCACACATTTAAGTTGCCTATCAAAGTATATAGCAACTCCCCCTCCTTCCTTATTATCCCTGTCTCTCCTGACCAAAACCATATCACCTATACTGATTTCATTATCGGCGATAGTGGGGGTTAGCCATGTTTCAGTGAGAATGATCATTTTCAGTTGTAGGTGTGCTTGGAGACTTCGGGGTTCACCTAGTTTTTCCTCTCAGCCCCCTCACATTGCAATATAGGCAGCTGACAGTGAGTTCAACAACCTCAGTGTGTTGTGGGGTAGTTGACGTGAAGCTGTCTGCTGGTAAGGGACTTAATGTTGAGACTAGTTGGCCGATTCCTATGGAACCTGCCCGTTGTGGGTTTTTTCCATGGATTTAGGGAGGACACTTGGGTGACATAGACTGTTATCCTCAGAACTGCATAGCTTTAGTGTCACTGAAGCTTGGGGACGTATTAAAGCTTCAGTTTGCTGCCTCCTTATAGTTCGAGGTCTGCTTTCGCAGCATCGGATGTCTTCCCATTTTCCCCTTGATCTCGAACCACCGTTGAAGTGCTATGGCCAACTGCTCTGGGGAGTTGAATGTGACACTTAGCAGCTTTGGAGAGCTAATCAGTGTGAGATGAGCGGGGCGAGGTAGTCGGGAAATGGGGATGGCTCTAGAAGCGCCAAGGGCCATCTGAGACGACAGCCATCTCCACTGCTGTACGTCATGCATGTGTTTTTCACAAGCAGTGCCCGTTTCCAGCTCCGGAACACCGTGTACCACCATGGAGGTAGAAGGCATCAGTTCCGGTGACTTCCTCGTCATTTGTCTGATAGCGCATGGTCTGTCTTGTCTCACCCTTACGTTCGAACTACCCTGAGCCATCAACAGTATCTTTCCGGCCTCTTCGGCAGGTCCAGTGTAACCCTTATTGGGGGTAGCTTACCTTGAGGCGTGTGGACACCCCTGTACAGCCTGCACAATTTCTGAACTAATGTTCAGAACTAATTTATTGCACAGGTTGGACCGCTGTTCCTGATCAAACAGGGCCCGCTGTTCAAGCAAGCTGTCCTTGCTCACAGGTACGTTAAAGAGGATGAGGGAATTAGACCGATTAACCTCAGACTTAGGTTTCGCCTTTGGCTTCTTGTATTCCTTTGCAGCATCAGCAACTTTAGGCTTCATCAGATTCTGTTCAGCCTTTATTGTGTTGCCGAACTTGTTTGTGGATGCAAGTGGTACTTTTCTAATTCTCTCTTCCCTTGATTTTGTGGGCCCAACCTTTTGAATCTTCACCTTATGAAAATTGGCATTTTCAGTCAGTAGGACTGGAGTGTCCTTCTAACTGTCTGAGCTAAGTTTTGGCAGTGTGGTTTTAGCAGGTGGGGAGCTGCATAAGACTTTGCTGGGACACAAGAGCAACTTGTTGTTTCTGCTATCCGCAGGCACGCTCTGTGGGACTATGCCAGGGCGACAAAGTGGACAGATGTACCAAAACCGCGGGCACGGGTTATTTCTCATAAACTCGTAGTATGCTTTCGGCACCTCTTTGTCACAACGGCAGTGCACCCACCGCTTGCAGAAATTGCATTCAAACGCTGAGTCAACTTAAGAAACTGTGATATTGCACGCCTGGAATTCGTCTCCTTTACTTGGTGACGTCTTCGTGGTCTTATGACGTCTTGAGTGTTTCCTTTTAGGCTTGCTGTGTTTCACACACTGGCTTTCAGTTGATGCAGGTGTGGTGTCCTGTCCCCCTAGTATTGCCTGTGCCGTTTCAGTACTAGACTGTGGCAATGCAGGCGTATTATCAGGACAGACGAGACCTACACGAGTCTTTAGGATCAGTATGCGACATGGGGTTGATGTCCCTGGGGTTTCGCCTTCTCTGGTTGAAGCCCTTGTGACTACAGAGTAAGGTGTTTTAGTGCCATTTCTAAGGCTACTTTCGACAGCCATATTAACGACCACTAAAACTTATGCTATATAAGAATAAGAGTGCAACAGTATCTACCCGCAAGAACAAAAATAAGACTGAAAAAGTACAAAACAAGGAAAAGAATAGGCTTTCGACTTTACCTAGTACTTTCTGGATGATCGGCTTCACCGCAATCACGTGGTAGACCAACAAGTCTTGTTTATCTGAACGAGTGAGGAAGATGCTGCTACAAAAATAGCACCTGAAGCTTTGGCAGTAGTCCAAGACAGCTGGAATTACCACGCAGAGATTCAATATGTAAGTAACGCCTGAATTTAATTCACCGGCTAGGAAGATCAGGTTTCGCAAGCGGATAATTCATAAAATAGGTATTTTCCGATTAGAGAGGAAGTATTTGCAACGGGTCATAACACATAATGGGTGAGAGGGAAAGCTCATACTTATTGGTCATCAAATGCATCAGTAATGAGATTAAAACCAGCGTAGTGTCATTAAATAAGTCTTTTCTTCTCAGTCAGAAAGAATATGACCGTGTACCAGGGTTACTTATAAACGATAAAACTCCCTATATACTCGTGTACTTCAAGCTTCCCATAGTGTCGTGAGTCAAATCGAAAACCAGGAATAACTCAACAACCATTTCCTCACAGAAGACGACGGCCTGTCGACGCCTATAATTTCGACTGCAGGCGAGCGAGATCAACAAACAGACAGGCAGCTAGAACTTTCGTAAACTTAACAGAGGCCTGAAGTTAATCAGAAGAAACTAGAATTCTAACAAGTAGGAATAAAAAGGGACTAAGGGCGAAGAAATATTGACTTTTTAATCAGGTCCTCTTCTATGGCTCTACTCTAATATATGGATACGTAGAGTGGCTTTATTGCATATCCCGGTAATGTCCGTTGCTATGTTGGTTTAGTTAAAACTTATGTTTTTATATGCTTTTTAAGTGAATAATTGCATTAAAATACTTTTCTGGCCTACATTGTATCGATGGCATAATGTACTTCGACTTCATTACATTTGCTGAACTTGCATCAGAACATGTCGCTTGATATTGATACTTTTTAGTGTACTTGACTGTTCGCAGAGGTCCTTTCGAGAACGTACGCGTTTGATAGATTCAAGTGACTCTTGGATTGAGTGCAGCAGTTATATATCCCTAGTGGAATAGTAATGTTTCAGCGAATTCCTTAACTTATTGCAGTATGCCCTTGGAATGTATTCAGCTTGGTGCCTACTAAATTCACCACTCACTCAGGAGCAAAGGTATCTAGACAAAGGGAAACACTGCTGTAAAATAGGGGCACTACAGCCTCCAGGGTGTCAGTAATAAAATATTCATCCCATTGATAGAGTCTAATGAGTTCATGGACTATTCCTCAGTATGTATTTAGGTTTGTAACTACGGCATATCATGCTCCCTTAATGTTGTTTGTTCCCTGTATTTAGTGGCGATAAAAAGGCAGAGAGAAATTTCATCCGCCATATCATCTCTCTGGACACCATATAATGCCGGCCCTCTTGTAATTCCATCTGTCCTGTTGAAAAGAGGTGGTGAGGGCATACACATTCTCCTCTTTAAGTTTTACAATCAGTCCTTAAATAATGGCAGTTACCCAGAGTGCTGGAAGCTGTCGTTAGTAACCCCCAGGCACAAACTGGGACCAACCTCTAATGTTAAAAACTACCGACCGATCAATATCACGTCAGTAGTTTCCAGGGTTATGGAAAAAGTTATAGGGCAAGATATTGCTTCATACCTCCACCTTCACAAAGTGTTCACTCCAGCACAACACAGCTTCTTGAAAAGTCGATCATGCTCCACCTGCCTACTTGACTACTTTGATGATGTTACCGCTAGGCGTGATCATGGTTTGCTTGTCACAACTCTCTTCTTTGGCTTGGAAAAATCCTTTGATAAAGTCCCACACAAGAGACTAATCTTAAGATTAATCTTAATCTTATGATTCATGCAAATTTAATCAATTATCTGTGTCCATCAAACTAGAACGCATCCTTCACTCACAACCCGACAATACAGAGGTATTAGTAAAACTAATTTGCGTGATAGCCTCACTACACCAGCTACCAGTGTGACCTGGCACAGTATGCGAGTAGGTTGCGTCGATATTGTCCTTGCACTCTAAGTCCCTATTTTTTTAATTTGGTTGCTAGCATAGTTTTGAATATTATTCACCTTAAAGCGTGAGTTATTCTTGGGAGTTTGAATATGTTGGGGATATAAGAAGTACATTAATTTTGTTGGTTAAAATGTGGGTTACGTGGGTTAAAGGGCATTTTTCGGTCGGAGAAATTGGTTGAGTGGGAAAAAGCGACTTATTTTTGACTCTCTGCACATGGGATAAATGGTCAAAAACATGGGATGTATGGATAAACTCAGAAAAGTGGGACGAGAAAATTCTTCGGGATATGAACAAACGGGAAAAAGTGGCTGATATGGGCAAAGTGGGTGATTTATGCGGCATTTTATTCACCTTTCGCCCACGTCTTCACTCACTAAAATTGCCTGTTTAGCTCACGCTTTGCCAATATCGCCCAGGTGCATCCTCCGACTGGGTGGGTAAACACATTAACCAGTGCATTTACCAATTCATATTCCCCCTTTTCTTACTCTTTCGACCAACCAATCTATCCGTTCCCTTACATTATTACTGATATATGTAAATATATGAGTTCCAAATTTCACCGTTTTTTACGTCTTCCTTCATTTTTTCCTTGTTAAGCCTACACAATCTATATTAGTAATATGCATTATTATTATTGTTATCTCTCTTTTCGACCACACCGGGCAACTAGCATGTAAAACGATCAACTCCATTCATGGTCTTAACACACCGCATACTACGAATCACATATAATCAATGCCAGCACCGCTCCTTTTCCAGTCAGCCAAGGATACGTCAGTCGAGTGGCAGGAAGAACTACTTAGAAGTTTGCTAAAAACAAGTACTTCTACCTTACAATCAGGAAGATAGCGGAAACAGATCAACTTAGTTTACACTAGATCGTAAAGACTATATTGGACATTGGTAGTTCATTGGTGGGCTCACGTGTTTTGTGCACAAGGCTTAAAGAGAGATAACGTTTATCCTCACCCGGTTTGCGCCAAAACTCGATCAAGACTTGGCCGTAAAAATACCTAAACCTGTTTTACTTGTTCGAGAATTAGTAGTCATTGCTTTCAAACTGCCTTTTTACTCCCATTTCAAGACAAAGCTTGTTTCTAAGCTATAATACTTTTTCCGTGTCCTCCCATTTCTCTGATATCTTTTATATGATCCTAGTCCCCGAACATCTTAGCTCCACTTATCCATGCCTGTACAACAGGTGTGTCCTACATTGATAGGAATAAATATATATTATTATTATCCTTCACAATCTGATAACTTCTGCATAAATGTGTATGAAAAGTACTCGTTAGGTCAAAATTCTATATCGTTAAACTTGTGTCTTGTCTCACTGTTTTCCAATTAATGTCCACCAAAGCGTTACATTCCTCTAATCATTCTCAGGTTTCGCTCCCTAGCGAAACTTAAAGCGCCTTCTATGTGTTTCGCATGGCCATTTTCCATCTAACCAAATGGGTGATACCACTATAACTCCAGGTTCCTCATGCTCTTAAGTTGTAATATCACTGATAGTCTAAAATTAAAGGATGAACCTACCACCTCAAACGGCATGAAGTTAAAAGGTTTTCGCTCCTGCCCAACCATAAGCCCTGTCTTGTATTTGTTACACCGTTCTTGCTGAGGTCAACGTGGCAAGGTCTCATTTCTGTTGCACCGTTCTGTTGAAAGAGGATGACAGAAATTCGTCAATTTATCTGAACCCCAGCCATTTGGCCCTCAACGACGAATTTAAATTCCTGCGCGGATTGAAACGCGTAGTGGAAATTTGGATTCTCAGGAAACAAAAGCACGGAGACTGCGCTTCAGTGTCACTGTGTCTCCCTACACTGTTTTAATATCATCACTAATAAATACACCTTTGAACTGCCGTAAGTGTCATATTCTGCCTTCAGGTGTTGAGGTAGTTGTGTGGACAAAAGGCAGGTCTAGCGGCATAGACGTCAACACAGTAATCATGAGTGATACTTCTAAATGAAACCAACAGGAGGCTTATCGCCTTAAGATTATCTTGAATTCATCGTATTCTTGTCACAGCCTTTTACTCCCCTGCTGAGGATAGTAGGTTATATGCTACTTATTAAATTCTTGTCAGTGTTACGTACAATAGCAGCAATGCAATTTTTAACAACACAGAGTACATAATTCGGCATCCATATTTGGCAGGTTGATCTGATTTGGGTATGTACAATGCATACTGACTTACAATAGTTAACATTCAAAGACTACGGTAAAAAAAGGTTAACCACCACACTGCCTCTTTATTTACTGATCAGGCGTGGATCACTTTGATTTTTTTTGGCATATAAGGTGACTCACTAATCTGTGTCGATTTCAACATTGTATTGTGTTGCTTCAGCTGCATTTGACATTGATGCCTTCAGCTGAAGAATTATGTGCAGTTTCGTAATGAGGTGTTCAGTTGGGAAGGAAAATGCACACAAAGTCAAAAAATTTACTTCATCGCATTATCTGAGTTAAGCTCGCTTTACAAGATCAACTAGTTATAACTACTGAAATCCGCTGATCAGTTTTGGGCCACAGAGTTTCTTTAATTAACTCCCTTTTCGTAATGGGATCACGCATTTACGCATGCTGATCAGCAGATATGGTAGTGGTCACAATTGTGAACTGCTCCAATCTGTAGGACAGCAACATGCATTTTTGAACAGCTCGAGAACTAAACATTAGTCTGGACCCTCAACAAAAAATAATAATAAGGTTTGTACAGATTTGAATTCTAAATAAAAAAAAGTGCTTTTGCTCCTACCGTCTACAAGACTGTTGAGCTTCTTGTCAAGATGCCCTATAGAAATTCGTGAGGCATATTACAGTCCAGCTTATTCTACGGCTTCTAATTTTTCAGATCATCGAATTCACTCCTCACTTAAATATCATTTACCTAGCTCACAATAGTCTTTTTATTTACGCACTATTATATTCTACTTTTATGCTAATTACCTAGGCCTTTATTAAAGCTAAAAGTTGCTCTTTGTTCATACTTGTTGCTTTCCCAAAGTCTGGTTGCTTTGATTAAAAATATGACACCAGTGTTTGGACAAATCTACATTTTCATCGGAAACGTGATAGTTTCCATGCTTAGACCAATATGGTTAGCATTAAACATTGCAAATGTATACTATCATTTCATGTACTATACAGCTTCTTCTTCTCCTTGTATTTATCTTGTAAATATACTTCCAATAATGTATTATTCATAATTGCATTTTATGCCATTTCGCAGCTGTGCAGAATTTTCTCCTCTTTCTGAAATAGTGTTCAACCACGTGGCGGCATAGCACTCACCCAGACATACGTTGTACACTGGTTAATCATAACTATCATTGGATAGTGTGCAGAAAACTAAATAATACAAGCAGCATAACGGAGACTATCAAAGAACCAGACCATTTTCGTATCTAAAGTTGTTTCCAAGTAGCCACTGGAAATCAGGACGCGGGCATTAGTAACTGCAACGGTACGTCAAGGTTAGTGCTCTATTCCTATCTGTTCCCGTTTGCTCGTTTTCGTTCTTTTTTGAAACCACTGTGACTTACCACAGCAATATAAGCTTAAATTTACATTTTTTTGGTAAGGTATTGTGACATTGATGATAATTTTAGTCGCTTATGAAATATGTTACTGATGTACTCCTTAGAAAGTTTGTGTGATTTCTGTGATTCTCCCTGCTACTTTAGTTGACTAATTCGTTAGTATATTTCTTTTCCTGTTACCTTTAGGGTTTCGTCTGCTATCAGCATACAGAGCACTGTATGTACATACGTATGAGATACGTATCACATGATACATAAGGATCCTGGTAATGCTTTTCGTTAACATATGCTTTCCGAAGTCAACGACTCGAGTTATTTCAAGTCAAATCGAAAAGCTTAGCAACATGGTTTACGTGTATTCTTCAAATCTTCACAGACGACTGGAATTTGGAGAGGTATTTAGCTAATGTTTCATACTTAAAAAAAGTCAATAATAGATGTTTTGGGTTTGGAGGATGAGGCGATTGTGAATATCAGACAAAATGCAGGTGATTTGATTGTCGAAACCACCAATCATGGACTAAGTGGGACAAATCTACGTTTCCGAGTCAGTCTACATTAATATTTATTATCCTATTATTTTTTTCCTTGGGTTTCCAGTAGAACATCGACCTTTAACAAAACATCTCCAATTTTTATATTTTCTGCTCTTCCCTTCAGCTAGACTTATGATCGCCCATAATCTCCCCTCTCCTCCCCGCACGACCTCCTTCATGTCACACTAGGAAAACCTACAAGTCGTTTCCCATTCGGCCTGGAGCGCATTGTCATTCGACGGTCTCCGCATCCACATTTTCTTCTGCATATTTCTTGAGCAGTCGGCTCTTGGTTGGTTGCCAGAGTTTCTTGTTGCTAGTTCTTTTTGGCTAGTTATTTTATCTTCAGTATAGAGCCAGCGAAGGTAGTTGTTGATAAGTGTCTATAACTTGCTGGAAATGCTTTTCGTGAATCCCTCGTCAAGTTTCTGACCCATTTAGAAGAACTTACTTGACCTTTGTGCTGCAAAATCCGAATCTTGTTCTTGATGTTGAGTGCAGAAGATTTCCAAATTGACATCAGATTGATGGAGGCGTATCTTGACCTTCCGATTCTCGCTTTGACATCTGCAATCATTAGGAAAATGTTTACTAAATGAGTGAAAGTGACTACTTCCAAATTTCTCCCAGTGATGCTGATTTTCGCTTGTTGTGGTTGGCTGTTTGGCTGATAATCTTCATCACTTCAGTCCTATATTTTCTGCCTGCTCCTGCAGTCGTTTTGTTGGTTTCCACCTGCAAGTTTTCGATTTTGTGTGATATCAGACATAAATCATCTGCAAATTCAGATCTTCTAGATTTTTTTTATTGGTGGTCTCGCGCATTCCTGTTTTCTCACTCGATACATACGGTGTGCCACATAATCCAGTCCACCACAACTAGGAATATCATCGGTATTATTTGTAGGTGTCCTTCTATTACTCCTGTGTTTACGTCGAACGCTTCGCTGAGTTTTCCGTTGTGGATCACCTGATACATGCCATCGTTATAAAGCTGTTGAATGAGGTTGATAAAGAATTGATGCAGGCCGTGGTGTTGAAGTACTTTCCAAAATACTTCCCGGTCAACACTGTCTTGTGAAGACCTTATCGAAGTCGATGAAGTTGAGTTAGAGAGAGATTTGACTGCCGCTCTATGCTTTGTTCGATGACGATGTGTACAGCTGCAATTCGATCAACACATGATTTGCTTTTCCTGAATTCAGCTTGTCTCAGTTGGTGGCGGAGTTCTGTATCCAGTGCATCTTGTATTCTCCCCAGGATGATGCGACTTAGTATTTTACTTGGCGTGGACAGGAGCATTATTTCACGCCAGTTATTGCACAGGCCTAAGTCACCTTTGTTTGGCAGCTTGACGAGATAGTCAGCCTTCCTTTCAAACAGTAGGCACCTCTCCCTCTTTCCAAACCTCTTACAGTAATGGCGTGAGAACATCTGCCGCAGTCTCTGGGTCTGTTTTCAGAGCTTCGGGTGGTGGGGAATTGCGTCTGGTCATGCTGCCTTCCCGGCTGGCCTTCAGTAGCTTTATCGCATTCAGGATTTCCACTTTCGTTGGAGGATTGGTGTCCACTGGTAGTCAGTTCTGTGAGTGCTGTTGGTGGTGGTGGTATTTCTGGGTGTGTTGCTGGTGATGGTCGACTTAAGTGTCCTTTAAAGTGATCATCCCATTGTTTTATTTGTTTCTCCTCCTTGATAATCAAGTTATCTTATTAGTGTCATTGTCTGGATTGATCTGTTCCCGGATAGAGACCTGGTTATCTGACATAATGTTTTGCGCCCTGCGTGTTCTGCTTCAGTTGCCAGTGTGTCGTAGGATTGTCTTTTGTCTTTCCTGGCACTCTTTATTCAGTGCAGTGCACATTAAACTCAACTTCTCCTTCCGTCGTCCATCTTTGTATTGAGTCATCTCATTCACCATTCTCCTCTCCTCTTTTCTATTAGCTTCCAGGTGGATGTCCGTTGAGAGCCATTCATTATCTCAACTCTTCTTTCCTTCTAGAACGGTTGTATACGCCTGCTTGAACGTCACCTCCAGAGAGTTCCAATGTTCTACCAGACAAGTTACCTCAGTGACGCCACATCGTGTATTTGACTTTGCTGTGATCTGCTCTGTGGTGAAGGTGTCCCTTGTAGTTTTGTCCTTCAATTTCTGGATGTTGAACTTGAATTACACTGGTCTGTCTCCATTTGTTTTCATGGATTTCAGCTTGACCTTGAAGGTTCCTTGGACTAAATGATGGTCTGAGTCCACATCTGCTCCCCTTCTCGACTTTGCGTCCAGCAGACTGGCTGCGTCTCCACTTCGTTGAGCGGCATTGAGATGAAGTCTGTCTGGTTTGTGGTGTGTCCGTCAGGTGAAACCCATGTTGCTTTGTGTATATCCCTATGCCTGTATACGCTGCCTTCGATCACCACATCATTGAAGACACAGTAGTTTGCGAAGAGGTCTCCGTTCTCATTCATTTCTCCGAGGGTGTCTCTTGACCCATAGTGTGTTCTTTTCCCTTATTATCTGCTCCCAGTTTGGCTTTCATTCATATCGCCTATGGGGATTTCAATGTCTATTGGCTATGTTGTCCATTACCATTTGTAGTTGTCTGTAGAGATCTTCCTTCTTGTCTTGTTCGCGTTGTTCGCAGGTGCGTAGGATTGGATGACTGTGACTTTCCTTCCTTTCGAGCTGGATGTTGCCGTCACAATCCTGTGTGAGGCGATTGGTTCTCACTGCATCAGAGCTTTGACCGCTGTTGGTAACATCACGATAGCCACCCACTGCCTCAGTGTGCTCGTGGTTGTTGTCTGGGTTACCAAACCGGAGTAGACTACTGACTTTCCAGTTGACAATTTGGATAATCCACATCCGTTTCATCTGCTTTCGCAGATACCCAGCACTTCTAGGCCATGTCTTTGCATCTCGTTGGCTAGTTGGGCAGCCTTCCCAGTCTCGTACATTGTACGGACATTTCACGTACCCATTCTTGTTCTTGCTTTCACCGAGAGAAGAAACATTGGTTGGCTGACTGACTTCCCGAAGGCTTTAACCAGCCCGCTGTCTCATTTCGCCTCTGCGATTCCAGCGAAGAATAAGTTTATTTATATTTTTAATATTTTTGTGCGTTGAATTTTGTGTAGCAGTTTGATTGCTTATCCGGGGTGGGGTCGATGGCCCCCCCTCCCAATCCTCCCTCTTTTCCCGGGCATGGGACCGGATAGAAAACTAGCGAGGTAGTAAACTAGGGGAAGTTAGTTAGTGTACGTTAAGTCATTTCTAACTGTGTTATTTGTGTATTTGTAGGACTAAAGCAAACCGTTTTTATGACCTTTTTTGTCATTTACTTCTTGGTGAAACTTTCTCTTTAGTTTTGTTAGTACCTGAAGTAAACTTTACCTTATTTCGGAGTATCGCTAAGAGGTAGGATATCTTGACCAAAGTAGGTTGGGTTGAGCCGTAAACCGAGTAGAATTAGGTAAGAGGTGTTCACTCAAAAGGAATTTCTTAAATTTGCCTGTTTGGCATCTTTAAAGTATCGAGAACCACTGTTTTGAGGTAAAAAAACATCCCAGTACAAATGATCATTTTCATTCATTCGTATAGATCTGTATTTTGTTTGTCTGTCAGGTTCTCTTTGTTGCAATATTAGCACCTTGACTGATAAACTTTCATCCAAGGCTCGATGTTGCTTCGCCTTTCCATTATCTTTTAAGATGGCTTTTTCTATATAATTTTAAAAATCTGTACACGATCAGTTTTTGACACTAAATACTAGAAAGGCGTTTCATTATCACCTCCACAGACGAAAAAAAACGATAGACTAGAAAGCAGAACTTAAGCTGCAGAGAAATTCTGCTCATGTATTACCTACCCAATGCAACTTTTTCGAACGTACAGGAAGTAGAATATGATGTGTACCTGTCACTACTTTTCATTAACAACTGGAGTGAGATTCATTACATTACATCAGTAATAGTCATATATGTTGCACAATTCTTTCACTGATGCATTCATATTACGCGAAATGTATAATCTAGCAAAGTTCGTGATATTTGCACAAAGAAAGAAGAAACATTGGCACAGAATAATCTGGATCCATTTTATTTCGTCGGCTCTCACCAGCTGCATACAACCTGAATTCTTTAGTAAAATAAAAAAGTGTACAATTTTAACAAACTTTTGTCCATTAGCAAGCATATTGTCAGAGCGTCATAGTGAAATAAGGCGTTGCGATTTACAAGGTGTCTAAAAAGTTCGTGATACTTTATCTGACGTTTAATGAAGGGACTAATGTATAGTATCCTTTTTGGCAACGTAAGACAAACTTTGATCAATACTTTCACTAATTGGAGTATGCCACTAATTTTCACTAATTCTGTAGAATTGAGCAAACGGAGATATGTGTGACTAATGTGAATTAAAGGTATTTGCACGGATTCGGTATGCGATACGTATAAATTTTTCTGCTTCATAATCTTACTGAGCTTTTAAATTCTTGGGTTGTGTTGATTGAGAGAATCATTGTTTTATCTGGTAACCCTGTAGTTACTCCGTTAACACATTCGGAGAGTATAATTTAAATTTACCTGTTTTTGTAAGCAACTGAATATTAACAGCGTGAATGAATTCAGTTATTTACTCCTTTTTACTTCCAATATTGTGAAGTACAATAACTACTGCACTTAACTGCCTAATTTTCTAGTAACATAATACCACATTGACCTGACCGATAGCCGCTGTTGAAAGTCAACTCCCCCTTACTAATTAACGTTGAAGATGATCGGAAGAGATTTTCTTTCGAGAGTAGTTTAAGATTTACTACAGCAGTGTAATTGCATCTGTAATTTACCATCTTAGTTATACCTCGTTTTTGTTCGTCTTTCATTTTTTCTCCTCCTGTCATTACGTTCTAAAACCTTTGGTGATACTATTTTCATTTTCACTTTCTTGTTATTTTTTTTTCATGATTTGCATGTTATTATGTATTATTTAATGCTGGATCTTCTGTTCATATAATATATTCTAGTTCTGTTTGCCAATCCAAATCGGGTGTTTCTAAATAAGTGTACATATGTTTCGAAGTTTCAGTTAAATAGTAAATTTTTAATTGATTGTTTTTGCTCTGTTGAGTATTAGTTGGCAAGAAAAGTAGCACATATGCTGACTGACTTCCTTATAACAATATTATTTTAGAGACCTTATGTGTGCCCTTTTGCTGCTCGTAATCGGCGCTTTACGGATGCTGATTTGCTATCTTCAGGTCGCAAGTGGATCCCTGTAGCATGCGCCTGCCTTTTGCATATTTCAGGACAAGATGGTTTGTTTCTCTCTCGCAGACCTTGGCATATGCGATCTTATCCAGGAGTTTGGGTACCACCCGGTGGTCACTGTGAGGCTGGCGAACCCATACAGGTTTGTTTTTTATGTTGTGTGCATAGGTGTACATAGGTAATATATCTCAAGTCTCATGTATTAAGTAATATGCTCAAAACTAAATGCCTTCCCGTGAAATGAAAAAATCAACACGAATGTGATAAGCAATTTCATTATGTAAACACACGGTACTTTTATAATTTTATACACTTATAAAACCCAGCAATCTACACCTGGTTTTGTTATCTTTACCAAATGGCCAACTTGACAACGCAAAAATGATCCCATACTGAGGAACGATGATTAAGTCGTTATATATAAGCTGGGAGTTTGTAAATTCTGGTTTAATAATACTTTGATGAAGCTATTAGCATTAAATACCGAAAAGCCAGTGAAGACAATATTATATTTTTCATTCACTGGTAAATACAAAAACTTTTATTATAATGAAGACTAAATGCCTCATTATTTCCACAATTCATCAAAAACTACTCAGATATAAAAATAATTATGACTTCGAACTACAGCAATACATATTTAGTCTGTCCTAATGTTTTCCTTAACTAATTTCGCTTTCACCGAAATCAGTATTCTTTCACTAACCGGTTCAGATGAAGTGATGGAAATCCACTGGCTCTTACTAACTTTTTGTCTTTAGGTCATTAACAGCCTTTACAGATGTATCTATAGCTAACTGCACGTTATGCCAGGCTTCCTCAGGAGGGGTCTTGGTGTTGACCTCAGATACTCGTTCCGTTATTTCCTCCTTAAATATAGGGATTCCATTTCTTGATCTAGTTTGGGGCGTAACTGCTTCACTTTGAACATTTTTTTGTGTCCCTCTAATCGTAAGGATAAACGTGGGCGAACCAAGGCGTGATCGGAGCCTACGAACATGTTCCAGAAGGGGTAGTGGTCTTCTTCTGACCCTCACCAACGATGGTCTGTCTCCACGCAGTCTGTTGGTGGCCTGACTCAAAGAGAATATTGTGAGTGTTTTTCTGGCCCTCATCGTTATAAGTGGTTACAGAATGAAATGAAAATGACTGACTAGCTTGCAGAATAGTACTGACAGTAGTAGGGAAGCAAGATGATGAGGGTAACGTGGTTGAAGGAGAATGGTGATGAGGATGATTTCGTGTGCTTTTTGAAGTGTGTGGTCGGTTGTTACTTGCCGAGTTCCCTCACCGTTGAAGTTGATTTTTTCCCGGGGTACTTGGAAAGGGAGAGAGTATTGGTGTTGCTTGATTGCAGATCCCAATGGACAACTGATTGAGGCTGGTCACACACATCTTGTTGTTTGATTTTGTATTCGTAACTTACTGCCGTCTATGGATCACCGTAGGGTAATTCGGGACGTACAATTTTTGGGGTTGACATTTTCTAACGTTCTCGCACAGCTGGCATGGTAGTCATCCCAGGGAAACACTTCTCTGCCGTTAAACTGCTTCTCCCCAGCTGTACGACTTTGTCCATAGACACACGATGTAGCGTGAAAAATCTTACACTTAGCCGGTAACTACTTTTAGTCTCATCTCTATCCTAGCAATCTCCCTGGCGTGGTGGAACTTGCAGGAACATTAGTTCCAGTCAGTATAGCCTTTTGGGTCATTGTTATATGTAAACCTGACCACCCCGTCGAAGTGGCAGCTGTCTGTTTGGAATGTCATAAATCCTTAAACATTGAGTAACTTATAGCTTGGTGTGTAAATCTGTAGAGGGCTGTCAAGTTCTTTTCAATCCGTAACTTATGCATTATGCAACATTAGTGTCGAAATAACTAGAACATTTGATCTAATAAAATTCCTTTGTTAGTTGATAAGACATCTCTGAAAATTATCGATCTACATACTGTTAACTTTGCAAGGTTTTATGTGGTTATATAATTGAATCTTTCTGAAATTGTTTTGGGATATATATCTTAAAGACACTTCCCTGAAAAAAAATATAAAAATGCATTGTATGGTCAGACATTTATTCTTAAGGATAACGTCGTTTAATTAATATGTGTTGTTCAGTAACAGCTTGTGTCTAATATCGACATTATTATGTTATTTCGACTTGGTATTTAGTCTAAAATATTCGGCCACCTTGCACAGTGGTTAGGACTCTCGCCGACCATGCACATGGGGTTCGATCCCCTGCCGACGCACACCCCATATCTATGGTTGGCCTGCAAAATTTGGGCTACCGATATCCATGCTGAAAATTCCATACTTGTACTGAAAATACGGTGTGGCATCAAGCTGTAATCAAAAATAAAAAAAATAAATTAAGTGGTCGGTTTGATTGGCTAGAACTTTATCGTACTCAAATTATGTAATGTTTGCGGTCCAATACAATCAAAATGTTAAAAATGTTTTAAAGACTCAGTTACTGATAAACATAACCTGAATCATAACTCAAAAATTATTTATTTTGTATATTATTGATTAAAGGATACTGCTTTTCGTGAGCTAACAGAGGAATTGGGTCTACACACAGATTTTCGTAGTGAATGTAGAATTGAGCCGCTCTGTGCTTGGGAGGCTGCTTATCCATCTCGTTCTGATACGATAGCTGGGAAAAGTGCCATTATCCCGAAATCTCACCATATGGTCATATATTACTCAGTCAAATGGTCTACTTCCAAGTAAGATTTGTGAAGGTTACTTTCATTTATAACTCATAATTATGGGGATTTTGAAGAAAGCACTTGTATCCACTAAACTTTAGATTATGTGGCTATTATGAAGCTCTTGTTAACAGCAACAAAGCATTTCAGGTTAAATCTGGTGTTATCGGTTACTTAGGGATCTCTAATATATTGTCTGTTTGTAATCAGAAATAAATTTTGCTCGGAAAAGTAAGCTACTAATATGCATATGTGAGTAGTTAGTTGTTTCTTAACCTGAAATCGCTCACTCCTTTATATTATGCCTACGTAGTTTTCTTCCTAACTCATTCGTTCAAGTGAACTGTACGGATTTATAGAATGAGATGGCTGAACCTTCTGTGTTTAGTGATGTATGTAAACTACACATTTGTTACAGCTCAGAATTTGCGAAATTGAGAAACCCTAGAGAAAAGTAACTTTGAAAAGCCAATCAAACGTGTATTTTCGTTTCTAACGATAAATATAACAACACAGGGAATATCTAGAAATTTCAAAACAAAAAAGGACCTACTAGTCATTTATGAAGAAAATTACAGCTGTCGTCCATCAACATAAATGATGACTATGGGATGCTTCTTAACCTAGTTTTGTACAGTTGATAAGGGAATATTATTCTATCATTGAATGGACTTACTTTGTTGCAGGTGGCCAAACAAATACCTAAGAATAGATCTCGACAGGAATATATTTTACTCCCAGAGTTCATTAATTGTAAAACACTTATTAAAAACTGATAACTGTTCAGTTTGCACAAATATCAGTCGTATAATCATGGAACGTTGTTTAGTAGTAGATTTTCTGGGTTTTTTATGCTTCGTTGTCGTCTCTGTTGATCAAACTTTCATAGAACATGTAGATACGATCTTTTTTGTTGCTTCTTGACAAGGTGTAGAAGGATTTCATACACACAAACGAAGAGTAGTTCTGTTGTTTTTTACGTTAAGTTTGGGTTTAAAAAGTCATCATGTACGAATTTACCTGTTCATTAATAATGGTGCAGATTCTACTTTTGCCTAGCAAAATAAATTTCATGAGGTGAACTTACATTTTCTGAACAAATATGAACAAGGAAGACACCACACATGTCTATTGTAAATTATGTTGTGAGTTTTTATGACTACGGCGCTACTACTAAGTAATGTACAAAATTCACTGGCTTGAATTCCTCAATTCATTTATGTTTGGTGATTCGTTAAGTGAATCACTTTTTAGCTGTAACAACACATCTGACGACTTTGTCAAAAATCTTATTTATTTGTAATTGTTGTTTAAAACTGACTTCAATGTACACACTATTTGGAAAATTATTCTGATGTGAAGTCTGACTGAAGCTAATTATTCCAGTGAATCATTTATGAAGCAGAAAAACCTGATCTGCTTCGAAAGTTCTACATGCAGTGAACTTTTCATAACTAAGTCTGTTAATTTGGCCAATGCACTGAAAATTATACCAAAACAGTAGTTAGCACCTCCGGTGGACTGTAAAAGAGTTTGTATTATCGGATGACTGGTTACACCTACTTCTTGGTTGCTTTAATTGATTTTAGATTAAAAGTTTACTGAAAAATGAATTATGCATGTGCTTATCTAACTATAATTCTTGGTAGTATTTCCCGTAATTTTAGTTCCTTCAGCTCTTGACTACGAATTCCACCCTTCACTACTATTTTCTTTTTGTGGTCTACAGGTCAAATTCAACTTTTAAAGATAATCGCTTGTGTCTACCACACTTTGCTTTAGAAGCTGATGAAGTATCTGCAGTTGTTTGGCTTCCAAGATCTGTCCTTACTAAATTGAATGAAGACTGGCTAGCATTCGAAAAATATTTCCAAAATCAACCTACAACTAGTCCTTCGAAGTATGCTTATCCGGAGTTGTCAACTATGCCGACCACTATCGAAATTGATAAGGACCAAACACCGATTTGGTAAATGCTTCTGTATGGTTGTATTATTTCTCTCACACATAAGCTTTTAATTGCTGTTATTATAATAATTCCATCGCGTTCCAAGTAGGACACTGGGATTCAGCGGTACATCTGGATTCCACTATGTTCTCCCACTTGGATGCACAGCTGCGCACAAGCCTTCATATCCTCTCCACGTGATCTCCCCTGCGCCTCTCTTGGAAGCCCGGCCTGTCATCCCCCCCCCCGTCTTCAAGCTCAACTCGATAGCCTTAAGTGTAATATCACTTAAATGTATTCTCAACGTGTGCCTTATTCTATCTTCATTTGCTTGTGCAATAGGTTCTCAGTTGGTTCTCTACCAGAACCGTTGCTTATATATTCTGACCAGCTACCTGATCTTCAGTATAATAATAATGGCTTTATTCCAAACGGTACTTTCGGCACAAATATGGAATTTTCAGCATGTAGTAGTACAGTATTGCATCTGACTCTCTCGTCACAGGGATAATAATTAAAACGGGGCATTTACATTGATAATATTGTTCAATAAGGAAATGAAAAAAAATTAAGTGAAAACATTAAAACCAATGGAACAGTTAAAAAAATAAAGCTGTTTACCTAGAGTTCCACAGGAAGTTAGTAATTTCCTGCCCAGCAGCTTCCTCATCATATAAAATATGTGCTAAGTAAGGTATTGTAGAGTTTTTATACTAAGTCGCTTTTAGTTCTACCCGATGAGGTGCAAGGAGGGACTTGTGTATAGAGAGGATGCTCAGACTCTGATAAGGTAATATTTGCTTATTTCTTGCATGAGTCCATATGTCTATTCACAGTAGTATTAAAGAGTTGGTTCAGTAACATCCCCCTCTCTCTACTGACGGTTTTTAGGGCCTTTCGAAGTATAACAAAATCTTTCTTAGATAACCCGGGGAAGATTAAAGGGGAACACTAGAGAAGTATAGGCAGAATACCAGAATTAACGTACTTTAACAGTAGAGACTCAATGATACCAGATCGTCTTAAATTCCTTACGTAAAACCGTAAACGAAATATCTTTCTGAAAACTAACATGATATAGGAAGAATAGGAAAGACCAGAGGAGATACACAGTCCAAGGTACTTAACATTCGATTTAGTTTCAACTTCTGTGGCATCAATGATAGTGGAACGTGTGAATTAACCAGTTCACGTAAGTCGCGCTTATGTCTGAAAGGGAAATTAACCTCCTAACATTTGGAGGGATTAAGCTTGAAAAGGACCAATGACCAATTTCTGCTAAGTTATTCATTTTGCAACAGTCTTACTGAGAAGTAACAGGCATAGAAGCAATCAGATCATCAGCGTACTTAACGAAGGCAACGAAGACGGCTGTATGTGAAAGTCTACAGTAGCCTGCTGCGAATGCCTCCGGTGACATGCTCACTTAGTCACTGACTTGACACAACTGTTATGAATTCGCGTCTTCTTCCTTGTGCTTGTTTTGTGGATGTTCACAACACACTTACTTCAGAGAAGTGAAATTCACTATCCATCATACCAAATTGTTGGTTATCGCTTGTAAGTCTTCCAGTATCCGTGATATGAAACATAAACCGTACGCGAAACACAGTTATCCTAAAGTTTTATATATATATATATATATCCATCTTCTCACTCTTTCAGACCAATCTCATGACTGAATGACTCGTTTCAACGTAAAACTTTGCACAAATATCCAGCAGTTCGAGTTGCCACCCTCCATGTAGCACACAGCAAGAGAAGAGAATAAAGGGAGATAATAAACAGAAGTGTGAGAGAAAAAGAACAGTGATATGGAAGGACAATAGAATTTTATTGGACATTATAAATCACAAAGAGTGAGTGCATCTGCACCATTGAAAAAGATTCTGAGCCATACCACCAATTGTTTCCAGCCATTGGGTTTTACCATCCCGAGGACCCCAACCAATCAGGAAGTTTATATCTTCCTACGTGGCTGGCTTAAACTAACTGTTGTGGATTTCATTGACTGATGAAGCCATGTTTTGGTTTGACCACCACTAGCTCTTTTCCAACCTGATCAATCCTCTGTCAACTAACATCTTCCATTGTCGAGGAAGGCGATGGCTAGGCATGCGTAACCCGTGTCTGAACCATCTCAATCGGTGTAACTTTTCAACCTCGTCGATTGATTTCCCCTTCCTACTTAGCACTCTAATGAACCCTAACCTCAATATTATTTACCCTATTATACCACTTAACATGGGAGATAGAATCCAGACACCAGACAGCTCGCCAGACTTTTCATATCTTCTGCTTTCAATGGCCATGTCTCGCTCACAACCATAAAGCGGGACGGAGCAAACTACTGCTGTGCAGTACACACGTCCTTTGATTGACAGCCGGATATCACGTCTACTAAGCCAGAGATGGCGTAAACTGGGAAATGCCAAACGAGCCTTCTATATCTGTGCTGATATTTCGTCAGTGCTCAACCTGCTGATGCAACTCACTAAATAAGTGAAGTGGTCAACACGCTCCACCACTTCACACCCCGTCTTTAAGTTAGGAATGAGTCGATGTGGTCCAGTCCTGTAGCATCATCTTACATTTGACAGCAGGAGCGAATCGCATAGCTAACATTCGAAGATTGTTGCCCAAGGTGTTGAGAAGACTGCATTTTGTCAGTGTCTTCACCTAGGAGCAGGACTATATCATCCACATGTTCCAAGTCAACAAGATTATCCCCTGGTAACAAGTCAGTCCATGAGTCGCTGAAATCATTTAGGGTTAAGTCCATTAGCCTATCTGTGGTGGAATTAAAGCGAAATGAGAACAGTGGGCACCACCGGTTGTCACCACTTCAGATGCCAACTCTCCGTAGGCTCCTACCTGTCTGCATGAGTTCGAGTAGAGTGAGTGCCTTGATCAGTGCGATGTATTCCCTTCACGGCCGAACATCACCATAGTACCCGTCTCGGTTGGCGGAAGTGAATAACGCTTTCAGGTCAAGAAATATGACTTCAAATTGAAGTAACCACTAAAGATTTTGCCTAGTAGGGCAATGAACACTTCTGAAATTAACCACCCAGCTCAGAGAACACAACCACATCAAAATATGACTACTGTTGGTCGCCGATAAGTATGCCAAAGTTGTAGAATCTGTCGAAGGGTGGAGATATGATCGATACACCCTCTGTCTGGTCTAAAGCCCGTCTGATTTTTTCGTGTTTGTATCTCCTGAACACCATTTAGTCTACGCATAATGATTGAACCTAGAAATTTAGATACCACCATACTAATCAAGCTAATCCCCCTGTGATTATCACAGTAAGACTTGTCTGCCTTCTTTTATACTGGGATAAGGAATGACTTACACCATCCCGACAGGACTATTTCTGATTCCCCGACTCTGCCTAGTACCTTTGTGAATACAGATAGTTAACTGTTTCCCTTGTCTTTAAACACCTGTGGAGTCATACCACCATGTCCCACTGCTTTGTCTCGTTTCATACAAGTGTAGGCTTTTTTAACCTCGGTTAGGGATGTAGGGCTAGTGTTTTTATCCCATTCAGGGAGATATTGGATGCTCAGGAGGTTGAACTTGACTGTAGTCCAGTTAAATTGCTCCTCAAAGTGTTCTTCCCAAAGTTCCAGTCGTCTTCTCTGAGAGCTAATTATGACGCCGTTGTTCTCAAAGATCACACATTTATTATTTACCTTGTGCTACCTGTTTCCCTGATAAGCCTAAATAGTTGTCTGGTGTCACCTATCTCCGATGTCTTTTCCATCTCTTTCGTTTTTGTTGTCCATCACTGTTCACGGTGGTGGCGGATACTTCTTGTTAGTTTGCGTTTGAGCAGCTTTCTCTCCTCATCATATTCGAAGCTCACTGGAATCAGCCTTCTTGCACTAACCGGTTCAGATGAAGTGATGGAAATCCACTGGCTCTTACTAACTTTTTGTCTTTAGGTCATTAACAGCCTTTACAGATGTATTTATAGCTAACTGCACGTTATGCCAGGCTTCCTCAGGAGGGGTCTTGGTGTTGACCTCAGATACTCGTTCCGTTATTTCCTCCTTAAATATAGGGATTCCATTTCTTGATCTAGTTTGGGGCGTAACTGCTTCACTTTGAACATTTTTTTGTGTCCCTCTAATCGTAAGGATAAACGTGGGCGAACCAAGGCGTGGTTGGAGCCTACGAACATGTTCCAGAAGGGGTAGTGGTCTTCTTCTGACCCTCACCAACGATGGTCTGTCTCCACGCAGTCTGTTGGTGGCCTGACTCAAAGAGAATATTGTGAGTGTTTTTCTGGCCCTCATCGTTATAAGTGGTTACAGAATGAAATGAAAATGACTGACTAGCTTGCAGAATAGTACTGACAGTAGTAGGGAAGCAAGATGATGAGGGTAACGTGGTTGAAGGAGAATGGTGATGAGGATGATTTCGTGTGCTTTTTGAAGTGTGTGGTCGGTTGTTACTTGCCGAGTTCCCTCACCGTTGAAGTTGATTTTTTCCCGGGGTACTTGGAAAGGGAGAGAGTATTGGTGTTGCTTGATTGCAGATCCCAATGGACAACTGATTGAGGCTGGTCACACACATCTTGTTGTTTGATTTTGTATTCGTAACTTACTGCCGTCTATGGATCACCGTAGGGTAATTCGGGACGTACAATTTTTGGGGTTGACATTTTCTAACGTCCTCACTCCAGAGTGGAGAGACAGCACAGCTGGCATGGTTGGGCACCTGAGGAAACACCTGTCTGCTGTTACATCGCTTTTCCCCAGCAGTAGCACTGCTCACGGACCTGCAGCATGTTGTTTATTTGAAAGAGCGCACAGTGATATATCATTACTTGATGCTGTTTTTAACACAGTTTACTGCTCCTAATCTAGTGTCCAAATATTAAGGCAACTTTAAATTTCTTTTTATGTGCTAACTTAATGCCTTGTTCTTTCATTCTTATTGGTAGTGGAATTTTTTAATGTGTTGAATCATAATGGTTGCATTATTAGGTGTTGATTCGATAAGCCAATATTCGGTAAACAATCTCTCTCTTAACTATACTGAATTTTAGGACTTACTCCTTTTGTCCGCCGATAATGTGATTATATGTCATTGCGTACCAAGATTTCTTCTAGATTACTTATTTTACTAGGTTTTGTCAGTCTGTATTCAGCTAAATTTTCGTACTCAAGTAGTCTAACTGACGCCGAACGACTGCTTTGACCTATGTTCTTCGCCTCTTAATCATAACGTGGTAATTGATATATTATCGAATCAACACTGAATACCTGCAACCAGAACGATTGAACACCCATTGCAGATACTTGGAAAATTCTCCTAGCCGTGAAGCTGGATTAACTAGGCGTTTGATCTGCACAGGAAGCAAATTTGAAATCTGTGGTGTTAATTTGATATGATTAAGGGTAATAAACTGTGCTCAAAACGCCATCCAGTAAATAATGCTGTATTTCTGTGTGGTTTACCAAATAAAGAAATTGACGTGAAATTATTTTTTCAACATTCACCCACTGAGAAATGGAACTTCTGAATAAGATTTGCCTGACCATATAGCGAAGTGAATCAAAGTTTGTAGTTCCATTAACTGGATTCACACGGCGGGGTTGTTCCTCACAAGAGTGAAAGGGCTAATACACTTATAACCGGACTGGTGGACATGCTGGTCTACATTGGTGACGTAGTAAGCCCTGTTCCCAAGCATATGGTGTACATGAGCTCCAGAATCCGAACGGATCGAATAGCGTAGGAGTTGTCTCGATCACCATCCACCATGGGAACGCAGCTGCTTATTCTGCCTCACTGTCTAAGACTCAGGGGTGAACATTCAAGACCACCGCCTACTTTGGTTTAGGCGTCCGAGCGGCATCGTAGCCCTCGCATAAACTATGATATTCGGTGTTTCACCTCTTGGTGCTCATAATGTACCAAGTCTGTGTTTTAGTAATATGTAAAATACAACAGCGAACCCTGAAGTCTCTTACCGTAGTAAACCATCATCTGTATTTCCGTCGCTGTTGATTCAGATCACTTTGATTTTTAAACGACATTGTCTAAGTATACATTGATAGTCAACTAAAGTTAGAGTGTCAGTAAAGCGTGATATTATTCAAAATTGTTTTCTTAATATTAGTATGTGTTTGTAAACCATTTTGTTATACACAGTATATTTATAATATGAATCTGTTGTTATTGTTATCATAATTAGGTACTGGAGTATAAATTCCACAGAATGGCAATCGATACCTGTAAATCAACTTATATGTGGATTGACATCAAGTCGAAATCCGTCTATTTCTTCTGAACACATTGTAAAATCTGAATCTCATTGTCAACCTAGTGGTGTAACTCTGGGAACATTGTATGCTATAAACTGTTGGCTTTCATCAACTTCTTCCACATAGACTATTTTTCAACACTTCTTACGGGATTACGCTTTATAAATTTCGTTTACGAATTTTTTTTTTTGTTAAAAAAACATTCCCCCAAAAGACTGTTCATGTGTTGACCCCTTTAACAACATTTATTTTTAGTTTTTTCCACACTACATATCTTATCGACATTGAATTCCGATATTTATTCTATGACCAATCATGACCTACTTTCCCTAACCAATCGTTTCTTTTATTTTAGTATGTTTTATAGCGACAACAGGGGAACCTTATAAAATCTGAGAATATATATATATAGGCTAAGTGTAAATTTTCACCTGTGAACGTGTGCGTTAGTAGTCGTCTACGATATTTCCTAGTCCTCTTAGTTAACTGCAAGTGTGCCACACAAATTATGGAAGAAGTTGTCACCGAACAACCTGCTGCAAGTGTAAGTCCTCGTAATTGTTTGTTTCTCATAGTTGTGAATGTTTTAAGCCATCTGAGACTGACAGTTAATGATATGTGCGGAGGCTGTTCAAATAGATTTGAATAATCTACCCAAATACTATTTCACTCATAATCCTATATATTTTGATTGATTTAGCTAACCCTCAGTCCTATCTAACGTTATGAAAAATAAAATTCGTCAATCTGTCTTGTGCTACACCACCTATTACGGTTCGATCAACTGTCATGGGTAATTACTTATGCTGTTCTGAGTTGCGCATTCTGAAAATAAATTTTCACTTGAATGTGGCAACTGTAGAACAGACACACTACCGTAAACTTGTCTTCTTTGTGCTGATAAATGATCAATCTGCGTGTTACTCATGAAAGTTTCAATGTATGGTTTCCAAAACCATTATTTCTCGTTATCTCGGTTATTGTTAGTGACTTTTCATAGGGACTTTTGAAATTCCCAATGTAGATCATGCTTTCTAACGCGAGCGAGGTTTGTAATATGTATTCACAAGCTACTAAGTTAAAGCACTTAAAAATAGCTACTGCTGGATGAATGATACTCTCCTTTCTTGAAGACACTAAGAACGTTAAAAGCATATTAAGGGTGTGAAGTACTGGTGATTTTCCTGTAAAGTTGAATTTAAGTGTAAGTATTAGAAATGTAATTCTGCGAAGTACATCTTTTTGGTCATCTGTTTTAATAATTTCACGTTGTTTAGATACGTTTCTTCTTTGAATGTTAAACCTTCTTAGCATTTATCACATACAACACTGACTGCCTTGATTATGTTGATCAAGTAAAATAATCAATTAGCGTCAGTTATGACTGACTTAGCATAGCTAACTGTACTGATCGATGTGTATTGTGCAAGACACTAAACTTAACAATATTGTAGTAACCCGGATATGCAAGTAAGACTGTTATTCAAGCCTTTTATTTAACGATTAGCGTTATGAGTCTGATGCGTAGACATGATTTTTAGATTGGAATTTAATCTCTTGCTATAAAGGTTGAATGCTGTAATTTGAGCTTACATTCTGTTTAACTTGGTTTCATGATCAAGATCTTGAGAAAAGCTTGAGCTTAAATATTCAGTAGTAATTTATGGCGTGTAAACGTGAACAGACCATTGAGTTTTAAAAGGGCTTGATTCCTAGTATTCTACTATCATGTGAATACTATATTTTGGGTTTTCAATTTACGATACCTAAAATTAGTCTGTTATGTGGTAAAAGTGAACACGGAAGCTGCCCTATGGGAATTCATCTTAAACACATCAGTAAAGAAAGTTGAAAGGGATTTTGCTTAATTGGTTGGCTACAGAGGTTGCATTGTAAATAGTATTTCTGTACGAGGTTTCATCATGACTCAGTATGCCTGAATGATAATAACATGTCGTATTAGGAATACTCAAGAAAGTTTGATTGTATAAAGTATGTTATGAGGTGTAATCAAAACTAGTGAATTCCGCAGAAACGAAAAATATCTATCTAGAGTGATATAATTGTAGAAGAAACTGGTAGTTAAATTGAGTCACTTTTTTGAAATCACAAATGGATTATGTTGTTGTGAGTAGTGTCATTCAGCTCCTCAGAATAAGTTTATGTATCAGACTGTGAGGTTGTCAAGTAGAGTGTGAAACGGCTCATGCTGCTATGCAGAAGAAAGGGAGAGTGGATTTAGGTAGAGTAAGGCTTTTACTCTGAACAACGTACCAGTTGGAGCGCATTACTCGCTCATGACAACTGATTTGCTTTGACACCAAAACGATATCTGGCTAAAAAATATGTCGAAATGCGGTAATTCCTTCATTCATTTTTTTATTCCTTTACGTCCCCAGTGGAACATAGGGCTTCAAGCTAGAGCTTTGAGGTTTCGGCAGCAGTGATATTTATTTTTACGGGATGGAATCTCTAGCCTCATGCCCAACCTTCCCTCTTTACCAGATTTATTACTGGCTTGGTGAGGTAAAGGAGTGCGTTGGTGGCCGGGGATTGAACCCTGAACCATCTGCGGGGTTGGCGAGCATTCTACCGCCGTGCCACCGACGCACTTCATTCACTCTACTTACACTTATAACAGGATTCAAGTTAAAGTTCTCCTAACTGTACATGTAGTCCCACGAAGTGAACCCCTTTCACAAAAACCTTCTGTTCATTTTCTCACTTTCTGTCTTCCTGCATAATAGAATTGTCCAAATTCTAGAAATCTTCCTCTTGGTATAGTAAAGACAGTAGATTGATCATTTTGAATCCATACATGTGTTTCAAAGTTATTCAAAATAGTTGACCTATTTAATAGTGATTAAATTGTACTTAACTTTCATTGACACGTATAATTTCCACGGATTGTTTGCATTCTTACAACACCTTTTAGAAACTTCATTCATATTAAGTCCTTAATCAATAGTCCTATTGATTATATAAAGAATTTGTCAATTACATTTTCTTGTAGTTTTACCGGCAGATATTACTCATTGTTGGTTGTTACTGTTATTACGAGGGAAAGGATTATTTATGATTGAAGTTAGGTGAAAGAGTATGTATGTGGTTTTAGTGACAACCATATTAATACCTGTCCAATGCATCAACTGCTCAACACTACTTGATTCCATGGTGTATCTTTTCCTGTTTCTGATGCACACCACAGTGTGATTTTTACTCTTACAAAGATAATTCTTATGCAGATTTTCCCAGTTGTATATAGATGATTGCTGTTAAGTCTTAGTACGTAATTGTTATTCACTGATCGATCCCTGTCAGACTTGGCTAGTGAGTTTCCATCGTTAACTGAAGTATCCAGCAAGGTTTTGCTTAAACAGTGGCGATTTTCGCTCATTTATAGACATTGTTTACCAGCATGTGGATATTTTCGCCGTTAGTCCTCTTGTTGACAACACATGTATCACTGTACTCAATAAGTGTCTAATTTTGATTTAATCAGGATGGAATAATTAATTTCAAATGTTGCATCACCCCCCGTCGCAGCTTTCATCAAAGAAGTTGGTGATTTCAACGATATTTCTTTCTTAACCAACCAGCCGGAGTACAACATTTAAGCATGCAGTGTATTATTATTATCCCCTTGGGTTCCAAGTGAAACATAGGGTTTCAACAGCACATCTCCACTTTGTTCTATTTTCTACCGTTCTCTTCAGCTGGGTCTACGATTGCCCATAATCTCTCACCTTTTATTCGCACGATCTCCCCCCATGTCACCCAAGGACAACCCACTCGTCGCTTCCGGTTTGGATTCCACTCGACAGCCTAGCACGGGATGTCATTCGATGGCCTCCTCAATGTATGCCTGATCCATCTCCATTTTCTCCTACATATTTTTCGAGCGATCGGCTCTTGGTTGGTTTGTCGCCAGAGTTTCCTGTTGCTAATTCTTTCTGGCCAGCCATCTAATCTTCAATATGGAACCAGCGAAGGCAGCTGTTGATAAAAGTCTCCAACATGTTCGAAATGCTTCTCGTGTCAAGTTTCTGACCCGTATAGAAGAACTGACCGACTTCACATTTGCGTTGCAAAATCCAAATCTTGTTATTTATGTTGGCTGAGTGAAGCAGAAGATTTCCAAACTGGTTTCAGTTTGATGAAGGCCTATCTAGCCTTTCTGATTTTGGCTGGCTTTGACATCTTCATCAGTGCCGTGTGGCCGTGGTTGAAACGATGCTTCCTAGATAAATGAAGCAAGTAACCTCTGTTAAATCTCTCCAATTGATGATGATTGGTACTGGTTGTTGTTGTTGCGGTTCGTTGGTTATCTTCATCACCTCCGTCTTCTCTGGGTTCACCTGGAGTCCTGTAGTCGCTGCCTGCTAGCCTCTTCTGCCAGTTTGTTGGTTTTCGTCTGTGAGTCTTGAAGTTTATGTGGCATTACATATATATCATCTGTGAAATCCAGATCTTCTAGAGTCTTCTTATCGAGTGATCCAGCGTATTCCTGTTTTCTCTCTCTGTGCCCAGTCTGACACATAATCCAGTCCATCACAATTCAGAATATCATCGGTGATCATAGGCAGGCTGCCTTGTCTTACTCCTGTATTCACTTCAAACGCCTAGCTGAGTTTTCCGTTGTGGATCACCTGTTAAGTGGCATTGTCATATAACCAGCCAGTTGTTGAATGATGTTGATAAAGATTTAGTCACTGCATGCAGTAGTGTTGAAGTAGTTTTCAAAATAGGTTTCGGTCTACGCTGTCGAAGGCCTTTTCGAAATCGATGAAGTTGAGGTAGAGGTTTGACTGCCATTCTATGCTTTGTTCTGTGAAGACGATGCGTAGAGTTGCAATCTGATCAGCACATGATTTGCTTCTCTTGAATCCAGCTTTTTCCGGTCGGCGGAGTTCTGCATTCAGTGCATCCTTTATTCTCTCCAGGATGATGCGACTTAGTGTTTTACTAGATGTGGACAAGAGTATTGTTCCACGCCAGTTCTTCCACAGACCTAAGTCACCCTTCTTTGATGAGGTAGCCCTTCTTCCAATCAGTAGGCACCTTTCCTTCTTTCCAAACTTTTTGCAGTAATGGGGTGAGAACATCTGCCGTAATATCTGGGGCCGTCTTCAGTACTTTGGGAGAAATGCCATCTGTTCCTGCTGCCTTCCCGGACTTCTGTAGCTTGATCGCATTCAGGATTTCTTCTTTCGTTGGAGGATTGGTGTCCACCGGGAGATTTGTGCATGCTCTTGCTAATATTTCTGGGCGAGTTGCAGGTGGTGATCGATTCAAGAGTCCTTTAAAGTGGTCAACCCATTGTTTGATTTGTTTCTCCTCCTCGGCAATCAGGTCCCCTTGAGAATCTTTTATTAGTTTCATCATCTGGTTTGATCTCTTCCCGGATAGAGACTTGGTTATCTGATATAGTGTCCTCATGTCTCTTTTGCCTGCGGCCTGTTCTGCTTCAGTTGCCAGTCAGTGTGTCGTAGAATTGTCGTTTGTCTTTTCTAGCACTCTTCTTCACTTCTTTATTCAGTGCAGTGTACATTGAACTCAGCTTCTCTTTCTGTTGTCCATCTTTGCATTGATTTATCTTCTCTTTCACCATCCTCTTCTCCTCGATTAGCCTCCAGGTAGGTATCCGTTGGGAACCATTCATTGTCTTGTCTCTTATTTCTTCCCATAACAGTTGTACACGTTTCCTTGAACATCACCTTCAGAGAGTTAGTTCCAATGTTCTTCCACGCAGATTTCCTCAGTGATATCACGCAGTGTCTCCGACTTTGCTCTGATATCTGCATTTAAGGTATCATTTGTAGTCGTATCTCTCAGTTTCTGAATGTTGAACTTGAATTGTGGTCTGTCTGCAGTTGTTCTGAAAGCTTTCACCTCCACCTTGAAGGTTTCTTGAACTAGATGATGGTCTGAACCCACATCTGCTCCCCTTCTCGACTTTGTGTCCAGCAGACTGGCTGCGTCTCCACTTCACTGAGATGAAGTCTATCTGGTTTGTGGTGTGTCTGTCAGGTGAAATCCATGTTGACCTTTGTATGTCCTTGTGCTTGTATACGCTGCCTCCAATCACCAAATCATTGAAAGCGCAGAAGTCTACGAAGAGTTCTGCGTTCTCATTCATTTCTCCGAAGAAGAGCCTCTCGACACATGATGAGTTCTCTACCTGTATTGCCTTCCCCCAGTTTGGCTTGCATTCATATCTCCCATAAGGATTTCGATGTTTCCATTCGCAGATGTTGTTCATTACTGTTTACACTTTTCTATAGAGATCTTCCTTCTTCTCTAGTTCCACGTTGTTTGTAGCATTGTGCGTAGCATTGCATGATAATTGTGACCTTCCTTTTGAGCTGAATGTTGCTGTCATAATCCTGCGGGAGGCGATCGGTTCCCAATGCATCGGGGCTTTGACTGCCACTGGTGACATCATGATAGCCACTCACTGCCTCAGTGTGCTGGTGATTATCGTCTGTGTGACCAGACCGAATTAGATTATTGACTTTGCAGATGACGATTTTTTCAGTCCGTATCCATTCCACTTGCTTTCACAGATTTCGAGCACTTCAATGCTATGTATTCTCATTTTTTTGGCTACCTTGGTAGTCTTCCCAGTCAGCCTCGTAAATTGTAATCACATTCCACTTCCCCATTCTTATTCTTGTTTTTATCGAGAGAAGACACATTGGCTGACTGACTGACTTCCCGAAGGATTTTACCAACCCGCTATGTCATTTCACCTCTGCAATTGCAGCGAAGAATAAGATTGTTATTTGAATTTTTTGTGTTTTTAATATACTTTTTGTGCATTGAAGTTTCTCAAACAGATTGATAGCTTTTGTGGTGTACGTTAGGTAGCCCTACGCCCAACCCTCCCTCTTT
This sequence comes from Trichobilharzia szidati, assembly GCA_944472155.2. Classification (NCBI taxonomy): domain Eukaryota; kingdom Metazoa; phylum Platyhelminthes; class Trematoda; order Strigeidida; family Schistosomatidae; genus Trichobilharzia; species Trichobilharzia szidati. The sequence goes on from OX235279.1 coordinate 116,242,431, forward strand.
GTCCGGGCTTGGAAGCTGTTAGAAAGCTAGTTAGATAGGTGAGGTTTAAGCATGCAGTGATTTCAGCCTAATTCAACTTGATATATTACGTTGCCGAATCGACTAATTTTTCTTACCTGTCTATGATATGTTCCATTTTGTCTTATATCCACCTGCACATATTGCAAGTAGGTGTCCTTAGAAATGAGAAAATCAATCATATGCACTGGGCGTCTACACACTTGTACTGATAATAATATTGATTTATAATAAACATTATTTAGTACATATTTAGTTTCAAGACAGTTGCTATTCGTTGATTTTGAGAATTTTGTCGTGTTCAGAAATCAATGATTAGTGAGGATATTCAGTGTGGTTTAGGAATAGTGTCACTCATGTAAATATATCTGCTCATACCTCTGGGATATTACAAACATTACTCTTCCTACCTAATTTCAGAATTTTATTTTTCACTATATATTTTTTTTGGCATTGTGTTTCCAGAGATAAATGTGATGAATTTTAAAATATCATCATTGCATCAAACAGAGACTTCCCAAGACGAATTTTAACAAAAACATTTCTATAGACTAGGATTTTAAAACTACAAAGTGAAAATAGTTTAACGGAAGACTTTGTAGATATACGTTTGTGGGAAGTACAGACATCTAATGATAAAAAAAGAGTAGTTCCAGCGAACAAGCTGTTTTCAGTCAGTTCATTGTGTTTAGCTGTATAGTCTCACTTATTTGCAATTTTTTCACAAAAGTGATCTAAATGAATGCATTCAAAGACTGTTTTGGTGCTTGGGCTTTTTAAATTTTGTTATGTCAAATGAAAATCATCCGTGCGAATTTGATTGAACTCAAGGTCGGTATGATCTATAACGAACACAACATAGAGTGTCACTTAAAGCCAGGTACCAGAGGATAGCTTTAATACCTGCGTTAGGCAGTTTTAATTAACGCATACTGTGGAAGACTTGCAACGTCTTTCTTCCTGCTGTTGGTTCATGACGAAAGCTACATTGATACATGTTGAATTCATCTATTGGGAATGGTAATACTGAAGAAAAACATAAATAATGTAATGATTGTTGCATAAAAAGTATGAAATTCAATGAGCATATATGTAAGAATGATAGTATTATAGTTCGCTGTGAACAAATGTAATTAGAATCATATCCAGGTTTTGAAGAACGTTTTCAATGGACTGTGGTTGATCCCCATTCACTCGCTACTGAACTGTAAACTTTGAGAGACATTCCGACGAGAACTGAAGTAGTGATGTCATACGATGCCTATGTGCTTTTAAAGACTGCGTTCAAAAATTACATACAAGATTGACTCGTTTCGCTTATTCAGTACAAGAATCACAAACTACCAATCATATTTCAAGTCAGTTGACTAATATATATTTGCCTACTTATGAGTAGTCAGGTGCATAAACTGCAAAATTGCGCTATTCATTTTGACAGTCGCACTTCCATAAAGAACTTTTCATTTTTAACAAACGGTTTTTTCATCTAACCAGTCAGCTTTCGCGCATGAAAGATAGGCGTTTTCTTAAAATATACTAGAAATACGTATTATTTATTTGGATTCCTAGTGGGCATAAGATCTCAACAGCACATCTCGATTTTACTAGGTTCTCTGCAGTCTTTTTTTTATCTGGTTTTACGATTGCCCATAGGCTTTCATTTCCTCAGCACATTGTCCCTCCATGTTGCCTTTGGACACCCAACTTGTTGATTCCCATTCACTTTCCGCTCTAGAATCTGGCTCGTAACGTCACTTGACAATCTACTCAGCGTGTGTCCGGTCTATCTCCATTTATTCTACGTATTTGTTGGCTTATAGGTTGTTTGTTCGTTCGCGCCCAGAGTTTTAATTGCTTATTCTTTCTAGCCGTACATCCGATCTTATTTGTGGAGCGAAAGCAGCTGCTGATAAAAAGGTGAAGCTTGCTTGAAATGCTTTGGGTGATGCACCGAATCACTGAACCATATCGAAGAACTAACTTTAATTTCTCTTTGAAAATTCGAACCTTGTTTCTTATACTGAGTTCAGTAGATATCCACACTGTATTCAGAGTAATGAAGGTCTGCCTTTAAAGTGAGAGTAGAATTTTGGCACTGGGGGATTACGGTCCCATTTCAGATAAGTGTATATGATGTAACGTAGGGATACAGTATTAAGAACAATGACATTTCGAGCACAATTTATTACCCATAACCAACAAGATCCATCTTTTCCTGGCTTTAACATCTTCGTTGATGCAGCCTCTAGTTGAAACAATGCTGCGGAATAAGTGAAAGGGACGATTTCCTTTAAATTTCTCCCCCGATGATTACTAAGTCTAGTGATCGGATGACTACATCACCTCCATTCTGTCTGTGTTCACTTAAATCCTGTCTTCACTGCCTCTTCTGCCAACTTGTTACTTTTCGTCTGAAGATCTCCGAGTTTAAGTGACATGAGACATAAATCACCCAGGAAGTCCTTCTATTCTCGTATCTTTTCTCTTATCCGAGGTATACTTGTTTCTTCACTCCCCAGTGTCTGTCACATAACCAATCTACCGCAATCAGAAATATCATCGGTGGTAGGGGGAAGGCGTTGCCGAACTTATGTCTTCACTTCAAACGCTTCGCTGATACACGCGTTTTGAATCACTTGGCACGTAACTTCATCATATGTCCGTTGAGTGAGATTTATAGATGTTTGGAGCACTGTAGTTTTGAAGCAGTTTTCAATTTACTTCACGGTTGACACTATCGAAAGCCTTTTTACAGTCAATGAAACTTATGTAGACAATTGATTGGCATTGTATTCTGTGTTTGATGATGGTTTGCATCGTTGAGATTTGGTCTACATATGATTCGCATTTCCTGAATCCCTCACTAGAAGTATGTGACTCGAAGAATGTCGACTGAGCTGTTCTTAAAGTGAGTCAGAATAGGCAGTCATCGTGATATTTTATGTACGCAAGGTACATCTCAACCACAGTTCCACCATGTTGTTAATGAAACCACTTGACAAGCTGAAAACCGCTGGTTCGAATCATGCCACTTCCGAGAATTTCACTCGTAGTTCAAATACGAATTTGCTTCCATCTGGTATTCAAGTCACTTACATTCCTGTGTTTCTTCAATCACGAGTAGATTAGTTTAAAAATCAGGAAAATATTTCAATTATTCATCTTTAGAATTAATTATAAAAGTAAATTTGCCCCTTTATTCTTACATGTGAAAAAAATTTTGTTTGTTCGAATGAGGTATATAAAATCTTGCTGAATCAGATTTGACATTTACGCTCAATGTTCTGAAGGTTTCTCAAAGGATTCAGCCTCTAAAAGTAAGGTAAAGAACTGTACCGTTTTTTGCTTGTTTAACAGTCATTCATCAAGCGTTTCTCAGTATGCGTTTTTGCAGCAGACTTATCTAATAGCATGAAATTTTTGCCTATTCATATTATTAGGAGATTTTTTCCCACTATCTGAATGTGTTTATTTAGCAACCAGAGGAAACAAGAGAATGGGAATCAGGATTATTTGAGTGCACAAATGATATGACCAGCTGTAAGTCCAGAATATTTGCAGTGTTTGCTTAACTTTTATTTCAGAATTTGAAAATGACAGCTGATTGATTTCATTCGTTATACATATATATATATATATATATATATATATATATATATATATATATATAGTTTTTACATGGCTAAACTACCAAGTACGTATAAGGTTTAGTGGTAATACCTGATGATATAGTTCTACCTGCGTAGCAGCAGCGTAGCACTTAGCTAGATAATCACGTCTCCAATGACTGATGAATATATTTGGATTAAGGCTTTTATGACTAAACTGGTAATTAGTTAACGCACGGAGATTGATAAGTTTACCGGATATACGGTGGAATTCATCGTTATGACAGTGCATCACTTGCCTAATTCCAATTCATCAAAAAGTTAAAATGCATGAAGGCAAACAACTGAGAGAGTTCTATGGAATGCAACAGATCTCAGTTCAGTGGTTATTTTAATACTTCGTACCGCAAAATGTTAAAGATGTTTCGAAGTCAAGAATTGAGTTAGCAGCACGTCGTCCACTAACAATCTGATTTATGCAAATTGCTTTTATCTTTATGTGTGCACACTAGAAGTTAGTTTGTGTCTCACGTTCACCAATACCAAACTTACCACACACAAAAAAACCTGCACGTATAAAATCTTGTTCCAAAAAGTTCCTATCCTGTTATTAAGATCCTACTCGTCTGGTATCCAATTATCTTTCTACTGGTGCTTCTTTGTCTTGCTCATTTGCGGTATTTCTTTACAATCACTGTCTTCTCTCAAAGTAGCATAGAAGCTTAATGCAATATACCACTATGTAAGTTCACAGATTTTGTTCCAAAAAGTAATAATCACTGTGCCGTAAAGTCGGTTTATCTATCATGAGTAAAGTGACTTTGAGAAATTTTCGAAATTAAAACCCACGGGATCATGTAACAGGATATTGTTGTACAATAGACTTCGTCATATCCTTATTTTAGCTTTGAAAAAAACACTTGTGGTACGTTAAAAACACAATGGAGAAATAATTCAGTACCTTCTTCTAACACTCATTAGTTGTCTTTAGAAGTCATTCTTGGAAATTATACTTTTCTCAATTAGCAATAGCTGTGTCACCTGTGTCAATACTAAATCATTAACTTTGTAAATAAACATATTTGATATTCAGTAAGTGAACTATTTGTCTAGAAGGTTAGTTTATTAACAAAGTCAACATTGTTTATATGGAGTTGTTTTGAGTGACTCTTGTACCGTTCAGAAAGTTTGTTTTTGCACTGACACGTGAGTAATACCTGTAGTTTGTAGTATTTCGTGACACTATTAGGTAGACTCATCGCATACCATAAATTTATTTCTGTAGACAAATAAAACGTCAATCAATATTTTAAAAACTAATTAATCTAATAGGGTTTTGGTTCGTTTTCTGACAGCCTAATATCTACTCTGCTTCTGTTCACCTTTTTTTAAACTTTGCTACTTCTTCTTTGTTAGAAAAAGAAGTCCATTAAGGCTGAGTGTCATCAGTTTTGAGGTAGTATTAGCCTCTTCAAGGCATCAGATATACTTTGTTTCTGGGGATTGTTAAGCTCAATATTGTTTTTACCGTCCGACCCCTAACTCTAAACAATGTTCAGTCAGTTGTTTTATATCTTGAGATGGCATCAGTAAGCTGACTGATTAAAAGTACGTCATGAAAACCTAGTCAATGCCTTAATTATTTATTATCCATCTAAAATGTAAATTGATTATTATCGATCCTAGAAGGAGGAATATTTTCCATTTCCTCTACTTTTCATCCTATTTAAGTCGAATTTCTGAGGAATTAAGTAATCGACCATATCTGGAGTCAAGTTATCAAAAAACAAACAAACAACTGCTACTTTCATTCTTATACAAACTTTAAATAAACGTTTGATGAAGCGAAGAAATGTGTTAAAGATTATCTTATTGAACTGTCCTCCATTAGTATAATGTAACGTGTAAAGATTTTATTTGATTGTATACACACACCTCTACGGATGAAGTTCATGTCAAACTTTGCTGGAAAGTTTGAAAGAAACAAGCAACAAATGTTAATAATTTAGGGCTTAATGAATTCATCAAATTTCAATAAAACCCTTCAGCTGAATGCATTATTTATATATATCACGAGGAATACACAAGTAAATAGGCGACAGATAAATAAAGTGAATCAACCACAGCAAAACGAAAGGAGAAAATTTCATACAGGTCAAGTTCAGATAAAGAGGGACTGGAACAGCTATAAGAGTTTGAAAATTAAACTTGTAGTGCAGTACAGTTTAGTTGTGTTACAATGATAAACAATTAGTTATCAGAGAAAGCATTTTGAAATGTTAGGAATGGAGAAATGAGTTATAATAATAACTGTGAAACGAGTTAAGATAATGGTACCGACTAAAGATTGTTTTAATCGAGACAAAAATAATAACAAGAGATAGAATAAAACAGTAACAAGTATTAATTAATAGTCATTACGATAGTAGATTGGAAGTTATCACTATTTTCTTATGTACACAGCAACCGGCTTCATAGGCTGTAACAGCACTACTTGCCGGATTCGCAATTATTATTATTAATATTGTTTCCTTCAATTCCTAGAGTGACATAGGGCTTCACCCGCACGTCTCCATTGCGTTCAGTTCCCTGTCAACGTTTTCACCTGGCTCTACGGCTGCCCACATGCTTTCATCTCCTCTTCACATAACCTCCTCCATGTCACCCTTGGACGACCAACTCGCCGCTTCCCTTTCGGGTTCCACTCGAGCGATGGCCTGTCTTGTGATGTCACTTGATGGTTTTCTCAGAGTATGGCCAATCCATACTCCATTTCCTCCTGAATATTTGTTTCACAATTGGTTCCTGCTGGGTTGGTTCGTTCCCAGAAACCCCTGTTGCTGATCTTTTCTGGCCATCTGATCTTGAGTACTGAGCGAAGATGAAGGTGTGTAGTTTGTTCGGAGTGCTCTTTGTGACCCGCCAAGTCTCTGATCCGTATAGTAGCAGTGACTTCATATTGGAGTTGAAAATCTGCATCTTGTTTTTCATTCTGACTGCTGTTGATCTCCACATAGACTTGAGAGAAATGAAAGTTTACCTTGCTTTCCCGATCCTCGCTGCTTTGATATCCTCATCAGTCTCGTCCGCCTGTAGTTGAAACGATGCTCCCCAGGTAGGTAGGTGGGTGAAGGAGGTTGCTTCTTTCACATTTCTCCCGTTTATGCTGGCTGATTGTTGTCTGTTGCTGTTGCTATTGCTGTTGGCCAGGAATCTTCATCACCTGTCTTCTCTATGTTCACCTGAAGTCTTATCTTCTCTGGATGCTTTTTCTGCCAACTTGTTGCTTTTCACTTGCATATCTTCCATTTTGAGGGAAACCAGACGTATATCATCGGCGAAATCCAGATCCTCCAAGGTTTTTGTGTGGGTTTATTTTATGCCTGTCTCGTTGTCTGCTATCTGGTGCATTACCCAGTCTACCGCAATCAGGAAAATCACTGGAGATAGTAGTAGGCAGCCAGCCTTGTCTTACTCCCGTTTTCACTTCGAAGGATTTCGTGATTACTTGGCACGCAGCATTACCTTACAACTGTTGGATGATTGAACTACGCTGTCGAAGGCCTTTTGAGAGGTGACTGCCATTCCAAGCTCTGTTCAATGATGATCCGCAGTGTGGCGATTTGATGGATGCCTGACTTATTTCTCCTGAATCCAGCCTGTTCGGGTCGAAATTCTTCATTCAGGGCGTGTTTGATTCTCCCCAGGATGCTGTAGCTTAATATTTTGCTTGGGATAGACATGAACATAATGTTTTTGATTTGACACTAGTAACTAGTGTGATGCGTCTAGTCCTCTCTTTGGTGCAGACTGAATGCTATCAGTCAGGTTGTAATGTGGCCACCATTCTAGGTAGCTCGCCATCACGGTGTACATAGTTTGTGATGATATTAGGTGGTTGGAGGCAATCTGCAGGAAGCCTTGGACCTAGGTTTCGTGCTAGTTGGCACTCGTCAGTTGTTGCATTGACTTAAGTCTCCCTTCTTTGGTAGTTTGAACAAGTAGCCTTCCTTCCAATCCGCAGGATTCACAGTTACCTTTATGTTTTTTTATCTGCTGACAACAGTGAATGGGAACTTGAAAGTGTCTACTTTTTGTCCGTAGTCTTCAAAATACTTTGTTATCGGACTTTCTGGTACCTTTACTTAAGCTTTCTTCGACCGAAAGTACCGAAATGCTGTTTCCATGGATGAACGATCGGTCACATATCTCCCCATGTATTTCTCAGTAGTATATATATATATATGTAAAGTGTTCAGCTGAGGAGTCTTATTGAAATTTGATGCATTCATTAAGTCCTGCTTTGTTTTCCCGTAAATTTGTCTTCGGAAATAAATGCTTCCAGTTTTTTTTGATAGCCAACCCATCTATTATCAAAACACTCTAAACACAGTTTAACGGTCACCATTGTCAATCAGTTTACTGGAAAAAGCCATGATTCCTTAGTAAAGAGACGTTTAAAATTAAAAGATATAAGTATAAAACTTGGGCACTGTGGTAGAGCATAACTCCATTATGGATAAGATTTTATTTTGATTAATCACACAGTGCTCTAAACGTCATCAGTAAATATTACTGTTCAACACTGTGTGATTTATCAAAATAAAATCTTATCTAAAATTAAGAGAATCCAAACAGATTACCTACGGTTCACTGACTCAACCCCTATTGACGGATTGACACTTTCAATCCATAAGAAATGTCTCTCCATTATTTACTTGTTTTCATCAAATGTTTTCTTTTTCTGTTTAGGTGCTTTATCACTTTTCTGCCCATGCGGATATTTATGTTACTTGTACTCGTACGCAAGTGAACCGTGCTGGTTACCATTTTTAGGAGCTGGTCCGGGTCCACTTAGAATGAGACAACGTCATAGGCACAATATCAATGCAAGTTATATGATTATCTTTATCATTTAAAATAATGCTTTCAGTGTTTTTGAGAAACTTCTTAAGCTCTGAAGGGTATTCCGGGAAGTAAATTCAGAAGATAATTATAAGTGTTTTGCGGAAAACAAAATATGTTCTGAAAGAAGAAAGAGATTAGTTTAGGGTGTTTTCAGAGACTGTCAGATATTTGTTTGAGTTCAGCCTAGCGTGATTTGCCTAAAAGTACCTAAATCTTGTAGAATCCGTATTACTGGCCTTAGACAACACAGTATAAGTCAAGACATAAAGTGTTTTCGTATCCCATTTTTTTAATCCCACTTATTTAGAGTGTGAGGTGAGATATTTAACAGGTCATCCGAGAAAAATACCATATTTCTATAGTAATCCTTTTCGTCAGCAGTACGAATTCGTCCTCAGAGTTCCATCGTAGTGCAGACTGTTTTCACTACGAGGATGGTTTTGGTTAGACCTCAGTTACCCATTACTGGGTTACAAGCCACATTTAATTTGTGAGGGCTAATGAAACTACCTAGCTGCCGAAGCTGAAAAAATCGGTAAAGCGGGACTCGAACTGGGAAACAATTGACTGACAGTCAAGGGCTTAGGTCAATGCGCCATGTCTTCGCTCACTAAGAGGGTAATTGCTTTCAGATTCACTATTACATGGCTAACATTTCTGACAGTGTGAAACTGATAAAAACAACCATTACATTCAAAACAACTCAGGTTAATGTAATGTGCAAGCTTGATCAAAGAGTCAAGGTATTAGTTGTTACTCGGAAAGGTGTTACAGCTTTATAGGAATATTTCGTAATTTTGATTCTTCATTATCTGCGGAACCGAAAGCTGCTTATTGTTTCATCAGGAAATATGTGTCCATTGTTTACAAAAGCTCATTAATCCTAGGAGTTTACGCACTAATTAGTTGAGAAAGAATGATTTTTTGGCCAGTTTCCACTTCAGTGATCGCAGTCACATATTCCTATTTGTTAAATAGCACTATAATGCTCATCAACCCAGATACTTCTGTAACAGCGAATCATTTAAATCAACTAGTTAAAACACTTTACTCTCTGATAAAGATTTACAGGAATACACAAATTTAAATATTCTTGGAATTCTTTTTAAAAGAAACATTTATGCTTTGATATAATTTGTGTAATACCGTTTGTCATATATCGTAACCTAATGTGAAATGCATTCTTATTGTGATAAGTGGATTAATCCAGTCCATCTCTCAAGCTAGTCAGTGTTACAAGGGAAAACACCTAAATCAATAACCAACCGTTGGGTTTATAAAGAACAAACAGTGAGATAGCCAGTCTATGATAATGCAACAGTAAACTAGGACATGACGTCACAGAATTTGTAACAAAAAAACACTATTATTTTTTTTCAACTGCAAATATTCATGAGACAACAACTACATTAACTGACGAGCATGTCAGCACAGCGTTGGAGTGATCTGGTGAATTTATATGTAAAAGTTGGAAACATGCACTGCTTCAATGTAAAGTTAGGTCTAAAGTTATTAGCCAGAAGGAGAGCAACTCAATTAAACCATCCATCTCAAAGAAAACAACACCGCCGATAGTTGATTTCGTTTCTGCACGAAATAATCAGCTAAGAGTTAGCACACTCTGGTATTGTCATGGGGAGCTATTTCATTATGTTTTAAGTCAGTCTGCTGACTGGATGTATCAAATACATGCACGTGGAATGTAAAACCTATAACTTTTATGGCCTGACAAGTAATAAAAACAGTTCTGTAATCAGAAGCGTAACTTTGTCAGTGTTTTTCTAAGAAGTTTCATACATCATCAGTATAAATATAACTTAGTGTGTTTATCTGTTTGTCATTGTTTTTTCTCTTTTATTTTGTGAATGTGTTATACAGGGTTCAATGACAAATGATTTTGTACTATCTTGTCTTTGTACACAATGTGTCATGTGTCAGTTGAAAAGAGATATGGATTATGTTCTTAAAAATGGTGGGGACGTGTAACCGTATAGTGTCCTTCGGAAAACTTCTCAATAAATGAACAGTTAAATAATTAACGCTCTTAATTTGAAGAAAATGTGAAAGCATGCAAAGCAGGTCTACATATCTTCCTACGCATATCTTATATACATTCACGTGTGCTGCACACTTATAAAAATATAGGAATTGGTGTACAAACCTAACGTTCTTTTATGACATATTTCTCTTGTTATAAAAAGTCAAACAAAATATTGAAACTGTTATTTTGGTAGTGGGATTGGTTTTCTCTACGTAAAAATTTTAAATATTGGTTAATAAAACAATGAATTTTCAAAATAATATGGCGTTTTACATTTTTTTTCTTATATATACCTTAGCAGCCTCAGAATTTTGTAAGGGCATATTCGAGTCTAGTATCCTTCAGTACATGATGTGATTTTTGAAGTTGTGTTATTTTGGAACGGCAACAAAACGAAATTAAAAAAAGACTTAGAAAAAAGGAAAAATAGGGAATGGAAATCTATGGACACTACAATGGACAAGAGTGAATATTGTAGAAAGAATGATTTAATAAAAAGTAGTGTACAGAATTTCAGTAGAATAGCGGAGAAAACAAACTAGCGAAATTCAGACAACTAGACCTTAATAATAAGATAATAAATATAGGCAAAAATTCACTTATGTTACTGGATGAGGTTACATAAAACCATACAGTAGGATGGAACCATGTAACAGTCTTAAAATGGAACAGAGAGGAGGGAGAGATTGATAACTGGAACTGTAATTATTTAATCAACTGAGAATGTATGAAGTAGTAATGGTTCAACACACCTTTCCCTTATGACGTCTGAGAAATTCTACTTCTAACACAAAAAGATCAAGTTTCAGATTTGTGTATTTGCAGTTGATATAATTGTGATCAATAAAGTTTGTTCGGAAGGTCATCCGTCAAGTAATACTGAGTGCTCACAACTTTATGGACTGATTTACCTTCCTTTCTTAACCCTATCTGTAATTTCAACACTATCAATTGCATAATATATGTAATGAAATGAAGACACCTATGATCAATATCCTACCAATTTAGAGCAAGCCGGTTGAAGTCTTTTGAATCATTTACTGTCGAAAGTTTCACTGCGTTGTAAAACAACTTATGTGTCCCATGATGTTACCTGAAGGAAACTTATATCCACATAGCTACTTAAGTCTATATAAGCATTAAAATACCTTATATCCCGGTGTATTCCTCTTCTGGCCTCTTTGAATGCAAACTACACTGGAATGAATTTCCTTAAAGACTTTAATAATGCCAGTTCGACGACAGTTACTAATCACTGAGAAAAAAATGTAGTTTTAAAGCAAGCTTTAACTGATTTCGTCTTACATTTCCTTAAAACTCAGTCATGAATCTGTATCTTCCAACTTGCAATTTAAGGTAGCATGGTCGTGAAGTAATAGCTAGTCTGGAGAAATTCGGTATGTAAGATGATTTTGTGAAACCTTTAGCATCAACTGTGAGGAACAACAAATAAGCATGTAAAATAATGGCCTGGCAAACAAGCATTGACCTTTATGCTTAAATTACAGCTACAGCAAAAGACGAGATTAAAGAAAATATCGTGACAAGTCAATATCCGAGACAAGATAGCTGTCTCCACTCACAGGAATTTTGATGAATTGATTTCATAGTTATCAATTTGAAGCCTGTAACTAGTAACTAGGTCAAAATATAAAGATCCAACTTATCAGGAGAAAAAGAAATAGGTTCAATAGGTAAAGATGATGGTAGTATACCGTCTTGTGTTTTAAGAAATTCCTGAGCCCTTTGAAACTTTTAAAAATAATCAAGTCAGAAATTTCTTATGAAGTCAAATTAACAATAAGTCAATCCTAACTGTTTCTACTTGTGATTGTTATAGTTATTAAGAAGTTGTATTAACTAAGTCTTTTTGATTAGTGCTGATTTTTTTAATGAGTTCACTTTCACTGTTCACTTATGTTGCACAGAACGCTTTGTAACCAATAACTGCGATACATTAGAGAATTTGGTCAAGCGCACTAATCTAGTAAAATTCAAAACTCGATTTTACAGAAATGCAATCCGTACACAGAAAATACACAATCACAACAGCAACGACCCAACACCACACAAAGTATTTTCTATACAAGCATTATTTGAAAGAGTTAAATCCCTCTGAAACATTTCTCCCTTGAAAACAGTAGAGGAGAAATGTCTCATAAACGAATTCCAAAATGACGGATATCCATGCTGCTTCATCGGATGATGCTCAACCATATTCCAACCGACCAGTTCAAAATCATCCAATCACGGCAAAAGGAAAATCGTCTTACTATGTGTGAAGAACATATGTGAAATTATGGAATGAAACCTTTCTGAATAGATGTAGCCTATAAACCCAAAAAAGTCATTTCAATTTACACTATTTCGATCAAAAGGCACAACGTCAAATAAAGATGAAAGCAATATCCTCCACAAAATAAACTGCAGCTACTGTTAGACACATTACATCTATCTTCTTCGTCTTCACATCCACCAAAATAAACCAACCGTCAAAATACTTGATAATTATTTCCTCACACCAGCGCATGAAGGCAGACAATTATTGACACCAATCTGAATGAAAAATGTACGAATCTCGGATAAAGGAAACACCTTGGATGCCAGGGAGTTCCTAGAAGTTTGGTGCTCATATTAGTCTTCAACTAATAGGTATATTGGTATACATTAGGCTCAGCAAGTAATGCAAAGGAAGTCAAATATCGTGTCGATACAAAATGACGAATGTCAATACAAAGGGTATAAGAGGATAAGGAAATCTCCAAAAATAAACAATCGCATTCAAGTTTATCAAGAGAGACGGCTTTTGCACTCATAATAATATTTGGAACTTAACTTTATCTTGAAACTAGAGCTGAAGATGTGTCCTACAAAACCAATGAAGGCTTTGCATCATCCGTGTGAACCACAAAAGTGTTCTCTATTATTTCCAAACTAAAATCCACACAAATACTTGTTATTCAGAAACGAAATACGGCCTTTTTGCTTCAATAGTTAACTTCTTTAATCTTTTCTAAATAATTGCCGTGGGATTGGAAATAAAAGCATGATCCTCTTGTGTAAAACTATTCAGACATTTGTTAAATAGAATACTTCAAAGGGAATACCACACCTTCGAAATGTTGAAGACCTTTTTTAACTACATCTTCAAGTTTCCATATGTATTTCTAAACTAGCTTTCAGTTTAGGTTTAAACTGAATAAAGAGATGCAGAAGACTTAAAGGCTGTAATAAGCCACAGTGAATATTTATTCAAACTACGGTAAAAACAGAAAAAAATCAATACGACATGATTTCCCGTAGAATGTTTCTTTTCGAAAGTATGTGACACACTAATTTTAGAACTGTAATCTACCGGTACTTCTGCTCCACATAGATAGCTTATTAACTTTTCCGTTAAATATTCTTGTTGAACTGTGTAGCGCAACATAAAAGTCATCCTACTAGATGAAGATATTTATGAGTTTGCGGGAAATTCAGATATTAAGCTGGATACACCATTTGTCTATTCTAAGGGGAAATGACATCCTGTTACCATATGCTAGCTCTTTTTCTATCTCTATTCAACCGAATCTATTTACTCTATCTATCTATCTAAAATCTATTTACTCATAATATGAGTAACTGCGCTACATTTGCATAGTTACCTAAAAATCTGATTTTTGTGGAATATCTTATCAAAAAGTTGCGAAAAACTTTTACAATTATTTGACTTTGAAACACCGAATCTTTGGATATAATATTGTATCATGGAAAATTCCCATTGTAACATGTAGAAAATCAAAACAAATGATTCAGCGAAGAGACTCTTTTCAACGAATTTATCATCAAGCTGTACAATCGTATATATATGGTTTTTAAGAAGTTATATCCGGTGAGGGAATTGAAACATAGGTGTGAATGCATGAAATAATAATAATATGAAGTGCAATTAAAACTAAAATGTTTGTGATTATAATCGTAGTTAAAGGTCAAGTGGCAAAGCAAATTAATGTCATATATAGAATAATTCATAGGATGGATAGAACTTGAAAAAGGTGTGCAATTATAAGATTAGTAGACAAATCGAAAAAATAAAAACGTTACGTAATATTGTGTGAAATTTAATAGCATAGGATTGAATGTTGCATAAAGGAATTGATTTAGAATGACAAGTGGAACAAGTGAAATAATACCGGGGACAATTAAAAGTGAGAGTAGTCGACCATTATTGTTCAATAACCTGAAGGACAAAATCCCGCTGTTGACCAACTCTATGTGTGTTTATCAATTCACCTGCTCTTGTGGAGCTAGGTATATCGGTCGTTCGACACCAGTTGTGTCCAAGAGGGTGCAAGAACACTATCCTGCATGGTTACGAAAAGGTGGTAGTGGAGCAATAAGAAGCGCGATCATTGAACATCTGGTCGATAATGATCACCCTATCTCTATAGCCTCCGCCTTCAAAGTCATCTACAAGGCAAAGAGTAATTTACCCAAATCCCTACGTACCCGACTCATCTGTATTGCTGAAGCTTTGGCTATCGAAACAGAAAAGCCAGATCTCTGTGTACAGAAAAAGTTCGTTCAACCCCCTCCAACTTTCATGGTCTTAATCCCTCTATGCTAAAGTATGGTAATCCCCAATCATACTTTAGCTCTACCAACTCTCCATTTTTTCATTTTTTCATTTTTGTCTATTCAATTTGTATACTCTTCCTTATTAAGTCAATTGTTACTATTACTACTCTCACTTTTAATTGTCCCCGGTATTATTCCACTTGTTCCACTTGTCATTCTAAATCAATTCCTTTATGCAACATTCAATCCTATGCTATTAAATTTCACACAATATTACGTAACGTTTTTATTTTTTCGATTTGTCTACTAATCTTATAATTGCACACCTTTTTCAAGTTCTATCCATCCTATGAATTATTCTATATATGACATTAATTTGCTTTGCCACTTGACCTTTAACTACGATTATAATCACAAACATTTTAGTTTTAATTGCACTTCATATTATTATTATTTCATGCATTCACACCTATGTTTCAATTCCCTCACCGGATATAACTTCTTAAAAACCATATATATACGATTGTACAGCTTGATGATAAATTCGTTGAAAAGAGTCTCTTCGCTGAATCATTTGTTTTGATTTTCTATAATATTGTATATCAATACACCTATAACTATCTATTTGCCACTCTGTGCTTGATCAACACTAACTAATACCTATAATTGTATATATATTGATGGATTTACATGTTCAAGTTGGCTCAAGTCAGTGAGTCTATGATTTTGGTATCATTTTGGTTAACTGTAATTGACTGCGATATTATTATTGTTGTTGTCGCTTGTTACCCTTCACGTTGTGAACTATTTTCCTGTGCTGGTGTTTTTCTGCTTGTTTATTCCCTGTTTTCCTGGTTTTTAAGGGGAGCAACCCACAAGGTCGCTTCTCTCTAAATTATAAATTGATGTAACAACCCCCCTTCTCAGGCGTGAGGCTAGCAACCCCACCCTGTAAACAAACCTGCTACAGAAACTTCAGCACGATGTATCTCCTTGAGACAAAAGAAAAAGTCTTTGTGGGGACATGGAATGTCCGTACTATGTACGAGATTGGCAAAGCTGCCCAGATCGCAAACGAAATGAAAAGATACAGAATTCAAGTACTGGGAATATGTGAAAGCAGATGGAACGGGAATGGACTCACCAAATTGTCAACGGGTGAGTCAGTGATCTACTCCGGTCACCCAGAAGATAACCACTCACACACCGAGGGCGTGGCTATCATGATGTCACCAACGGCAACGAAGGCCTTGATGCAATGGGAGGCGATCTCGCCCAGGATAATAACCGCCAGATTCAACTCCGAAGGAAGGAAAGTGTCAATTATACAATGCTATGCACCCACCAACAACGCAGACCTCGAAACGAAAGAAGAATTCTACAGACAACTACAGGCAATAATGGACAATACTGCAGCTGGTGACATTAAAATACTAATGGGAGACATGAACGCCAAACTGGGATCAGACAATACAGGAAGAGAACTCATCATGGGTAGAGACGCTCTCGGAGAAATGAATGAAAATGGAGACCTCTTCGCCGACTTCTGTGCCTTCAATGAACTAGTGGTTGGTGGCAGCGTATACAAACACAAGGATATACACAAGGCTACATGGGTGTCACCAGATGGGCGAACCAAAAACCAAATTGACTTCATCTCAATCTCAAGGAAGTGGAGGCGCAGCCTGCTGGACACAAAAGTAAGAAGAGGAGCAGACATTGGCTCAGACCACTATCTTGTACAAGGGACAATCCAAATCAAGTTAAAAGCTTTCAAGCAAAATACAAACACCAGGTAGCATTTACACTTAGAATCATCAGCAGTCATATTTGTGAATCTTAAGTGAAGAGAACTATTCAGCAAACTGCATATAATGCAAAATAATTGGAGAGAGTTCACTAACTGCACTTATGCCAATATTTAAACTTTATCAGGCTGCATTTTTACGCAATCTATGCAACCGGACCACTAAACTTGTTAACTAGATACTTTTAAATACTACTTTTATATTCAGCTATATGTTATCTGATAATCTTTTTTTGTTATGGTTTTCTGGTTAATTTCGTCTTTTAAACATTCAGCTGTTTCATTTGTTAGTATGTTGGGCACTGAACTTATCATTATCAGTTTGGAGCTCATCACAATTAATGCACTTTCTTTCATATATAATACTAGTTTTCCGTTACTTCCCACTGTTCCTTTCCTTATCAGCAGTATGGAGTAAAATGATACAGACTACATGTGAGAAATGGTTTTTTTGAAAGACTTTATAATTCTAACCATCATTTGAATGAAAATATGCAAGAAATATACGTATTTTAGTTAATAGTAATTGAAGATTATTCTGATTGTGTTAAACACCGACAATGTTTGTTGAACTTCATCGGTGAATGACTTGGAAAGAAATAGTTTATTCATTTCGAAATGTATTGTATTGCACAGCGTTTTACCCACCTTAGTTTATTTTTCTTTCGTATGCTAATAGATCGGGAAGGCGAGAAACACATTCATCCACCTGAAACCAATCTGGAAATCTTCGTCAATCAGCCACACTCAACAACAAAATTCGGATTTTCAATACAAACGTCAAGTCAGTCAATTCTTCTATACGGATCAGAAACTTGGTGGGTCACAAAGAATATTTCCAACAGCCTGTTGCAGACCCTTATCAACAACTGTCTTTGCTCTATACTCAAGATCAGATGGCCGGAAAGAATCACCAACAAGAAAATATGGAAACAAACAAAACAAGAACCAATCGCCCAACAGATATGCAGGAGAAAGTGGAGATGGATTGGACACTCGCTGAGGAGGCCGCTGGGTGACATCGCGCGTCAGGCCCTCGAGTGGAACCCGAAAAGGAAGCGGTGAGTGGGACGTTCAAGGGTGACATGGAGGAGATCGTGCGAAGAGGAATTGAAACAGTATGGATTAACATTGACGCAGGTGGAAAGTACAACAGAAGACAGAAGCAAGTGGAGGCGTGCAGTTGAAGCCCTATGTTCCACTAGAAACCCAAGGGAATAATAATAATGCTAATAGATGAGAATGGTGAAACAGGTCTAGAATTTTGACGGAAATTAAACCGAAGTAGTAAAATCATTTTTTTCGTCATAAAGTAAGGAATATAAAGTACAACAGGTCAACTATCCAACTCTTTTATTTGAATCAAACATAAATACTCAGACCTCCTCATTTAGTGATTGTATGTAGCACGTACATAAACAAAACGAAGTGAATTTACCCACATTGAAAACCCAAAAATCAAACAGACTTCATCTCAGTCTTAAGAAAGGAGAGACAGTCCATTCGACAGAAAATTGAAAAATAGTCCAGATTACTATCTGGTGCAAAAAGACTTCAAGATCAAGTTGACAGCTTTTGAAGAAGGTGTAGATAGACCACAATTCAAGTTTAACACTCAAAAACTGAAACCAGAAGCTACAAATAATAACTTCACTTCAGTCATTAGGAAAAAGGGGAAGGCATTAAACAATCCACCGAAGAGACCTGTATGGAAGAGCACATGAATTCTTGGAAGGTGATAGGGAAGAAAACTCACAGGAATATCTTTTATTCAAGAAGAAGATGCAAGGCAGAGGTGACTCGTTTTGACATTTAAACGATGATAGTGAATAGGAGGACGATGAAGCAAAATATGAACCAGTGAAGACGGGAATAACCAAAGGAGAAGCTGAGTGTAATCTAAAGGGCATTGGACAAAACAGTAAAGAAGAGTTCTACGAGAGATGAAAGAAAATCAAGACGGACTAGATGGGAGTAAGAGAAGAATGTGGACACTATATCAAATAACCAAGTGGCCGTCTGGGAAGATATCAATACAGATGAATACAAGGGAATATTTTTAAGGAAACCCGATTAAAAGGAGGTGTATCAAAGTGTACGGTCGATTGATCACTCCAAAAGACTCGACTAACACCTCCATCTTGTCGAACAATACCACCAGTAGATGGCAGAGAATTACTAGTGAACACTAATCCTCCGATAAAAAGGCATGGTCTTGAACGTCATAAAGTTACTGAGAGCTGGGAAGGTAGTGGAACCAGTGAGAATCCCCGTGGGGTCACTGTAAACGCACCCAGTGACTTGAGGGGATATGCTTGTGCTACTACTGCAGAATATGTAGAAGCAGCGGAACATACCTGACGATTTGTCTAACTGATAAATAGGAGTGACCAACATCTGTACTAGGATTGGTGAGGAATTATCCTTCTATTCAACCTAGGCAAAATCTCATTCAGGTAGAACAAGGTGATACCCTGGATGGAAAACATCGATCAGAACAGTCCGGATTTTAGAAAACCATGTCATCGGTGAATACCAATGCAATACCATACATCATCATCCAACATAACTTATGATTTAAGTCAACACCTTGTCTGAACTTCAGTTGCTTTATAACATATATTGTGGTGTGCGGCAACAGCAGCTGGTACTCTTAGGATTGCCATCGAATATCACTTGAAATAGGAAATACGTATCTGCATTATAGCTCTAAAAGCCGCTGACAAAATACTTGATGTAATAGAATAACCTGGTGTCACAACAAGTGCGTTATCATTCACCCATGAAGCTGAAATTCATTGTTTTATGACTTTCAACTTAATTCAATGCACTAGCAGTTTCAAATCCTCGTTAAAACTGTAAGGAAACCAGTGTTGAACAGAATATTCTTTATTGTAATTGTAATGTTGTTTAATAATAAATTAGTTGATTCTCACAGAAATGAGATGTTTGAAATTATTTCATTCCAGTTGATGGACCATAAAATCTGTTCATAAAAGAGAACTATATATTGCAGAAATATTTATTGAGAAAATAAGGTACAGTGTTAAATTTTTCGTTCTCTTGATTGATGTTTAAATTCGTACTCCAGTAGCTTTTAGATAGTCAATTTCTCGTTTAAGTTGACACATTACTAAACACGGACAAAAGCATGTATCGCAGTAATCGTCAAACAGTGTACCCTGAAATAAAGAGTATGTAGCGTGTGATAGGGTTAATGAATTATTCCCAATGAAAATAGATTATTGTGCATTATTCGATACGAAAAGTAATATATTTTTTAAAACAATTAATGTTTGCCATTACTAAACAAAGTTATCCTACATTACTACAAAATCAGTGAAAGTAAGGATAGAAGTTTTGATATTTTCACTAATCTAAATCATGGTTAGATATTTCCAATATTACTAAGTTTAAATAAGCAAATGAAACTAAGTGCTTAGATAGACCACTGTGAATTAGTGAGACTATTTGCTGAATACATAACTAAAAAATCAACAAAACAATCACCATACTTTAATGTGATGTTGAGTCCGAATTTTAACACGTAGCGGAGCTATGAGTGAACCAACCACGGGTAACCAGCACGCTTCTCTTGCTGAGTCATACAGGTAACACAAAAAACAGGGTGGAAACAGTGTGGCCATCCAACCTTCAGAATAGTATAAAACAGAATTAACGCATAAAGATCACAGCAAGTATTCGGAAACACAAAATGCTCTATTCAAAATCAAAATTAATAATTTACTATACTGAACACACAAATATGGAATTTACAGCATTTCTGTCTTTTTAGAAAACAACTATATTGGTTAACTTCTCTAAGCGCCGGATAATCTCAGTTCGCAACCTATTGACATTATTAACCTCCTGGTTCATTATTGGGAGTATATACCCCAGGATGACTGTTTAGTGATATATTTTATTTATTAGTTTGACTGGTTATCCTACCAAGTTCCTGTGGAAAGCTATTTAAAAACTTGATAAATTACGTAATGACGTGTGCTTAGATGACTAAGACCCTAATACACCCTCAGCAATAATAGAAAATGTGTTTTAAAAAATTTCGCCATATTATTTTGCCCCAGAACAGAAAATAGCAACCATTGTTTATCACATCAAGTTTGTCGTCATAGTACAAAAATATGAGTAACCATGGAATTACATCCCCCGGGGACATAAATTTAACTAATCTTCCCAAACTAATACGTTAACAGTATTTAGAAAAAATGTTTTTTTTAAATTTTATAAAATATAACTGACGAAAACTTACATGACGGAATGTCATCAAGGCAGTCAAAAAGTCCACTGTTCCATTCCCTTCCTATATCATGCCGCTATACAACAGTAATGCACAGAAAACATTGAAGATATTATGGAATCAGTGATAGAATCAACTGCAACTATTCAAAATATAATCAGGGGATATCAACAGACAAATTATTTTGATATGATTGTGTTCTCTGAGCTGGATAGTTAATTTGTGAATTAACTATCCAGCTCAGAGAACACAACCATATCAAAATCATCCACCTGAGCTACAAATCTTCTCCATCATATCTAAAACAGACAAATTAGTGTTGAAATTTGCGCAGATGTGCACATAAAAGAGACAAGGAAATTGCAATGAACGGCTACAGCAGAAACAGTAATTTAGTCAAGAGTAGCATAGGAAAATTGAATACAAATATCTTCGCCACTGTGAACAGCTTTGAGCACTATCAAAATACTTCCACAATCGTTGATTAGTAGCATCCAAAACAAAATAACAGGTTGATCTATGAGCTCACATTTAACTCCGACCATTGGTTAGCGCCCTGACAGATCGATATGATGTTTCATTCAGATCAATTTGTTACATAGACTTTACTTAATATTAATGGCTGAGGGATAGTGGTGACGCGGAGTGTTTGATCAACATCCTACACATTCCACTCGATGAAGATTCACAACTTCACCTACTGCCTCCATATTGGATAAGTTTATTTGGTGTAATACACAGTGATACATTAATACTAATAATGATCAACTACACTTCTTTGCTTATAATCATATAAACCATAGGTATTAGATAGACTTATCTACTATGAAATCATGGTGACCACATTCTACTCGGATGACAATAATCACTGGCTGAATTTTAACAGACTTCAGGATCGCCCGAAGACTTTCATCTCCTCCTCACACGATTTTCCCCATGTCACCCACTCTGAAGTCTGCCTCACGATGTCTGTTTAGCGTGTATCCGATCCATCTTCATTTCCTTTGGCATATTTATTGGGTAATATGTTCTTGGTAGGTTCGTCACCACAGTCCCTTGCTACTTTCTTATCCTTTCTGGACATTTCGTCTTCAGTATCAAACAAAGACGGCTCATGATGGAAGTTCGAATCCTGTTGGAAATGCTTTAAATGATGCACCAAGTCTCTGAACCATATAGAATCATGCACTATCTTGCCATCAGTCTTGGAAAATCCAAAACTTATTCTTTATGCTGACTTCAGATTATTGAAGGTCTACCTGGCTTTTCTGATCCTGCCTTTGAAATTCTCATCTGTTCGGCCTGTCACTGAAACGATCCTGCCTAGATAAGTGATAGAAGTGATTTCCTTCAGAAATCTCTCATTAATTGTGATTGGTCATTGTTATTGTTCGTTAAGTATCTTCATGAACTCTGTCTCCTCTACGTTCACCCGGAGTCCTGTCTTCAGTACTTCTTTTGCCAGTCTGTTGGTTTTAGTCTGTATATCTCCAAGTTTAAGTGACATGAGACATAAATCATCGGCAAAGTCCAGATATCCTAGTGTCTTTCCGTCGATTCAACGTGTGCCTGTCTGTCACTATCTAATGTCTGTTACAGAATCCAGTCCACTACAATCAGGAATACACAGTAGACAGCTTTAGTAGAAATGTATGTATATTTGGATAGTATTTTGTAAGACGCAGATTATCTAAAAATTGTGATTTATTTGCACAATACATTTCGACCAATCTGATCACACATTTATTTGTCAAGTCAATTTATATCTGATAATCTCTGTCTTCTTATAACACTATCCAGATGTTAGATATAGTAAACCTTTCCGCAATAGCCATTCTTCTTTATTTATAGCCTGATATCAAATTTTACGATGGTTGTAGAAGCGAATTGTTGATGTTCTTGCTAGATGTGGCGCAATTACCTTTATGCTATCAATGCTTTCCAATTTTTTAACTTTAATTATTAAGTTTTTTTCTGCAGAGAACATTTTTAAATATGGTTTCTCAATCTCCCTTTGGACAGACATTTATTGATTTTAGCGTAACAGATTTTTCGAGGTTATTTCAGTATTTTAAATGGAAAACTGGGAGATGAATGCACTGTGTGACATAAGCCACACCAGTGATTGAGTTTTTATGATAATTGCAGTGTTGCATAAGCTACGACTTGTTTGATAATATCACAGTTTTATGAAATAAGGTCATATAAATTAGTGAATTTAACGGAAAATTTAGTGAAACACTGGAGAAACAATGGCTGAACTGATATCAATGTCTCTTTTTCAAAACAATAGTGCAATATGGTAAATAGAACAAATAAGTATTATATTCAACTTTATAAAAAAAAATAATAAAAGCTTACACAAAATGCTCTTGGTTGGTTTCGAACAACTGACATCATAATACTAAATATCCGTTACTGTGATATTTAAATTCTTCACCATTTGTATGCTGACCTTTATGGGAAGAAATAATTGGTTAATGGTTGACCTATAAATATCGACCAACTAAATCTCTCAGCGAACACGTGAATACAGATATGTTCATAACTTCACACTCATTTAAATTATTACTCCTCTAAAATTATCACTAAAGATGTGTGAAAAAAAGGTGAAATCAACCAATTCAGAAAAAAAAGATCATTAGTGAAAGTGGTTTGAGAAGATATTAGTTTTCGCTGTAATGACTAGCTGAGTTTCAATAAACCTGACTATATATGTCTCTTGATAAATTAATCACTAACGAAAAATTATATACAACTGGTATAAATATTTCTTACTTTTCCTTCAGAAATAGAAATTACATTTACGAACAGTGATTTGATTTTGGTGAGGAACACTGATATATGGGAGTGGATAAAATGAACTTATTATTAGAATAATATCAAATATGCTTAGATTTATGGATGGCTCCCTTGCTATCGTCTTTTGAATACAGGTTTCGACATCTTTTGAAGCGTAATCTTCAGTTAATTTTACCTTTCCATTTGAATTTCAAGTCTGGACAGAAGACTTATTATTTCGGAAATATTAGCAGGGAAAAAAGTGTTTTTCTTACAGCTTTGGAATAATAAACTCTCCACTGATTCACTATCAGAGCCGTTCCTTAATGTCAGATATTTGATCCTTAGCACTGAGGCAGCGAAGACAACTATTGATTAAAGTCTACAGAAGCCCATGAGAGATGATTTAAGTAATGCCCTTGCCAAGTTTCTGAACTACCTGAAAGCACTGACTTGATATCAGCACTGAAAACTAGATTCTTGTTTATTGTGCTAAGTGATGTTTATATACAAACAAGACTGAATTCAATGTAATAAACGCCTGTCTTGCTATCCCAGTCCTGTCCAGGCTGGGTATGATATCATCACACGGTGCCACCTGTAGCTGAAACGACTCTGTAGAGTGACGAACTTCAGAGAAGTAACTTCTTTTACATTTGTATTAACGGTGACTGCTACTTTTTGTCGGGTATCTTCATCTCCTCTGTCTTCTTTATGCCCACTTGAAGTTCATGCTTCACTGCCTCTTCTTTCAGTTTTTAGTTTTCTCATATATGTCTTTGAGTTTGTGCTCAGTGAGACATAAATCATTCACAAAATCCAGTTTTTCCGGGGTTATGTTCTTGATTTTGAATGTGGTTCCACGCAGCTTGCCTGGCTGACGTTGCTTAATGTCTCCGGCTTTACCGTGATGACAGAAGTGATGTTGTCCTTTGAGGCTTCGTCACCTAATCTCTCAGTGTCTTATTTGAATTTCCATGCCACGTCATCTTTGAATGCCTTCAACATCTTTTAAAGGGTTACATGAATAAATCTGCCCCCTATTTTGAGCTTGTTTCTGATAGCCAGCCTCTCTCATTTCTCATATATGTATATATATATATATATATGTTTTGGATAGTCTCTAGCGATTGGTTGTTCCTTTCCAGAGTGTGGTCACTAGCCTCACACGCAACCTTCTTTCTTTATCCCGGCTTAAGAGCGGCCTGTAAACCAGGCCAAACTTTAAATGTGATAAGAGCTAATTAGCTTATAAAACAACTCACTTTCAAGAGTTAGTTTGTTTCAATTCCGTTAGAGAACTATTGAAAACTAAGGAGTACTGAGCAGCTGTTTCGCGAATTGGTAGAAGTTAGAATTCATCGACCTTTGAATTGGGTCCCAGTATCTGAATGGTTTACGAGCTGGCTTTGTAACTATAAGGCCATTAGCTCGAACCCCCTTGGTGCCTACTGTAGATGCGTTTCAGCTAGGGGCAAATGACTGTTCAGCCCTCCTTAGTTTAAAGTGGTTCCTCAACTGATATTAATCCCTTGTCAGAGTTGAAACTCATCATTTATCTGCTCAAAATTATTTCCACGAAACCTTTGGTAATTCGGGAGGAAATTAGTTAGATATGCCATACATTCATTTAAAAGTCATTGATGTTTTTGGATTCTGTTAATTGTTCTTTAGGTAATGAATTCAATCAAAATGCAATACATATTATCTGTAAAACGGAGCCTAAATATCACGCATTGGAATAAAGTAGTGCAGAACATTACACAGTGGTACCAATCAACTCAATGAAGGCTATATATATATATATATATATATATACACTCCCTCCCTGAGGGAACCTTTGCGTCTGTGCGTCAGTGTTGGGATGATAATCTTATGAAAATTATCGCAGATCTCCACACGCTGAAAACTGACATGGTGTAAATTTTTCTTTATTTGCAAATTACTTTAACAACTGGCCATTCAAAACACTCAGAAGAAAAAAACAAGAGAATCTAAAGATTAGTACATGACCTCAATTATTGGCCTGCACTTTCAGGGGTGGTCGATAATTTTATTTTAACCACGTATAACTCCTTTCAGAACCAAATAAACTCACTTCACTTAACATTAGTGACTGACGGATACCTGTTATCTGGAATGCATAACTCATGTATAATCAGTGAATATTCACAGGTCCAAAGATTGTCTCCATATTAGATAGCCTTATTTAATACCACACACAGGGATACAGTAATAATAAATAGATGATATTCCCACTGAAATCTACTGCTTATAGTCATATCAGTCGTCAATCTCAGATCAAATTATCTAAAACGAATTACATTCTGTGAAAATGACCAAATTCTACCCGGAACTTGATAACCACTGATTGTCTGTTTCCAATTATCTAATATTGCACAGCTGACCTGATGTTCTCTGCCGATCTCTAAACGGAAACAAATGATATTCAAGTGTTGGTTTGTAGGGATTTGATTGGTTACAGGATTTTCATCATGAGCTGACATTAGTTAGAGAACCATTGGAAAACCTGGGAGTACTGGACAGCTGTTTCGTCCTAGTTTGGGACTCTTCATCAGTATGCACCCACCAGGATTCGAACTCAGGACCTTCTGGTTACAAGGTGAGCTCGTATACCGTTAAGCCACTGGGACCCGATCCAATGGTCCATGAATTCTAACTTCTGCCAATTCACCACATAGCGCGACCCCTAGCCAATGTCTTCGGCGAGTATTTGTCCTCACGCCCGACCTGCTGCACCCTACTGGTCACAACTTCTCACTAGAACCTCAGGTAACTACCTACCTGAATAGGGCACGTCGCTAGTGAGCATCTCATTGATATTCAAGTGTTGGTTTGTAGGGATTTGATTGGTTACAGGATTTCATCATGAAATGATATGTTATCAAAACGTCTGGCTGCTTCACATCCTTAACTTTCACTAGTCATGTTTCATATTAGTGATGCATTATGTAGCGTGGTGGACACGTATTTTGATCGCCTTAGTGCTGATGATAAAAATAATTATCGACCATCTATTATGTTAGTTCTGGGGAAACATCTGAAGCAAATAAAGCAGTTAAAACATTCATCCCGTTTACTTCCTACCATCAAAATGCCTGTAAATGGATGATTTTTATTTGGTCAACATGGAATTTATGTTAGGTAGACGTTTTCTACAGAACAGAATGTTAAGATGACTGGGAGTTTTTTCATCGCTCACAGAATCCCTGGGCTGTTTTTCCTAGTAGCACATTTCCAATCATCTTCAGTCTGATCACAAACCATTCCTTACACTTATTACGAAGTCCTTTTGTCTGGAGATAATTTGGCAACTCGTGTTCCTCTTCATATTTGAAGTTCGCTGCAGGTTATGTTTTAGGGTCGAATGGTTAAAATAAGTCAGTCAAAATCCTTGTCTTTGGCTGAATATTTGCTCTAGGTTTCTCGGCTAAATAGTTACAGATGCACACGTGTATGGACTAACGAATGGTCAGAAGTTCCGTGGATGTTCCAGACGAAATGTCAATTTTTCATCAGTTTACTTTCTTCGATAACCTATAGCCCATCTGTGACCATCCTGCCTTTAAGTGAGATAGTGTTCCTGCTTACATTTCAAGTTGACGTCCACCAGGGTTAGATGTTGAATCAATGAAACTGTAGAAAACGATCACCGTTGCCAAAACTTAGCATAAGATCACATAGGTTACCCCATTATCATTTTCCAGCTCGCTCAGCTCCCCCAGTTGAGTATTAGGCTCATCT
The DNA here is from genome assembly GCA_944472155.2 of Trichobilharzia szidati. Lineage (NCBI taxonomy): Eukaryota > Metazoa > Platyhelminthes > Trematoda > Strigeidida > Schistosomatidae > Trichobilharzia > Trichobilharzia szidati. The sequence goes on from OX235279.1 coordinate 116,270,180, forward strand.
GCTAACACTCCTACTTCAGAATATTTACCTTTTCGTAGTATACTGGACATCTGATAAAAATCATTCTTTTCCCCGTCAAAGTGCGTAATTAGACAAAGATTATGAGAAGTGTATGATTATAACAGTTTTATGTATGCTAACGCATCGACTAAAGAAGGGATAACATGGGTAAATTCCCACCAGACTGTAGTGCGGCATTGCATTTTGTGCCCCGAAATGTTGTACAATCTATAAGTAAACAAGCGAGTTCCCATTACCTAGACACAGAATGTTCTGTCAGTCAGTTACAATAAAATCCTGTGTATTCTCATCAAGGCCGCCATTACTCATGAGCAGAACGCATAAATAATTTCATAATATCAAAACATTTACATAAAATTTCTTTATTGACTTTAGGTATTCATTTTTACGCAGATGTTTTAACTAATTTCACTCATAGTTCAGTTCAGCTCTTCATATGCATCTGTACATTTTATCATAAGTAATATGTTTCTTTGCAGAGTACGTGATTATTCACAGTGCTAAACCAATAGACTTCACATAATTTATATCACGCTTCAGCTGGCACATCATTAGAGGACAACAGAAACAGCTAACGCAGTAATCATCCGCCAGATTACCCTGCAAGTGAAAAGGTGTATAGTTAACAAAAATAAAGTGAATTAGTTACTTTTTAAAAGTGCTGTAGTAGAATGACGTTTGAAGAAACCAAGTGATCTCATTGAAGTTTCAACTTTCTACTCAATGCAGACATAGATTCAAAGAAATAACACGTTACGATCATATGTAAAATCCATGGAAATGAACATAGCAAGGCGGCAATTAAAAAACCTTTTCTTAACACATGCCACGGAAAACCACTTCAACCACTAATTTTGTTTTAACGAAACTACTACAATCAAAACTATTCTGCAAACTACTTAGTTCAGTTGTGTAAAAACGGGTTTGCATTGCCATGTGAATTTGTTGGTTATTCTCCTAAAAAATGGAGACCAGAAGTTCCATGTATATCATTTGTTGTGTTCCCACAGTTTATGAGTTGAGCACAGCCAGTTAACTGTAGATGGCAGATGTCACGAAAGCATTTACTGACACATCCAAAAATGGTAAATCTAAAACATTTTGGTGAGTGTGTGTGACTCCTCTTGTGCTAAGATATTGTTTGGTGAAAATCTATACTTGAAAAATAAAGCATCCAGTTCTTAAAAATTCCCAACTGACAAAATAGTTAGTAATGGAGGGAAAAAAGACTTCCAAATATGACAATCGGAACTTCGCCTTATTTTATTGCTTTAGTGCTAATACACGGTGTACTCGGATATTTTAGGCTGTTGTCTTGTCAGTTGCCAGGATTGAAGTCCTAGGATTTCAGTCCACTAACTGCAGTGGTGAGGTTTATTTCTTTTCTTAATCACCTTTATCTTAATTCAGCTTGATATTCTTGTCGAAAAATTGATCACCCACATTGCTGTATCTACAGTTGATGTAGATGGTTGGACGCGATCGGCAGGAAGCCTTGGACCTAGATTTCCTGCCAATTGCCTCCAACCGTCTAATATCATCAAATCAGTGTGCACTGTGATAGCGAGCTACCTAAAATGGTGACCACATTGCAAACCTAACTGATAGAATTCAGTCTGCACCGAAGAAAAGACTACACACATCACACTAGTTGATGTAGCTTTGCCATAAACCTTATCACTTTTCGTGTTATTCTTCTCTTCCAACAATATTTTGAATGATTTAATCTGAATGGTTTTTGATTCCCTGCAAGCAGCAATAGACGCCCTAGACTGTTTTTGAATTACAACCTTTGGATGTTTCAATATATGTCTCTGTAAGATCTGCCACTTATTATTGATTAGTTACGCACAGCTTATAAATCGTGTAAATTGCATAAGTGATATATATATATATATATTATGCATGTTGAGCCACTGACCGACAAATCTGCTCTGAAGGCTGAAGCTTTCGGTTTTGACTTTTATGTCGTTCAAAACTGAATAACAATTACAAGCAGTGATTTATGCTTATGAATTTCACCGGTCTACTGATCACATGATAAGTGTGTTGCAGATCATAGAATAAAAGATTTCCAAATAGCAAATTTCAACCAGCTAATAAATAACAAAAAATGACCGTTTCAACTCAGAAATACATACCACAATATGATGCTTCATACGATGCTTAATACGAAGTTTCAACGGTCCAGATCCAATCACTGGAAGCCAACAGGCCTCACCCATTATATCGTATAAGTAGCATAAATAGCATGGTAGACAAAATGTTGTCATATAGCCTATAAGTTAAATTGTAAAGTAACCTTATGATATCAACAAAAAGATTAGTAAAGTAAATTACGCAAATGTTGCATTATTTACCATATAGATTCAATTTTCTTTACAACTTTTAATGCTTTAGTCTTCATAATACAGAATATAAAGAATCCTCTTGACTAAACTTCCGAATGCACTGACTTGCAACATTTCCAAGTGAATCTTTTACTAAATAAAGATTGTTGGCTGTGCGAATAAACAGATCCTTACGGAATAGAAATTTCATGTTCCACCAGAAAGATCAGATGCTTTCTTCAGAGGATAGAGGCACTAAATGTGAAAATAATCATTCAGGTATCAAAGCATTTTTTAATATTTTTGATGCCTGAAGCTATGATGATAACAAAAGCTAGAATTTATTCATCATTACTGATAGAATAGGTAGGTAACTGTCGTCATAACTGTAAAGAAATGTGATATTGGTTTGCTTTTTCTTAAAAAAATGAGAAACTGTTGGAATTTCACTAATGATTAGATTAAAAGTAAACAAACACAAAGCTTTTCTTTATAGTCTAGACTGCATAATGACCGATATTAATAGAAGTTTCATGAACTTGATTACAAGCTGTCTGTTTTTGTTTGCCGTGAATATTCTATGCAAGAAGGTGATTCTCTTTATCCGCTCGTATGAATAAAGGCAGTGTTCTGAAAACTATTTTCACGAACAAAATGTCAAGAAATATGTGAATAGCTCATTGAAAACCTGTAGTGGGAATGTTGTTTACGTACGTATTGTACGTTCATTTATTTTATTTTCATTATAAAACTAAACCCTTCTTCGTGAACTAAAAAAACTCCAGTCATTAGATGATACTCTAATATTCAGAGTATCTAAACGCAATTCTGAAATGTATTACTATGTGAAAAAAAAAGAACATGGATTGGAAACCTTTCTCATTATTTAACAAATTAAAGTATTCTAATAAGAACTTTTTATTTATTCTACAACCATTGTGAAATTGGTTGATTATTCACCTATCATAAAAGGTTTTTGTCTTTCTGTTTTCATTTGGTCGAAATATGTATTTTTTAATTGATTTGCCAGTGATACCACATTCCTTGAAATGAATCATAATTTTAATGCATTACCATCAGTGACTGTGAAACCTTCATTAAATACTACATTTCCAAATCCACACACTTTGTTAACACTGCCATTATTATGGTATTAAATGTGTTTTTAAAAAGATAATATGGTGTACTAACGGTGATACAGTGCTCTTTGACAAATCAAGAAGGCTAATGAACTAAATGTATGTAAAAACAAATTCATTTTTGCGCAAATAGCACTTTTTCCTAAAAAAAAAATAAAGCGGCTAAATTCAGGTAGTGCTTTTTCTTAAAATTTTATGAGTGCTGGTACTCAGTAAAGAAAGCCTATTTGTGAAAATTGTACAAATAAAACAGATCTTCCTACTGACGCCTATAATCTTTTGTCGTGTGTAAAAGTTTTTATTTTATTTGCATTTCTTTGACTTCTGAGCGGAATATAGTGTTTCGAACTTTTGAAGTGTCCGTAACGATGATCTTGTTTTTATGGCCAACATTCCCTGTTTTACGACTAGTAAACCAGACGAGATTTATTGGTGCATCGACCAGGAATCGAAGAAGACCTTCTATATGACTGGCGAGCATTCTAACACTGAACAACAAGTGTACCTTACTTTTCATTGAACGAATGCTCAAGCTGTTATTTCAGGGTGAAATTCTTACTTTTCAGAATAAATAAAATGGTGTTCTTTCAATAGAACTTGTTAATCTGAAGGGTGTCATTTAAAGCATAACTTCACCATTATCATTATTAATTGAAATAAAAGCTTTATTCACGTTCATTCATCAACTTGAAATCAACAGAATAGAATTTAGCACTTGGGTAGAATATGATTCCTCAACAGAACATACATATATATATATAGCAGTTTGTTTCAAAATTCAACTTTCAAACTTACACGAGTTCATATCATCGAAACAATTACATATACCACTACTCCACTCTCTTGTTACTGGAAGTGACTGAAAAAGAAAAGAAAGATTTTTCTGACTTAATAAATCATGTAAAATAGTTTTGTCACGTTTAGAAACTGACATGGTATATGTTTAAAATGTAGTGGTAGGTAAAAGTTGGCTCCTAGATGGAAATGTACGGTTATACTCTGGAAAAGGCTACTGCTACTCAACCGTTCTTTTTTTCTTTGAATTAAGCGTAGCATAGGCTTTCTCCTAAAGTATACAGTTTTGAAAGCTTTCAGTTCTGCACAAGACTTCACGCTGTTTCTTCTGACCATGCAACAGCTGTGTACTTGACAATTAGTTATCTTAGAATCACCTTTTTTTAGATTTTACTTCAGTAACTTTGTCCTGAAGCAGTTTCAGTGCTTTATACAGTATTCATTTCTTCTTCTCCATTTCATTATCTGTTACTTGAGGTAGCAGTATAAGGCAACACGGATCACTGTGTATTAATGATGAGTCTCATAATCTCTGACTGCCTACTTGTTCAAAAGCTATTCTGAATGCAGATAAAACAACTTATCAGAAATTGAATACAGAATATTGCAAAGGTAAAGCTTTACATGCATTCAGCTTAACGCAGACTGATTCTGTTACTCCAAGATGAAAAGAAATGTTTTAAATTATTCATTTAGTGACAATAAATTCTAATTAGTTATTTGATAAATGAGGAAAATAAAACCCTTCTGTAGTTATGTGATGCTTCAAAAGACTTGCTTACATGAACACCTAACAAACACGCCTATTTCTTAGTGCATATTGGCTACATTCGACAATATGATTTTACTGTAAAAAATCTCTCTGGATTATCCCAGATTATTTGTTAAAAGTAAATAAATCAATTCATAAATTATTCTTACAAACACAATAAATACAACAGAAAATAATGATAAGAGACATCGCCTCTGTGTAACAAAAGTTTCAAATTATGCACTTACTAAACGATTATGACTGAAGCAACCCCATAGAACTACAAATGACCCTAAGAATCCCTAGTAGATTTAAGGTGAAACATACCTCAGTGTACAGGAAACGTCTACCGTTTACTCAACAATTTACTGGAGGGTTAAAATCTATTTAGAGCATTCTGTCTGAGATTAAGTTGTCCTTACATGAAACAAATCTTTACCGACAGACAGGAGTGAGTGCAATTGAAATCCCGTAGTAAATCCAAATAGACAGATATTTGTTTATAGTAAATCAAATGTTTTCTAAAACTAATTTCTTTTCCACTAGTGACGAAAAACTTTTGAAGTTTGACTATGCCTTTTGAAAGAATGAAAATAATTTTGTGCATCATTGAATCCCAATTCGCTGATATCAAAGTTTTTATGGGAGGGTTTACCACAGGCATTAAAGGGTTACATTTATGTAAAATTCTTCATGAAAAATTTCTTTTTATTCACCAGAAGATTTAAGGTGAGCAGTTGACATAGCACTGTTACATTTCATGTTTCTAAGTTAATTGACATAAGATATTTAGATTGCAGCTTTTTGAAGATGCCATCATAATAAGTTGAGCGTGACTGAGTTTAGGTGAGGAAGAGATAGCTGATGAATTCAATAAATTTATGGTTGATTTTATGAGAGATGGTGTTATTTAGTAACTTCCTAATTTCATAATATACTATTTGAATCTTACTAATGATGAGTATTTAATCAGACTTTATATGCATAAATTACAATCATGGCATGCAATATTAGCCGTTTCCACAATAAATAAATCCAATTACTGCTTCTGTGATATATTTTTCAAACAATAACTTTAGTCGTTGAACTCACTCAAACATCACTTTTCAGATATGCCTACCTCAAACTTTCTCATTACCCGTTTTTAAACTTTGTTTGAAATTATAAACACTTGGGAATTATTTAAAAAAATGATGCATTAAACAAACCGTTCGAGGTTGCTGTTGTATAACGGGGCTTGCCATCTGTTTTTAGAAAACTAGTAAATTTAAAAGTACCCGTAAGACATTTATTTGACGGATGCTTGACCTTGAGTGATATTGATTAAGTTGACAGAAATGGTTCATTGAATCTTAATATTACTGAATAAATGGTTTTAGGATAAAATATACTAAAGTGAAAATTATGTGTGCAGGAATATTTCGAGAAAATTGTCCTTATTAAGAGATAATGTCCTAAAAAACGTTTTGACATTTACGTGTATATGTATTTATGTATATTGAAGGGTATTAATCCTTAACGTTCCTATGTTATTCTGCTATTTGGAATAATCATCAACAACCCGTAGTTCATTTACTGACATTTTTTTTCTAGGATATACTTATAACTACTCAGATAAATAATGCACCAAGGAAATGTTTTATACAAAATTAAGTTGCTTCGAAACGGAAATAATATCCTATAAATTAGGTGTTAGAATTATGATATCAAGCAAATCAAATATTATTTCCTGAATACTTATTTTTGCGTAAGAAAGCCACTGTGATGCATTTAGCAAACACCTGAGTCCATTCTACATGTCGTCAGACCTCACAAATAATAAGGCAGAATTTGGCTGGTTTAAGTGATTTGACTGTCTGAATTGAAAAGAATCTTGTGTATCAGCGATGAACTGAAAAATACAAGATTTTTAATAAGGTTGGGTGCTTGTATTACTTAACATGGTCTGCAATCACTTCATGTCCCTCCCAGTTCAAATTTCTATGAATGATTTTTGTGTTTTACTAATTTAGCGTCTGGCTACTATTTAAGTTAATGTGTTTTATATTTAGAATTGCAGGACTGTTTATTACCACAGACTACTAAGACTTTATAAAATACTAAGAAAATAAAACTTATGATACTGAGATCATCTAGGCTTACACAAAATATCTGAAACATACTAACGGAACTCTTAGCTTTCAGTATAATTTTGTAGTGTCATAATAGCGAATAACCTTTCTTTCCATATAAGTATTTATAAGATACCTGGGTGAACAGCCAGTAATTATATACAAGAAACTATCAGTAAAACATACATCAAAACAAATACAGACTGGTCAAAGTAGTAATGTTCGAAATACAAGAAGTTACTTATTACCGTTATGTATGCAAATCATGAAGGGTTGAAATACCAACAACCATTTTGGGTGAATTTTCCAAAAGGAAAAGGTATCCTTTTCCTTGTTCAGGTATTGCCATGATTAATAAAAAATTCCAAGTAATGATAAGGGATTTAACTGCGCCAGAATAAGCATTTCTCATTAGGTTTCACATTGGATCCACATCATTTCATTGTCACTGAAAGTCAAAAGACACTGAGAGACTGTCTACTGCCTTATTGCAAGCACTAGAAAACCTGTAATCACCAAGTAAGACGACAATCATGTTAACGCTTGGTAAGTTTGACGTTACCCATTAAAACAAACGCTTCAGGTTCAACACGACCATAATATAAAGTGGAATATAGGTACTATCCGAGACATGACTACGTTTAAGGAAGTCCATTCACACTTTTTCCGACTTAAATTCTCACCTAACATTTTGTGGCCTGCTTAAAACTTGGGATACCAAAAGATTCCATCTCTCTATTGCATATATTTTCTCTCGTTCGGTTTGTTTTAATCGATTAAGATATGACTTCTAATGGTATTATCGTTGACTCTAAACTATAGCAGCCCAAAACGAAACTACCTCTAGCAATCAATCAGATAAGTAAGAAGCAGAAGTGCACAATTTGAAATCAACGTCTATATTCAATTAATGCAATGTTAAAAAGTGGTTAAATAGTATAATATTCTTGTATGTGTTCCAAGAAAGCCTCCCAGATCCTCATAGGAGTCCTCACAGTCAGTTTAAACCAATTTCTGTAAATAAATTTGTCGCGGTCATCAATTCGTTCATTAGGTAGTTTCTTTTTGTGCTGCTATAGTTTAGAGTCACCATTATCTACTCTTGTGTGTATTTAAAATGTTTACAACTTTCTGTTTCTCAAGTTCTTACTAAACTTGAGGAAAGGCCTGACTGTGGTTGGCAGCCTGGGATAACTGTCCTTCAAATATGTCCTTGGTTATCACAATGTACTTCTGAAGGTTTTACAATTCATTTTCAGTTAGATATTGCGAATTTCTTGAACGAGACAAAGGAGATATATCAGATTCATCTCAGAGACCAATTTGTCACAGGATATACTGTCATTCAATAATTTACGAAGGGAAAATATCATGTAATAAAGTCCTTTGAAAATTCCGTGTATTTTACAAATACCGTCCAGAATAAAGATCTTATTATTATTATTAAAAGAAGTAAATAACTAAAATTCAGTGACTTTGGATATTTTGACTCCTCTGAAGGTCACCATTAGTTTGCCCATGATATTATACTTGCGGTTTACAATTTCACCCTAGTTTTTTTCTTTAAGACCATAAGTTATTCCCTTTTTTGTTACTTATCGGATGATATTTTGATGAAAAGTATGCGTGATCATCGCCTCATCAAAAACACTATATTTTTCCGCCATGATTAAAGTTAATCGATTAAACATCTCAAGGTCAACCCTGACCAATGATATTTTCACTAAAAGTTGAAATCATTATAGATGTAGGAAATTCAAATAAATTTCATGCAAAACCGCATAAAGCTGTGATGAAGCAATAACCAAAATTTATGGCAAGTAAGAACTTATTGGTTGTGAGACTTCAACCGAAGGCAGCTCAAGTGAGTTACTACTCTATAATCGAGTGTAATCATATGCAGTGTCATCTGTCAACCACCCATTGGCAATTTAAATACATATTTGCAATTAAAAGTGTTCTCTGAGCTGGTTGGTTTAGTCGCGAAGCTTTCGTCGTCCTTCCGGACAACATCTTCAGCGCCATATTTAGCACAAAGTGATGAAATTTAAATCATTTCACTTTGTGTTAAATATGGCCCTGAAGATATTGTCCGGAAGGACGACGAAAGCTTCGCGACTAAACCAACCAGCTCAGAGAACACTTTTAATTGCAAATCATCCACCTGAGCTACAAATCTTCTCTATTATTTTAAATACATATTTTTCGATGATTTTAATGTTTTGAGTCCCAACTGCTTAATATATATCACAAAACTTATTTTTCTCTTTGGAAAACTAAAAGAAATAATTCGATTTTCTGTTAGACTTTTAAATCTTTTGTTAAAAAAATATCATGTTCAAACAAAAAAGGTGTAAAACTTTGGTAATATCCACCTGTGCCCTTTTTCATTAATAAAAAGCTATAGAAGTTATTGTATTCGAGCGTGAATTAAGTATGTTTCTGTCACTTATATAAACATTATCCCCTTAATTTGAATAGAGTTTACTAGATGAATCCACTATAAAATAACAATGACTATTATATAATTAGGATAGAATGATTCTAGGTGTCTAACATAACTCTAGGCATGGTATGTTATATTTTTTAGGATTCACTTTTCAATAGATCAAGGCATTTCAGTGGAAACATGCATTTTGTAGGCATCATTATTAGTATTATTCCTTTGAGTTCCAAACGGAACAAAGGTCTTCAACATCACACCTCCGCTTTGTTCTGTTTTCCGCTTTTCTCTTCAGTTGGACCCATGATTGTCCATAATCTCTCATCTCCTCCTCGCACGACCTCCATGTCATCTCACGACGACCTACCTGTTGCTTCCCATTCGAGTCACACTCGATGTGCGCTGTCTCTCATTGGTATCCTCAGCGTATGTCCAATCCATCTACATTTTCTCCCGTATGTTTGTTGAGCGATCGTCTCTTTGTTGGTTTGTTGCCAGAGTTTCTTGTTGTTAATTCTTTCTGGACATTTGATCTTCCAAAGTGATTTCAGATTGATGAAGGTGTACCTTAACTTCCCGACGCTGGCTGGCTTTGACATCTTCATCCGTTCCGCGTGTGGTTGAAACAGTGCTTCCTAGATAAGTGGGGGAAGGAAGTGACCTCTTTCATACTTCTTAGATTGATAGTGATTGGTGATATTTTTTGTTGCTGTTGACTGCTTATCTTCATCGTCTCCGTCTTCATGTTTATCTGGAGTCCTGCCTCCGCTACCTGCCTCTTCTGACAGATTGTTGGTTTTCGCCTGCAAATCTTTGAGTTTAAGTGACATCAAACCTAAATCATCTACAAGTGAAATCCAGATCTTCTAGAGTCTTCTTTTCAATCCAACGTATTGCTGTCTTCTCGCTCCCAATGCACTGTCTGACGCATAATCCAGTCCACTATAATTAGGAACATCTTTGGTGATAACAGGTCACCTTGTCTTACTCCTGTATTCGCTTAAAAGACTTCCCTGAATTTTCAGTTGTCTCCACTTCCTTGAGCAGCATTGAGATGAAATCTATCTGGTTTCCAGTGGGTACATCAGAAGAATTCCATGTTGCTTTGCATATTTCCTTGTCTTTACACGCTAACTGCGATCACCAAATCACTGAATGCACAGAAGTCTGCAAAGAGTTCTTCATTGTCATCCACTTCTCCGAGAGCCTCTTGACCCAAGATGAGTTCTCTTCCTATATTTGTCTACCCCCAGTTTCGGTTGCCTTTATATCGTCCTTGAGGATTTTGATGTCTCCATTTGTGATGTTGTTCACTACTGATTTCAGTTGTCCATAGACACCTTCCTTCTCTTGTTCTGCGTTGTTTGTAGCACTGGATAACTATAACCTTCTTTCCCTCCTTTCGAGTTGAATCTTGCTGTCATAATTCTGGATGAAATTGGTTCTGACAGCATTAGGGCTTTGGCTGCCACTGACGACATCACAATAGCGACTCACTCCCTTCGTGTGCTCGTGATTTTCCTCTGAATCTGCATTGACAGTTTTGGCAGTCCACACACATTCTATCAGCTCTCGCAGATTCCCAGCACTTCTATACCCTATCTTCTCATTTCTTTGGCTACCTGAGCAGCCCTCAAGGCTTCGTACCTTGTACGAACATTCCTAGTCCTTATTCATATTTTTGCTTTCATCGAGAGAAGACACATTGTCTGACTTACTTCCCGAAGACTTTCACCAACCCGCATCAATTCCCCTCTCCGATCCCAGTGAAGAATAAGTTTGTCTTTTATATCTTTAGTATTTTTAATATTTCTCATGTGCGTTAAAGCTTGTGCAGCAGTCCGATTGGTTTTCCCGGGTAGGTTATTTATCTGTACACCGAGACTTCACTCTTTTATCGAGCTTGGGACCGGCTAGAAAACTACCGGGCTAGTTAACTAGGTGTGGTTATTTGTAAGGATTATTATATTGGAATATTTAGACCATGAGAAACCAGCAGTGCTTACGCGTATGCAGAATTTGGCATCTGTCGTTGAATTCATTAACTACGTAAAGCTTAACGAATTAAGAAACTGTCGGCCTTTTGTTTCATAATTTTTTCACAGTCTTAACCTAAATGATGGAAAACATAGTTACATTTTTTGAATCATATCCAACATAAATCTTTTTCATTTCAGCTACAAACGATTGGAATTCATCAGTAATGTTAATAATCAGAGTATTATTTATATTTACTCCCCCTCCCATTAAGTGAAATGAATTAGTGCCTAAAAATCATAGCAGCTAGATATAGGGAACGTTGGATACTTTGTAAATGACTATCACTCGATTAGTAGGAACAATGAAAGCTTCCTACGCAAAGTTGTCAAAGTTAACTGTCAAACACATAAGAAATATGTTATAGCCTCACTGCAACTTAAATTAAGTTGTTCTTTTAAAAGGAATCCGCTTCTACTCTATTTTAACAGTTGAAGGAAACTGTAGATTCAAATATACCACTTAAGTATCATTTTAATTCTAGAAGATGTTGAGTTGAGTACTTCAGCATACTTCAGTTGAACAGAGTGGTACCCTTAAAACTTTAATCACATATGTATGTATATATGTATATTGTATATATACGTATATGTATGTGCTGTAATGTATAATTGCTAAAAATTTTCAAGATAAAAGCTGGAATACGTGAAAGCGTAAAGGATCACACTAGGATAATATTTTACAAACCGGAGCAAAGAAATCATTTAATTTCAGTTCTGACGGCGATTCAGAATCATACTACTTCAGGCCCGTGGAGACTTGAATTAATCAGATTACAGATTGTTGCACTGATATTCACTATAACGTGAGCAACAGACAACCGTTTATTTTCCTATTCCTACTCAGTCTTTTATTGCTTTCATGTACTAATCAAGAGCTCAAGGTTTACATTTTCATCACGTATTCACAGGACGATGTGTCTTATAACCCCCAGATGGATACCATTTTGTGGTAGATTTAAAATATAGAATTACACGCTAAAGTTATTCACTACTTTTAAATACCTGTGCATGCACACTAATCTTTTTGATTTAGTTTTGAGTAGTTTGCAGTCGGTTTGCCTTACATTGGATAAGAATTATTGTGGTAAAAACATTCTACATTCACTTAATCTTAATTAGAATTTCGATCCTCTTTAAGCACCTGTAGACTCAGTAAATTATCTTGTTTATGTTTCTAGATAGTTGATTCGAGAGATTGGAGTAGTGGAATATGTGATTGCTTTGAAGATCAGCGATCATGTAAGTGAAACAAATTTTTTCGTATTTCTGATATAAGCTAGATAAGAGTTGGGAATAATGCCTTGGTTTTATTAGTGATAATTCATAGGATAGGTAATTATTACAACGCGATCAAAATCTCAAACCAAGTATTTTGTGAAAGTCACCTAAATATCAAGATGTTTTATTCATTAGTATATCTGTTTATTCATTATTGCAAATATCATTAACTATTGCAAACACTTTGCAGATGGAGAAAAATAATGTAAAGTCAGGAATATAATTAATAACATTGCTAACGGTTTAAAATTTTAAATAGTTATATGAAACTGCATTCCAAACTTGTACCTCTTATGTCACTTATATTAAATGCTCTAACCATATCAAGTTCATCCTTTTGAGAATCTAATGTCACATGTTGTTTTAATATGAAAGTGTTCAGTCACACATTGTCAGTGTCTACCTGATTCCACAATATTCATAAAATTGGAGATAATATAAGTATTTTATTCATTAACTGATTTCACTTACCAGATTTATGCGGCATTTCAAAAATTTTCACAGCAAATTTAGTAAATACACTAGTTATCTCCATGAAAAAACGGGCAATCTAAAAGTAAAGTGTCCAAGCATAGCCATAAAAATTATTCCGTGTTGCTAATTCAAGAAAAAAAAAGGTCATCTGAACGTCATTTCTCTCAGAAAATCAATTCGGGAACAAAATAATATCTCAGAATTACAACTCAACAAATAGACTAATTGGGGAATAAGCCGATATTTATTTTATGTTTTTGATCGTCTACTAATTCGAAATGTTAAATCAAGTGACATATTTATCAGAAGTTTCTCAATGAGTTTGAATACTTAGACGAAACCATGCGAACTGCAGTTAGGTTTTCACAATATTTCATTAAAATTAGTTTGTTGTGATAGGACATGATTAGTTTTATAATTACAAGAAGTGTGAGAAAAAGACACAAATGTTTCATGTGATAACTCGTTGAGAATCTATAATGAATGGTGTATAATAGAAACCTGGCTACCGTTCAAGTCTCAAAAGTAGATAATTGCACAGTACAGTCGATAATCGAAATGGTGCCGGTTAGGAAATTCTTTGATGTTTTTCCAGCTCTGAAATTTAGCAATGAGTTTCATGACAGGGAATCAAATACACTGTTGATTAAGTCGGAGTTGTCTTTGAAATTCATGATAATACTTGTCAACTTTAACTGATACAACATAACTTTATGTGGATAAACTAAGATGGAAAAAATGATCAAAAAATGTTTAGAAGCTATCACTTATTTAGTGAAGCTACCTCGTTTAATGTAAAGCAGAATCAGCACTAAATACACAGAAATGAAGACGAAAGACACATATATCTTCGGTCGAGCTTAAATCTTTAAGTTCACGTAATCTTCATTAACACCTAAAAGCCAATGTTTGCAATATCTTGAGTAACTTACGACATTAAATTCAGTGATAAAAGAAATTTTAATAACATGCTATTGACTTAACCTCGTGTTGTGAGTTCTGAGCTGAAATAAAACCAGTCATCAGTGATGTGGACAATTTCAGGATTGAATTTTTCTTAAAATTTTGCTTCAAACCAAACACAAACAACAGGTAAAAAGTGGTATGCATAAGCATTAAGTGGCCAAAGATTTAGAGTAGATTTACACTAAACCCCTATTAGTGGCCCATAATATAGTGGTTTGTAATATACCATTTTCCTGAAGATTCATATCCTTTATTCTGTTATTTCATGGGTATAATTCTTAGCAGATTAATATTTATTTAAAGTGGAATTTAAATAAGTTCCAAATCTGTTTCACTAATCTCTAAATTTGATTAACGTGGTCACCAGAACTGGCGTAACAAAGTTTTGAGACAGATACCTCTTTTTTTTGTGAAATGAGGAAATCGTGTACTTTTTTTCAATATCATCTTTGCAACATATTTCAAAAATCCCAAAGTTACCTGTATTTTTCATACTTATATACTTATGCATCAGGTTGTCTAACAGGATTCTGTCTGCCATGCTATCTGTGCCATATGTATAAAAATATGGGTGAAGCTTGTTGGCTACCAGCTGTTGGTAGTGGAGCATTAGAACTACGCATTAAGCATCGTACTAAACACCAAATTGCGGTATGTATTCATAATGTACTAATACTATAATCAGTCTTTTGTAATTATTCTAATTTTCTAATTAATGCTCCTTGTTAAATTCCAAGCTTTGTGATACCAGGACTGAAGTGGACAAATTATTTACATACGTCATTTTTATGATTGCACAACCTTCGACCTTATTAGCTTTTCACTTATTCTGTTACTGATATGTCAACAGTACTGTTAAATGTGCCTGTTGCTTTTCTAATATCAGTGATATTATAATTACACATATTTTCACAAGTACTATTTCGAATGAAAATACAGATGACGTTTTTATCGAGATAATACATACATGTAACCACATTTTTATTACTACTTCACAAACTTTTCTAAAGAAACAGAAGTTGTAGTTCTGAAATCATATTCAGAGAAAAAACCTTGGATCCATGAAAGAGATCGGTTCCAAGGTTTTAAATGACTTCATTTAGTAGTCGCTGAAATGTTTCTTATTGTTCACTGCTATACCCAATTTATTTTTTGAGATGAATCATTAAGGTAGAGGCACCTCCAATCACTTAACCTGTATAGAAGAAGATAACAGACTGAAGATGATCACAATAAAATCACCAATTTTAATACTTTTAAATGTTGATTCACATATTAATATTTATCAGTCAAAATATTTATTTACAATCAGCCCACTTTATAGTAATTATATTATTACTTTTTTCATTTATAAAATGCAGGGTTCACTAGCTGATGATTACTGCCTTAGTTTTTGGTGTTGTCCTCTAATGATGTGTCAATTGCAGCGTGACTTGCAGTATGTCAAGTCTCTGGGAATCGAATCATGAGATAATATGAAGTACATTATGAATTAACTGAAGTTAATTCTCGAAATGATACTCAAATTGTAATTGCTGAAAATATTATAACTGCCTATAACTCACATGTGTTCACTATAAAATGTAAAATCTGTACTTGGAAAGAATTAATGTTCATCACTTTCACCTCTTATTTTTATTTCTCACCATTATAATACAAACATCCTTTAGATATTTGGAAAAGTACACTATAATAATACAAGCCATCAATAACACAATTGATATTTTGTGTTGATGGCATATCTAATTCGAATGTGAGCATAACTTAAAAATATACAAAACGTTATGTTGTTGTGACCAACTGAGGACTGAAGAACACTGGACAGTTTCATTTTCCGAAATAGACAGAGTATACTAAGGTCATTAGATATTTCACACGATTATTCTCCTTTATGAATGATAGTTTATTTATTTATTCATTTATTTCGTTGGCTTCTCACCAGCTGCTTACAGCTTAAATAAATTATTATTAGGTTCATGTACAGAAACGTTTTAACATACTTGAGAACTCCACATGATGTCAGCTTACAGTAGGTTCTGGACTCAATGAACAGTACTCAGAAAATTACGCTTATATACTTTTTACAAAAGGAGTTCAAGTTTAAAGAAAGTAAATGTATGCATACAATGGTAAAGGAGTTACCTAGTAAAGATGAGAGGTGCACAAGATGAAGAGTGTCTAATAAACTAGGTAACAATGTACTGAGTTCAACTCAAATCAAAGAAACAAGCGACAAGCAAAATTACACTATATCAAAGTGTGGGGGTGATGTTAAAGCCAGAGATTATGTAATTAAGTGAAGAAGAGAATAAAGGGCTTCCAGTTACCAGAGCAAGCAGAGACTGAAAACTGCTTCTTTCTGAACACAAAAGTCGGGTTTCAGGCGACTGATAGAGATTGCTTTGGCAAACTTAAGGAGAATTGAACTCTTTGCCTATTGTTAATTTTGAATGGTCTTGCGACGTCCACCTGATGACCCGTGTCAAGGAGATGCTTGGTAATGGCACTTTTGTAAGCGTTCGCTCCATTGAGGCGTAGGCTTTTCGGTGTGTGTGCCCTTCTTCCTGTTCTCCCAGTGTAACTGCTACCGCAGATACACTTAAATTTGTACATGCAGTTGGAGTTAACATAAGAAGGGTATCTGTCGACGTTTGACTGCACCAAAGAGTATGTTGTTCAATAGACGACAACCAACTTGGCTGCAGGATAGGCTCTGGCTAGTGAAGTACGCAATCTTTAGTTGACTATTGTGGCAATATCTTCACCTTTAAAATCTAGCTGAATGAAGGCAGGCTTTTTCCCCGTGTGATTTGTTTGATGTTTGAGGCTGCACATCTTCCATATTTGTTGGTGAATCTCTGAGGGTAACCGTCGCCTTTCAACATTTTTTTAAGAATCGTAAATTGTTCCTCTAAATTATCTGCAGATTATTTTCCCTTAGCTCTATAGTACAGAGTCTTAACTAGTACTCGTTTATAGTTAACTATTAAAACGTAGGTATTGTCCTTTCTATGTAGGCTTTCAGTAAATTGACTTCTGTAGACTACCACTTTCTAGGCGTTACATGGTAATGTTAAGGGAATAGAACTTTCCGTCATTTTTATGTTCCATAGTAAATTAAATATTCGTGTGTGCATCGTTGAATAACCTAAGTGAGTAGGAAGCATGACTTTCATGGTCGCACACTACAAATGTGTCATCGACATAAAGACAATAGGAAGTTATTTCCTCAATTGCCTGCTTCAACTTTGTTCTCTCAAGGTTGGACATTAAGAAATCTCCTAAAGCAGGGCTAAATGAACTGGGCATAGCTACACCATCTATTTGTCGGTGAAGAGTGTTGTCAAACTGGAATCGCGCACCCATGGTACACATTAGCAGTTGGCGTTTAAATTCCAACTCTGGAAGCGGGAGAAGATCTGACTGCTGACAAATGATCTGGATGGTTTCATTGATTGGGATCTTTGTGATCATACATGGCGTAATCCATCACTTTTGGTTGTCACAGTTGATAAATTATAATTAGTCATTTGTATTCGCTAGTGAGTTGCGTTGGTGGTACAGCGGTAGAGTGCTCACCCACCACGTATGTGGTCCGGAGTTCGATCACCGGTAGATGCACTCCTTTACCTCTCTAAGCTAGTAGTAGTAAGACCGGTAAAGAAGGAAGGTTGGGCATAAGGCTAGCAACCCCATCCTGTAAAAAATAAATACTGCTACAGAAACTTCAAGCCTCTAGTTTGAATTCCTATTTTCCACTGAGAACCTGAAGGAATAAAAAAGGATTCGCTTATGAGTTATAACTTCAACAAACTCAAGATACAGTACCATCAATATCTAAGATTTTTACTTAGGATATATCTTCATAATAGGATAAAATGACCCTGACTTTCAATATTTCGAACCAGTACTTCAGAAAAATATACCAAAGCTATCCTCTTATGTATAATTGAATTAGGTTTCTTGATTTTTCGGGATTTTACAGGGTTGGGTTTACATTTCGGTATGAGGCACTATGGTATAGAGTAACTATGGGAAACAAAACGAACAGTTTATTTTGTTCCAGCTTTTTACTTGTTGATTCATAGTTGATTTGAACGTTGTTAGGTTAGTTATTTCTTGATAAGACAGATACATCTCCGTAAAATAAGGGTTCATTTTTTCAGCTGTGTATTTTTTCCATTTCGGTATTGGAGAGATTGTAAATAATAATCAGTTAAATAAATATTAACTCTTTAAATACCTGATAGGAAGATAGGCCGGAAGATCAGAACTGCCCTCGACTCAATTAAGCCTAGGCAAGTAAAGCAGGGCTGCAGAAATATAAAAATGGAAAACCAATTCAATCACCATCACGGAGCTAAACGTCGAATGTTCAAATTGTATCAGCAAGTTTATGTACGAGATTTTCGCTATTCACCTCCGAGATGGATTCGAGGACAAATAGTGGGGCAGAAAGGAAGGGTTTTATACAAAGTGAATGTAGAAGGACAGTTATATGTCAGACACACGAATCATATACGAGATGAGTCAGATAGACCCGACAATGGGAGACGAGACCTCACGTTAGAAGTATTAGTAGATGCATTTAATCTTCCGCAGCCGGAAGCCCAGGACACAGATCACACTCTATCCAGTACCACGCGAAGGTCAACTCGACAAAGAAGAGCTCCGAAACCTTTTCAAATAGATCCAAAAAGCAAGTCCTACACTTTTTACGGGGAGAGGTGATAGGATCCCACGCACTTTGTTATTGATCAATTATTTCAACGGCTGTTATTCTCGCATAAATGGTATATCATCATTTCCCACGCACTTTGTTATTGATTATTACGATAAATTATTTCAAATGCTGTTAGCTGTCTGTATTGTTGTAAAAATGTTTAAATACCATGTGTTGTTTTCCTAAATAAGTTCTTTGTCGTAGTTGTTGTACTACAATATACAGTCACGGGCCAGCATTTGTCTTTTGATATTTGCGTGCTTCACTGAATCGGAAGGTACCACAAGCAGATAGGCATACTAGTCAGGCGCAGACAGAACAAGGCGACAACGTCCTCATTTAATTCCATACAGTTATAACAATACCTCAAAGCTAGGGTAGTTGAACAAATGCACTAATGAATTTACCACTACACAGAATAAAAAGCATACGATTTAGAAAGCATCAAATCTGTTTGATGTTGGCTTTTGGTTAAACAAAGTAAACCTGACAAAACTAAATGAAAATGCTTTATACCCGTAAGCCTCTGGTTGTAAATTTCTCCTTGAAATATACAAAATATACAAACACTACCCAGCCTGGCTAGTAAAAGGAGAGCAAAAACGTGTATACAGTTCAGTGACAGAACATCTGGTCAACTCAGGACATTCAGCGCCGTTCGAAAAGTCCTTCAAAGTAATATACAAGATTCAATCAAACCTATCAAAGGGAGTGAAATCAAGACATTTGGGCATAGCTGAGGCGTTAGCTATCCAAAAACTCAAACCCACCCTTTGTATCCAAAAGAAATACATTCAACCCATGTCCCTGCCATGGCCATCGTAAACAGGTAAATTTTTTAATAATGACCATCCCATCGCCTTTCTTATCTAAACTTCCTGTTTATTTATGTTATTTTAAGTTTTCTTAATCCCTGTCTACACTACCATATTTTCATATCCACACTTCCTGTTTATTTTGTCATTTTATTATTTCTACATATTTAATCCCTGATTGCATAAACAATTATTCATCACACTAGTTTCTTATCCAAACATCCTGTATATTTTGTTATTTTTACATTTCTAACCCCCAATTGCACAATGTCAATTTTCTTAGTTATTATGCTACTTTGTTTGAGTTTTACCCATCCCCCTGTTTATTATGGCATTCTAATTCCTAATTGTAATTTTTACTAATTCAACCCCTAACCAGAAATTGTTCTGGAACTTTCCCATCCATTTGATATAAATACACGAAGGTACAGCCTAGATGATGACTTCGTCGAAAAGAAAATTTTCTTCGCTGCAACTGTCTTTTTATTCCCTATGATCAAATGTGTATATACAAAATATCTTCAAAAAACATCATATTATATTTACGACATCGAAGCGATTTATCATTGTTGTTAGTGTTTAACTAAGAATTTAAGTACAATGCATACATTTAAGTACTGTATCTATGTCAGTTTTATCAAGAATTAGTTTCATTCATGACAATGTAGTTGCTAAATGCTTTCAACCTACAGATGTTATGGGATAACATAAAAAGAACAGTTTTTGTAGTATATAACAATGTTATATAATCATTCACCTCTATGGACACTAGAACTCCCTAGATTCAACAAATAAAAGAGTCAAAAGCTGCATGCAACTTTGAATCTCGTCAGCACTCTCTGTCACAAAGTGGTTTGTCAGTGATTGCCAGTATGCACATTAAACCCTATTATAGATCTTCTTGTTGGGCATTGTCAGGCACTTATAATTCAACACAGTATCCTATTAAACTGATAACCAACTGACGTACATAAACTACTTGTAAGCACATAATAGTTACAACGGGTTTATTTGACAATAATTAAATTATAAATTAAAAAATGTAAGTTCGCTAGATAAAGATAAAACTCTAGTCTAGTTGTTCACGACTTCACAGAAGAAATAAACATTCAAAGTGAAGGCGACTGTTAGTATTCCTGAAAATCAGAGTTGAGGTGCTTTTTGACATTCTGTAGAATGGTGCTTCATGGTAAATTATCAGTATATATTATATCGTTTTATGAAGAAAAGACTAAATAACTGTTTCTGCTGCTCAAGATTGCAGAAGCACATGCCTGTAAAATATGACGGAAAATATTTGAGCACGTAGTAGCCTGTTGGAAATGCTTCTCGTGATGTGCGTGCAACGTTTCTGAATCATAAAGAAGCCCTCGGCTGACATTAGTGTTACAAATTCGGATCTTGCTCATTGTACTGAGTGTTGTGCACATCCTTTTTTTTTTAATAATAATAATCACTTTATTCCACAACAATCCTTGCGATGTTGATTTTAAGGTATGGAACGCCCGTCTTACTTTTTCATCCGATCCTGGCTTTAACATCTTCATCCTTCTCACCACTAGCTGAAACGATTCTGTTCAGCCAGTAGAGTAAAAGAGACGACTTCCTTTAGACTCCTTTAGACATTGATGTTGATTGTCGCTTTTGTTTTTCGTTGGGTGGCTTTATCACCTCTCTCTTATTCATTATCAAGTGATATCTTTTCTTCGCTATCTCTTCTGCCAGTCTGTTGGTTTTCGCTGGTGACAGTTGACAGCTTTGTCTTACGCCCACCTTCTTTTCGAAAACTCCGATGAGATTTCTCTTGTGAATTATTTGGCAAGTAGCATCATTGTATATCTGATGAATGAGTATTACACATGTTTGTGGCGCTGCGATTTGTAGTATTTAAGCAGCTGTCAAATTAATATGCGGTGAATGCGCTCAAAGGCTTTTCATAGTCAATAAAGTTGAGACAGAGAGTATAATGTCATCTTAAGTTTTGTTTAACGATTATTATTCATAGTAATGCAATTCGATCTGCATAGAAACCAACTTTTTTAGAATTCAGTCTGTTCTGTATGTCGTCTCTCAATCAGGATGCCCTTTTCTTCTTAATATTTTGTCTTGTGTGGACAGAAACATGATTCCGCTCTGGTTGTTGTATAGGCACAAGTCCTCTGTGTTTGGCAGTTTAACAAGGTATACTTTGTTACGGTAGTCAGGCGCAATCTGTTCATTCCACAAATTTTGTTACCAGAAGGTCCTGGGTTCGAATCCTAGTGAAAGTGTACTACCGATGATTCCCAAACTAGGATGAAACAGTTGTCCAGTACTCCCTGGTTTTCAATGGTTCTCTACCTAATATCAATCCGTGATCAGTTCGTGAAAAAAATCCTTATAAACCAACTATAGAAAAACTTAGCACTGATAAGTATCATGATTTTCTATTGTTTAAACAGATTCCATTGGCCAAACGATCTCCTACTGTCATCAAACCAATCAATGGGTTTTCGATAATGAATTTCAGTATTGTACTTATTGATAAACAAGATATATTCTTTTTATTCCTTTACGTTCCACAGCCAGGTTCAACTCAAAAGGAAAAAAGGTTACAATCATTCAGTGCTACGCGCCTACAAACGCCTCAGAACAAGAGAAGAAGGAGGATTTCTACAGTCAACTACAAACAGTAATGGACAACGTCCCAAAGAGCGATATCAAAATCCTGATGGGTGACATGAATGCGAAACTGGGAGGAGACAATACAGGAAGAGAACTCACCATGGGTCGTGAGGCCCTCGGTGAAATGAACGAAAATGGTGAACTCTTCTCAGACTTCTGTGCCTTCAATGATTTGGTGATTGGTGGCAGTGTGTTCAAACACAGGGATATACACAAGGCAACATGGATTTCACCAGATGGACACACCGAAAACCAGATAGACTTCATTTCAATCTCAAGGAAGTGGAGACGGAGCCTACTGGACACAAGATCGAGGAGAGGAGCAGATGTGGGTTCAGACCACTATCTGGTACAAGGGACTTTCAAGGTGGAGCTGAAAGCCTCGAGGATACCTGGGGATAGGCCACAATGCAAGTTCAACACTCACAAACTGAAGGACACAATCACACAGGACATTTTCACTGCAACTGTCAGAGCAAAGCAGGAAACACTACGTGGCACCACCGAGGAATCATCCGTGGAAGACCATTGGAACTCTCTGAAGGCGATTTTCAACGAAACGTGTTCAACGGTTTTAGGAAGAAAGAAGAAACAAGACAAGGAATGGCTCTCAACGGACACTTGGAAGCTAATAGAGGAGAGGAGAATGGTGAAAGAGAAAATGATTCAATGCAAATATGGACAAGAGAAAGAGACGCTGAGCTCAACTTACACAGCACTGGACAAAGAAGTGAAGAAGAGTGCCAGGAAGGACAAAAGACAATTCTACGACAACCTGGCTACTGAAGCTGAGAAGGCAGCAGGCAAAATGGACCTGAGGACACTATATCAGATAACCAAGTCTCTATCCGGGAAGAGATCAACACAAGTGAAACCTATAAAAGACAGCCAAGAGAACCCAATTACCAAAGAAGAAAGACAGATTAAACAATGGGCGGACCACTTCAAAGGACTCTTGAACCGACCACCACCTACAACCCGTCCAGTAATACCAACAACAGCACGTACACAACTGCAAGTTGACACCAATCCTCCAACGAAAGCTGAAGTCATGAATGCAATCAAGCTTCTGAAAGCTGGGAAAGCAGCTGGACCAGATGGAATACCCCCGGAAGCACTGAAAGCGGACCCAGAAACGACGGCAGATATGCTGACTCCATTATTGCAAAAGATCTGGAAAGAGGGAAAGGTGCCTACTGACTGGAGGAAAGGTTACCTGGTGAAACTAGCAGAGAATGGCGACCTAGGACTCTGCAAGAACTGGCGAGGAATCATGCTCCTATCTACGCCAAGTAAAATCCTGAGTCGCATCATCCTGGAGAGAATAAAGGACGCACTGGATACAGAACTCCAACCAGAACAAGCTGGATTCAGGAAAGGCAAATCATGCTCTGACCAAGTTGCAACTCTACGCATCATCATCACAGAAAAAAGCATGGAATGGCAATCAAATCTCTGCCTAAACTTTATAGACTTTGAGAAGGCCTTCGACAGCGTTGACCGCGAAGTAATTTGGAAACTACTCGAGTACTACGGCGTACCCCAAATATTCATCAACCTTATTCAACAACTGTACGACAACGGCACATGTCAAGTGATCCACAACGGAAAACTCAGCGAAGCGTTTGGAGTAAACACAGGAGTCAGACAAGGGTGCTTATTATCACCAATGATATTCCTAATTGTGGTGGACTGGATTATGCGTCAGACAGTGGGAAACGAGAAGACAGGGATATCCTGGACCGACGTGAAGAACCTAGAAGACCTGGATTTCGCGCGTGGATGATTTATGTTTGATGTCACACAAAATCGAAGACCTACAAGCGAAATCCGATAAACTGGTCGAAGAAGCAGCAAAGACAGGACTCCGGGTGAACATAGACAAGACGGAGGTCATGAAAATAACCAACCAACAACAACAGCAGCAGCAACGTCTAGCGCCAATCACCATCAACGATAGGGATTTGAAAGAGGTTACTTCATTCACTTATCTAGGGAGCATTGTTTCAACAACAGGAGGAACGGACAAGGATGTCAAATCGAGGATCGGGAAGGCGAGAAACACATTCATCAACCTGAAACCAATCTGGAAATCTTCGTCACTCAGCATCAACAACAAAATTCGGATTTTCAATACAAACGTCAAGTCAGTCAGTTCTTCTATACGGATCAGAAACTTGGTGGGTCACAAAGAATATTTCCAACAGCCTGTTCCAGACCTTTATCAACAACTGTCTTCGCTCCATACTGAAGATTAGATGGCCAGAAAGAATCACAAACAACAAGCTATGGGAACAAACGAAACAGGAACCAATCGCCCAACAAATATGCAGGAGGAAGTGGAGATGGATTGGACACTCGCTGAGGAGGCCGTTGAGTGACATCGCGCGTCAGGCCAACGCTCGAGTGGAACCCGAAAGGGAAGCGGCGAGTGGGACTTCCATGGGTGACATGGAGGAGATCGTGTGAGGAGGAGATGAAACAGTATGGAATAACATGGGCGCAAGTGAAAAGAACAGCAGAAGACAGAAGCAAGTGGAGACGTGTATTTGAAGCCCTATGTTCCACTAGGAACCCAAGGGAACAATAATAATAATAATAATTCCTTTACGTTCCAGTGGAACACAGAGCTTCAAGCTAGAGGCTTGAATTTTCGGTAACAGTGGTGTTTTTAGAGGGTGAGGTTGCTAGCCTCACACTCAACCTTCCCTCTTTGTCGGGATGGTAACCAGTTAAGGGAGGTAAAGGTGTGCGTCGGTCGGAACTCGAACCTCAGACCACGTACATGGTTGGTCAGCGCTCCACTGCTGAACCACTGGAGCACCAAAAAACAAGAAAATATATCCATAGTATGAAATGCAGACTGGAACAAAGAGGCCAGTTATCAGACTTCCCACTTATTTCACACACTGAAAGTCTTAATATGAATTCCGCAGCTTGGTTTTAAGAAACCTGAGCTAGTGTCTTACTACCTTTATTTTATAGTTGTAGTCACACAGTTGATAGAAGACAACAGAATCAAATGTGGCGTGTTATGATGCTGGGAGAAGACCAGGGAAGAGAGTTTAAACGGGAAGTGATTAATAAGTTATCGTATTATTATAACAAAAATATGTGCTAACAACCAACTTTTAGACAAATCGGTCTGTAAAAGTATTTCAGTAATTGCAGCAAATAATATTTAGAATCCAAGTTGGCAGAATCAGGCTTAGTAATCAACAGATATTTTCGAAAAGTTGGAGCATCCAACTACTCAAAATTTTTAAGAATGAAAGATAACTATTCTGGTCATATACGAGTGTTTTTGTAACTAATTACCTGAGTAACATATTGCTAACACTGTTGTGATTACTAAATATGGTGAAAAATATGACCATTCTTTTAGGCATCTCCTTATTCAATGAAACAATGAGAGTGGGTGTATGAGATAATAAGTTTTCTTTCCAAACTAGGTACATATGGTCCAAATTGTCTACATAATTGTTCGGATGTTGTTATTAAAAAGAATGCTGTGCGCTTTGTTACTCACTTTCTTTTCGTTTTTCTTGACTGTAACTGTAAACATAGACCATCAAAACCGTAAATATTGTCACTTATAATAAAGATAGAAAAATTTCATGTCACCTACTCTAATTATCTGATCTCACTGCGCCTATTGACATATTTTCAAAATAGATCTTACTAATTACATTCAATAAGCAAGGTCAAAGAGACTGCATATTGTCCAATCCAGAGTTAAAAAAGCCATTTTATTCTATATTGAAAGTTTCATGTAGTGCAAATACAAAATATTACATCCAATCATAAATGAAAAAAAATATGGTACTTATAAACAGAACTCTGAAAATATTTATATAAATAATACTAAAAGTAAATAACTTGGATATAGCGTATTCAAAATTAACGTCTTCATTTCAACAATATGAGTTATCCAATGGAGAACAGTACTCCTGTTGTACATCAGCCTACACCAATGCAGGTAAGATCGCGAAAACTAACTTTTAGTGATGCTTAATTATTTTCTACATTTTGGGTAAAATATGTGAGTATTAAATATCACAGCAAAACTCATTAAGAATTGGAGATTACGCTGTTTGAAATCCCAATGCAACCACTTCTAGAAAAATATGAGGTGATAAATGGTATTCATAATTCCTCATTGTTATAACTGAAATCAATTTATATCGCGATCCGTAGACAGATCTCTCAGCCTTATAGAATAATACGAAGTTAATTAAAGTACCAACGATCTATCATATTTAAACAAATTCTTGTTGTATACATGTGTATGAAGTTGTTACTCATGTGTAAATCTCTGTGGAAATAGTTACTTTTTACAGGGAAGTTTCCCAGCGGGATTGGGTAGTCTTTTTCTTGCTCAGAAGTAATTAATATATTTGACTGGCTAAGTATTATTTAAATTAAATAAACAGGTAGGTAACCCGTTCGACTCACTTCTACACTATACAGACTTTAGTCGTCTAATCAGACACAATTTATCCTCAGATTAGTAATAAGTTAGTTCAAATGATCTCACCGTCATCGAAAGCTTATTTTTCGAAAAACATAATTTCATTTTTTTTTATTCTCGTTCCTTGACATCAGCATCCTCGCAGGGCAATGGTAGTCCAACCCCCTATATTATCCAGGAAAGTTAGACCTGGATATAGCATGAGCCGACTTTAACGGATATTCTCACATACAACGCAGTCATTCAGCCTCACTAGACATTATTTAAACGAATCACAATTTCAAAGTGAGAATAATTTTCATTTGAAGTCTATTAGAAATTGAATGATTTCAATGTACCCTTCGTTGGGATGATATCAATTAGAAAAACTTGAAACCAAATTTACTCATAGAAATGCTTGAAAGCTCTCATGATTGTACACCAACAACCATATATATAGCTTGAAGGAGCTTCCATTCTGAATCCATTTCAATCGATAAATGTAAGCGAAAGCAAGCAGTCTCACAAATGAGAAATACGAATTTCACAATACTTGAAAAGACTGGAAGTGAGATGTATCAATGTTTTCTGTTAAAGGTAAACTAATCGGTATACTGTCTAAAAATTAATTTCTGATTTGCATATAGTAATTGAATCATTTCGTCCTAATCTCTTATGCGATTAAGGGTCTAATTTAATTAGACCACTTTCTTTTTTACTAATGAAACTACAAATAAACTAATTACACTTTCAATGTTTACTGACCTTAAATGACACAAAAGAACTTATTTGCAAAAATGATCTTTTATGAATCAGGTATTTCTCTAGTGCGTTTCGGTATAAATGTTAATTTACTTAGATGTAACAATAAGTTTCTGTTTTTACGATTTAATTCTTTGAAAATACATTTTCGAGAAAACACTTTTAGAGCACCTAGGAATGAGCCAACTAGGTTAGTATGAGTACTCGCTTCGGCTGTTCATGTATTACAATTGGAATGATACAGAGAAGATTAGCATGACTTCTGAGCAAGCATGATACCCAAAATCGTAAATAGTTCCACTTTTTTGGTGTTAGTTGCTTATCCGTAGAATGCTCACCAACCACTTATGTGTCCTGGCGTTTGATCCCCGGCCGAAGCACTGCTTCACCTCTCTAAGCTGGTAGTAAGTCCAGTAAAGAGGAAAGATTGAACATGAGGCTAATAACTCCATCCCATAAAGATAAACACCACTGCTACCGAAACTTCAAGCCTCTAGCTTGAAGCCCTATAATCCACTGGAAACGTAACAAAATAAGAGTTAGTATTAAGCACTTATTTTGAATATTTTATTCAATGACACTGGGTTTCCACAAGTTTGTGAAATGTTTATCAGGGAAATGATTGCTTGCAGATGAATGGATTAGATGAAATATTTCTTTGCTAGTTAGGCAATAAATTAAGCAATCTGTGAAATCAACCGCTTAACCAGATAATAATGTTCTCTCAATAGCCTAGTTTTCTCCAAGCTGCTAAATAAATCTATGCTACATCGACGTCCTCATTTAAGTACACACTGGTAATTCAAACTACCCTTCTGACTTTACTTCAACAAGCTGAATTAGTATACGGTAATTGATTATGTGTCCTCTGAACACTAATGAGAAATTAAGTCATAGGCTAGACTTCGTAGCCTGAAAGTAAACGCTCAGATCCTGTCAGAACACAGGCTTTCATTTCAGATTCAATCACTTCTCCTTAGTTTGAGAAGACTAAATTGCTAAAAGTAGCCTAATTAGTGTCCCATTTATGATAAAGAGATATAATTTAAAAAGTTAACTGTTAGTCGAAGCAAAATTTATTCATCATAAATATACGATGCATTTAGTTAGTGAATAGTTCATATTTTATTTTTTTTATGGGGAATGATTATACCACATATATCATGCACAAAGAGCCTAAACACTTGGTGGTCCGTGATCATGTGCACTGGCTATCTGTCTTAAAAACTCATAAAAGTAAATGATGGATAAAAAGTATTCTCTATCCTTTGTCACACTGTATATGTCCCTATTGTCTGCAGTTTACTACATAAAAATTAATTACTATGTATTCAAATTACGGTCAAATGATATCTTAGACATGTCTACTGGTTTAATCAAACTGTTTTACTGTACAGATTAGTGTAAGCAGTATCCAGCAGAAATCATTGATCAGGATTCTATCAGCTCAGTTACACAATTTTTTACACTCGGTCTCATAGTTCGTTCAGTTTGTCTGTTTTTCATTTTCAACTGTAGTGAAAAGATTTCATAGAGTTTCTTCTCCAGATTGGGTTAAAAAAGTTGTGAATAACTTAGCCTACTTCAGAACTTTTTCCAAAACAATTACAGACACAAAAATATTAAAATTAGTAGTAGTAGTAATCACGACAAAACTTAAGGAGTATTCCAATTATCCGTATTCTTACAACACAGACAAAAGACACTGAAAACGTCAACTAAGATTCCTAGCCGGATTTTGATTACAATGACAGCTAAACCTGAGAATTCACCTGCAGATAAATATCTTCAGTTAATGAAACAGTAAGATTAAATGCGCTATCCTGATTACGTGGCTAGCTGCAAATCTTTGAGTAGCCAGTTTATATCAGTTAGATTTTCAGAAGACACAATTCTGCTAAATTAAGAGTGATATGCGCTTATCAACACATACTCAAGAGATATGAAGCAACAGATCAAGTTCCTAAGTGAAAAGGAAGATTTATCACTGAATCTTATCTAAAGAAATTCATATCCAATACGGCTGAAAGTTGTATCACTAAACTGATTTGATTCTGAGAAATAATTCGTGCTGAAAAGTTTACCCACTAATTAATGCTGTATCGCCGTTTGCTTTATCAAACAGGCCTACCTAATATCTTATCATTAAATTTCAACATACTGTAGAAAATGTGACTTTTAAAATTCTGTTGTTTTAGTTTTATCTTCTTGACATTTCTTTCATTAGAATGGATACTGAACATTGTTGTTTTCAGTGTCACTAATTCAACAAAAATGTAGAATATCTCAACTAAAAATTATAATATAAAGGAATGATGCTGGGTTTTTTTTATCATCCATTCTAATAGTAACATGGTATCTAATCTATTCATATATAGATTAATGTAAATTTACCATGGTGACGAGAAGATAAAACCGGTTTCTAGCGGAAACAAATAAAATGTCAAGGAAATGAGCACATAGAAGTATTCAAGTACATTAAAACAACTGTTTACAGAAAGACTTTTATTTCTTCTTGAATAGTAATGAAGGTCATTAGAAAACTAAAAGTGGTAACAATGCTTGTAAGAATGACACATGATTATTCAATTGTTTTGTTTCTCTTTCATATCTGGTCACAAAATAAATGAAATGAACTCAACATTATGTATATCTGAAAATAACTGAGTCCACATATTTATGTAATGAAAAAGTTCTTAAGAAACTGATTGGTAACTGTAAATCTACTAATCTGAATTTATTCACTGTTGTCAAGAGTAAATTTAGGTGAAGTTTGTTTAAGTTGCTGAATAAAAGTTAATACGATTAAGAGGTAGGATTCGTGTGGATTTGGCTGACTCATATGTACACCAAAAACTTGGTATACACTATATGGAAGTAAATATAAGCTAGAACTCATGGGTCATTGTCTTTTACTCGATAAATGAATGATAAAAGTTTTCGCCTCACACACCACTAAGGCGTGCTTTTCTTGAACTAAACAGTTTTATAGTGACTCTTTGCTCCCAATGGTTTTGGACTATATTTTTAAAATGCTGGACTACAGTTTACATATAAAAACATGTAAACGATAAGCTGTGAACTTAGCAAGTTATACTTAAAGAAATAAAAAGGGATCCCATGACTAAATTAGAGAGTGATGGTATGTGTGAAAAGTTCTCAGATGATTTTGTCCAACTGTTAAGTTTGATAATCAACAGTCACGAAGCAGAAAAACTTTTAAAAAAACAAAGAGCGATAAACATTTACCTCATTCTACACAGTGAAAACGTAAGTCTCATTGAAGTAGTTGACACACCACCAATGAATGTAGTCTTATCTTCAGAAATTTATAACAGCTTTCTAAGTTCAAAACTTTGCAGTGTGGTAGTCGTGTAGTGCTCTATAAGATGACTGTCCAGTTGTCACCGGTTTCGGCGGTTCTTTAGCTAATTTCGATCTGTAGTGTAATTTACCTAGAAATCATTGGTGTCCAGATCCATTATGCAAAACTTCCCATTTTAGGGTATTCAATAAAACCCAGCGTACTTAAAATCGGATGGTTGTAATTCTGCATAAAAAATGACAATAAACACGTTGTTCTTCAAAATGCCAGCAGTTCATAAGTGATGCAACATATAAGAATTTTAAGCTGTCATCACTTTCAATGTTTATCGAGAAAATAATCTTCAGAGACTATACAATTGGACTTTACCAAATTTTCCAAAAATGTTTAGTAATCTATTATTAATCAAAGACTGTTATAATTGATACAATTATTCAGAAATGATTTCTAAAGAAGAACAATTATAGACAACGACACAATGGAAGTAAGGGTTTGAAGTTCGAAAAGGTTAAAATTATTATTCAATGAGAAGTAAGGTATCGACTGTCCACTTGAGAGGTGTGAAGAGGATCAGATAAAAATTAGTAAAATGTACAGAACGAACATGTAAGAGTGATCATAGTGAATTAATTACCAAAAACAAACGTGAAAGATTACGAAACAGATTAAGATCATGGCAGAATGAGAGACTGAACAAACCTATTCAGCACACGGGGTTAGGAGTTATATTGACGAATCGTTGGCACCTCCGTCGTACACAAATGCTGGAAGTTGACACCCTATATACCATTCAGTCACAGGCTGTACATAGTTTTGAAAGACGACTCTGGTAGAGCTATGCGGCTTGAAGTCAGCAGGTGATCGAGAATTGGGCATAGTCCTCAATGCTCCACTACCTTGATTCTCATCAAATAACAATTTTCACTTTTTCAAAATATAAACCCTTATTTTCACTGTCTCTTTGTCCATTGGGTAATTTTTTATCTTTGGAAATCTCTTCTGAGTAACTGTATCATTTATACCAGCTCCCTGTTGCTCAGTAATAGACTGCCGAATATGATTTTACAGCCTTTGAAGATGATTTCGACGATAAAGAGAATTTCCTTAGCTGAACTGCATTTTCTTTCCTTCATATTTCTGTATAATTCTGACTTTGAAACAAAGATAATCAGAAAAAAATTTTTAATTCTCTGGAAACGAACTCAGAGAAGTTATTCAAGTGATAACAAGTACCAGTATAATTGTTCTTATGAAAGAGAAGATAATGCTTCTGTTTTTGTTACAGGGTGGAATCACATAAGTATAAAACTCATCGGGGTTTTCATGATAACCTGAATATAACTCCCTCTAAAATTACTAATAATTTACATATTCAGATATCTATAAACATAAAAAATGCTGGTAGGTATGCGCAACCTTAATGGCTTTTTATCTGCTTTATTCGATTATACAAAGGAACCTGCATTTGAAAGAGAATGGACCACTGGTCTCTGTGCCTGTTTAGAAGATTTACCAACATGTAAGTGCAAATTTCATTTCTCACAAAATGTTAATTTTACGCGTTACTTATTATTAACACATTTTGTTTTCACACAAGCTTTTAACCAGTTTTCCTTGTTTTCACCATGGTGTGATGTTTTTATTCAAGTAGCTTGATTATACTGATGTGAAGAACAGTAAAGCAGATAAATTTTTTTGTCCGCTATAATAATCTGATCCTGTAGCATAACCTTAGGAATTAGCTTTACTTAAACTCATACACACGGCTTCATCAGCAATCAAATAACGTCTTGAATGGCCGTAAGTTTTAGTGAGAAAGTTACAGTTGGTTCAGTAAAGAGGCTTTTTGGGTGAATTTGGTTTCTTTAGTTCTACACGAATAAATCTACAGCTTTGTTACTTTTTTTCGACAAAGGAAATGGGTTGTCAAAGAAATATTTGCTAATGGAAACCAAAACTTGGGTTGAATAATGGTAATGGGATTACGAAATAAGACAAATAATTTAGTGAATAATCTGCAATCAGAATATACATGGAAACGAATGGAATATGATGTTACATAGTAGCCTGAATTAATAGAAGATTTAGACAGAGTTTAAAAAATACAAGTTGGTTGAAATCAATAAGGTCATTGCCCTGGAAACAGAAGAGGTTGAAGAATTGTTCTTTGTATTTTAGATCTCGTGTTTCTTTAACTAAACGGCTACCAGTTCAACTGTGCGAAGGAGGCGAAATCGGATGTTCTCCACTTCTTAAGTAGCTTTGAGGTAGGAATTTGTTAAGATAGATTTACCAGTATTTAGTTATTGCACTCTTCATGCAGCCGCTGCTATCCTCCAGCAACTACCATGGATAGTATTCTTCAACCACTTTAAACAAGATACTTATCGAACGACCAATATACCTGCCACCGCAGAGATACGTGAACTGATATATATAGAAAAAGTTGTCAAACGCTAGATCCTGACTTTACGACTCTCAAAAATCAGGGTGTATCTGGAGAATACTACTCTTACCATTGCTGAGAAGAAGGTTTACCTTAAAGATGTTGAAGTCCCTCTCTTAATAGCCTCACATGCCAGTCAACCCTTGAAATAAAGCTTCATGTAGAGTTTCTATTTTGCAAGAACAATGTCTTATGTCTTTGAATATTTGATTGAATTTCTTGTCAGTAAATCTCAGTGGATATGCATTTTGGATAAATATTTTCTTATAAGATATAATCCCTGTAGAGCATGAGGAATGCAGATATGTCGGACGTAAATGCAAAGGGATAGAATTAATTTCATTCGCGTTTAACCGGAACCCAGTCATAGAAACTCATCAGTTGACCGTCCCATGAAAGCTTCGCCAAAATACCACAAGTATAATATAAATGAATGTGATTAGTTAATTTTTACAGGAATGCTACACTTGTGAATTACTTTATGCATTTACCACTTTCTGGTAGATGACTGCATCGATTTCGCTGAAATATTAGCCGTCAGAAAATTTGTCCATAACTATGACTAGAACCTATTGTATATTAACGGATATCATACTGATAAATTCCATTGACTCTCTCTAAAAAAAATTAACCAGAAGGATGAATTGTTTCATGCTAAATAAAAAATGAAGCTTTAGTTTTCAGTAAACTGAAAAATGGACGGTTATAAATAAATTTTCTTCCAGTAATATCCTTTAATTATCATTTCACAAAAGGCTGCAAACTTTTATCAACAGCTGGCTCCATACTGAAGGTCATATGGCCAGAAAGAAATAGCAACAAAAAACTTTTGGGATGAACCAGCCCAGAACCTAACGAAAAATAGATATTCCAAAGAAAACGAAGATGGATCGGAGGCAAGCTCAGTAAACAGTTAAGTGACGTCGCGCATCAGGCTCTTGAGTGCAACCCCAATTGGAAACGACTAGTTGAGTGTCCAAGGTCGACATGGAGGAGACTGTGTCAGGAGATGACAGCTTATAGGCAATCTTGTAGCCACCTAAAGAGGATTTCAGAGAGCAGAACAAAGTAGATATATGCTGCTGAAGACTTATGTTCCACTTGGAACAAAAGGGAATTATAATAGTCATTTCACAACGATAGTCTTCGCAATTTGTAGAAATTATTATATAGATCTAGAACCTGAAAGAAGCTATCGGTTCACATGACAATATTTTAAAAAGTCACCAGAATTCAGAAGTGTAAGATGAGCAAACTGTGCCGAAATTTTAAACATCTTTATACTACAGTAGAACAACTACAAGTTGTTTTATTTGTAATCCGGGAGTGATTTGTGAATTTTAACAGAATACATATTGTAATTCCAATACTTGTAATTTTCACAGAAAAATAAAAGGATACCCTTCAGATTAAGTTACCTAAAGTTATCTTATATCCTTGTTTTACTGTTTAAATATGTTTTACAACATCACTTAGCAATAAAACTTATCACTTATTTACTGGATAACAGGAATAATTCGTTTTTTAACAACCAAACATTGAACAGACGGCACTTTAACCATACTACTATTACCATTATTTTCCCCCTGTTTTCCAAGTGTAACATAGGGCTTCAACAGCGAATCTCCACTTCACTCTGTTTCTGCAGTTCATTTTAGCTGGCTCTTCTATTTGCCACAGGCTTTCATTTTTCTTCATATGATTTCTTCCATATCACCTTTAGACTCTCAATTCGTCGTTTCCTATTCGTGTTACACTCAATAGCTTGTTGTGTGACATCACTCAATGACTTCCAAATCATAAGTGCACTTCATACCCTTATTCTTCTGCTCATCTCTTGGGCTGTCAGTTGTTGGTCGGTTTGCTGCCAGAGTTCCTTTCCACTTACCTTTCCTTGCCAGGTATCTGATTTTCAGAATCGAGTCAGTGAAGGTAGCTGTTGATGAAATTCAAGACGCTACTGGAAATACTTTTCCTGACGCGTAAATCAAGTTACCGAACTATACAGAAGAACTGATTTAGCACTAGTGATGATGACCTGAATCTTTTCCCATACTGTGACAGCAACAAAATTGCACACTAATTTCGGAATAATGAAGGCCTTTCTTGCTTTTTGTAACCTGCCTTTGACATTCTCGTCATTATCACCAGTAGTTGAAACGATGCTGTCTAGATGAGTGAAGGAGGTGACTTCCCTTAAATTTCTGCAGTTGATATTGACTGGTGCTCGCCGTTGTTAGTTAGACATTTTCACCACTTCTTCCTTTCCTACGTTCACTTGAACTCTTGTCTTCACTGCTTCTTCTGCTAAGCTGTCAGCATTCACCTGTATATCTTTTTTGTTTGTGTTATACTGAAAGCAAATCGGTCGTAAAATTTGAGTCTTCCAGCGTCTTCTTGTTGGCCCAGTGTATTCCTGTATTCTTACTCCGCATGATCCATTCCAACACAGTCAGGAATGCCATCGGTGATAGTAGACAGCTCTGGTCCACTCCTGTCTTTACTTCAAACCTTCGGTGAACTTTTCGTTATGAATCACTTTACAACAATTTTCACAAATGTAATTTGAATTTCTCAGTTAACGTCAAGATAATCAAATTAAGCAAATATGTTTACACTTTCACGAAGTAGTCATTAAAGATTTCTAAGTCGCTCCTAAAGGAAAATTAGTGAAAGCGTAAATCCTTGTTTTGTGAAATGTAGATGAAAATATCATTTCAAACTGAAGCTAACGCACTAGGCTATAGTGAAATATTTTCCGTACTCTTAGGTAAATTTAAAGTTAAAAGGAAATCCTACAATGTTTTAAGGTCATACGACTCAGGAACTGAGTATGAAATTGAACTAAACTGCAAGGAAATGTATTGGTTCGTTTTCCTACTGCCTACTCCGTGAACAACAAAACAAACTTTTGAAAATTAAAAGCTGAAAAAGAAATAAAGATTGAAATCTTTTTCAATGTTTGCTTCTTTTATTCTTTTCTTCTATATGTTGTGTATTCAAAATGGCATAATTACTGTCTGTATAAAGCTGAAATCTGAACACAGATAACAAAAACGACTGTTATTTTAATTCTTGAAACTTGCGCACAACTTTTCAAGGTATACTTTGCCGCCAATAAAGATTTTCTATAGGGTTTTCCCGAAAAGTAAGTATTACAACACGGGGTTATTTCGTTTCATGGTTACTTAATTCATCGATGCGCATTCTCAGTCCCATAGCGTACAAACTCGTGGTCTTCAGGATGAGAGTGAAGCACATCACTATTGAATAAATGAATCTCAGTCCAGTGGCTGACGAATTCACCATATGATTCTAGGGATACTACCGGTCAACACTTCTTATTCGAAACTTGCAAAGTCTTGAATCTGTGACTAGATTTTGTAGATATTTGATTAGCTTCAAAGGAGGTTTCGTCACAATCCAAAATTATTCTCAGGACGAATGAAATTTAAACTTCTGAGACAGGTTTACCTTTGATGAAAAGCCCAGACTAGGGTAGAATTTCTACCGACGTTTTCACCTGTACTGTAAATGATACTTGCTCAAATCAGAGTTAAAATAATATTTGAATATGAGTCTTGAAACAT
Source organism: Trichobilharzia szidati (assembly GCA_944472155.2). NCBI lineage: Eukaryota > Metazoa > Platyhelminthes > Trematoda > Strigeidida > Schistosomatidae > Trichobilharzia > Trichobilharzia szidati. The sequence continues at coordinate 116,307,302 of OX235279.1, forward strand.
GAATTTATGAAGTGAACTACTTCTAATTGGTAATGAGCAGTATATTAAACAAGTCATGAATAATAGACTTCAATTGCATGCGGTAAAAATAAAAAGCCGCCACTATTCAGCTTCTCCTTACATTGACGGTTCAAGGGAAGGTAGGAGTTCAGTTCCTAGCTGGTTCACTTCCTCAACTTGCCCAGCAGTAGTAAGCATTGAAGTAAGGGAAGGTTGGATGTTAGGCTACAGACAAAATCCCATAAAAACAATATCACCTCTACAGACACCTGCAAGCTTGAAGCCCTTTTTTCCACTCGAAACGGAAATGATACACAAATTCAGCTCTTCTTACTTATCCATTATGCGATTTCATTTCAATAAGAAATGCATCTGATTAGCGTACCTCTGAATGGAACTCGTTTACATGTGTTAAAGTATTGGACTTTAAATTATATTGAAACATAAGGTGCTACACAAACAACTTAATGTTAGTGAGTATTTTTAATAAAATTCTGTCAGTTATTTGCTTTCAACTAAATTCTGTTTTCTTAATTTCTTTTCAATATATCAGGCTGTTTAGTTTTCTTTTGTCCACATTGCTATATGTGCTATATATACAGAAAAGAAGGTGAATCATGCTGGCTTCCAGTGTTCGGTGCTGGGATTTTACCATTACGTATCAAGCATCGTATTATGCATCGAATAATGGTAAAGTTCATGAGTAAAATTTATCTCTGATACGGCTCGTATTTCATACTTCCATTTATATTTATAAATGTTCTGTCAGTAAAATGAGATCAGGATCCGTTTGAGTTTTTGTACAACCAAAAAGTTTATTTAAACGTTAATCTGCCAACCAATGAATCATTGTCAGTCTTCAAAAATAAGACAGTCTCAGACCAATGAACTACTTAAAATAGACACTTTAGGAAGTAGTATTAAGTTCTTTACGTATCCTATTTCATAAATTATTCCAACTAAAGGCTGACAAAATGGAGAAATGTGTTTATTTTTCTACGATGGTTGTTTACTAATATAATTTTCCCTTTCAGTTATCCTACAATTAACTGACATATCGCAAATCTACACCAAGGCGAATTGCTTACCAGCCAACCTCTCACAAAAACTTTGTCTTGCAACTAAAATATTTACTTGTGAACTGTTATCTGGTTATGTTTAAGAGAATTACGACTTCAAAACTAAAATATTTGATTGTTGGCCTTATCTACAGAAGTAAACTTAACCAAAAAATATTTTTAAAATCCCCATTCAGTCATATAAAAGAAAACAAGGCGTTCAGCGAAGAGACTCTTTTCGGCGAATTCATTCATTGAGCTGTACAATTGCATATATATACAATTTTGTTTGTGTGTGTGTACATTAGATTTATAAAGTTTAGATAATTATGTAATATAAGTATTATTTGGCTTGGAAACAAACGTTAAGATAGAAAATAAAGTAGAATTGATTAAGTGAATTGGATGACGTAATACAGTTGAGTAGAATTCAGAGTAGGTTAGGTTGGCAACAGTGTTAATGAGCGGTGGTTAAAATAAATAAGGGTAAGATAAAAGTCTACCAGAATATCTTTACTTCTTTTGTTGCAAGTTTTGTACTAAAAATAAAGCAATGTATGCAATTTGCTGTTCACTAAAAAGATGTAGTGTTTACTAGCTTGATAGCCTCAGTTTTGGAATAATTAAACCAAGAAAACAGAATCATCTCAATCACATGCGTGTGAATAAATGAGCTAGTAATGCCTGAAATGAAAGTACACCCATTACTTTCAGTTCATCATGAGACTTAAATATCCTTGTAGATGCCAATTATGGCCTTCCGCTAAAAATTCTTTAGGAAACAATCCCTGTGTCAGGAAGAATAGCATCAAGTAAAAGAGAAGAGAAACTGGCTTTGAATCGAATCGACTAGTGAATACCTCTGAGGTGACTACCCTAAACTAGTGGTTTTCAGTTGGTCTATCATTCGTTTACAGCCATTCCACATAATTAATATATTACAATATTTTAGATCACAAATAAAATTTACACTTGAATAGGCAGACAGACAAATAGTTAGATGAATGTGTTTGATGTTAGGTGAAAACAGCCAAGTTGGGTATAAGCATTCTCGAATAACAATTTCATCCTTAAGATAAATATATGAACAGTAATAAATAATTTAAATGACTCAGTTAAAATTATTATCATACATTTGATGGCATAAATTTCAGAACCATGGATTACCCAAATCTGCAATAAAAGAAAACCTAGTCAACTAATTGCCCATTAATGAAATCTTACTGTATCACTATCATAAATAAACAGTATACTCTTATGTAAGAATATCATAGTGACAAACAGTGAAAAAGAAGAAACTTGTTTCGTATCTCGTCAGCTAAGCCTGTTTCTATGTTCATGTCTTTACTTGGGCATCTCATCAAATGTAACAGCGCCACCTACTAGACAAATTAGTGTGAATTTTACTTAACGCATACAGTAAAACACTTAGATGCTGTTCGATCCAGTTGGCCTGTTCCAAATAATACGAAAACCTCATCTTTCATCTAACACTTTGTATCTAGTAAAACTGCAACTAGATTCAGTCTAAAAAAGACATCGAAACATCTAGGAAGGGAGTTTAAAGGCTAACAGAGTTTATCAGATACTTTCAGCGGCTGGTAATATCCAAGATTCAGTGACAACTTACGATTAACCGTACCACAATTATCTTCCAAAATTATGGAATTTTTCAGTAATTTCCAGGGCACATGACTTTCAAAATCCTCTGCATAGTCAACAAGTGACTGTAATTGAATATAGATTAATGTTACTTATCTAACCATTATTCCTTATTCTTCACCAATTTCAATTTTCGATTTTTTTTAGGGAACTTTGTTGAAAGACTTCTGTATTTCATGCTTTTGTGCACCATTAGTTGTTTGTCAACTAAAACGTGATTTAGACAATATCAGATCAAACAGAATCGATGTTTAAATGAAGACAACATAAAAGTTCAAAAGTTTCAACTACTTTTTAAAAACTCAAACCAAGATTTCTGTTTTCAACAAACTTTGAATTTTATTATTCCTAAAAGTAACTTCTTTTTTGTTTTCTTTATTTATAAAAACAATCAAAACATTTCTTCATTTTAACCTTTTTATTAATTGAAATATGTAAGTTGAACTAATCACCGACTCCTTGGTTACTTTAAAATTAAATATTTATGTTATATCACATTTTTTTCTACTGAGTTTTAAGAAGTTATTATTTTAAAAAACTTATTTTTAATTAGTAGAATAATAGTGGTTCATAAATAATTCGTCTCTTGTTTTCTTATGAAGAAAAACGCACCTGATGAGAACTAAATTTCTCTTGCATAAAAAAGGTCATCGCCAATGAACATCACATTTTTAATAACGTATGAGGTGATGTATCCGTTAGTTTTGATATTTTATTGTGCTTTGATATTAATTCACTCTTACTAAGGTGATATTTATAAAGTACAACTAGCCATCAATCCTCAGTAGGGTATTGGATGTGTAGTGCTGTAGAGTCCCAAACTAGGGTGAAACGACTATGCAGAACTCTCCTGTTTCAGTCGTTCTATAACTGATATCAGTCCGTAATCAAACTTAAAGTCCAAGTAGCGTTTCATAAAACTGAAGCATTCATTCTAATTTAAGATAATTTATTGTCAAATACGATTCATTTACTTAACAAGTATTCTATATACTGAAGAATGTAATTCAACCTGATTAATCCTAAATTTATCATGGTTTTAAGAAAAATGGCATTCAGTAAATGAAGTGGTGTTGTTTTATTGGAGATCAAAATCCTGGTCATTTTGCGTGTATTCTGACTACTGTCCATTCGTCAGCTCCTTTGTATGCCTTCTCCAATGTTTTTTCCTGACATTTTTGTGACAGAGAGGTTTTATGACTAACCCGTTGATGATCTCTTTAAGACTAGAATATCACTTCACAGTCTTCCAGCAGATTTTGAATTTTATGCATGTGTCTATTTCTGTAGTAGGTGTTTTACCAAGCATACCACTATTTTTACTGCCACCCTTGCTATTTTGAGAAAAACTGATATTGGCAATTTCATCTCTGAAAACTTAATTATGCTGAATCGACTGATTTGAAATAGAAACGTACACTACAACAAAGACCTTAGTAATAGGTTCGTCAGATATGATAACCAACCAAACACTTTCTTCGCCTCATTCAGAACACTTTTAAACTGAGATAAAGAAACTTAGTCGACCACTTGACGACTGCGGTGAATAATGTACATATTCATATTATTCATTCACATAGTGTGATAAAATCATCAGTAGTTTAAGTAAAACTAAGATAATCAACAACACTAGGTATCTAGAAATCGGTACTGTTGGGATTCAGATTTTCATAACAATTTACTCATTATCTTCTTTCAAAACTATTCAAGTCACTGAGGGATAAGCCGTACAGAAAATATTCTTGTGAGCTAGATAACAAAAGTGAAAATAAATGACATTCTTATTTGCCTGTTAATCGGTCATTATCGCTTGAAACCCTAAAACTCAGTATTAAAAGTAGCATATCTTTGATTATTAGTGCTGAAACTACTATTTGTAAACAGTAAAATAAGAAGAAATACGATTAGTTTTTGAAAAACACCACATTTTTAAAACTTTTCAAGGTGTATACTACCAGAAATCATATTTTCATTCATAAAATAATTAGATAAATCAGTTGAAGCTAAGCAACGAATAACTCTGGATAAAATAAGTCAAATGGTACCAAAGAATTACTCCACATCATCGGAAGAAAAACTGCTAAAACGTGACGGCTGATACATCAGAGAAATTCAAGTATTTATTTCAGTAATTAGCAGTGACTCATTCTCACAATTTAGATGAACGATATACGTTCACACCACTTATGTCAAATGAACACACTTTTCCTAACATGACAGTTCAAACTCAGAATTAGTTTCTGTTTATTTTTGCTGCTTATCACAAATTGTGCATTCAGTACAAAAAATGACATAACTACAGAAAATCCCTAGCGAGATTATGATGTGAAGATAACTAAACCACAACTACAAACAATCATTTCCATCAATGGAAGAGATGTAAAGAAATCCTTCTCTTTCACTTCCATGACTTCGAAGCATTGTCTCAACTATAGATGGCACGGATGAGGATGTCAAAGCCAGGATCAGGAAATTAAGACAAGTGTTCATTATCCTGGAATCAGTGTGGAAACTTACTTCACTCAAAATAAGGCGCAAGACTAAAAATTTGTAATACTAATATCAAGTCATTGTTTCTATGTGGTCCAGAAACTGGGCGCGCATCACCACAAGCGCTTCCAGTAGTCTGCAAACTTTGATCAAGACCTGTCTTCACTCCATACTTAAGTTGAGATGTCTAGAAAGTATTAGCAGCAAGGAATTCCGATAACAAACTAACCAATAACCTATCACCCAGAAAATATGCAGGTAGAGATGGATTAAAAATATAAATATATATACATAAGTTCATGGTTAGACGAAGTGAAAATGTCTCAAAAGATTGTCAAATACGTGTTTCGTTAATAGGGTCAGTTAGATACTCACATCTTCAGAACGGCCGTAAAATGCTTCAAGTAAAGTCTTCTCTGTTCTTACAAATCTTTAATGTGACAAATTGTGACTTTTTTATGAATTAAAAATGATGTCTTCAGCTGCAGTGCAAACATCTCAGGTATTTAGTAACAGAACTCTTTATTCATACCCATCCAGAATCCTTGGCAGAAAGAAGTATCGGCAGATCATTAAGTTGGTAATACTATCACTCAGTATTGCAATGGCTGAAAAGTAACCTCAAATAAGTGTAATTACATATTCAGTTAGAAAGTAAACCATATCAATACGACTAACCATTCCATTAACTATAAATAATCTGTTGCAATCTTCTCTCGATAGTATTTAGCAGGCGGAAATAAAATCTTTGGATCTGTTTGAACTCATTCAAAAATCTGAAGAAATAAATTTATTTTTCAGATAGACCGCTCAAAACTATGAGAATGAGTTTTAAAAAATTTTAAACTACGAATCATATTATAAGTACAAATTTGCTCTTATAAATCCTTAAGGAAGAGAAGAGTTATAGTTTTTGAAAAATTGTACCCATTTAAAATATCCGGTGATGCATTTCACTGTGAATAACGTTAATTTTACATCCCTACAGAGTTCATAGTTGCTTAAACAAAATCGTTACTGTAAAAATTGCTGTTCAATCAGAGTAGTCATAAAATAAGATTCACCTCTTGTTTGCCTGATTATATTTTGCCTTAAGTTACACTATTTTGAATAATTTCTTCATTACATGCACAAAAGGGAAGAGTTGGTCACCCAAATTTACAAAGATGTTCCACTAAACAAATCATCTGTAACGCGTAAGATAATCATATTCCTCCAAGTAGACCTTAACTTTTAGTTATATAGTAGAATAAGATTTGATTACTAAATGTTTTATACTATATATATATATATATATTTCCCAATAACACCACTGCTACCTCCATCTACTTTGATAAGATTTAGTGAAATATCTGGACGCCCAATGCATCTTAATTAGGGGATAATAAAATATCAGTTGTTTAGCCTGAATAGTAAGTATAAGCTTCAAAAATCAATCCGCTGACGAACAACTTCGAAGTATAGCTACATAACTACTGAAGATTCACTAGGTGAAACAGAATAGTCAGACAGAAGCAAACATTTCTGTAGTATCAATTCCCTAAGGAATAAATATTGTTATTTAAATATAAATGGAAATCTGTTATGGTTTATTTTAGAAACTGTACTTTTACACAACTACGCATTATGCGCATAATAAAGTAGAGAAAAGAATGAGGTTTATAATGTCTAATAGTTTATTTGACTTATGATACAATAAAAAAAATCGACCACATCAAATTTCTTCACCAAGTGATTTTATGTAGTCCATATCTTTCTTCAGTTGACACGTTGTACAACAGGAACAAAATGTTGAAACACACCAGTCATTCAGCAATGTGCCCTATAAATGCAAAACAGTGAGAGAAATGGTAATTAACAATAAGCCTAAATGATGCTAAATAAGAAAAATAAACTTGAGCTTTTCGGTGAATGATTATCAAAAGGTGACTTTTTCTACCAATAATCATTAATAAATAATTTTTTACACTACATATCAGTGGGTATAGTAAATCGAAATTCGGAAAAATGTCGTCTCATGTTTTGTAAGTTTTATTATAAGTCTTTTGAGGAACATCCAGGTGGATACTATTCACACATACAGGCACACACTCAGATATGTGAAACATAGGCCTTCAAGCTTTTTTATGAAGTTTCACTGGTAGCCTTCTTTCTACGGGGTGAAGTTGCCAGTTTCACTCCTATGTTTTCCTCTTTTTCAAGCTTACTAACAGCTAGACAATGTTTAGGAATGCATCAGTCGGGAATCAAACTCGGACCTCTGACACATCTGGAGAGCGTAATGCCATTCACCCACTAATGTTCAGGATTAAGACACCTGTCATATTTTTTGCCACTAAGTAATATTCACAAAATAAATGAACACTGTAATAGAATTTTGGAACATGAAACAACATCAACAGCATTAACTTATGTATACAGTTGAAGGTTTTCAGGTTTATTATCATTAGGCTTCGTACTTAGCGACGCTCCTCAGCACTACAGATAGTTATAAAAACTAAAGACAGTAAATTAAATAACATTACACTAGATACGTCTGAAATCATTTGAAGATCCACTGGAAGCAAAATCTGCACTTATCTGAAAGAAGTGATGACGTAAATGACTACATCTATGAAGTGTTATAATAGATTATACCTCTGTAAATTTGTGTGTACTTTAATACAACTCCAGCTTTATTTTCCATATAAAACCCACACTTACTTTAATACTATGTCTGAAACGATGTTTTATACGTAGATACATCGGACCTGACCCAAAAACTGGTAACCAACACGATTCGTTTGACAGTTTGTACATGTAACATAAATAACATGGAAAACAACATGCCACTAACCAACCTGAAAGAAAAATGGAAACAGCGATAAAAGCAGCATTTCTAGTGTGAACAGTATGAAGAGATTTATTTACAGTGCATATATATTACTATTTTTTAACAGTAGTCACTCAATAATAATGGTAAACAGTTATGTTCACCGAAATCCAAGTAGACAACAACATAAGTTTCCACAAAATCTTCGTGATAGTAACGACTTTAGATTAATTCATATGCTTAAAATTATAGTTAAACTGCTTAAATTCATTTTCTAAGATCGACGTGTACGATGATATCCACTAATCTCTACAGGAAAAATGTGACACATAAATGACAACACGATAACCTGCATACTTTTAAAATGGAGTTGGAATTCACTAAAGAAGCATACAGTCAAGATGAATAAAAGGCGAAAAATAGACAAGTACACTAGTTATGTTTTAAATTTTCAAATTTTACTTGGAAAAAGAGGGAAAATAAGCCCGTTTTATTTAAGTCAAGAAGAAAATTGACAATTTCGACAGAGAAAGAAGGACCAGATTTGCCGTATAAAATGATATCATTCTATTTCACAGGTTCTCATCACCTGCAAACTACCTGAAATTACAATGGCTATAAATAATGACATTTCATACTTCAGTGTTTGGCTTAAACACAACTGTGAAGTACTTGTGAGCATTACAGTTTGCGAGTATATACTCGTTCTCAAGTTTTCCCTTTTGCTATTTGTATTCCTTCTTAAAAAACAACGACACTGATTGTTGAGTAAAATAATCAGAATATCTACCGAAAACAAATGTGCCTCCGGAACAGCACATGTAACCAGAGGCGATCTGAGTTAGTGTCTCTATCTATGATTGTCTGTCCCCCTAAAACTATAGAGTATTATTCAATACGTTTACCGATAAAGTGAAATTTGTGGGTAAATTTTAATGCTTCTAATATTAATCTATGCTCAAAATATCCTAGTAGTATGAATGTCTTTTGTTATGTTCAAAAGAAACATTTGAACAGAAGTACAGCAGACATTGGTGCAGAATAATACGGATCTATTTTATTTGGCTGGTTCGCTTCACCTAAGCACAACCAATGATATTCCCGTGTAAGTGTGGGAGCAGTCACATCGGGTAAACAGAGAAAAGGGCCTATGTCAGATTCTTTGAACATTTATCAAAGAGACTCCATTAAAAAGGACAGGATATTTTTAGCTCGCCAATTACCAAACATCAGTTAGGCAGGGGAAGCCAAGTTGACGCACTGAAAGCATTCGAAGTAATTAACGGAAAAAATGCTCCAAGTCTTCTACGGTTTCATTATGTATAACACTTATTCTGATAAAGTCACACAGTGTTACACAAATTTGATGTAGTTGTAGTTGCGAGGCTTTCATTGTCCTACTAGGCAACATCTTCAGAGCATACTTCAATTTGAAGTATAATCTTGATATGATTATGAACAACAAATTGTGCTCGAAACATCATCAGTAAACATTATTGTACAACAGTGGGTGAGTTTATCAAAATAAATTTTATCCATAATGGAATTATACTGTGTCACAGTACCCGAGTTTTATTCTTATATTTTCGGTTTGCTGAATCTATCACAATAAAATGAATGGAATTTGACCGATGTGTTCAAAAGGAATCCATCATGGAACTCTCTCCTCGTTAACTGTTTGTCTTTTGCTTCAAGTACGAGCACAGATTGATATTAGTCAGAGAACCATTGAGTACCAGGGAGTACTGGACAGTTGTTTCGTCCTAGTTTGGGATTCATCGGTAGTGAGCAACTATTGGGTTTCTTTTGATTTGATCAGTTTGTTTCAGACCCCGAACCATTTTTCGCCTAACTTTCATATTGGAGTTTATATCTGATACTTCCAATTCTACTCACTGTATTAGATCATCATCTTTTCATTCGACTTCGTAAACACCAAATTTTGATTTTCCAGACTTATGAGTCCCAATCATTTCACCTTATTTCCTATGACTACCAAATTATCACTAACTTATCAGCACCCTGACAAAAATAATTGTTCAGTTTTTACCAGAAGTTCTGCTGCTATAAAATACATATATACTAATAATTTTCAGATACACTGATTATTCTTATGTGTTATTTCACTATGACATTTTCACAACCATCCTTACAGGAGGACTGATTCATGATGATAAACAAAGTGTATGTTAAAATTTACTGTAGCTGTTTTTTTAAATACTATAGGCTGCACTCAGATGAAGAGGTTGTGAATAAAGCAAGAACAGCAGTGGTTTGTGCAGAATAAGACGGCTTCTCATCAGCTGCTTACAGCCTAAATAAATTATGAGGTTTATGTACAGAAAAGTTTTAACATACTTGCAAATTTTTACATGCTGTCAGTTGACAGAAAGTTCCACAATTAGTGAACAGTGCTCAGAAAATTGCGCTTATATAGTTTTTACACAAGCAGTTCAAGTTTAAGCAAAATAGATGTATGCATACAATGGTAAAAGAGTTACGTAGTAAAGACGAGATGTGCGTTAGATGCAGAATGACTAATAAACTAGGTAACAATGTACTGAGTTCAACTCAACTCCGATTTTCTGAACATGTGCCGAAAAGCCTACGTCTCAAGGGAACAAACTCTTATAGTAGCGCTATTACCAGACATCTCCTCGACACGGGTTATTAGGTGGAAATCGAGAAATCCTTTAAAATTATCAATAGACAAAGGAGCTCCATTCTCCTCAAGTTTGGCGAAACAATTTCTTTCAAACGCTTGAAACCAGATTTGTGTGTTCAGAAAGAAGCAGTTATCAGTCTCTGCTTGTCCTGGTAACTGGAAGCCTTTATTCTCTCATCTGATTACGTAACCTTTGTCTTTAACCTCATGCCCTTTTATAATCTGTAATTTCGCTTGTCGCTTGTTTCTTTGATTTGAGTTGAACTCAGTACATTGTTACCTAGTTTATTAGTCATTCTGCATCTAACGCACATCTCGTCTTTACTACGTAACTCTTTTACCATTGTATGCATACATCTATTTTGCTTAAACTTGAACTGCTTGTGTAAAAACTATATAAGCGCAATTTTCTGAGCACTGTTCACTAATTGTGGAACTTTCTGTCAACTGACAGCATGTAAAAATTTGCAAGTATGTTAAAACTTTTCTGTACATAAACCTCATAATTTATTTAGGCTGTAAGCAGCTGATGAGAAGCCGTCTTATTCTGCACAAACCACTGCTGTTCTTGCTTTATTCAAATTCATCAAGGGAAATAAATGCAGATGAAGAGCACCAACGAAATAGGATGGATCCATATTATTCTGCACTAGTGTTTGTTCTGTCTCTGTTTAAATTGATAAAGTGCAATTTTCATACGAAAGTGTTGCTGAATACTTCAGCTTATCACTATAAGAAACAACAGATTTTATCATAAGACGACATATGTGATCTTGTTTATATAAACGAAACAAACTGTGAAATTAATTCATCAGTCTTCTCCTTTCTTCACAGGACTTTAAGACAGTCAGCACCATTCATTAGATACCATGCCACTTATTAAAATGTTGTCCTTTTCTGTTGCAAGTAGTAAGTCTGATAAAAAGATTTAAAGGATTCGGACTCTGACAAAAACACACTTAATAATACATATATCAAATATATTCAACAGTAGTGGAATACTCAGTGTATGAAGAGCACTTAACATCTCAAAAGTGGTAGGCTGGAACAAACTGCATTTGTCGGTTAATCCATGATTGAAGGAAACTCTGCGATTTGTGTATTAATAAATAATATGTCTGCACATTATATCTATCAATTAACCAAGACTTACATAGTGAACAGTTGTCTGTGCATTGGAATAAACCGTTTGTCCAGTCACGACCCTCCTGTTTAGTTGTCTATACAATTAAGACAAAAGTAAAATATCTCATTCACCGAGAGAACACTAATTACATGCATACATATTTATCATTTTAGTTTTGGAAGTATTGCGATTATTGCCAGTAGACTTTAATGAACCTCATCTAATAGAATACGATGAATAAGACGTAGGAAAATACATAAAATATAGAATGGGGAGTTTAAAACAGTGGTAAAATAGTTTATGGAAGTCTGGTTTTCTGCTACAAGACTGAGACTTCGCAAAAGAAGGTGAATTCTAAATACTGAAGAAAACCACACTACATTATCTAAAAGTGAGTAGTACATTGGTTGGACTGTAATATTTGGATCGCATCAGAAGTGTAGATTTATCCTAATCAAATGTAACATCGATTCCCCCTAACACACAGAATTTCATCTACTGAGTTGAACTATTCACTGTATGAGGTATATATAAGCTGTTAATGCTTTATTAGCTTCGTTATTTCCTGAATTAATAAAATAATCTTATTATTTCTTATTGGCATCGGTGATTCAGTGGTCGAATGCCCGCTAACTATGCACGTAGTCCGGAATTCGATTCCGCGCCGGCAGACGCCTTAACCTCCCCTAGCTCGTCATAAGCCGGATAAAGATTGGGAAGGCTGGGCGTGCGGCTAGCGACCCATCCCGTCAAAATATCACTGCTCCAGAAACTTCAACCTGGCTCAAATTTGAAGCCCTATGTTCCAGTGACAACCCAAAAGAATAAAATAAGTAACATACTTTCTTCTTGGCGAAATTTTTCTTTACGAGAAAGAATAACATGAATGCTAATCGCATTAATCCCCACTGATGAGATGAAGGTCGACATTATTCCTCACTCAATTAAGTCATTTCACTAAGCAGAGACACTTTAATGAATTCCATTTTAATTTGTTTATTAAATGTATCACACAGTGAAACAGTATTATTTAATGGATGACGTTTCGAACAGAATTTATTACTGCTCGTAATCATTTCATCAATTATAATCACACAACTTCGAAACTTTCGTTCCATAGTCCTCTTTATTCTTTCCCATTTGTCGTAGGGGTAGTGGAAAAATGTAGGATTGGTGAAATGTTTAAATAGTACCGAGGAAAATCTAAGACAGGATGTGAGGCATGCAAGAGAAGCTTTGGAGCTTAATAATTACCCTGATAAATTATTTAGGAAATGTGAAGGGAAATGTAAAAATAAAATAAATAATGATAGCGGCGATATTGATAATAATAATAATAGTATTAATGACGACATGCATGTCAAACATCAGCAAGATAATGACAACAGCAACAATAAGGAATCTAAATCATCAGTAGTAATTCCATACAAGGAAGGAACCTCGGAAACCTTACGCAGCATTCTTAACAAAGCAGGAATAAAAGTGTCTGTAATTCAAACCCACAAACTCAAGTAGAAACAAGCTTTGTCGGCTAAAGGATCCTGTAGAGCCTTTAAAACAAAACAATTTAGTTTATCTAATACCCTGCCTGCAATGATTGTCAGACCAAAAAATAAACACTGCTACAGAAACTTCAAGCCACTAGCTTGAAGCCCTGTGTTCCACTGGGGAACGTGAAGGATAAAATAATAAATAATAATAATAAAATAATATTTTAGCCAATTCAGTTAACTTATTTGTGTCTTGATATTCTTACATAATTCATTCATCTATTCCCCTCACCATTATATTACAAATTACCGATCAAACAAAACCCATTTGCTAAACTCTACAGATTAAATGACCCTGATTTCCATAGTTATTTTCACCCTTCTGATAACTCAAAGTTTACACTTGTTGTTGACTAACACTCTGCTACTAACTCTGAATAATAAATTGACGTGACTTTTGTGATTGGTTATTTCCATCCATCCCTCCTATACTTTAAAGTCGATAATTCTTATTAACTGACGTCATCATACAATCGACACCACTTTGGTGTAAAGCTGTGTAGATTAATATAAAACCCTTAATAGGGAAATAACCGAGAAGCACTACATTTCTTTTCTCAATTTGCTGTTTTCAATACGTATTCATTTTTATCATACTTTAGCAACTGGCAACTTTTAAATTATCATGTCTTGTCTTACCTTAATACTGTTTATTAACAGCACTAAGTAATAAGGGATTTCCTATCATTTATGGCTTCACAGTGAAAGTTCAAAAAGAATACTTGAATGTTTCGTAAATACTGTCTTTTATCCTATTGACTGTGAAACCTTTCCAGATCGTATGATACCTTTCTACGAATTTCCTCTATTTCATCACATTTTAACTACCTATTCATAAGTTGACAGTTAGATTAAAATTCCTGCAAAGTCATTTCCCGATACTTGGGTTAGTTTTGTTGTGAAGAGATGAAACATACCACATAGCTTTAATCTTCCGAAAGTCAGAAAACTGATGTGCCATTTATCTTCTTATCTTATTTTATTCTGTACTATTGTTGCCGTAAAACAAGGAGTACAAACACACTGAATTTCTGATGTATGACGGGATACGATCAGTGTTTTTTTCATATTATGACAAAAAGAACCTGTCAAATGATGAATATTTGCATTCGTCATATCTTTCTGCCTGATTTTTAAACGCTTATAAATGAGATAAAGTCACGCGAAATGCTTCTAATTTTACTCAGTCAATAATATAATTGCCTACTTTGAATGAATGTCATCCCCGTACTATCAACAAGTGATTCTACTTTACCCCTATATTATTATTATTATTGTTCCCTTGGGTTCCTAGTGGAACAAAGGGATTCAACTACACGTCTCCACTTGCTTCTGTCTTCTGCTGTACTTTTCACTTGCATCCATGTTAGTCCATACTGTTTCAACTCCTCTTCACACGATCTCCTCCATGTCACCCTTGGACGCCCCACTCGCCGCTTCCCTTTCGGGTTCCACTCGAGCTATGGCCTGACGCGCGATGTCACTCAGTGGTCTCCTCAGCGAGTGTCCAATCCATCTCCAATTTCTCCTGCATATTTGTTGGGCGATTGGTTCCTGTTTTGTTTGTTCCCATAGTTTCTTGTTGGTGATTGTTTCCGGCCATCTGATCTTCAGTATAGAACGAAGAGAGTTGTTGATAAAGGTCTGCAACAGGCTGTTGGAAATATTCTTGGTGACCCGCCGCCAAGTTTCTGATCCGTATAGAAGAACTGACTGACTTGACGTCGTTTGTATTGAAAATCCGAATTTTGTTGTTGATGCTGAGTTGAGTGACGAAGATTTCCAGATTGGTTTCAGGTTGATGAATGTGTTTCTCGCCTTCCCGATTCTCGTGTTGACATCCTCGTCCGTTCCTCCTGTAGTTGAGACAATGCTCCCTAGATAAGTGAATGAAGTAACCTCTTTCAAATCCCCCCCGTTGATGGTGATTGGCGGTGGATGTTGCTACTGCTGTTGTTGTTGGTTGGTTATTTTCATAACCTCCGTATAGTCCATGTTCACCTGGAGTCCTGTCTTTGCTGCTTCTTCGACCAGTTTGTCGGTTTTCGCTTGTAAGTCTTCGATTTTGTGTGACATGAAACATAAAACATTCACGCGCGAAATCCAGGTCTTCTAGGTTCTTCACGTCGGTCCAGGATATCCCTGTCTTCCCGTTTCCCACTGTCTGACGCATAATCCAGTCTACCAGCACAATTAGGAATATCATTGGTGACAATAAGCATTCTTGTCTGACTCCTGTGTTTACTCCAAACGCCTCGCTGAGTTTTCCGTTGTGGATCACTTGACATGTGCCGTTGTCGTACAGCTGTTGAATAAGGTTGATGAATATTTGGGGTACGCCGTAGTACTCGAGTAGTTTCCAAATTACTTCTCGGTCAACGCTGTCGAAGGCCTTCTCAAAGTCTATAAAGTTGAGGTAGAGGTTTGACTGCCGTTACCCCTAGTCTCTTTTTATTCATTACACATGCCTTCTGATCTTCTTTTCTTATAACCAATGGCCAAACTTTCAAACTGGTGATATTCAGTTTCTGATAATCAAAAGCTAGATGATTTTTCTTAAAGAGCGACACTTCTAGTCTTCGACTACAATTGTTCCGAAATCCTGTCCTATTAAAATGAATTTTCTCAGGAAATGTTAAAAGAACTCAAATACTTCACTGGCACTTCTGCAGTAAACATGGATTATACAAAGAACCACTTAATAATAAGAAACTCTGGAAAACTACTTGGTAGCACTGTGAGACTCTCAGACAATCAGCACAAGCGACACCATGCAGAATCAAGCTGAGCAGCATGATGACTGTCGGGGAGTATATTGCCATACGGACATTAGTTGGAAATCTACTACCTCATAACCTCTTGCTTTTGTGGATTACCTTTATGAAGGTGTGATGAGTCCACATCACCTGCTAGTACCCAAATGAATTCTACTGGATTCGATCAAGTCTGCACACAGTTTCCGATTAAATACTTCTGAGGTCTATGTTTAAACTTCAATATTCATTATTTTTCAGATAATTTGAACACAACATTCCTCATTAGATGCAAAATTACTTTAAGCTTCAAATTCTTTAGATAATGTCAGTACTCTTCAACTATTATTCCAAAACCGATCAGATATTATGCTTTTATTATTGCAATATATGTAGACTATTTATTAATCGATGCAATGGTTTATACTGTCTCCTCCTCTTTCACTTAACAAGTAACTAACATCTTTTGAAATCATTAAACAATAGTTTATTCTGATCACATATTACTGCCAGAAATACAAAACAACTTTTCTCATTATTGTCATTCCAGAATGTGCAAAGCATATTTTTGGTGATATTTCACTACCTAATCGAATGAATTATTATCAACATTTGAAGCAAACACCAGACCCTGTCCTCCACTTCAAAGAGAAATCCAAGTTCATCGATGATTTTTCACACGAATTAACATCCTTACAACTGCAAAGATTTACTGATACCTCATAGATCCAGATAATAAGTAAAATAATTAGCTTTTACATAGGTGTCCAGTATGAAAATAAAACTTCACTATTCAACTAAAATCATACAGTGCATCTGAAACTCTCATTTAAAAGGGTGCATTACGTGTAGCACCTTATAATAAACAATAAGCACCTGTATGAGTGTCGGTTTACCAGAGAAATAAAAAATAAAAGCCAACCCCACCATTGTTCTCGACACCTGCGTGAGCTGGCAGGCAAGTTGCCAATCAGTTCTAACAACTTTATGATTGTAAACTTACCTAAGGTTTGATTAGTAAGGGTGTTTTGCAAGATCCTGAAGAACAGATTCAGAGTTATCATCAGTACTTGCATAACATTGATTCAAGGAGTTTTCATGGTAACTTGCTCATTTTAATATGAGAACGAGTTAGCCTGATGCACACTGAACTATTATAGTTTATGCTACCATATTAGTAAATACTGAGTAGGATAAATAACTGTCTTGAAGACAACACTGCCAAATCAATTCGTTTCGAATTAAGAACTTAATCTAAGAGTTAGACACATTGATCTTTTCAATACAACTTTTATTTGTTTTGATTTGATAGATGACAAATAGCAGTGGAATCCAGGTTGGACATTTTGTCCTATTTGGAACTCATCATCTACACCCGCATTCCGAGTGAGTGATTGTGTTCCCATTGAAACTCGAACACAATACCCATCGTTTCAAGCGCCAAAGCTTTATCCAGTAGACCACTTGTTTTATTATTCCCTCCTCTAAACTTATAATGTCACATTCGGAGAGTTTCCATTTTTATTAACTCTTAGTAGAACTAATCATTATTAGTTATCACGCGAATGTATTAGTATAGCTCATAAAAATAAACCAAAAAATCACTTTTACAAAT
This sequence comes from Trichobilharzia szidati, assembly GCA_944472155.2. NCBI lineage: Eukaryota > Metazoa > Platyhelminthes > Trematoda > Strigeidida > Schistosomatidae > Trichobilharzia > Trichobilharzia szidati. Next base: position 116,325,033 of record OX235279.1, read on the forward strand.
TATCAGCCAATAAATCATTTCAACTAGTTCTAAATATATAATCCTTGTAATGATAGCAATATAAATATCAGATGTATCCAAACTTTTCAGCATGATCACAGTAATAACTAAGAAGTGAAAGATAAATAAGCAATATATCGTCATTTCAAATCTTATGCTATACAAAAACAGTTCACAAAGATTGCAGAAAATTAGAAATCAGTAAACACGGGTCTTTGGAATTACGAAACAAATTACAGATAATGGAAACATACATTCAGTCAAATATTTCAACCTGGTTCTTACCGTAACTGTATTCGGTTGCTCTGTGATAACTGTGTTCTGGTGATCCATGTATATAAGTGACTTTGCCTTCTCACGTGGGAATATTCTGTCTTCTTATTTCAGATTATAGAAATATTTTAAAAATTCCTGTCTAGCAATGTTCTGCCATTCCTGCAGCTACGCTGTAAGTTATAATATTACCGTTCCTTTAGTGACAGTAGGAGATAATAGGAAATCAGTATCAAAAAACTTTCTAAAAATAAATGTGTGTACACTGAAGTCTACATTTCTGTCTCCTAGTTTTATATACAATTTCTTATTGGATTTATTTACATTATTTATTGTGCATCTGCAGTTGCTCACGTTCTACTCTCTCTTAGAATGCGGAAAATTCAACAACATGATTAGTTATCTAGATGAAGTGAAGTTGCGATGGCAACGCGACATCAAACACACGACTTACTCCTTGAAATACTTAAATATGCATTAAATAATGCAATATTTAACAACTCAACCAGCTTTTTAATACATATATACATTTTTTTAAATGTGTATTCACTAGTTATATGTATCTCCAAGCTTAAAACACATTAAAACATCTTCCCTTCTAATAAGAGACTAGAAAAACGTGTGATTACCTAATCCTAACAAAATTAGAATGGCTCAAAAAACAATATATGGTAAATTGTGATTGTTTTTTAATGAACACAAAACACATTCAGTGAAATAAATTTCTACCGAGTTTCGATTTAACTTCACGAAAGCATCATTTCGCGAAGTTTATCCGAAGTTACATAATGCAGATACAAAATAAATGGTGTAAATGCAGTCAACGGAAAAGTTTATCTATAGCCGTCTTTATTCTTAATTAGTAGTGAATAATACATATCCATAGATATGCTATAATTTATAACTCCTCGATGAAGTGAATGTAGATTAACTGAGCTAGACAACCTAGGTTATTGTCGTAGAAATCTTCCGGAGATTACTAGTTGGACAAGGTTAAACTCAGGTCTCAGTAAGTCATTATTATTCCAACACTATTTGAAAATGACAACTAGAATCCAAATGAAAAATATTTAAAAAAATGGAAACAACTGCAACTCAAAAAAATACTTCTACTGCGACGTTTAGATTTTCAACCACAAACATTCTCTGTGTGTTATCTGCCAATTGTCAACATAGACATTCAGTTATACATTCACACAGGGAAGATTGATTACAATATTCTCGAGAACATTTAGTTGTTCCTTTAGGCATTTTGCATATGATGTCCCCTATTGCTTTTCATCTCCCTACTGGTAGCAGTTATAAGGTTTGCTGTACCAGGTTTCACCCATTTGAAAATCATAAATTATCTATAAAGTAAATTATAAGTACACATCATCCAGCAACTGTATTAAACATGATATACTTTATGTTGATTCCATTTCATCACATTATTGGAAAATTTGATCAGAATTACTGATTTTCTGTACAAAAAGATAAACACCTGTTATAATATTTTCAGATGATGTCTCTGAGAACTTGAAAATACTCTGACTTGTGGTACATTTTTATAGCTGGGGATGTGCATGTTCTGGAAGTAAAGGTGACACCAGGCACATCCCAGTGAACAGAATAGTCATATAGATATCAACTAGCATTCCACTAAACACTTAATTTCTGGTTTTGGTTGACGGAAAAAGATGAAATTTATCGGTGACAAGCAGTAATTTATACCGTTTTGTCAATTTACTTGTTCTTTTGACTACCGTTTACATTATCAAGCAGATTATATATATTCATCTTAATATTTTTAAATTTCGAAGAGAAATCCCAGTGAACTTTTACCATCAAAATTTATAACCCATAGAATGATGAACTGTATTTTATCATCCAGTGAATTAAAAATGCGAGTAAAACGATTAAAAATCATATTTGTGCATTCTTCTCGAAATGTCAGTATTTAACCGCAACCCTTTAAATTAGATGAAGCCGTGATACTTTCATTGGACACTAGTTACATTCAGTGGTGACACCTCTGATTGCAGCACTGGGTAACGCGGGTTCGAATCTCAGAAGACACATGAATTCCATCAAGGTTGAAGATATGCCTTACTGAAGAGTGCCAACTAGCATGAAACCTGGGTCCAAGGCTTCCTGCTGATTGCCTCCAACTATCTAACATCAACGAAGCTGTGATGGTTAAATCTCTACAGTCTAAGCTACTCTAGAAAAACTAAAACATCCTGTTGCTATAATGTGTCTAAACATGATTGATTCTTTTGTTATTAATAGTAATGTGCAAAATTACTCTTATATTTCGACTTTGGATGCAGATGGAAGAAGCTTGGCATCTTTTTGCCCCCAGAAAGCATGAGATACTGATACAGTAGTCGAATTGTGCTGTGAAATTAGAAAATATTAACACCTATTAGGATTGGCCACGTACTCAAGAGGAAGAACTAGACGCCAGATTATGAGAATTCATTTTGTAAAACTTGTAAAGGCAAACAATTCCCTAAAATTATTAGCCCGCAGAATTCATCACTCAACATTGAATGCTGACCATTACTGTTTAAATCGACTAGTTCAGCTGAAGGCTAGTGGTCAAGTATCCACGTCGTCGCGTTACTTTCGTTCGTTCATCCGTGCACGATCCCTAGCTAGCTAAACATTTAACATCCCACTAAGATTTTGATATCGAAATATATTTCGTATTCCACACGATCGACTTAGTGTTTTGATTTGCCTTTGGTTTACACAGAACGAATACTGTATGAGTTGTGGGTATAAGAACTTCACGCGAACGTCAACACTCCCTCATCTCCTAAGGACTATGATAGAGTGATAACTTAAGCTAATTTCGTATCAAAATAAGAATGATGACTGCCTGGTCGTATCATACTGATTAGACGCATAACAGTCTACAAACCCTTGGTGACTTGATTGTCATTATATTATAAAAGAGATATAAAAGGGAAAATCACTTTTCACGAGATTTCTTGAAGGGAAAATAAAATTAATTGTAATTTGATTTCTTTGTGACCTATTTCTCCGTGGACTCTACCAAGTCATTCTTCTTACTGTCCACTACAAATCGCTGTGAATCACCTAAATCCGTATATTCATCCTTATTCACTGAAAGTACACTAGGACCTTTGTCAGGTTGCAGTATCGTGATTGCTTCATAAGTCATTATATGTTTAATGCTGTTTTATTACCTGCAACTTTATCTACCAATTCATATGTAAGTACCGAAGCACACACATTAATTGAACAGAAAGAAGGATCTGTGACTGCATATTCCAAAAAACTTACGAAATTTTTCGGCATTAAGATCGCTAGTTACTTGACTGTAAAATTAATCTATTAAAATCATTTAAGATAACTGACGCTCAGGTTAGCTTTAGCTTACTATGTATCACTGAAGTAGTACCCATTAAACGGTTCAAACGGAATTTTTATATCCAGAAACAAACTGCTGCTTTTATTATGCATTAATTTGACAATGTGATTTCATACACCCAATCTTGTTTTTTCACCTAAAGGTTTTATCCAACTATTTTTCAATTTGGTTCAACTAAACCATTTAACATTTACGTTAAATGTATTGCGAAATATGTTTATTTATCATTATTATTCCCATGGGTTCCGAGTGGAACAAAGGGATTCAACAGTACATCCACATTTCATTCTGGCTCCACGATTGTCCATAAGTCCTCATCACCTCCCCACACGATCTCCTCCATGTCACCCTCGGACGACCCACTCATCGTTTCCCATTCGTGTTCCACTGGCGGGCGTGGAGCATGATGTCACTGAACATCTCCTCAGAGCATGTCCGATCCATCTCTATTTTCTTTGGTGTATCTAACGGATAACATGTCCTTAACTGATTCATCGCCACAGTTCCTTGTTGTTATTCGTTTCTGACTATTTGATCTTAAATGTGGAGCAGAGACAGCTGCTGATAAAAGTCTGAAGCCTGTTGGAAATGATTCAAATGAACTGTCGTCAAGATTTGACAGAATAGTTCTAAAATATTTGGGCGCCGAGTGAGAAGTAGACATTTGTAAAAAATTATATTTGTAGAATCTCAGCGATATTGAAATGAGTAATTCCAACGTTTCGTTCGGCAATCTGGTCCGAACTTCTTCAGGGAAATTAATCAAAATTAACATAACAGAGGTTTATATATAAAAGGCCAAACGAAACGTTGGAATTACTCATTTCAATCTCGCTGAGATTTTACAAATATAATAATTCTCACTCGCCCGGCCGATAACTGCTACCTTGCCGTGGTGGTCGGGCTTGAATGCCGCAGTGACCCAACAAGCTAAACTGGCTGGGACTCATGTCCCTGCAGGTCCTACCATGCCAGGAAGGTTGTTTGGATAGCGGTTAGACTAAAAGCAGTTACCATGGGGTACATGGGCTCCAGAATCCAATAGGATCAAATGGCGTACGAACCCATATGGGTCACCGGCAACCATGGGAACGCAGCACCTGACGCTGCTCCGCTGCCTTGCGGATTAGACTCCAAGTCAAAGGCTCGGGGGGGTGGTCCCTTAAGAAAACCACCTGCTTCGGTTTGGGCGCCCGGGCAGTATCTCAGCCCTCACACAATTAATTAAATGAAGCAACGAACTATCAGTGAAACTCATCGCGCGCTCTTAACAATGCTCTCAAGCAGTAATGATGTCCCAGTTGATATATCTCTTTCCAACCTTACTTTTATTTTTATACTTAGTTTCCTGTATTTTACCTTTCCTAACCTTGACTTCTTAACCTTCGACAACCTTTCGCCTTTGTCGAGATTCCCAGCCTATCCGTGTCGTTTCGAGATGTTAGTGAGTAGTCCTCAAAATGGTTGTTCCCAATGCGACTTCTAACACAGATATCCTGAAACCGCGTGCTGCGTTCAAGTTGGCTACCTACAATGTTCGGACGCTGATGCAAATCGGACAACAGGCAGGGTTGGCAAGAACTTTGGAAAGCCTCGCTATCTATGTCTGCTGCATTTCGGAGACCCGCATTCAAGATCCCAGTGAAGTGCTTCGACTATCCTCTCCATCTGGAAGTTCTAGTAGTATGTACCACCTGCGCTTGTCCGGGGACCCTGTGGCATCGGCATCTGGCGTTGCTGGTGTCGGTGTCGCACTGAGCGCTAGAGCCGAAGCTGCACTGCTCGACTGGATTCCCATTAACAGTCGTTTATGTGCTGTGAGGCTGGGAGGATATACGAAAGTAAGGAGTAGTAGGCCAGATAGGCGGTGTCTATTTGTTGTCTCTGCTTATGCACCGACGGATTGCAGCCCGGATGCAATGAAGGATGAGTTTTACTACCAACTGAGCGATCTGTTGAAACAGGCGGGTCGGAGGGATATCGTAGTGCTAGCTGGGGACTTGAATGCACAGGTCGGGCGTCTAAGCTCAGAGGAGAGTCGTCTAGGTGGTCAGTGGGGACTACATGGTCGCAGGTCAGATAATGGAGACCGTCTTCTGCAGCTTTGCGCGGATCACAACCTATTTCTAGCCAGCACCAACTTCCGGCACAGCCATCGCCGTAGCGCTACCTGGCGTCCTCCCTCTGCGAACCAAGCTTGGACTCAGATTGATCATATTGCGGTCAGTTTCCGGTGGCGAGGATGCATACAAGACTGTCGCTCCTTCTGGAGCACATGCCTGGACTCCGATCATGCGTTAGTGTGTGCCAAGTTCGTCTCGCGATTTGGTGGGGTTCGTAAAAACCGTCGTCTAAGCGTTGATGTGAGCAAACTAGTAGCACCTGCTACTTCTTTGAAATATCAGAATGAGTTGAAAACAATGCTTGCCAGCAACCCCCCAAGTAGTATAGATGAACACTGGCTTCATGTGCAAGGTGCCATGCAAAAGGCGAGTGTAGCCGCTTGCGGCTTGAAAGAATGCTCCGCTAACAACCACTGGGTTTCTGCGAGTTCCTTGCAACTCATGGATGAACGCCGGTCCATTCCGGCTGGCAGTGAATACAACAATCAGCGAAAGGCGCTCACGCGCAAGATTAGACAGTGTTTACGTAAGGACCGCGAAGCCTGGTGGTCAGAACGTGCGTATGAGATGGAGTCAGCTGCTGCATCTGGCAACAGTCGGAAGCTGTTCCAACTCATACGAGCCACCGGCAGCAAGAAACAAGGTGTCAGCGAGACGGTCTGTGAGGCAGATGGCACTCCAATTACCAGCCTGAAGAGACGCCTGGAACGCTGGGCAGAGCACTTCGGGAAGCAGTTCAGCTGGCCACCAGCTTCATTGTCTACTATCATTAGCCCGAGTGCTCCTTGGTCGGTTAGTACCGACCCACCCACCGAAGCGGAGATCCGTAAGGAACTCCAAGTTCTGAAACGCAATAAGGCGCCCGGCCCAGACAAATTACCCCCGGCTCTTTTTAAAGATGGTGGCGAGACTCTCATAATGGCTCTAACTGGGTTGTTCAGGAGGGTGTGGGAGACAGAGAGCGTACCATCAATGTGGAACGAAGCCATTATCGTCCCCATCTTTAAAAAGGGTCGACGTAATTCCTGTGACAACCATAGGGGTATCAGTCTGTTACCAGTTGCGTCTAAAATATTGGCTGCTGTCATGCTTCGCAGACTGTGCAAAATACGCGAAGGATTGATTCGCGAAGAGCAGGCTGGGTTTCGTTCAGGTCGTGGATGCATTGATCATGTGTTCACCCTTCGTCAGTTGTTGGAACACCGCCACACGTATTGCAGGTCAACGATCGTTGTGTTTCTTGATATTAGGGCTGCCTTCGATTCGTTGGACAGAACTGTGCTCTGGAACTGTCTGTTAGAGAGAGGTGTACCTGAGAAATTTGTTAACATCTTGAAAGCCCTATACAGAAACACCTCAGGTAGAGTGAGGGCATACAACCAACTATCACCACTGTTCCCAACCAACAGTGGGGTTAGACAGGGTTGCCCAATCTCGCCATTTCTCTTTAACTTTGCCATCGACGACATTCTGGAGTCAGCTCTGAAGGATGTGCGTGAAGGTGGTGTAGATATGCTACCTGGAGATAGACTTTTCGACCTCGAGTATGCAGACGATATCGTCTTACTGTGCGATAGCATGCAGGCTGCCCAAATCGCACTCAATCAGTTGGCGATCAGTGTCTGTAAGTATGGTATGTGCTTTGCGCCGTCTAAGTGCAAAGTACTGTTACAAGATTGGCAGGAGCCTGTACCTGCACTCACTCTTGCGGGTGAACCGCTTGAAGTTGTCGATAAGTTTGTGTACCTAGGTAGTTGTGTGAGTGCTGGCGGAGGGGTGACGGATGAGATTTCCAACCGTATAATGAAAGCTAGGGTGGCATACATCAACTTGAGCCACCTCTGGCGCCGTCGCGACGTTAGCCTGGCTGTCAAAGGTCGGGTATACAATGCTTCGGTGCGGGCTGCGCTGCTCTACGCCTGTGAAACCTGGCCTCTCCGAGCTGAGGATGTGAGGCGACTCTGCGTGTTCGATCACCGCTGTCTCCGCAGGATTGCTTGCGTTCGATGGCATCATCGCGTGAGTAATTCTGAGGTTCGGCGGCGTGTGTTTGAACACAGTGGAGATCACCATTCATTGAATGTCGTCATCTGGAAACACCGGCTCCGGTGGCTTGGACATGTGCTGCGAATGTCACCCCAGAGGCTTCCGTACAGGTCTCTGTTCGCTAGCCCTGGGACGGGTTGGAAAAGGCGGAGGGGTGGTCAGCCCATGACGTGGCGTCGTGGGATGAAGGATATTTGTGTTAGATTAGCATCGGTTGGTGTGTCACGACTCCCTGGTTGGGGTCTGAGAGATAGCTCAAATCGATGGCTCGAAACGTTATCGGATATGGCCAAGAATCGTAATCAATGGCGAATGTGTTGCGATTTCCTTCTTTCTTCCATTCCCGATGATAGTTAACGAACACTGTTTGAACCTGTTAAGAATGAGTGTTTTCCTTCCAGATGAAGTTCATTATTCGTTCTCTACTTATATATATTTTTTCCTTTCCTGCCTTCCTTTTTTCTTCATCTATGTTGTTTTATTATTATTGTGTGGCGCATCCTTCTTGGTGCCATATTGTACCAAGTTTTAATGCGTTTAAATAAAATAAATAAATAAATAATCTCACTCGGCGCCCAAATATTTTAGAACTATTCGGTCAAATCTTGACGACAGTTCATTTGAATTATTTTGCTATCGAATTAAATTAACAAAGAAACTATGTAATTGGTACAATCATCGTGTTTTCAATCTCCGTTGTCTGCAACAGAATGCATATCCTAAATCCGTAGCTGTCGAGTCTCCTGACAACTCCAATAGGTCGAACAAAGCAGCTCAATATTCAGAAAGAAGACAATGCAATAAGTTCGACAGGGTGCTTCTACTAAACTCCAATCCTAAACATCATAATTTTGAAAATACGTCTGATCATAAAATTCTAGATACTAGCAGTTTGAACAGACATGAAGGTTTGATGTTAGCTGATGCATAGGAAATCCTGATTAATAAATAAAGATGGGTATGTATCACTAATTAATAATACTTGGTCAAATTCCTGACTGTCTATATCTTCCTATGGAGACGTTAAGAAATGTTTTACAACTGTTTACACACACACACATGCACACTCTGTTTAAAGTGTTTAACAAAGGTAGACCAATATTTGTAAGTCCGAGGTCAAATTTTGATCACAGCTCATACAATTTTGTTTATTATACTTGTTAATACTTGTGTTTATGAATCATGATTGGACAAAGTTTTTAAAAACAAGTGATGTTCCTTTTATATATAAACCTTTGTTATGTTAATTTCGATTAATTTCCCTGAAGAAGTTCGGACCAGATTGCCGAACGAAACGTTGGAATTACTCATTTCAATATCGCTGAGATATTACAAATATAATTTTTTACAAATGCCTGTTGGAAATGCTTTTCGTGATGCACCATATCTCTGAACCATACAGAAGCACTCAGTGACTTGACATTAGTGTTGAAAATTCCAATATTGTTCTATATGCTGATTGCAGCAAATTTCCACATAGATTCCAGATTAATGGATTTCTGTCATGCCTTTCATAGTCTGGTTTAGAGATCTTCAGCCGCTCCGCCTGTATTTGAAACGACGGTGGTCAGTTCAGTCAAAGATGTAAGGAATGACTGACTTTTCACTAATTGGGAAGCGTGTTACAAATAGGCCTAAATAACAGAAATATGCTTCCCTTAATTTGTACGATGTATAGCTGGGTGATAAAGATGAATGAATTATCTCTTAAGATATACAACTGACACTTATTTTTGTACTTCAAAAGAGTTTAGGGCTAGCAGAGAACGACCAGACAGTTTATTCGAATTACTAAAACGACGAACGAGATGGTAAGTGTTTACATGGTCAAACTGTAAGCTGCACCATTTCTTCAAATTCCTACTAACTGTTGGTTACCAAATAATATCGTCTCACACTAATCATTAAAACTATCAGTTACACATTCAAGTGTTAATAATTTCAAGTAAATGCAACTAGTTGACAAAATTCGAACTTTCGCATCTTTTCAACAGTGAACAGAATTTTTGAATATCACATAGCTAATTTAATTGGTGGATGGTGACTAACGGTGGAATCCGGGATGTGCGTTTTGTCCTATTTAGGACTCCCCAAATGGATGTACCTACATTCCCCATATAGGACGAAATGCGCATCCTGAATTCCATTGCTAGTTACCATACACCAATTAAATTCTAATTACATGCCTAGACATCGTTGAAGCATCTTCACAAGAAGCCGACATGTCAAGCTGAGACCAAGCACTTCGGTCCAATCAATCGACGGGAAAACCTAAAATTCTATTAAATCACACCTAATTACCGAATAACTCTTGATCTTCTGCATGGCAAACAGTTCTTATCTTTTAAAAACAATTCCCGATCACTCCATTTGACAAGTGCAAGGCAACAATAATCACACAACATTTTCCAAGAATTTTTTATTAAAATAATTATTCCTCATCAAATTAACAATCATCTGTCACGAAAATATGTACTCAGTATTAGAAATTATAGAAACATGCTAAAAGTCTTCAATGAGAGAGGCGACATTTACAAATCGATCATCGTATTCTGTAGCTTCTTTGAAAACTGAAATGAGAAAATAAATTAAATCACTAATTTAACCGCACCAAAAACAAATGAATTTTAAGGGTGAAAATATTGCAGCAATAGTCGATAGAAGACTGAGTACGTCACTAGGTAGAGCCTATGCTGTAGCTAAGTTGGTTCCCGTCTATTGAACAACATACTCTTTGGTGCAATCAAAAGTCCACAGATACCCTTCTTATGTTAACCCCAACTGCATGTACAAATTTAAGTGTATCTGCGGTAGCAGTTAAACTGGGAGAAGAGGAAGAAGGGTACACACACCGAAAAGCCTACGCCTCAAGGGAGCAGACGCTTACAATAGTGCTATTACCAGGCATCACCTTGACATGGGTCATCAGGTGGAAATCGCAAATTTCTCTAAAATTATCAATAGACAAAGAAGCATAATTCTAAAGCTTGTCTAAGCGATCTCTATCAAACGCCTGAAACCCAACTTTTGTGTTCAGAAAGAAGCAGTTATCAGTCTCTGCTTGCCCTGGTAACTGGAAGCCTTTATTCTCTCCTTCACTTAATTACGTAATCTCTGGCTTTAACATCACCCCCACACTTTGATAAAGATTAAGTTTGTTTGTAGCTTGTTTCTTTGATTTGAGTTGAACTCAGTACATTGTTACCTAGTTTATTAGTCATTCTGCATCTAACGCACATCTCGTCTTTACTACGTAACTCTTTTACCATTGTATGCATACATTTACTTTCTTTAAAGCGTAATTTTCTGAGTACTGTTCACTGAGTCCAGAAATTCCTGTCAACTGACATCATGTAAAATTGGTATGTTATAATTGTTTCTGTAGATATACTTAATAATGACTGGCCTGTAAGCAGCTGGTGAGAAGCCATTGAAATAAATGATGGTACCATATTATTCTGCAAAAACTGTTGTTCTTGCTTTATTCAAATTCATAAAGGGGAATATATGTATGAACATTCAAAGTAATTTTTTTAAATGGGGAAATGTCAATTGAGACTGAATGAAATAGCTAAGAGAAATAGAATAATTAGAATTATTCAAAAGTGTAGTGATATTTTCAGGATGAACACAACAGTGACACTTTATTTGACAGTGAACATTTAAATTCCAACCTCGGAACTTATGATTAAGAAATATCCCATGTATTCATTTCGAAAATATCATTAAATTTTTGAACAATCAATCTGAAACAGGCAGTTTAAACTACTTAGATTCCGTTCTTTTGGACTGTGAGATGATCAGTGTTGGTAATAAAAAGCACCGAGCTTAAGGGTGTGTCAGCATTGTTGATGTCACAGTAAATCCTGAGTATATTTGCTTATCGGACATCATGGAGTGGAATAAGACAAGATATATGTCTCCTGCTAAACAATATCCCTGTACTAGAGAACATGTTAAGAGTATCATAAAAAATCGTATCGTGGTGAGGCAGTCGTCAAAAAAGAGTTTGATCTTAAACCTACAGCATCCTTTACATTCAGCGCGTTATAATGAGAAGGTTCAATATCCCAGATTACTTGTTGGTTTCCCTATGGAAACTCCCATTGAACTGAGACCCCTCACTCTCAGACTTTTCAGTGTACATATGCAAGACGGTGAACACTGTTCAGTTGGAGATACATGTGCATCGACGGTTATCTACCGCTTTTTTCAAGAATTCACTCAAATGGTGTTTGAGCAAAACCACTGAACGTCAAAGAGAAATTGCACACCCTAACAATTCTAAAAATATGTCAACAGAGTTAACTGATGCTAAACAATGGCTGTACCGTTGTTCTTTACTTATTTTTAATGAAAATTGTTACAAAGAGTTGACTAAAAAATAAAGAAAGTAGAGATATTGCTTATTTATCTACTCATATGTTAATGCATGCAACAAAGAAAACTCCCATCCAGTGAAATAATTCATTTTCGTATTAATTTGTTTATTGCATATATCACACAGTGAAATCGTTTTATTTACTGGATGACGTTTCGAACACATTCATATTAGTTATAACTACACAAAATAGAAATTTGAGTTTCACAGTTTTCTTTATTTCTTCCCATTCGTCGAAAAGGTGGTAAAATTTCCTGTATGTCCAGGACAGGTGTTGAATCATTCCTATCGCACATGTTTTCTTATCTTATTAGAGTCAACTAATAAGATAAACAATCTAGAAAATAGCTCAGCTATACTACTACATGCATTTACACACAACTATAAAATATGATGGGATAGGATGACAGTCTTAAAATGAACTATAACGGGGTGGAAAAAGATTTATAGTGAAAAATTAATAAATCGAATCAGCTGTGATAGGGAATGGATGATTCAACACCTGTCCCAGACATACGCAAAATCTCACTATCCCTACGACGAATGGGAAGGAATAGAGAAAACTATAAAACTCAAATTTCTAAGTTGTTTAGTTATAACTAATATGACTGTGAACGATGGATTGTGTTCGGAACGTCATCTAATAAATAAAACTGTTTCACTGTGGTGACATATCTAATAAACCAAATAATATGGGGGTACATACTACCATACTATCCATCTCATTGAAATTTTCCATAATTCAGAAAACTCACTTGTCCATCTTATTCCGAGTAAGCACACTGTTTGAACATATAAAACAATGGTTTACCTCATTTTCATTTTTTTAACCTAATTTCTAACACAGCATTACAGAACTGGTGTTGTTCGACTGGGAAAAGCGTACCAGTTCATATAATCAACATGTTAACAAACATAAATCAGTGAAAACACCCAGTGAGAGGTTTAAGAGTTTTTTTTCATAAATTACCTTGTGAAAGATGACGAAGGTGATACAGAACTGAAGAGTTTGACGAAGCAGAATTCGACAGAGATAGAATTCTATCAACGCCGTTGAGTAGATCATCTGAAAGGCAATTAAACAATTTTGAAACATCACCAGAAAACCAAAGCACCAAATTATATTCCCCAACTTTGTCAACGGAAAATGACCCTGTTCTACGAAAAAAGGTATGACTAGACATCTATAGATCTACTGAGAGTTTTTTTATTTATCACTGTCATCAGACAAAATGGCAGTTAATAGTAAATTTACTTGAAGATAAGGACAAATATTGTCTAGAAGTGCAAAAAGCGAAACACAATAAGTAAACTAACATACTGAACACAGATATATGAACTGAGGCTCGAACTTATCACGCAACAGATTTTTCTTCCATTATGGGTAAATTTTATTTTGATAGAGTCTCACAGTGTTATACAGTAATATTTACTGATGACGTTTCGAGCACAATTTATTGCTCATAATCATATCAAGGTAATCAACAGATTTTTCTGGTAACTTAATCAAGGTATGCACAATTTTGTATATATATTCAATCAGATTCACACTCATTCCAATAAATTGCTTGCCATTACCATGAATTAGTATGAATTACAAATCGACGCTGATCATTTTTAAATTTAGACGAAGGTTACTTCAGTTAGTCGCAAACAATCATTAAAATAGAGCTGATTGAAATGGATCGGTGAACGCTCAAGATGAGTAAAGAAACATACGGCAAACAGACGACCAGTGTGTCTAAAAAAACTAAAACCTACAACAACAATATGTATAAACTTGAATGCTGATAACTATCATTAGTGTTGTAAATAGAAGAATATAACGTTTTAAGAATTACTTGCTCATATACAGCCACACACACAACAATCCCTGTACTATAACGTCTGCTCATCTATTTCCAGCTCAGTAACGTATGACTAGGTAAACTTACAGCAAGCAGCTCCCTTGAAGATCTCCTGAGAAACCTCATTCATAATTTTCGAACCCACTCAATAGAAGTGAAACCAAGATGCATAACCGAAAGATTACCGGTCGGAAATTAAAAATGACACCTTCTAAAAGTTTTCAATCGTCTCTACGGATAAAGCCACTACTGATTAGTGATATCTACTTTCATTTCTTGCATGATGTGGCACCATTCAGTCACTTAACGTAACTTGATTCCTAACAGATATTAATTCTAGAACGCTTTACTCTCCTTTTAGATGTTGACGAATGTAAATCAGTTAGTCGAAAGGGAAAGTTTTTCTTTTCTAAAACCGTCTATTAACCTTTCCTATGGTTGAAAGATTATTTTGCAGGGTATGTTCAAAATATGAGTGACAGCTTCACTCAGGACTTACTGTTAAAGCTAGAACCTTGTTAAATTTAAAAGATTAGCCTGTCACCTTAGGTGAGAGAGCTTAGAATTGCCCCTATAGCTTATATCCTTTGGTACTTCACTTATCATCTTAATTGTAATATTACGTCTCGTGCGCCTTTTGCACTTCTTGTATACTTCATTTTCATGCTTCCTACGACTATAGGTTACATCATTCTTATTCCTTTTTTCTTTCTTACCCCCCCCCCCCACTTTGCCTGAAATGCGACTATAAGGTCAGTAACTTTGAAACTACGCGAAAATACCCCTATACTATGTCTGTAAGTGATGAAAATCGTTGAAACTCTACACATTCTTTAGTAAATGGATTAAGTTACAATGACTAGATAAAAAACAATATCAAAAAACCCACCTGGAATATTGAATAATGACTTCTTAATTGTGTCATTTAGAACTAGATTAAATTCTTTGGACCACTTCTGATAAATTATCCACAGTTTGACAACTGTACAAATATATTCTATGCATAAGCTTGGTTGATTTACTGAAATCAAAAGAGAAAATATCCTTACAACTTACGATAGAAGAATAAAGAAGAAATATCTTACCTAAAGCTCGAATAAAACAATCCACACTACTATAAAACTCATTACTAAGACTTCTTTCCTAACTTTTTCTTAACAACATTTCATGACATGTATTTTATTAAGCAAAGCCTTCAAAATAGTATGTAACTGAATTGTAAGTGAAGGAAATTCGAAAAGTTATTATCTTCAATTATTTGAAAATATTACTTGCTTTAATTCGACCAACTCATACAACATTCACTATCTTACGAAATAAATAAAAAACGGAGTTACTCCCGAAATACTTTTCAAAATCCTCACAAAAGTCGATGGAAGTATTGCTGATCGTGATCTAAAAGTATTGACATGGAATGTCAATGTTACTCAACAAATATTTGCATATTTTTATGGAGTTGGTGATGAGTACTAATAATACTATCCGGCTGTTCAAACCTCGGTAGGCGGAGTGGCGCTCGAGACTGTAACACTTTGTTTGGAAGTCAAGAGCCGAAAACAATGAGCTACAGTCCCGCATTCTCTGGAATAGTATAATCTCCTATCCTGATAATAGCGTTTTGATCTGAGGAATGCACCTAATAGTATATGGCTGCCTTCAAGATACATTACTTTTATAAAAGACAAAAACGATTAAATATTCAGACAGAATTAAAAAGCAAACAAAAAAGTGCGACTTACCAACAGCACCGTAGAAAGATATCCAACTACCAATGAATAAGTGAAATAATTCGCCGGGTTCTGCCAACCACTTGTATAAATTACTCTCTTTAATATTTTCCGTCGACTTGACTATCTGTGAATCCAATACGCAAGTATCAATCAGTTCCAGAATGTTAGTAAGCATTTCTATAACTGGACTTGATAAGCATGTTTGCACACTTAGAAAATCAAAATTCCACATTTTCTTCAACCAATTACAAACAATTTCACCACAAAATGGCTTGTCAACAGAATCCCATGGAAACCAATCAGTGGAAAACTTCGGATTTGAAGTTATTGTAGATAATTGAATTATTACACTACAAATGTTTGCCACTGATTGAATCCACTTAAGATCGTCAGTAGAATGATTTTCAGGATCAGATAACATGGAATGTTTCTCAAAATAATATGTCCTAAGAAAAATACCAAAACAAGAGTACGCATAGATGATGCGTTGAAAAAACCAAAGCGAAAATAAAGTGTGCAGAACAGAACAAAATAAGATGAACCAGAATACAAAGTCAGTATTCACTAGGCAAATACTTCAAACAGTGATGGGATACTGTTCCTCCTCATGAACAGTGGTAGCTAAGAAATAACCTCAAATAAAATTCACTAAAGTAAATAGACACACTGCAAAATACCAAAGAAACAGATGAACAAACCTTTAATGTAGGTGTGCGTGCATGTCACTCAGTGAAATCAATTTCTAATAATGCAATCTAGTTTCCATACAGATTTAATAGTATACATGATAATGGTGATAAACAATATTTGAAGACAACTCACTCAAGCAAAACGTGAATAAATAAGCAAGGATAAGAAACATTTGTAGCTCTGATTGCGTTGACTCAGAACTCCCCTCCCTAAAGGCCACACTCGCAGAAAAGTTACTCGAACCGATTTATTGGCAAAAACACGAAAAAATAAGCAATCCAAACTGATCACTGATTCACTTCTAAAAAAAACATATTCATGAATTCTGAATTCAAAGGTGATCAGGCTTCAGATATCCTCAAAATTCGTCTACCTAAATCAGTCAGTAAGACGTTGTTTGCTGCAAAACTACAAATGACCTTCACCAGGTGTAAGTTGTTCTCCGTCTCTGAAAACGATAAGCCCCCTCATCTGGTCGCCTCCATGTGTATCCATCAGTCCACCTGCTCTTGTGGAGCAAAGTACATTTGCCGTGGGCAGAAAACGCTTTCCACACGTATACTAGAAATTGTGTACGAAGCTCTGTTCTAAAGCTCTTGGTCGACTTCCGTCACTCTGCCAACCCTGACCATGATTTTAAGGTCATCTGTCAAATTCGTGCTAACTTGTCACGTTTGCTTTTTTCTGAACTTCTAAAGACAGAACAGGCCTTCGTCGTTCATGAATTTAAATCAGACACACTTATGTACAAAACAAGTGTGTTCAATCCCTATTTCTGCCTTGGCCGTAGAAGGAATAACATTTATTAATACGATAACCATTATTATTGTTACTATTACCATCCTCATTTTGAACTGTTTCCAGTATTATTTCACTTTTCCTACTTTCCACTCTAAATCCAAAATATTTTTTGCAATGTTGAATTATATTTTATTGAATTTCACACCATGTTATGTAACGTTTTATATTTGACTACTAATCTTATAATTGTATACCCCCCTTTCCGACATCTATACATCCTATGGACTACTCTATGTAAGACATCGCCTGTTTTGCTACTTGACAGTTGATATTTACCTATAATTATAATCTCAAACGTTTTAATTGAATTTCATACTATTATTATTTTACGTATTCACTCATTTGTTTCAATTTACTCGTTCAATATAATTTCTTAAAAACTATATATATATATATATATATATACATAAGTTCGCTGAATATTCTGTTCTTAATGTTACAATAGGAATTATTGAATTATTCGATAAACAAAAATGTCAGTTAGCTGAATCAGCAGTACAACCCGTAGATAGTCCTGGATTAAACGGCTGTCAAGTTCATAATATGTACAGCTTAAACAAGAAAACAGTTTTTATCTACTTACTGGATTTTAGACCACAATTGCTGAGTGTATGAGAGCTAATGAAGTTATAAAACCACTAAAACCACTGTTTTACATGAGCTGACGAACCACTATCGGTAGAGTACTTCCCAACTTTCCATAGTAATTCTATACACGAATTCCGCCGTATAAATATGAACAGCGAAAGACCAAACATTCATGCAGAATAACACGGATCCATTTTATTTTATCGGTTCTTTTCAGCTGGGTACAACTTGTAACATTTAATAAAATCACTTAAAATAAAATTTCTCGTCAGAAATCGGTCCTTCAGTAAGGATTGTTGTGAGAATTTGTTCCCCCCCCCCCCCATCACATTTTATTTCAGACTTAATTTTTGGTCCTTTGAATTCTACTCATTGTAATACATTATCATTTTTGTATTCCATTTCCTACAGACTAAATTCAGATTCTTTAGTTTTATGACAGTTCTATTCACTATATTTTATTATCTCTGGTTACGCAGTTATATCCCTGACTTATCGCCACTCTAACAGCAAACTGATTTATTCAATTTCTTTTACAAGACACTTCGCTCCCTTAATATAATTATATATATATATTGTAATACTTTAAGACATCTTATCATTCTTAGGTTCTGTTTTACTATGACGTTCGTACAACAGCCCTAACTGAAGGACTCATTCCTATAGATGAACAAAAGTATATTAAAACTTTATTATAACTGTTCTGTCAAGTGTTACAGGTTGTACGCAGCTGATGAGAACAGGCAGAATAAAATGGATCCATGTTATTTTGCACCAATGATTGTTCTTACCATAATAACTTGAGTAAATTAAATAATGACTACAAGCATTTTACACCTACGCTTACCATGGTAACGAGGGTTGCAGTTGTCAACTACCAATATATGCATTATTCGTCTGAACTGTAATTCAGAACTGTTGATTTTACCTGAAGTGAATCTTTTCCGATTCACTGCATTCATTCTTATACATCACTTTTTTAATAGTATTTCAGAAATACCTCTCTAACTTTATGTTTATATCACCACTTCAATTTTTACAGTGTGATATGTCAATTTCATGCTCCAAACTAACTCACCTACTGACTAGAAGATTTAATAGTTTTCAAACCATCTTTATTTTAAAACCATACCGACAATTAAGTCTTATCCATTTGTGTAGAGTGGAGGGGAAGTTGTGTTTGTTTATCACGCAATGTCATTCCCGTCTTATTCAAGTTTTAACACAGAGTATACACCTGTATGGAACAATAAATTATCTCAATTTGAAAGGAAATAGCTAACTAAAGGATACTGACGCTAAATCCCTAAGTCTCCGCAGCAGTTTATATAGATCTATTGAGCAGCATTTCGCATATATATATTATATATATATATGTTTTTCATAACTTTTCCATAGATTTCAAAATACAGGTTAGATAAATTGTAATGACACACATAAACAATTTATAACCTACATGAGTGAACTCAAAATTGGTGAAATCGGAGCCAAATACTTATCGAATAGTCTTTCAAAAGCAGACGTAGTCTCACTAGCATTTTCACACTGCATACAATGTGTGGTGAAGTAAACTGCCAACCAACTGAAGTATACTTCTATCAGAAGTGCACCAAGTGATTTGATTTGTTTGGTAGAATTATCCCATAAGAAATGTGAGTCGTAATCGCACTCCTAAATATTAGAAATAAAATAATACGACATAAAACTTCCTATTATCGAAAGTCAAAAAGCATACAATTACACTGACACAAATAACATATAGGGATATGCACAGCGTGGATAATCCCTTGATAATCCTGTTTTACTAATAGCAAGGCATGTTTGTCAATCTGGTTGTTGCAGTCTTTAGCTTTCACAAAAATCAGTCATACACAAAAACTACATGGGCAGATAAAGAAGACAGCTAGAAGTAATATTAAATATAGCACAGTAGAATGTTGAATAACACAGGGTTTGTTATTTTAATCAACTGACCAACTAATGTCACCATAAAAGATAGCAGGTTAACACGCTAATTCACATGGAGCATACAAGTGGAGACGTGACAGTGAACTTCAAATGTGCGTTACCCTGTGACTAAACAATTCACAGTTTTGCAAAGCTTAACCCCACGTACTTCAAATTTGATAACTAAACATCTTTGTTAGACCTAACCGATTAGTGTGGCTCGTGTTATAGAACGTTAGGAAAAGCTGCAATGCCTAATTAACTAACATATATGTAATAGTTATATTTATACAAAAAAAATGAAGACCTCAGACTGCTGAAAATTAACAGGACAGCACTGAAACAAACAACTAATCTGATCAGGTTGAAATAATATTGGTGCCCAGCTAGTGACTTAAGTCAGATAATTAATTACAGTTGCTGACTTATTTCATGAATAAAATTCACAGAAGCACCAACACACAAAGGTGGGAAAAAAGATCATACGGACTGAATGGGAAGAGAACTTAGTACAAGTGAAAGTAGTCTATCACTTCACTACCCTAGTTATAAGGCTAGATAAAATAACCATGAATGATATTTTGCATAACCCTCTAATTCGGACTGACAGTCCAAATCGCATCCAATAACACTGTAGAGGCGTTGAACACCGGAAAACATGTGAAATATGCGTTAACCAAAAACAACTGTGATGATTATGAATAAAATTACTACCATAAAAGAAATAAGTCCTACCTGTTTCACCATAGCACTGTAAGCTAACAAGAAATCTAGTAGATCTTCACCAGTATCTACGCACTGTAACCATATATTCTTCACTGTTTCATCTGAGGCATAGGAAATTAGGCAGCCAGTAGACGCGATGTCACAAGAACTGTCACAATTATCTACCGTCTTGAAAACAGAAAAAGTTGTTGAAAATAGAAAACAGACTCATCACCTATACTGAATTTCTCCGATCAGTATTTGTAAACTCTCGAAATCGAAAAAAGTCGTAACAAAACAATAACAATAGGAGAAATCTTTTTATTTATCCCTTCACGTTCCCAGTGGAACATAGGGCTTTAATCCAGAGGCTTGAAGTTTCTGTAGCAGTGTTTATTTTTCACAGGATGGAGTCGCTAACCTCATGACCGACCTTTCCTCTTTACCAGTCTTACTATTGGCTTAGCGAGGTAGAGTGCGTCGGCCGGGGATCGAACCCCGGACCATGAGCATGGTCGGCGAGCGTCCTAACCGCTGTGCCACCGACGCACAGGAAAGATCTAAAAACCTTGAAAATCAACAACACTTGTTTCTATACATCACGACGCTTGACTTTTACTTGATAAAACCTTCGTCTAAGACACCAGTATCAAATTCAAATTGAAATTTATTTCCATTGAATCCTCCTTTATACACATTGCTGAATGCTAGCAGGTTACAATTTATTGTGAGAAAATGTTATTTCAATCACTGACTGAGGTTGTAAAGTTGTAAGCTGAAAAATTGTAATGGAGCTCTACACCAATGGCTTTCCGACAGATTTGAAGCGATCAAAAAGAATTGTAGTGTTAATGGTTTAATGTCAACTACAAGTAATATTGTACAAGAAACATCAATTGGAGCATTATTTGTATATACAAATCGTATACAGGAAGTTTACACAAGAATACTACGCTCTTAAAATTCACACGACCTTAGTTAATTTTGGTCTGTTTCGCTTTGATTATAATGTATCGTAAGATATAACCAGTCATGGTCAGATACAATAAAAAGTTACGTCATGTTCAGTTTTAGTAAGCGAATACTGAAATATCAAGCTAAACATCAGGGGAACTGCACAAAAAGGTGAAGAACCTCGCAGCTGTACAGATTGTCATTATTGCCCCTAACAGCATTAGTTATACTGAGAGTATGTAGGTTTATGCTGAATTTTGAAACGATTTTATGATAAGCAGTCATTGCAAATCTGAAATTCCTTGCGTATATCTTTATCGCTTAGACCTGACTGATAGCTGTTGCGATTGACATGGTGGTCAACACCGCATATTATCGTAAACCAACCCAGCTATACTAGCTGTAACAAATGCTTCTGCAGGCACCACCATCGCACAACGATCGCTTAGACAGCGGTCAGACAAAAAACAGTTGCATCACAATGTAGGTCATTTGGACTGTGTTGGGAATCCAATGATGAAATCCTACTGATAGTGAACACGGGTGCAACAGTAGCAGATAATGGTAACATTATCGTACTGACACAGTCTTAGAAACTACTCCAAACGGTCCATTTAACCGGACTCACGTAGTCGTCCTCTTAGCCCTGCGATTGCGCAACGTTAATACACTGTTTCTATAAGGTACTTCAGCTCATCAGTTGCCACTTAGAATGCCGAAACTTCTCGTTAGAATAAGGTGTCAGGTCCTAACCCCAACTCAAAAACAAATCATCATTAAAAGTAAGGCAGCACTATAAATCAAACTCCTACCAGAGAAGATAGTCAGCTCAGGTGGATGACTCGAATTTGGCTGTGCCCCTTGAGCTGGCTGATTTGTAGCTCAGGTGGATGATTTTGGTATGGTTCTGTTCTCTGCGCTGGATAGTTAATTTGCAAAGCTTTCATCACCCAACTAGGTCACCTAGTAAATTAACTATCCAGCTCAGAGAACACAACCACACCAAAAGAAAAATAAATCACTTGGCAAGAAAGTTCAAATTCCAAGTCAATAAATATAACCAATAAAGATGTAAATTAACAACCAATGGTTATCACTAGATACAATTATATCATTTATGGAAAATTCAACAAGTTCACTTCATATGAAAGCTTGCATTGAAGGTGTTGTCTAGAAGGATAGTGAAAGCTTCCCAATTAAATCAATCAGCTCAGAGAACACAAATAAGTGGGGAAAAAAATCCATACTTGCATACAAATGAGAGCACTTACATCGTCAGTGTTATTGCCTTTCTCTATTTCTTTTAAGCTGTATCGAAAAAGGACGAAACACGCTTCCGATATATTTCGGCTAATTATTACAGGATCCTTTTAAAACAAAATTGAAAGTTATGCATAATACTACAGAAAGCAATAAAGCTATGAAAGACTTACTGTAAAATATAATAAGCATAACAAACAACACTTTAGAAAATTACCCTTGCTGCAATTCTTCCCAATCTTTTATAAATCAGCTGAAGGTCCACTTCTAGATTCTGGTCTCTTCAACCCACCCACCCTCCTACCCTGTTCATAAACCTTCAATAATTAGTCAAAACACAGACCAAAAAACAAAAACTATTATCTACGCTAATACCAATAGACACTCCATCTTTTACGATGTTTCGTTTGTTTAATACAAAACAGTGATGTGTATTAGAGATCGCATTAGATTTTCAATTACGATTCACCATCCATTATCAAGGCTCTGGCGTTCAATTCCCGGCCGACACACTTTTGCTTTACCTGCCAGCGGTAAGCCTTGGGAAGAGGGAAAGTTGTGTGTGAGGTTAGTAACTCTAACCAGTAAACAACAACATTAAAGTTAATGAAACTTCAAAGTTTGAAGATCAATTTTCTACTACGGCCTGAAAGTAATGCAGAAAAAATCTACAATCAAACGGTTTTAGCTGTAATCTTTAAAATCATTTTACTTTTACCTAAAGGATTTTAAAACTTTTTAAATATCTGGGAATATTTTGCCATAGCAACCGAAATGATGATTTTCAAATATACACAGATTATTTTCTGACTTTGGAACGGACACTTTCAAATTTACCTATGAATATGCATATTCCCTGACGAAATTTTAGAGCATTTAAAGAAGGTCCAATAATTATCAATTCAACTGAATAACCATATAGAGAATCCAATTCTGATGAATGAACGAACGAAGCGCAGTCAGTGAGCGAAACTTGGACACAAAATTTATTGAGGTCAACAAACGTTGAGCATTTAATATAATGCTCTATAACTAACAATAAACCCATCAAAATGAGGAAATGTATAAAGTTAAAGGGAACATACCGAGTCAACCATGATATCTGTAAGAAAGCGCTGTATAGAACTATTCCCAGTATTCAACTCCACAATTGACTGTTGATTACAAATGCTCTTATTTTTGTTAGATGGCATTTGCTGAGACAGATAAAGACGCAGTTCAATAGTGACAGTTGTAACAATTAGTGTAAATGGTTCACCATTATTAGATTTATAGCAAAAATCTTCTAACCACTTAAACGACTGATACAAAGTTGTCAAACCAGACAAAAATTGAAGGACAAGACAGAACTGTTTACTGATGCTGAAAAACCCTACACAGTACAATATAATCAAAAGAAAGATTAATCTAACAACCTTTAATATACTAGTAAAAACATTACAGATAAAATGACTACAACTGTACACAAAAGTGTCAAAAAAATGTATGGTTACAAAATGACTTTTTCACGAAACCAATCTTTCTTTTATGCCCCTAAAGAATATGTCAGCCGAAATATTATGTTAAAATATGCGGCTATCTGAGGGGACTACACTAAACTAACTTTCAGTTTGTGCCCTGTTGTATAAGTCAGTAGAAAAGCATTAGTTGCATTCTCAACGATTTGGCTGCTAAATAGTTTACAACTAAACTTTTCAAACTTTTTGAATTAACTGTAGATATTCACCCAACCAATGTCAGGCTTTCGTCTTTTGTTTTTACTCTTTCACCTTCATGATAATACTGATACTACGAAAGCTACAAACAACACTTGTACGCTACAAACTGATCTGGTGGTGAGCGAAGAAGCCAAAACGAATCTGTGTAGAAGTATTTACCCAGAGTTCGAAAGATACTTTTCAATTTACTGAAATGTTAGAAAACAAGAACGTTTTGACTGAATTCATGATCTTTTTTGATGTGTCATCTAAATGTGCGGAGATCCCACCACACACATATATGTTATAGGCACTGCATGTCAACATTCTGACCATCTTCCTTTACAAAATGATAATGAACATCGTATATCCAATACACAAATTATTTTAAACCATTAAATCTGAACTTGGTTTGAACATCTAAAGCTTATGTCGTCCCGGTGAATTTGTTGTCTTCTAAGTTATATATTACGTTGATAAAGCTGAATTTTCCAGTCATTGACAACTTTAAATGAAAACACTGACTTACTTTTAGTCTTCAAGCAGTCTAAGCAAAATAAAATCGGTTGTTTGAGTGATTCCAATAAATTGTCAGTATTGTCGACTGATGTCATTGAGTTTATCAACTTTATTATTAAAAGCAAACGATTCCAGAGTGAGTCATCCTAAAGAAATGTAAAGTGAATACGGTGTCATTAACGTTCACTAAGGATAATGATTATCACTCCACAGAAATGCAGATTGTACTAAGTATACGAATGAGAATGTATGTCATTATTATTATTATTATTGCTCCCTTGGGCTCCTAGTGGAACACAGGGCTTCAACTACACGTCTCCACTTGCTTCTGTCTTCTGCTGTACCTTTCACCTGCATCCATGTTAGTCCATACTGTTTCAGCTCCTCTTCACACGATAGTCGACGTTTTATAACCCTCCTGTCTACAGAGGAGAGGCATTAAAACTGGCATGCTGATCATGTGATGGAAACACCCTACTGATGCTGCATTCCTGTTCGTCAAAAGTAGGACCTTTCTTACAGAACCCTAACAGTGTAAACGACATACATTATGGGTAAAATTTATTTCGATAAAGTCTCACAGTGTTATACAGCAATATTTACTGATGACGTTCCGAGTACAATTTATTGCTCATAATAATATCAAGGTATGATATGCCCTGATATGTTCCTCAATATGCCTTACGAGGGGGTCCCTTGAGACAAACTTAGAAAACAGTTAATGTTAAGTAATCACACATGATAGGTGCTTTCACAAAAAACTTTTGGAAAATTTCGCCGTTTAGCAGCGTGGCTTAACACAACTACAGAGAACAGTAATTCCAGATTACCGACTATTTCGTAACACAGAAAAGGCAATTTTTGACGAAGAGTGGGTAAAAAGTATGCCGTAGAACATCGGAGAAAAATTTTCGCAAAATTAAACAATAAAGCTTATATCCTCCAGTATGACTGCATACTAAGCAACATGTCGCAAAATAGTGCAAGATACTGAGTAAACATCTTCCCATAATAGACATACGATTCGCCCCTATCTAACGAGAGATGATGCTGATGTATCCACTCAAAGTCTAACGACAAAAAGTAAAATGAATGACCGTGTTGTCCGCTTTTAATTATTTAGGATGCTGCGTTAGCTTTAATGGACTGATGTCTAACGATATCTCAGCACGGATAGGAAAGACTCATGTAGGATTTCCCAAATGACGTTATCTTCGGTGAATGTATAATATCTGGTCGTCGATCATAAGACCTGTGTATTGTGCAGCAGTTCTTTCTGTCCTGCTTTATGGCTACGCGATACGGCAATTCGAAGTGGAAAATGTGTAAAGGCTAGTTGTCTTTGACCTCAAATAGTTGCGTTCTATCTCCCGTGCGAAGTGGTATAATGTGGTGAGTAAAGCGGAAGTCAGGTATACAGTGCTAGGTGAGGAGAGAAAGTCGACCGATGAGGTTGTGAAGCTACATGGAGTGAGGCGGCTAGGATACGTGTCACGCATGACGAGCCACTGCCTTCCGAGTCGAGCAATGTTACATTACACAGAATTAGTTTGAAAAGGAGTTAGGGGTAATCAAACCGAAACCCGGTATCAATCTGTGAAGTCTTTGTTTGTCAGTTTGAGCCAGTCACATAGAGAAGTGTAGACTGCCGGGTTGGGTTCGTGGAGACGCTAAGAACCAATGACTTGAGACTGTTGGTGACATGGCTCAAAATCGTTTGCAATGGTGCAGATCCGTTCACTCTTTATGAACTGCTAGATCCATTAAATTATCATTATTCTCTATATACATACTACTTTTCCCATACATTTCCGTGTAGTGTGGCAACTTGAACTGCTGCACCCTGCTGAAAACCCAGTCAGTCAAGGCGCAGAGTCTCTAGTTGGGTTACCTTAACCTGCATACGTGAGATGAAAAGTAAACCTATAATCCGTTACCTGAACAAATATACAATACAATTTAAATTTATCCGAAACAACTTACTTTACATGACGAATCGAATTCATTACCACAAATGATGACGCTTTTTAAAAGGGCGTCATCCAAGTCAATGTTATGTTTCATGCCAAACTGCAAAAGTGCATCTAAAAACAAAAGACAATCCGCGTCGACTAAATAATTTTTAAAAAGATAATTCAAAGAAATACTTACGCATATATAATTCAGAGGCTTTTTTAACTGAAATAACTAGGACAGATGGAAGCTGGTCAGCGAAGTCGACAAAACAGTTGAACCGTACAATTTGATTCAATATAGGAAACACTTGTGATGATGCCCAATTTACCTCTGATGATCTAAATCAAAATACCAAAGGGTTAGCAACAATGTAACTAACCTTAGAAACACAAAATTCCAAAGACCAGGAAATAACAACTCAAAACCTTTCAGCCTTATCTGATTAAAAAAAAACAGGTGGAATGGACAGTCAATTAAAATATGTAACTTACAAGTGATGGATCGAAAGCAGCACTTACAATATTTTCAACCAGTAATTTTCGAAGGTCATCTGGAAGATCTTTTTCATCTGATAGTTAATAAAAAAAGAGACAAAATTGGAAAATCACAGTTGGTTAAAAAGAACAATAACGTAGTCACTTATTGAAATAGGTAAACACTGCATATAAAGATAGAATACAAATGTATTTTTACCACTGGAATCAATTCCCAACCATATTTAAATATCTCCTTGTAATGCCAAGTTTCGGTGGTAGCATCATCTCTTATACTGTATGCCACTTCAATATAGTAAAGGTCTACGGGGAAAGTTGCTTTGCTGAAGGAGAGCGTAGAATACTTTCATCAACAGCCATTCTGTTGCAGATATTCTCTAGTATTAGTAGTTAAACACCTCTTTATCTGATTCAAGTACAATAAGGTATTAACTTTTACTTTAAAATTATGTAAGTATCAACTGCCCACACTTCTTTCTCGACCTATCTATCGTCGGTGGCATAGGGTTTAGGACGCTGACCGACCATGCACATGGTACGGGGTTTGATCCCCGGCCGACGCACACCTGATACCAATGGTTAGCCTGCTAAATTTAGGCTACCGATATCACATGCTGAAAATTCCATACTTGTATCAAAAATACTGTGTGGAGTCAAGCTACAATAAAAATCAATTAAATAAAAAAATCGAATTATCAGTCTTCTTCATCACTTTTCTTTCTCCATCTCATCAAACCAACACTATCTTCAACTTTCTGTTTCATTGATCACGGTAATGACTGTAGTTCATGCGACAGAAAATTCAGTCTCTTGAATACGACGTTTTGTTGTCCCTATTTCACACCCCTATTCTACTAACTATAACTTCAACATCCGCATACAGAGTCCTAGTGTGTTTTCATTTAATAAAATCCACCTAAGCAGGTCAATGTGATTTCAGTTTTACGATTTGACCACCAATGTGTCCAGTAATTCATTCCCGCGGTCTTATATTATGCATCAACTCTCAAACCTGTAGCTTCGTTCAGATAAGTGTTGTTTTTTAAATGGCACTCCAAGACTTCTTTTGAAATGCATGTCCTGCCAAAATGAGAAAAATCTAACGAACAGACGTGGTCATCGTACAGGAGGATTTCAATTTACAGGTAGGTATTCAGAACCATGTCAAGCATAAAGTCCGTTAGCTGGTACATTTAGAGTCTCAAAGCATGAACGGTTAGTGGTAATCCCCCTCTACAAATGTGTTGAGATTATCACCATCCAGTTCAGAAAAGCGGTGAAATAGTAATAATCTTAGCCGCTCATATCATCAATTACCGCTGGATAGATCGATGTACTTCTATGATGAGCGGGCCATGACAATAGCACGCGCTTGTCTCCACATTGGTTGAGATACGAGGACAAATGGAAGGCCTTCCTGAGTTTATCTCCACAATAACAATATTAACACTGTATTTATGTGGCATTTAAATGAAAAGAAACATGGAATATCTAACAAGGTATGTACTCAGTTAACAAGTTCTACAGATATTTGACAGGTTCAATTAATTCTAACTTGTAAGTATGTGTTATTTGTCATAAGTTCGTATTGGGAAAGAAATTTATGTACCCATAGGAAATCGATATCGAGGTTTGGAACACAAATTCCAACAAAACCGGGCTACTAACATTTCACAGACTGTCAGATTCTGAAACAAAAATATCTACAGCTATCTAATACTACCTGTATTTCTTCATTATGTCAACTGAAGCTTATTAGAATTGCAAAACTTCATTACTACGAATGAATACTAAAAACGTAACAAGAGCTTATTTCATTTTCACTTACCAAGAAGCAAATAACGTGAAATTCGCTCAAAAGGAAATTCAACTGAGGCATCATTTTCACCACGTTTAATTGGCTAACGTACTGATTAAATAACATTTATTTTTCCCAACCTTTATAATATCCAAAATATCATTATGCGTAACCATTATGAGCTCTTAAGAATTTCTGCAGAGATGGGTAACCAGCAACAAGTGGTTAGTCAGCGGACTCTGGATGGACAGGTTCTGGAAAATGACCAAGAAAAAAATCAATTAAAACACAATAAAATACTGACTTATGTTGTAAAGAACGAAAGAGTAGCTAACAAACTCCGAACCTCAGTTTCACATGCTATTCAGTAAATGTAGATCACGCTTACTCTAAAAGTTTACATCTGAACGGCTGAAATGACTACAAGATTTCGTAATTTTCATATCACCAAGCATGTTTCTCCACTATCCAGAAGCACACAAAACTGATATCTATGATCACATAAGATCAAATATCGACTTGCCTAATAAGGGTGTAGCTGACTCAGTTTTCGAATTCAAAAGCACTCAAATGGACGAAAATAAACAGGAGAAAGAAAAAATACAGGGAAAATAGTGAGAAATCGATAGATCTGGTACGTCCCATTTGTGACATTGAGAACGACTTTATGCCATATCACCGAAAGTCTACAGCCTTTTGATGAACTCAAACACATAGTCAATACTCACCTGTGTGGCTAACACTAACATTTAAAGACTTCATAAGCTGATACAAGGTTTTGACGTAACCATGCCTAACCCTTTTCCACCTTATCCCTGTCAGCTGACATTAACCGGTCAGGAAGGTGAGGCCTCAGCATGCGTGTCTTGACCGTCTCAACCATTGTAGCTTCACAACCACATTGACTGATTTCCCCTCCTCACTTAACTCTATTCCTAACCTCAATATTACACATTATATTGCACAACACGGGAAACTGCGCACAAACACCTATGGTCAAAGAAGGCTAGTAATTTCATGTCTGCAAATGTCAACAGCTATCTCTCACAGGTATTTAGAATGATAAAGCGAACACCTCAGCGGTACACATCATGTTTGCAGAAACTGGATGTTATATCTACGACAGATATGACTCTTTTCTCCATGTTGATATCTCACTAGCAATTAGTCCATTAGAGCTCAAGCAACTTCCCATATAAGCGAAGTGGTCAACACATGCAACGATCTCACCTATCACTAATCCAGAATTTGATGCAAACCAGTCCTGAATCATTTTACGTTTGGCAGAGGCGACTCGCCTGCCAAACATACTAAGGTATTCACAAGACCACACTTTTTTAACGCATCCACGTTGAAAGACTATATCACCCACACTCTACCTCCACGAGACCGTTGATTGGCGACTAGCTAGCCTCCAAATGGCTTAAGTCCACTTTTTTCTTCCTTCACGTTCCCCAGTGGAACATAGGGCTTCAAGCTAGTGGCTTGAAGTTTCAGTAGCAGTGTTTATTTTACAGGATGGGTCACATTTATTAGTGCATCTACGACGAGCTAAAACAAAAGTGTGAACATTGGGCATCCCCGAAGGACAACACTGGTTGTTATTACTTCTCATGCCAACGCTCCATAAGCGTTTACATGGCTGATTTATCTCCCTCTATGAACTGGGACAATCAAAGATACCCACTACTCCAACAGAAATGTCTCAGATTCCCACACACTACTGATTTTGTTAGTTAACCCAGACAATAATTCATCATCATCCTTAGGCGCCTCTGGATTCACACCATCGAGGCCCACTGCTTAAACTCAGTTCGAGAGATGAGAAAGATTTGTCAACCTCTATTATGACAAATAAAATTACTACCGCACAACTGGCGAATGAATAATTCAGTCATGCGAAAACTGGATTCATTCTTCAACTAAGCCGGAAAGTGGGAGATAGCGAATGCAAACTAATGATAAAGATCCAACAGCATGACCCCGGAAACCAAAGGTCTAAATTATTGCAAGGAGAAAACAACCCAGCTAACACTGACTCCAACGCAGTGTGAAAACTTTGGGTCCACTGCAGAGAAGTGCCCATCATGTCCCACTTTCTGTAGTAAACCTGGAGTTCTTGCTACTTGGAAACAAGAGCTAAGAACAATGAAGCACACAATAGTGTAAAAACGTGTTTGTTAGGAAATCCCCAGTAACAACGAAGACTCAGTTCCAGGGACTGAGTTTCCGATTAGCTGACAGCTGTGAGGAATCACACAACACTCAAGGACTAACAGAATGAATCGGAACAACTAGCCGAAGTCATCTAGTGGAAGAGGACTTCTTGTGTAGAAAAGTTTCTTTAACAGAAATAAATATAATAAAACTGATTCGGAGAGAATATATGTGTTGGGGTGACTCTTAACTATAGCAACCCAAAGCGAAACTACCCAATGAACGGATTGATGACACTGATGAATTTATGTACAGATATTGGCTTAACCTGACTATGAGGACTCCTGTGAGAAATTAGGTTTTCTTGGAACATATACAAGTAACCACTTTTCAATATTGCATTACTTGTACATGGGCGTTTATTTCAAATTACGCACTTCTACTTCTTACGCATCTGATTCGTTGCTGGAGGTAGTTTCGTTTTAGGTTGCTATAGTTTAGAGTTACACGGTCGTGGCATCTATTATTTACAGTTACCGAAGCATGTTGTTAAGTAATGCTGAACAGGTTGAATTTGTGCAACCATGCCGTCCTTCGCATTAGGTCGACCTTGAGATCGACTCCAAACAAATTTGTCATGCTCCTAATATGCAAAGCGGACTACTAAAATAGTTAATGCGAACTGTTCTTCGTCTACAGTAGAATTATGAAGACTGTCCTTTTCAGTCTTTGTTGTGGCTCTGGTATACCCCTGAGGGATGGTCGTGTGGTAGTCTAGTAGTTTTTTTGAGACCATTATTCTCATATAGTCGACATTTGTCGTTTCCATGGTTAGACCTACTAAGTCGTCTGCTATATTTAGAAGTCGAAAAAAAATGACTGTCATGACAACGAAATCTATTGTGAAAAAGTAAAATATGCCGAAGAAACAGAAAATTAAATTATTATGCATTGAACGTTGACGAGAAAAAATTGTTGGGTGAGTTTGGATTAAGGCTGCTGTTGACAAAAATTCATGTGAGGACGACTATATCTATTTAGTCTGTATGGCAGACAACTGAATTTAAACTGTGGGCTCGTTAATGCTAACAAATACCCCCTTAATAATGATTCGATGACCACAATTTCCAATGAAGCACTGAGGGAGTAGAATAAGTGTGGCGAAATGATGTGTGAGTGCACTCGAGTTTTGGTTATCTGAGAAGTTATCTCTCAGTGGCTGCTGCACGACTCACAACAATAGCACCTTGGGGGACTCTGGCTGTTTTCAGGTTATTCAATATCTACAGGTAGTTGATCCCTAAAATACATGGTTTCTTCATCCATTACCTGCACTTTTTCCTTCCATAGTTCCGCTACCTAACTCCTGTTCTTCCCTATTGCTTTTACAAGCTGTTGGCGTGTCTACTAGTAAGCAGCAGATCACTGAGTTTTTAAGTGTACGCATGAGACACTGCGTTGGTTTAACAGGGCCGTCAGAGATCTGATGTAAGTGTACCTATGGGTTGTGGCGCCGTACACATTCTGATCACGTATTTCAAATAGTCTGTGCCCATGCCATGATTATAGGAGCTGGGTGTGGGACAAAATTAACAGAAGAAGAGGGAAACCGACTAATCGAGAGTTACACTGAGCGACAGATTTGCCTGTTTTAACACTAGTAGCGGCATTCCTACAGATCTGTCATGGAAGTCATTTCGTTGGATTTTCTAGCTGCATTTGGGACGGAGGAAGCTTCTCATCCGCTCTTTATACAATTTCCATGGATCCGTCAATTCTGAAACACTTCATTTGATAGACTGAAGAGGTGTTCTCCTCAAAGATTCAGTACAGATGGCTGAATCTCTGCACAACACAAGAACTTCCTAGATTTGAATTCCTTTGCAGAAGGTTAAAGAAGTTCGTACATTCACCTCAATTTCAGCCATTCAGCGCTCAGGGTTCAATATATACCTATGTGTGCTGCCTGAATCGGACTGCAGACATGCGTGTTTTCAAAGAACGAGACCGCAGGTCTGCATTGCGGCGTGGTTGTAAATCTCTGTACTACCTTCATACCATCGTTAATAAATACAGTAGTAGGGGTTACGTTCTCCCTTCTCCAGTTAAGGCAATGTTGAGAGTAGCCTTGTCTCCAGGTTAGGCCAGCCAAACTAAAGAGTCATCAAGGCGATTATACAGCATATCCCCTTTTTGAAATGGCTCTACATTTATCAGGTGGGTATTCGGGCGTCTCAGTAAGTAGTTCAAAATATACCAGCAAGATTTCATGGAAGTTCAATAACATACGTTTGACTTTTGAAATTACTGTCTTTAATCCATTATACTGCACAAATATCAGTATCAAGCGATAAAAGAATGGCATCAGTATCAAGCGACATTTTCTGATAAAAGCACAACTAATGTAACGCAGTTCAAGAATACAATGCAGCCTACAATGTGTGAGTCAGAAGAACTCTCCTGATGCGGAATTTCTGTCGAAAAGAATATAACGCAATGCAACTTGTCGTCGAACCGCCATAGCAGTGGACCACAATACTACAATCTCAGGTAATATGCAATAAGGCCACTGGTGAGAACATGTCACAATCCAAGCCCACTGGTGTAATTACATTTTTGGAAGCGAACGATGCCCCAGTTTACTTGACTTCAACAATAAAGGTCAGTTACGAATGCTCTGGACTAGTGATTTGGGGAAATTATTTATCGTTACAGCTTAGCCCCTAGTGAGGTTATGAGTCCTCAAGTAAAAACGAGCCGGAAGTCAAAAGTCTATCCTAGCGTCACTAGTTAAACTTCTTATGGGTGTGATGGTAATGAGCAGCCTTCTGGTCTCCTAACTGAAAAGAATTTGTTTCATATTCATTTGTCGGTTTTCGTGATTCATCTGATTTTCGTCCAATGCCACCGTATTTGGAAGGGAAAACAAGAATGTTGTGAACTCCGTCTAACACATTAGCAAAAATAATGCTTCAGTTAGAGCATACATGCAGTGCTCAGAAATGCGAAGCGATGCAACATCAGGGATCATGAGTCCCTAAGAGCAGCCTGAACGTACATATAATGCCAGAAAATGCATTCTATTGATGACGCAGGTTACGCTGAGAAGAGACCCTCATATACATGAGGAATTTGCCATCAGCATAATCTGCAGCTTTTGAAATCAATGTGGGACACATCCGTCACGAATATCCCTGGCCAAGATGGTTAAACGTCTAGTATGCGAGGAACAAATTGGTGTCTTAGAAAAAAACCAACCATTTGGGCCTCACTGGCTCCTTTGATGTCAGGTTAAGCTCTTGAACCGCAGGTCCCGGACGATCTCGTAAACATAAAAGTGGAAGGACAGTTTGCGAAACTGAAGTCTATCACTCTTTTCTAAACGACGTGTTTCATGAAAAGCGACAGTTACTGGAATGTATCTGGGTGATTCCTCAACGCCGTTGGTATCTGGCCTTCATGAGCTATCTGGCTGCTTTCTTGAGACTGCAATGCACTTATCACAGCACCAAAAATAACTTAGGTATAACATGAGTGGATCAAACTGAATCAACTTAAAATTAGATAAGTTAAAGTCTACTGCACTTGGGGATGTTTAGGTGTCTTAATGGGCATGTATTGGCCATGTTTGGATGCCATGTCGCGCTACTCTTCTGTGCTAGTTGCACTGTAGGTTAACTCTCAATGAAAGGTTCAAGCAGTTTCTTACGTTTAATTTGTATGCTTCTCGGATTTCAGGTCGGCTGCGTGGCGTGTATGGATTGGTGTCCCAAGACGGTGCCATGGGTGGCTAACTGCAAAACGTTCCCTTTTTCACCTCTCTACATCATTATTCGAAGTAAGAGCAATTTTTGACCTTGGGCAGTAATTTTTACTGGGCTGGACTTATGTTGGTTGCTTGGTAAACTGTTTCGTGAACAATGTTTCGTGAAATTGTGTTATATGCTCTCTGGATTGATAGAAATTCTCATTTTGTAACAAGTCATGTTAGTTTCCGCGTCATGTGATCGGACTGCGACACACTCTAAGTGTAATGAGATAAAAACCAACATAATGCCACTAAATAACTTTTCTTCCTCTCCTTTTACAGAAAGAAACGCTGACGTAGCTCTGTCGGAGCAGGAAGAGGATCGTCTGGCTTAGCTTGTTATAGTTGCTCACTTTGACGAAATGAACTTTGTTAAGTATGCGGACGATCTAACTTTTTCAATGCCTGTTAACTCCCAGCTAGACTTTACTAAGATGAACAGCTTTCTATCAGGAGTCAGTAAATGGTCTTTGTCTTTTGGTCTTAAACTGAATCCTTCCAAAAGTCAGACTGTTAATTTCAGTTTCCGATGCAAAAGAAAGTAAAATGAGGCTGTTAATTTCTATGATCATTGTATAACTGATGATAGTGATATATAAATTAAGTCTGACGTTAAGTATCTTGGATTAATTCTTTCTTCTGACCAATCCTAGTCCTGCCATGTCCTAGCGATTTCTAAAAGAATATTTCGTCTGAATTATCCCATATTTGAATATTCATCCATATGTCGATCATGATGACAAATCCAAATCACTACATATACAGTGCTAATAAACCTGGATATCTATGAAATAACGGAAATATGCTGACAGCCGCATTTCAGATCCCACTGACCCGTTCGATGGTAAAATTCTGCCCTTGCATGCCTCTTTCGACATTTTGTATGGATTGGTTCGCAGTTATTCTGGTTCCAGACCAAAAAGAATCAAAAATCAACCGGTCGCTGAATTATTAATACTTCTCTGCATGTTTAACTGGATAATAACTGCTGTGGTGAGCCTCATGCGGATTAAATTGCTAAATTAGCTCGTATTTTATGCGATGAAAATAGTGTCAGGGATGAACTAACTAACCTTGTTTGCTTCGATTATCATCTCTATCTGAAAGTTCTAGTAGTATGTACCACCTGCGTTCCTCCATGGACCCTGTGGCTTCGGCATCCGGCGTACCTGGTGTCGGTGTCGCAATAAGCGCTACAGCCGTAGCTACATTACTCAACTGGATCCCCATTAACAGCAATTTATGTGCTGTGAGACTGGAAGGCTTTACGAAAGTAAAGTGTGGTAGGCCAGATGGACGGTGTCTATTTGTTGTCTCTGCAGATGCAATGACGGATTGCAGTTCGGATGCTATTAAGGATGAGTTCTACTACCAAGTGAGCGATCTCTTGAAACAGGCGGTTCAAGAGAATATCGTAGTGCTGTCTGGGGACTTGAATGCACACGTTGGGCGTCTAAGCTCAGAGGAGAATCGTCTAGGTAGTCAGTGGGGTTTACATGGTCACAGGTCAGATAATGAGGTCCATCTTCTGCAGCTTTGCGCATATCACAACCTATTTCTGGCCAGCACCAACATCCGGCACAGCCATCGCCGTAGAGCCACCTGGCGTCCTCCCTCTGCAAATCAAGCTTGGACTCGGATTGAACATATGCTGTCAGTTTCGGGTGGCGAGGATGCATACAAGACTGCCGCTCCTTCTAGAGCACATGTCTGGACTCCGATCATGCGTTAGTGTGTGCTAAGTTCGTCTTGCTATTTGGTGGGGTTCATAAACGGCGTCATCTAACCGTTGATGTGAACTAACGAGTAGCACCTGCTACTTCCTTGAAGTACCAGAATGAGTTACAATCACTGCTTGCTAGCAACCCCCAAGTAGTATAGAGGAACACTGGCTTCATCTGCAGGACGTCATGCAAATAGCGAGTGTAGCCGCTTGAGGCTTAAAAGAATGATCCGTTAAAAACCACTGGGCTTCCGTGAGTTCCTTGCAACTCCTGGATGAAAGCCGGTCTATTCCGGCTGGCAGCGAATGCAACAATACGCGAAAGGCACTTACGCGCAAGATTAGACAGTGTTTACCCAAGGACCGCGAAGCCTGGTGGTCAAAACGTGCGTGTGAGATGGAGTCAGCTGCTGCATCTGGCAACAGTCGGAAGTTGTTCCGGCTCATCTGAGTCACCGGCAGCAAGAAACAAGGTATCAACGAGACGGTCTGTGAGGCAAATGGCACGCCAATTGCCAGGCTGAAAAGACTCCTGCAGGCTGCCCAAATCACACTTAATCAGTTAGCGATCAGTGTCTGTAAGTATGGTATGTGCTTTGCACCGTCTAAGTGCAAAGTACTGTTACAAGATTGGCGGGAGCCTGTACCTGCACTCACTCTTGCAGGTGAACTGCTTGAAGTTGTCGATAAGTTTGTGTGTCTGGGTAGTTGTTTCAGTGCTTGCAGAGGGTTGACGGATGAGATTTCCAGCTGTATAATGAAGGGTATGGTGGCATACATCAATTTGAGCCACCTTTGAAGCCGGCACGACGCTAGCCTGGCTGTCAAAGGTCTGGTGTACAATGCTTCGGTGCCGGCTGTTTTACTTTACGCCTGTGAAACCTGGCCTCTCAGAGCTGAGGATGTACGGCGGCTCTGCGTATTCGATCATCGCTGTCTCCCCAGGACTGCTTGCGTTCGATAGGATCATTGCTTGAGTAATTCTTAGGTTCAGCGGTTTGTGTTCGGTCACAGTGGAGATCACCATTCGTTGAGTGTTGTCATATGGAAACACCCGCTTCAGTGGCTGCGAATGTCATCCCAGAGGCTTCCGTACAGGTCTTTGTTCGCTAGCTCTGGAACGGGACGGAAAAGGTGGAGGGGTGACCAGTCCATGAAGTGGCGTCGTGGGAAGCAAAAGTGAGGTGAAAAGTGACATTTGGGAGCAGTGTGCATCAAGATAAGTTCTGGATAAACGTAAAAGCCAATGTGTAAACGAACACTTAAGCAACGTCAATCCAACATGGCCGACTAAAATGGACGAAAGTGATGTCCAAGTGCCTAACCCTCCCAGTGACCTTGGACGTGCCGGATAATATCAGTCGTGCCTGTGTGATCACCCAGTTAGTGTGTGCTTTAGTTTATAGGCCAAGTTAAACTTTAGACACCAATAACTACCAATCAGCGAACGACGTCGAATTATCCAATCAGATTCAGGAACGCAGTTCAATGTTGTATAGCGCATGATTCATTTCAATGCATGCCCTTACAAGGTTACGTTTGCAGTTCGAGGAGGACAGTGTCCCTCAGTCCAATTTTGTCGGCCATGTTGGATTGACGTTGCTTAAGTGTTCGTTTACACATTGGCTTTTACGTTTATCCAGAACTTATCTTGATGCACACTGCTCCCAAATGTCACTTTTCACCTCACTTTTGCTTCCCACGACGCCACTTCATGGACTGGTCACCCCTCCACCTTTTCCGTCCCGTTCCAGAGCTAGCGAACAAAGACCTGTACGGAAGCCTCTGGGATGACATTCGCAGCCACTGAAGCGGGTGTTTCCATATGACAACACTCAACGAATGGTGATCTCCACTGTGACCGAACACAAACCGCTGAACCTAAGAATTACTCAAGCAATGATCCTATCGAACGCAAGCAGTCCTGGGGAGACAGCGATGATCGAATACGCAGAGCCGCCGTACATCCTCAGCTCTGAGAGGCCAGGTTTCACAGGCGTAAAGTAAAACAGCCGGCACCGAAGCATTGTACACCAGACCTTTGACAGCCAGGCTAGCGTCGTGCCGGCTTCAAAGGTGGCTCAAATTGATGTATGCCACCATACCCTTCATTATACAGCTGGAAATCTCATCCGTCAACCCTCTGCAAGCACTGAAACAACTACCCAGACACACAAACTTATCGACAACTTCAAGCAGTTCACCTGCAAGAGTGAGTGCAGGTACAGGCTCCCGCCAATCTTGTAACAGTACTTTGCACTTAGACGGTGCAAAGCACATACCATACTTACAGACACTGATCGCTAACTGATTAAGTGTGATTTGGGCAGCCTGCAGGAGTCTTTTCAGCCTGGCAATTGGCGTGCCATTTGCCTCACAGACCGTCTCGTTGATACCTTGTTTCTTGCTGCCGGTGACTCAGATGAGCCGGAACAACTTCCGACTGTTGCCAGATGCAGCAGCTGACTCCATCTCACACGCACGTTTTGACCACCAGGCTTCGCGGTCCTTGGGTAAACACTGTCTAATCTTGCGCGTAAGTGCCTTTCGCGTATTGTTGCATTCGCTGCCAGCCGGAATAGACCGGCTTTCATCCAGGAGTTGCAAGGAACTCACGGAAGCCCAGTGGTTTTTAACGGATCATTCTTTTAAGCCTCAAGCGGCTACACTCGCTATTTGCATGACGTCCTGCAGATGAAGCCAGTGTTCCTCTATACTACTTGGGGGTTGCTAGCAAGCAGTGATTGTAACTCATTCTGGTACTTCAAGGAAGTAGCAGGTGCTACTCGTTAGTTCACATCAACGGTTAGATGACGCCGTTTATGAACCCCACCAAATAGCAAGACGAACTTAGCACACACTAACGCATGATCGGAGTCCAGACATGTGCTCTAGAAGGAGCGGCAGTCTTGTATGCATCCTCGCCACCCGAAACTGACAGCATATGTTCAATCCGAGTCCAAGCTTGATTTGCAGAGGGAGGACGCCAGGTGGCTCTACGGCGATGGCTGTGCCGGATGTTGGTGCTGGCCAGAAATAGGTTGTGATATGCGCAAAGCTGCAGAAGATGGACCTCATTATCTGACCTGTGACCATGTAAACCCCACTGACTACCTAGACGATTCTCCTCTGAGCTTAGACGCCCAACGTGTGCATTCAAGTCCCCAGACAGCACTACGATATTCTCTTGAACCGCCTGTTTCAAGAGATCGCTCACTTGGTAGTAGAACTCATCCTTAATAGCATCCGAACTGCAATCCGTCATTGCATCTGCAGAGACAACAAATAGACACCGTCCATCTGGCCTACCACACTTTACTTTCGTAAAGCCTTCCAGTCTCACAGCACATAAATTGCTGTTAATGGGGATCCAGTTGAGTAATGTAGCTACGGCTGTAGCGCTTATTGCGACACCGACACCAGGTACGCCGGATGCCGAAGCCACAGGGTCCTTGGAGGAACGCAGGTGGTACATACTACTAGAACTTTCAGATAGAGATGATAATCGAAGCAAACAAGGTTAGTTAGTTCATCCCTGACACTATTTTCATCGCATAAAATACGAGCTAATTTAGCAATTTAATCCGCATGAGGCTCACCACAGCAGTTATTATCCAGTTAAACATGCAGAGAAGTATTAATAATTCAGCGACCGGTTGATTTTTGATTCTTTTTGGTCTGGAACCAGAATAACTGCGAACCAATCCATACAAAATGTCGAAAGAGGCATGCAAGGGCAGAATTTTACCATCGAACGGGTCAGTGGGATCTGAAATGCGGCTGTCAGCATATTTCCGTTATTTCATAGATATCCAGGTTTATTAGCACTGTATATGTAGTGATTTGGATTTGTCATCATGATCGACATATGGATGAATATTCAAATATGGGATAATTCAGACGAAATATTCTTTTAGAAATCGCTAGGACATGGCAGGACTAGGATTGGTCAGAAGAAAGAATTAATCCAAGATACTTAACGTCAGACTTAATTTATATATCACTATCATCAGTTATACAATGATCATAGAAATTAACAGCCTCATTTTACTTTCTTTTGCATCGGAAACTGAAATTAACAGTCTGACTTTTGGAAGGATTCAGTTTAAGACCAAAAGACAAAGACCATTTACTGACTCCTGATAGAAAGCTGTTCATCTTAGTAAAGTCTAGCTGGGAGTTAACAGGCATTGAAAAAGTTAGATCGTCCGCATACTTAACAAAGTTCATTTCGTCAAAGTGAGCAACTATAACAAGCTAAGCCAGACGATCCTCTTCCTGCTCCGACAGAGCTACGTCAGCGTTTCTTTCTGTAAAAGGAGAGGAAGAAAAGTTATTTAGTGGCATTATGTTGGTTTTTATCTCATTACACTTAGAGTGTGTCGCAGTCCGATCACATGACGCGGAAACTAACATGACTTGTTACAAAATGAGAATTTCTATCAATCCAGAGAGCATATAACACAATTTCACGAAACATTGTTCACGAAACAGTTTACCAAGCAACCAACATAAGTCCAGCCCAGTAAAAATTACTGCCCAAGGTCAAAAATTGCTCTTACTTCGAATAATGATGTAGAGAGGTGAAAAAGGGAACGTTTTGCAGTTAGCCACCCATGGCACCGTCTTGGGACACCAATCCATACACGCCACGCAGCCGACCTGAAATCCGAGAAGCATACAAATTAAACGTAAGAAACTGCTTGAACCTTTCATTGAGAGTTAACTTACAGTGCAACTAGCACAGAAGAGTAGCGCGACATGGCATCCAAACATGGCCAATACATGCCCATTAAGACACCTAAACATCCCCAAGTGCAGTAGACTTTAACTTATCTAATTTTAAGTTGATTCAGTTTGATCCACTCATGTTATACCTAAGTTATTTTTGGTGCTGTGATAAGTGCATTGCAGTCTCAAGAAAGCAGCCAGATAGCTCATGAAGGCCAGATACCAACGGCGTTGAGGAATCACCCAGATACATTCCAGTAACTGTCGCTTTTCATGAAACACGTCGTTTAGAAAAGAGTGATAGACTTCAGTTTCGCAAACTGTCCTTCCACTTTTATGTTTACGAGATCGTCCGGGACCTGCGGTTCAAGAGCTTAACCTGACATCAAAGGAGCCAGTGAGGCCCAAATGGTTGGTTTTTTTCTAAGACACCAATTTGTTCCTCGCATACTAGACGTTTAACCATCTTGGCCAGGGATATTCGTGACGGATGTGTCCCACATTGATTTCAAAAGCTGCAGATTATGCTGATGGCAAATTCCTCATGTATATGAGGGTCTCTTCTCAGCGTAACCTGCGTCATCAATAGAATGCATTTTCTGGCATTATATGTACGTTCAGGCTGCTCTTAGGGACTCATGATCCCTGATGTTGCATCGCTTCGCATTTCTGAGCACTGCATGTATGCTCTAACTGAAGCATTATTTTTGCTAATGTGTTAGACGGAGTCCACAACATTCTTGTTTTCCCTTCCAAATACGGTGGCATTGGACGAAAATCAGATGAATCACGAAAACCGACAAATGAATATGAAACAAATTCTTTTCAGTTAGGAGACCAGAAGGCTGCTCATTACCATCACACCCATAAGAAGTTTAACTAGTGACGCTAGGATAGACTTTTGACTTCCGGCTCGTTTTTACTTGAGGACTCATAACCTCACTAGGGGCTAAGCTGTAACGATAAATAATTTCCCCAAATCACTAGTCCAGAGCATTCGTAACTGACCTTTATTGTTGAAGTCAAGTAAACTGGGGCATCGTTCGCTTCCAAAAATGTAATTACACCAGTGGGCTTGGATTGTGACATGTTCTCACCAGTGGCCTTATTGCATATTACCTGAGATTGTAGTATTGTGGTCCACTGCTATGGCGGTTCGACGACAAGTTGCATTGCGTTATATTCTTTTCGACAGAAATTCCGCATCAGGAGAGTTCTTCTGACTCACACATTGTAGGCTGCATTGTATTCTTGAACTGCGTTACATTAGTTGTGCTTTTATCAGAAAATGTCGCTTGATACTGATGCCATTCTTTTATCGCTTGATACTGATATTTGTGCAGTATAATGGATTAAAGACAGTAATTTCAAAAGTCAAACGTATGTTATTGAACTTCCATGAAATCTTGCTGGTATATTTTGAACTACTTACTGAGACGCCCGAATACCCACCTGATAAATGTAGAGCCATTTCAAAAAGGGGATATGCTGTATAATCGCCTTGATGACTCTTTAGTTTGGCTGGCCTAACCTGGAGACAAGGCTACTCTCAACATTGCCTTAACTGGAGAAGGGAGAACGTAACCCCTACTACTGTATTTATTAACGATGGTATGAAGGTAGTACAGAGATTTACAACCACGCCGCAATGCAGACCTGCGGTCTCGTTCTTTGAAAACACGCATGTCTGCAGTCCGATTCAGGCAGCACACATAGGTATATATTGAACCCTGAGCGCTGAATGGCTGAAATTGAGGTGAATGTACGAACTTCTTTAACCTTCTGCAAAGGAATTCAAATCTAGGAAGTTCTTGTGTTGTGCAGAGATTCAGCCATCTGTACTGAATCTTTGAGGAGAACACCTCTTCAGTCTATCAAATGAAGTGTTTCAGAATTGACGGATCCATGGAAATTGTATAAAGAGCGGATGAGAAGCTTCCTCCGTCCCAAATGCAGCTAGAAAATCCAACGAAATGACTTCCATGACAGATCTGTAGGAATGCCGCTACTAGTGTTAAAACAGGCAAATCTGTCGCTCAGTGTAACTCTCGATTAGTCGGTTTCCCTCTTCTTCTGTTAATTTTGTCCCACACCCAGCTCCTATAATCATGGCATGGGCACAGACTATTTGAAATACGTGATCAGAATGTGTACGGCGCCACAACCCATAGGTACACTTACATCAGATCTCTGACGGCCCTGTTAAACCAACGCAGTGTCTCATGCGTACACTTAAAAACTCAGTGATCTGCTGCTTACTAGTAGACACGCCAACAGCTTGTAAAAGCAATAGGGAAGAACAGGAGTTAGGTAGCGGAACTATGGAAGGAAAAAGTGCAGGTAATGGATGAAGAAACCATGTATTTTAGGGATCAACTACCTGTAGATATTGAATAACCTGAAAACAGCCAGAGTCCCCCAAGGTGCTATTGTTGTGAGTCGTGCAGCAGCCACTGAGAGATAACTTCTCAGATAACCAAAACTCGAGTGCACTCACACATCATTTCGCCACACTTATTCTACTCCCTCAGTGCTTCATTGGAAATTGTGGTCATCGAATCATTATTAAGGGGGTATTTGTTAGCATTAACGAGCCCACAGTTTAAATTCAGTTGTCTGCCATACAGACTAAATAGATATAGTCGTCCTCACATGAATTTTTGTCAACAGCAGCCTTCCAATATCCAATATCCAATATCCTGATTACGAGCTAGTATAAACCAGTGATTTCTTTGAGCTCGCTTCTTGATTTTAAGGTAGAGGTTCCAGATCTTCGGTGAACTTATGCGTAGTAAATCCCGCCACTCGACTGATTTAGCTCTGGTAGACTCCAGGAGGAGTGATGCGAGGATTGGTCAAGATTGTGGTTTGTAGTGTGCAGTATGTTAGGACTCAGCTGCTGCCGTGAATGGAGTCTGACCTAACACCCGTCGGTCATTCGGTATAGTCATAAAAGTAGAGTAATAATAATAATAATGATAATGATAATAATAGGTTGTAGTGTAGATAATATAGGTTGAGATAAGTGAAATAATAAAGAAAGAAAGATAGAGTAGTCGGTACAGTGGGAGAAGACAGGACGGGTCGTGAAGATTTAGCTTGTATGCTTATCCATTGACAATGTGGTTTCAAATTTTAAGAGGGTAAGCCATTGAGACACAAACCATGCATTTCTGCATGATTGTCCAGCTTCCGCTTAAAAATCTCCACAGATGGAGCTGTAGTTACGGCCGCCGGTAAAGCGTTCCAGAGACGGCAAACTCGAAGCGAGAAGAAATGTGAACGCACTCGAGTCCTTG
Organism: Trichobilharzia szidati; assembly: GCA_944472155.2. Taxonomy (NCBI): domain Eukaryota; kingdom Metazoa; phylum Platyhelminthes; class Trematoda; order Strigeidida; family Schistosomatidae; genus Trichobilharzia; species Trichobilharzia szidati. The sequence goes on from OX235279.1 coordinate 116,369,942, forward strand.
GTCTCTGGTGTGCTATCCTTAGCGGGTTACCTCGTGGAAGCCTATAATCACTTAATGGCAGGATGCTCTTGTTAGGATGGGCCTGGTCATTTAGGATCTTATAGACGGTGATGAGGTCTCCCCTGTGACTACGGTAACTAAGTGTGAAAAGACTTAATTTCTTCAGTCTCTCCTCATATGATTTGTTGCGGAGGCCGATCACCCATTTTGTCGCTCGTCTCTGGACACTTTCTAGCATGTTAGCATCCCTTTTGAGTAGCGGAGGAGCAATGATATTATGCACCTCAAGGAGTGGCCTCACGTATGTCGTATACAACGTTAGGAATAGTTCAGGAGTAAGAGCTCCCAGTTGCCTATGCATAAAGTGTAAAGTGCCGTAAGCTTTGGCGACGTCCCTCGTGTAATTTACACTGGTGTCTAGCTTTTCTGTTAAAATAAGGCCTAGATCGCGTTCTGATGGCACACAACTCAAGTTCTGGCCACCAAGGGTGTAATTTGCACTCTGTGACCTGCCGGAATGAAGTTGCACTGCTTTGCACTTCTTTAAGTTGAAAGGCATTCCGTTAGCCAGAGCCCAGTCCCCCAGCGTTTGCAGGTCAGCCTGCAATCTGTCGGAGTCTTCCGATGAGTTTATTGCTCTCCAAATCTTTACGTCGTCAGCGTAAAGAAGCGCAGAGCAATTCAGTTGACAGGGCAGGTCATTGATAAAAATCAAAAACATCAACGGCCCTAAGATAGAACCCTGAGGAACCCCTGATGCCGAGGTGTGCCGGGATGATCGGATGCGGTTGACTTTGGTGCAGAATTCTCTCTCGCCTAAATAATCTTCCAGCCATGCGAGAAGTGCTCCAGAAACACCCGCTTTGCTTATTTTGTGAAGGAGCAGACCATGGTGAACTGTGTCGAATGCTTTCGCAAAGTCGAGAAAGATCACATGGACTGGTACCTTTACATCCCAGGATAGTGTCCAATCGTTCCAAGCTAGTAGAAGATTCGTCACACAGGATCTTCCCTTCCTGAAACCATGCTGTGCTTCATGGAGTAGGTTAGTCCCGTCGAAGTATTTTCTCATGTGGTCGTCAATGAGACTTTCCAATATCTTCGATATCACTGGGAGTAGCGCAACTGGTCTGTAACTGGTCGCGTTCTGCCGGTCACCACCCTTGAAGATAGGGGATAGGATGGCTCGTTTCCATTCACATGGAAGTTTCCCTACATCAAAGGAGTGTTGAAACAGATCACTTAGGGGTTGGCAGAGACTTTCTGAACACTGCTTCAGGACGGATGGTCTTATGTCGTCGCAACCTGCAGACTTTCCCGAAGCCAACTTTCCCAATTTTATGAGTACCATAGCCGGGGTAATTTGAAATGTACCCAGCAGGTTTTCGCACGTTGGTCTTGCATTGTAATCTTGATGTTTTGTGAGGGTAAAATCCTCGTTACTGTTCAGTTGCCTGTGAAAGGCTAGACTGAATGTCTCTGCCATTTCAAGACTAGTAAGAGATTTCCCATCAGAACCCACTATATTGCAAGCTCCCTGGTTGGTCGGTTTTCTTTCAGACATAAACCTGTATAGGCTTTTGGGGTTCACGAGAAGCTTATTGGCGAGGTTTCTCTGAAATGTCCTTCTATCACTCCGGACTCGTATGTTACACCGATTCCTGAGTTCGAGGTACTCTTCATGTTCGGGTTGACTCTGCGATACTCGCCACGCAAACCAGGCTTTTCGCTTCGCCTGTAGAAGGCGTTGTGTCCCCCTTTTTAGCCATGAACGTTGCTTTCTAGCTTTGGGTGTGACCAAAGGAACAGTGTCTGAGATCGCCTGGTGAATGATCTCCTTTACCACTCTCCAGTGTTCTTCTATTGTAAGCTCTGTCCAATTTTTTGGCCAATTTGCTTCAGACAAAAGTCTTCGCATTTCGGTGTAATTGGCTTTGTTATAACACAGATAGGGCTGTGTATTGTCCCACTGTAAACGCTCGCGGAGGACTATGTCGAATGTTATGACCGCATGGTCACTACTACCTATGGGAGTCGTGATCTGAACGTTTTCCACTAGTAGCTGGTCACTAGTGAGCACGTAATCCAGTCTAGAAGACTTCCCATCTGGGCCCCATCTAGTATCCATTCTGACATTTTCGGTGAATCCGGCCTCCGTGATGGTATGCAGCAGATTTCGATCAAATCTGTCCTGGGCACATCCCGTCATCAAGTTAAGAGATGGGGCATTGAAGTCTCCAGCTATGACAATTTGATCATAACCCAGGTCATGTGTCGCTGAAATTGCATTCAGCAGTACCTGGTTGTGGTCTGCTCCACATGAAGGTGATCTGTAAATGCTGCCCACTAGATACTTACAGTACCCAACGGTGAAATGGCACCATATGGAGTCAGGGAGCTCAATGAGGGGAGGGTCGATTGCATGGACACATCTGAGCTGTTTGTCGACGTATATGGCGACTCCACCTCCTTCTTTCAGATCCCTGTCTCGCCTGACAAGGACCATATCATTTATACTGACTTCGCTGTCTGCCACCGTAGGTGTTAGCCAGGTTTCCGTCAGTATTATGATTTTGGAGTTCAGCTGTGATTGTAGGTATCTAAGTTCAGCTATTTTGCCTCTTAGACCTCTCACATTACTGTACAGGCAACTGGTAGTCAGTCTCACCACGTCCCCGTATTGGGGGGTGGTTGACGTGATGTGGGCTGTCGGTTGAGGAGTTATCCTACGATCTAGTTGGCCGATTCCCCGGGAACCGGTCTGTTGGAGTTTTTTTCTTCTGATTCAATCGGAGCACTTGGATGGCACTGGCTATCATCGTCCGTGCTGCACCGCTGTATTGTGACTAGGGGTTGGGGATGTTCTATGACAACGTTTTGCTCTCTCCTTTGGGTACGAGGCCGGCTCTCGCAGCAGCGAATGTGTCTGCTGACCTTGTCTTTGGTCTCGTACCATCTCTGGAGAGCAGTAGTCAAGTGGTCTCGGGAGCTAAACTTAACAGCTAACAGATGTGGGGTGTTAATTGACATTAGGTGAGTGGGTCGAGGCAGTCTAAAAATAGAGACAGCCCCTGAACTTCCCAGACCCATCTGGGATGCCAACCATCTCCATTGCTGGACATCGTGACAGTGCTTCTCACAAGCGTTCCCAGTTTCCAGTTCAGGAATGCCGTGAACAACCATGGAGGCAGAAGGAATAAGCTCTGGCGACTCCCTCGCCATCTGTCTTTCCTTCCATGGCCTATCTGGCCTAACACGTATATTGCAGGTCCTCCCTATAGAAAGGACTTGGGAAGTCAATAAAACTTTTTCGGCATCTTCGGCAGAGCCTAGTGTTACCCTCAGTGGGGATGGTTTGCCTTGAGGAGCAGCAGTGCCCTTATACAATCTGCACAGTTTTACTGGTTGGATGTCCAGACCCAGTGTGCTACATAAGTTGGACCACTGTTCCTGATCAAACAGGGCCCTGTTTTCCAGCAGACTACTGCTACAGTCTGGTACATTAAAGAGGATAACGCAGTTTGATCGACTGACCGTGGATTTAGGTTCGGTCCTCGCACATTTGTCATCCCCCTTAAGACCGTTTTGTTTCATCTGGTGCAACTGGGTATTATTATGTGTCGCAGTGCTGTGGCCACTTTTACTGGTGGACGGTAAGGGTCTTTTCCCGGCGACAGGTACCCTTGGTGCTTCAACCTCTGTGTCTGGGGCGGTTATGGCAGGAATTGCAAGTATAACCGGTGTGGATTTTGGTATCCCCGATTTACATGCAATTGTGATGTTTTCTGAGTTGGTGGGAGTGAAACGTTTCACGTTTTTTCCTGATATCTCTATGACATCTGTAGCTTTCGAGGAACTACACGAGGCTGCATTAGGACGGCAACTTGGGCAAATGTACCAGAACCATGGGCATGGGTTCTTACGCATAAAATCGTAATATACCTTTGGTACCCCGGTGTCACATCTACAATGTACCCATTGCTTACAAAAGTTACATTCGAAAGCAGAATCTGCTTGTTCGACAATAGAATTGCAGACCTTGCAATCGTCTGCCTTCTTGGGGAACGTTGTAGTCGTCTTGCGACGTCGTGAACGTTTCTTATTGGCCTTCCTGTTTGTTTCCAGGCCTACTGTGGATATAGGTGTCATAATATTCACCTGTTTGCTTAGTTTGGCTGAAGCTCTGGTGACTACGGTGCATGGTCTCCCATTACTTATCTTGGGATGAGAATCTATAGTCATTTTACTCCTAAAATAATACCAATGATTAAATGATAAGAGAGAGTGGAGTTTTGTCCAATAGACTGACAGCAAAAGACAGTAGAAAGCACAGAACGGAAAGATAAAGTATATAAGTAAAAGCTTTTGACTTTACCTGTAACTTTCGGGTTATTCGGCTTCACAACAATCACGTAACAGACCACCAAGTCCTGTATATTTGAAAGAGTGAGGGGGATGTTGCTACAGAAGTAGCACCTGAAGCTTGGGCAGTAGTTCGAGACAGTGGGAAGTACTAAACACAGGCTCGGTGAAGAAGAAATGGTTGAATAAAATTCGCCGGATAGGAAGATCAGGTTTCCCAAACGAATTATTCACAAAAGTGGATATTTCCTGTTAGACGGAAAAATGCACGTCGTATTCAAGGAGCCTTAATCCAAACTCACCCAACAATTTTTTCTCGTCAACGTTCAATGCATAATAATTTAATTTTCTGTTTCTTCGGCATATTTTACTTTTTCACAATAGATTTCGTTGTCATGACAGTCATTTTTTTTCGACTTCTAAATATAGCAGACGACTTAGTAGGTCTAACCATGGAAACGACAAATGTCGACTATATGAGAATAATGGTCTCAAAAAAACTACTAGACTACCACACGACCATCCCTCAGGGGTATACCAGAGCCACAACAAAGACTGAAAAGGACAGTCTTCATAATTCTACTGTAGACGAAGAACAGTTCGCATTAACTATTTTAGTAGTCCGCTTTGCATATTAGGAGCATGACAAATTTGTTTGGAGTCGATCTCAAGGTCGACCTAATGCGAAGGACGGCATGGTTGCACAAATTCAACCTGTTCAGCATTACTTAACAACATGCTTCGGTAACTGTAAATAATAGATGCCACGACCGTGTAACTCTAAACTATAGCAACCTAAAACGAAACTACCTCCAGCAACGAATCAGATGCGTAAGAAGTAGAAGTGCGTAATTTGAAATAAACGCCCATGTACAAGTAATGCAATATTGAAAAGTGGTTACTTGTATATGTTCCAAGAAAACCTAATTTCTCACAGGAGTCCTCATAGTCAGGTTAAGCCAATATCTGTACATAAATTCATCAGTGTCATCAATCCGTTCATTGGGTAGTTTCGCTTTGGGTTGCTATAGTTAAGAGTCACCCCAACACATATATTCTCTCCGAATCAGTTTTATTATATGTATTTCTGTTAAAGAAACTTTTCTACACAAGAAGTCCTCTTCCACTAGATGACTTCGGCTAGTTGTTCCGATTCATTCTGTTAGTCCTTGAGTGTTGTGTGATTCCTCACAGCTGTCAGCTAATCGGAAACTCAGTCCCTGGAACTGAGTCTTCGTTGTTACTGGGGATTTCCTAACAAACACGTTTTTACACTATTGTGTGCTTCATTGTTCTTAGCTCTTGTTTCCAAGTAGCAAGAACTCCAGGTTTACTACAGAAAGTGGGACATGATGGGCACTTCTCTGCAGTGGACCCAAAGTTTTCACACTGCGTTGGAGTCAGTGTTAGCTGGGTTGTTTTCTCCTTGCAATAATTTAGACCTTTGGTTTCCGGGGTCATGCTGTTGGATCTTTATCATTAGTTTGCATTCGCTATCTCCCACTTTCCGGCTTAGTTGAAGAATGAATTCAGTTTTCGCATGACTGAATTATTCATTCGCCAGTTGTGCGGTAGTAATTTTATTTGTCATAATAGAGGTTGACAAATCTTTCTCATCTCTCGAACTGAGTTTAAGCAGTGGGCCTCGATGGTGTGAATCCAGAGGCGCCTAAGGATGATGATGAATTATTGTCTGGGTTAACTAACAAAATCAGTAGTGTGTGGGAATCTGAGACATTTCTGTTGGAGTAGTGGGTATCTTTGATTGTCCCAGTTCATAGAGGGAGATAAATCAGCCATGTAAACGCTTATGGAGCGTTGGCATGAGAAGTAATAACAACCAGTGTTGTCCTTCGGGGATGCCCAATGTTCACACTTTTGTTTTAGCTCGTCGTAGATGCACTAATAAATGTGACCCATCCTGTAAAATAAACACTGCTACTGAAACTTCAAGCCACTAGCTTGAAGCCCTATGTTCCACTGGGGAACGTGAAGGAAGAAAAAAGTGGACTTAAGCCATTTGGAGGCTAGCTAGTCGCCAATCAACGGTCTCGTGGAGGTAGAGTGTGGGTGATATAGTCTTTCAACGTGGATGCGTTAAAAAAGTGTGGTCTTGTGAATACCTTAGTATGTTTGGCAGGCGAGTCGCCTCTGCCAAACGTAAAATGATTCAGGACTGGTTTGCATCAAATTCTGGATTAGTGATAGGTGAGATCGTTGCATGTGTTGACCACTTCGCTTATATGGGAAGTTGCTTGAGCTCTAATGGACTAATTGCTAGTGAGATATCAACATGGAGAAAAGAGTCATATCTGTCGTAGATATAACATCCAGTTTCTGCAAACATGATGTGTACCGCTGAGGTGTTCGCTTTATCATTCTAAATACCTGTGAGAGATAGCTGTTGACATTTGCAGACATGAAATTACTAGCCTTCTTTGACCATAGGTGTTTGTGCGCAGTTTCCCGTGTTGTGCAATATAATGTGTAATATTGAGGTTAGGAATAGAGTTAAGTGAGGAGGAGAAATCAGTCAATGTGGTTGTGAAGCTACAATGGTTGAGACGGTCAAGACACGCATGCTGAGGCCTCACCTTCCTGACCGGTTAATGTCAGCTGACAGGGATAAGGTGGAAAAGGGTTAGGCATGGTTACGTCAAAACCTTGTATCAGCTTATGAAGTCTTTAAATGTTAGTGTTAGCCACACAGGTGAGTATTGACTATGTGTTTGAGTTCATCAAAAGGCTGTAGACTTTCGGTGATATGGCATAAAGTCGTTCTCAATGTCACAAATGGGACGTACCAGATCTATCGATTTCTCACTATTTTCCCTGTATTTTTTCTTCCTCCTGTTTATTTTCGTCCATTTGAGTGCTTTTGAATTCGAAAACTGAGTCAGCTACACCCTTATTAGGCAAGTCGATATTTGATCTTATGTGATCATAGATATCAGTTTTGTGTGCTTCTGGATAGTGGAGAAACATGCTTGGTGATATGAAAATTACGAAATCTTGTAGTCATTTCAGCCGTTCAGATGTAAACTTTTAGAGTAAGCGTGATCTACATTTACTGAATAGCATGTGAAACTGAGGTTCGGAGTTTGTTAGCTACTCTTTCGTTCTTTACAACATAAGTCAGTATTTTATTGTGTTTTAATTGATTTTTTTCTTGGTCATTTTCCAGAACCTGTCCATCCAGAGTCCGCTGACTAACCACTTGTTGCTGGTTACCCATCTCTGCAGAAATTCTTAAGAGCTCATAATGGTTACGCATAATGATATTTTGGATATTATAAAGGTTGGGAAAAATAAATGTTATTTAATCAGTACGTTAGCCAATTAAACGTGGTGAAAATGATGCCTCAGTTGAATTTCCTTTTGAGCGAATTTCACGTTATTTGCTTCTTGGTAAGTGAAAATGAAATAAGCTCTTGTTACGTTTTTAGTATTCATTCGTAGTAATGAAGTTTTGCAATTCTAATAAGCTTCAGTTGACATAATGAAGAAATACAGGTAGTATTAGATAGCTGTAGATATTTTTGTTTCAGAATCTGACAGTCTGTGAAATGTTAGTAGCCCGGTTTTGTTGGAATTTGTGTTCCAAACCTCGATATCGATTTCCTATGGGTACATAAATTTCTTTCCCAATACGAACTTATGACAAATAACACATACTTACAAGTTAGAATTAATTGAACCTGTCAAATATCTGTAGAACTTGTTAACTGAGTACATACCTTGTTAGATATTCCATGTTTCTTTTCATTTAAATGCCACATAAATACAGTGTTAATATTGTTATTGTGGAGATAAACTCAGGAAGGCCTTCCATTTGTCCTCGTATCTCAACCAATGTGGAGACAAGCGCGTGCTATTGTCATGGCCCGCTCATCATAGAAGTACATCGATCTATCCAGCGGTAATTGATGATATGAGCGGCTAAGATTATTACTATTTCACCGCTTTTCTGAACTGGATGGTGATAATCTCAACACATTTGTAGAGGGGGATTACCACTAACCGTTCATGCTTTGAGACTCTAAATGTACCAGCTAACGGACTTTATGCTTGACATGGTTCTGAATACCTACCTGTAAATTGAAATCCTCCTGTACGATGACCACGTCTGTTCGTTAGATTTTTCTCATTTTGGCAGGACATGCATTTCAAAAGAAGTCTTGGAGTGCCATTTAAAAAACAACACTTATCTGAACGAAGCTACAGGTTTGAGAGTTGATGCATAATATAAGACCGCGGGAATGAATTACTGGACACATTGGTGGTCAAATCGTAAAACTGAAATCACATTGACCTGCTTAGGTGGATTTTATTAAATGAAAACACACTAGGACTCTGTATGCGGATGTTGAAGTTATAGTTAGTAGAATAGGGGTGTGAAATAGGGACAACAAAACGTCGTATTCAAGAGACTGAATTTTCTGTCGCATGAACTACAGTCATTACCGTGATCAATGAAACAGAAAGTTGAAGATAGTGTTGGTTTGATGAGATGGAGAAAGAAAAGTGATGAAGAAGACTGATAATTCGATTTTTTTATTTAATTGATTTTTTATTGTAGCTTGACTCCACACAGTATTTTTGATACAAGTATGGAATTTTCAGCATGTGATATCGGTAGCCTAAATTTAGCAGGCTAACCATTGGTATCAGGTGTGCGTCGGCCGGGGATCAAACCCCGTACCATGTGCATGGTCGGTCAGCGTCCTAAACCCTATGCCACCGACGATAGATAGGTCGAGAAAGAAGTGTGGGCAGTTGATACTTACATAATTTTAAAGTAAAAGTTAATACCTTATTGTACTTGAATCAGATAAAGAGGTGTTTAACTACTAATACTAGAGAATATCTGCAACAGAATGGCTGTTGATGAAAGTATTCTACGCTCTCCTTCAGCAAAGCAACTTTCCCCGTAGACCTTTACTATATTGAAGTGGCATACAGTATAAGAGATGATGCTACCACCGAAACTTGGCATTACAAGGAGATATTTAAATATGGTTGGGAATTGATTCCAGTGGTAAAAATACATTTGTATTCTATCTTTATATGCAGTGTTTACCTATTTCAATAAGTGACTACGTTATTGATCTTTTTTAACCAACTGTGATTTTCCAATTTTGTCTCTTTTTTTATTAACTATCAGATGAAAAAGATCTTCCAGATGACCTTCGAAAATTACTGGTTGAAAATATTGTAAGTGCTGCTTTCGATCCATCACTTGTAAGTTACATATTTTAATTGACTGTCCATTCCACCTGTTTTTTTTTAATCAGATAAGGCTGAAAGGTTTTGAGTTGTTATTTCCTGGTCTTTGGAATTTTGTGTTTCTAAGGTTAGTTACATTGTTGCTAACCCTTTGGTATTTTGATTTAGATCATCAGAGGTAAATTGGGCATCATCACAAGTGTTTCCTATATTGAATCAAATTGTACGGTTCAACTGTTTTGTCGACTTCGCTGACCAGCTTCCATCTGTCCTAGTTATTTCAGTTAAAAAAGCCTCTGAATTATATATGCGTAAGTATTTCTTTGAATTATCTTTTTAAAAATTATTTAGTCGACGCGGATTGTCTTTTGTTTTTAGATGCACTTTTGCAGTTTGGCATGAAACATAACATTGACTTGGATGACGCCCTTTTAAAAAGCGTCATCATTTGTGGTAATGAATTCGATTCGTCATGTAAAGTAAGTTGTTTCGGATAAATTTAAATTGTATTGTATATTTGTTCAGGTAACGGATTATAGGTTTACTTTTCATCTCACGTATGCAGGTTAAGGTAACCCAACTAGAGACTCTGCGCCTTGACTGACTGGGTTTTCAGCAGGGTGCAGCAGTTCAAGTTGCCACACTACACGGAAATGTATGGGAAAAGTAGTATGTATATAGAGAATAATGATAATTTAATGGATCTAGCAGTTCATAAAGAGTGAACGGATCTGCACCATTGCAAACGATTTTGAGCCATGTCACCAACAGTCTCAAGTCATTGGTTCTTAGCGTCTCCACGAACCCAACCCGGCAGTCTACACTTCTCTATGTGACTGGCTCAAACTGACAAACGAAGACTTCACAGATTGATACCGGGTTTCGGTTTGATTACCCCTAACTCCTTTTCAAACTAATTCTGTGTAATGTAACATTGCTCGACTCGGAAGGCAGTGGCTCGTCATGCGTGACACGTATCCTAGCCGCCTCACTCCATGTAGCTTCACAACCTCATCGGTCGACTTTCTCTCCTCACCTAGCACTGTATACCTGACTTCCGCTTTACTCACCACATTATACCACTTCGCACGGGAGATAGAACGCAACTATTTGAGGTCAAAGACAACTAGCCTTTACACATTTTCCACTTCGAATTGCCGTATCGCGTAGCCATAAAGCAGGACAGAAAGAACTGCTGCACAATACACAGGTCTTATGATCGACGACCAGATATTATACATTCACCGAAGATAACGTCATTTGGGAAATCCTACATGAGTCTTTCCTATCCGTGCTGAGATATCGTTAGACATCAGTCCATTAAAGCTAACGCAGCATCCTAAATAATTAAAAGCGGACAACACGGTCATTCATTTTACTTTTTGTCGTTAGACTTTGAGTGGATACATCAGCATCATCTCTCGTTAGATAGGGGCGAATCGTATGTCTATTATGGGAAGATGTTTACTCAGTATCTTGCACTATTTTGCGACATGTTGCTTAGTATGCAGTCATACTGGAGGATATAAGCTTTATTGTTTAATTTTGCGAAAATTTTTCTCCGATGTTCTACGGCATACTTTTTACCCACTCTTCGTCAAAAATTGCCTTTTCTGTGTTACGAAATAGTCGGTAATCTGGAATTACTGTTCTCTGTAGTTGTGTTAAGCCACGCTGCTAAACGGCGAAATTTTCCAAAAGTTTTTTGTGAAAGCACCTATCATGTGTGATTACTTAACATTAACTGTTTTCTAAGTTTGTCTCAAGGGACCCCCTCGTAAGGCATATTGAGGAACATATCAGGGCATATCATACCTTGATATTATTATGAGCAATAAATTGTACTCGGAACGTCATCAGTAAATATTGTTGTATAACACTGTGAGACTTTATCGAAATAAATTTTACCCATAATGTATGTCGTTTACACTGTTAGGGTTCTGTAAGAAAGGTCCTACGTTTGACGAACAGGAATGCAGCATCAGTAGGGTGTTTCCATCACATGATCAGCATGCCAGTTTTAATGCCTCTCCTCTGTAGACAGGAGGGTTATAAAACGTCGACTATCGTGTGAAGAGGAGCTGAAACAGTATGGACTAACATGGATGCAGGTGAAAGGTACAGCAGAAGACAGAAGCAAGTGGAGACGTGTAGTTGAAGCCCTGTGTTCCACTAGGAGCCCAAGGGAGCAATAATAATAATAATAATAATGACATACATTCTCATTCGTATACTTAGTACAATCTGCATTTCTGTGGAGTGATAATCATTATCCTTAGTGAACGTTAATGACACCGTATTCACTTTACATTTCTTTAGGATGACTCACTCTGGAATCGTTTGCTTTTAATAATAAAGTTGATAAACTCAATGACATCAGTCGACAATACTGACAATTTATTGGAATCACTCAAACAACCGATTTTATTTTGCTTAGACTGCTTGAAGACTAAAAGTAAGTCAGTGTTTTCATTTAAAGTTGTCAATGACTGGAAAATTCAGCTTTATCAACGTAATATATAACTTAGAAGACAACAAATTCACCGGGACGACATAAGCTTTAGATGTTCAAACCAAGTTCAGATTTAATGGTTTAAAATAATTTGTGTATTGGATATACGATGTTCATTATCATTTTGTAAAGGAAGATGGTCAGAATGTTGACATGCAGTGCCTATAACATATATGTGTGTGGTGGGATCTCCGCACATTTAGATGACACATCAAAAAAGATCATGAATTCAGTCAAAACGTTCTTGTTTTCTAACATTTCAGTAAATTGAAAAGTATCTTTCGAACTCTGGGTAAATACTTCTACACAGATTCGTTTTGGCTTCTTCGCTCACCACCAGATCAGTTTGTAGCGTACAAGTGTTGTTTGTAGCTTTCGTAGTATCAGTATTATCATGAAGGTGAAAGAGTAAAAACAAAAGACGAAAGCCTGACATTGGTTGGGTGAATATCTACAGTTAATTCAAAAAGTTTGAAAAGTTTAGTTGTAAACTATTTAGCAGCCAAATCGTTGAGAATGCAACTAATGCTTTTCTACTGACTTATACAACAGGGCACAAACTGAAAGTTAGTTTAGTGTAGTCCCCTCAGATAGCCGCATATTTTAACATAATATTTCGGCTGACATATTCTTTAGGGGCATAAAAGAAAGATTGGTTTCGTGAAAAAGTCATTTTGTAACCATACATTTTTTTGACACTTTTGTGTACAGTTGTAGTCATTTTATCTGTAATGTTTTTACTAGTATATTAAAGGTTGTTAGATTAATCTTTCTTTTGATTATATTGTACTGTGTAGGGTTTTTCAGCATCAGTAAACAGTTCTGTCTTGTCCTTCAATTTTTGTCTGGTTTGACAACTTTGTATCAGTCGTTTAAGTGGTTAGAAGATTTTTGCTATAAATCTAATAATGGTGAACCATTTACACTAATTGTTACAACTGTCACTATTGAACTGCGTCTTTATCTGTCTCAGCAAATGCCATCTAACAAAAATAAGAGCATTTGTAATCAACAGTCAATTGTGGAGTTGAATACTGGGAATAGTTCTATACAGCGCTTTCTTACAGATATCATGGTTGACTCGGTATGTTCCCTTTAACTTTATACATTTCCTCATTTTGATGGGTTTATTGTTAGTTATAGAGCATTATATTAAATGCTCAACGTTTGTTGACCTCAATAAATTTTGTGTCCAAGTTTCGCTCACTGACTGCGCTTCGTTCGTTCATTCATCAGAATTGGATTCTCTATATGGTTATTCAGTTGAATTGATAATTATTGGACCTTCTTTAAATGCTCTAAAATTTCGTCAGGGAATATGCATATTCATAGGTAAATTTGAAAGTGTCCGTTCCAAAGTCAGAAAATAATCTGTGTATATTTGAAAATCATCATTTCGGTTGCTATGGCAAAATATTCCCAGATATTTAAAAAGTTTTAAAATCCTTTAGGTAAAAGTAAAATGATTTTAAAGATTACAGCTAAAACCGTTTGATTGTAGATTTTTTCTGCATTACTTTCAGGCCGTAGTAGAAAATTGATCTTCAAACTTTGAAGTTTCATTAACTTTAATGTTGTTGTTTACTGGTTAGAGTTACTAACCTCACACACAACTTTCCCTCTTCCCAAGGCTTACCGCTGGCAGGTAAAGCAAAAGTGTGTCGGCCGGGAATTGAACGCCAGAGCCTTGATAATGGATGGTGAATCGTAATTGAAAATCTAATGCGATCTCTAATACACATCACTGTTTTGTATTAAACAAACGAAACATCGTAAAAGATGGAGTGTCTATTGGTATTAGCGTAGATAATAGTTTTTGTTTTTTGGTCTGTGTTTTGACTAATTATTGAAGGTTTATGAACAGGGTAGGAGGGTGGGTGGGTTGAAGAGACCTGATAGGATCCCACACACTTTGTTATTGTTCAATTATCTTAACGACTGTTAATCTCGTATATGTTGTATATCATCAATTCTCACACACTTTGTTATTGTTCAATTATCTTAATGACTGTTAATCTCGCATATGTGTTATATTATCATTTCCCAGGCACTTTGTTATTGTTCAATTATCTTAACGACTGTTAATCTCGCATAAGTGGTATATCATCATTCCCACGCATTTTGTTATTGACTATTACGACCAATTATTTCAAATACTGTTAGCTGTCTCTATTGGTTGTAAAATTGTATAAATACCATTTCCTAAATAAGTTTCTTTGTCGTCGTAGTTTGTCGTAGTTGTTGTACTACAATACACAGTCACAGACCGGACTTTGTCTTTTGATATTTACGTGGTTCGCTGAGTCGGAAGGTACAAGAAGCAGATAGGCATATTAGTCAGGCGCAGATAGAACAAGGCGACAACGTTCCTCATCTAATTCCGGCTACGGTTATAACAAGACCAGAATCTAGAAGTGGACCTTCAGCTGATTTATAAAAGATTGGGAAAAATTGCAGCAAGAGTAATTTTCTAAAGCCACTACAAGTGTTGCTTGTTATGCTTATTATATTTTACAGTAAGTCTTTCATAGCTTTATTGCTTTCTGTAGTATTATGCATAACTTTCAATTTTATTTTAAAAGGATCCTGTAATAATTAGCCGAAATATATCGGAAGCATGTTTCGTCCTTTTTCGATACAGCTTAAAAGAAATAGAGAAAGGCAATAACACTGACGATGTAAGTGCTCTCATTTGTATGCAAGTATGGATTTTTTTCCCCACTTGTTTTTGTTCTCTGAGCTGATTGATTTAATTGGGAAGCTTTCACTATCCTTCTAGACAACACCTTCAATGCAAGCTTTCATATGAAGTGAACTTGTTTGAATTTCCCACAAATGATATAATTGTATCTCGTGATAACCGTTATCATGATTGGCTCTTAATTTACATCTACCAGACTTCTGGAGGATTCCCTGGCATTTTCGGTATTTTATCTGTTTAAAATTTCTATGTTTTTCCAGTCCATATGGTATCTACATACATCGATATGAAGGAATACATATCGTATCTTTTGACAGCTAATTTGTGATCTTGGATTCTGATTCGAAGCGGCCGCTCACTTTATGGTGTTTATCACAGTTTGTGCAACTTATTTTGTAAATGGTATTGATCTTGCCTTCTTTTGCTGTTCGATCCTTTGGTCAGCACAATGTTGAATGAAGTGATTCTGTTTGCTTTTGTGCTGTGTCTATTTGAAACTGTTTTAGTATTCTTGCTGTTATTTCAGAAATTTTTTTTATATCTGGTAGGATGAGTATTTTTTGTGGTTTTTGACGATGGTATTTTGTTCGTTTGTGTCGTTCGTTTAATATTTTGATGGCATTTTCGATGTTAGTTGGTATTCTGGATTGAGAGTTCGTTCAGCCTTTTCTTTTTGGGATTTAATCATTTGTTATTACTTTTTAGTCTGATTGTGGACTTCGGTGATCATTACTTTTACCACTTGTTTTTCGTATTGTTTGGCTAATTTCCCCTCCGCAGGGCAGTTAATTGGTGGTTTTTATTTGACACTGGTTCGTAGAATATGTTGGCGGAGTCATTCTTAAGGAAAAATTATTGTTCCTTTGTGGACACAAGCCTTTTGCCAAAGTCCTCCCATTTTTGACAAGATAGAAGCGAATTTCGGTCGTAAGGTTTGAAATGATAGGGAAGATTTGTAGCCCAGGAGGATGATCTTGATTTCGTTGTTTGCTCAGAGAAGCCCGCACTGAACGTGCTATCTAGAAGGACAATGAAAGCTTTGCAATTGAATCAGCCAGCTCAAGGGGAACAGCCAAATTCGAGTCATCCACCTGAGCTGAGAATCTTCTCTGGTAGGAGTTTGATTTATAGTGCTGCCTTACTTTTAATGATGATTTGTTTTTGAGTTGGGGTTAGGACCTGACACCTTATTCTAACGAGAAGTTTCGGCATTCTAAGTGGCAACTGATGAGCTGAAGTACCTTATAGAAACAGTGTATTAACGTTGCGCAATCGCAGGGCTAAGAGGACGACTACGTGAGTCCGGTTAAATGGACCGTTTGGAGTAGTTTCTAAGACTGTGTCAGTACGATAATGTTACCATTATCTGCTACTGTTGCACCCGTGTTCACTATCAGTAGGATTTCATCATTGGATTCCCAACACAGTCCAAATGACCTACATTGTGATGCAACTGTTTTTGTTGTCTGAACGCTGTCTAAGCGATCGTTGTGCGATGGTGGTGCCTGCAGAAGCATTTGTTACAGCTAGTATAGCTGGGTTGGTTTACGATAATATGCGGTGTTGACCACCATGTCAATCGCAACAGCTATCAGTCAGGTCTAAGCGATAAAGATATACGCAAGGAATTTCAGATTTGCAATGACTGCTTATCATAAAATCGTTTCAAAATTCAGCATAAACCTACATACTCTCAGTATAACTAATGCTGTTAGGGGCAATAATGACAATCTGTACAGCTGCGAGGTTCTTCACCTTTTTGTGCAGTTCCCCTGATGTTTAGCTTGATATTTCAGTATTCGCTTACTAAAACTGAACATGACGTAACTTTTTATTGTATCTGACCATGACTGGTTATATCTTACGATACATTATAATCAAAGCGAAACAGACCAAAATTAACTAAGGTCGTGTGAATTTTAAGAGCGTAGTATTCTTGTGTAAACTTCCTGTATACGATTTGTATATACAAATAATGCTCCAATTGATGTTTCTTGTACAATATTACTTGTAGTTGACATTAAACCATTAACACTACAATTCTTTTTGATCGCTTCAAATCTGTCGGAAAGCCATTGGTGTAGAGCTCCATTACAATTTTTCAGCTTACAACTTTACAACCTCAGTCAGTGATTGAAATAACATTTTCTCACAATAAATTGTAACCTGCTAGCATTCAGCAATGTGTATAAAGGAGGATTCAATGGAAATAAATTTCAATTTGAATTTGATACTGGTGTCTTAGACGAAGGTTTTATCAAGTAAAAGTCAAGCGTCGTGATGTATAGAAACAAGTGTTGTTGATTTTCAAGGTTTTTAGATCTTTCCTGTGCGTCGGTGGCACAGCGGTTAGGACGCTCGCCGACTATGCTCATGGTCCGGGGTTCGATCCCCGGCCGACGCACTCTACCTCGCTAAGCCAATAGTAAGACTGGTAAAGAGGAAAGGTCGGTCATGAGGTTAGCGACTCCATCCTGTGAAAAATAAACACTGCTACAGAAGCTTCAAGCCTCTGGATTAAAGCCCTATGTTCCACTGGGAACGTGAAGGGATAAATAAAAAGATTTCTCCTATTGTTATTGTTTTGTTACGACTTTTTTCGATTTCGAGAGTTTACAAATACTGATCGGAGAAATTCAGTATAGGTGATGAGTCTGTTTTCTATTTTCAACAACTTTTTCTGTTTTCAAGACGGTAGATAATTGTGACATCGCGTCTACTGGCTGCCTAATTTCCTATGCCTCAGATGAAACAGTGAAGAATATATGGTTACAGTGCGTAGATACTGGTGAAGATCTACTAGATTTCTTGTTAGCTTACAGTGCTATGGTGAAACAGGTAGGACTTATTTCTTTTATGGTAGTAATTTTATTCATAATCATCACAGTTGTTTTTGGTTAACGCATATTTCACATGTTTTTCGGTGTTCAACGCCTCTACAGTGTTATTGGATGCGATTTGGACTGTCAGTCCGAATTAGAGGGTTATGCAAAATATCATTCATGGTTATTTTATCTAGCCTTATAACTAGGGTAGTGAAGTGATAGACTACTTTCACTTGTACTAAGTTCTCTTCCCATTCAGTCCGTATGATCTTTTTTCCCACCTTTGTGTGTTGGTGCTTCTGTGAATTTTATTCATGAAATAAGTCAGCAACTGTAATTAATTATCTGACTTAAGTCACTAGCTGGGCACCAATATTATTTCAACCTGATCAGATTAGTTGTTTGTTTCAGTGCTGTCCTGTTAATTTTCAGCAGTCTGAGGTCTTCATTTTTTTTGTATAAATATAACTATTACATATATGTTAGTTAATTAGGCATTGCAGCTTTTCCTAACGTTCTATAACACGAGCCACACTAATCGGTTAGGTCTAACAAAGATGTTTAGTTATCAAATTTGAAGTACGTGGGGTTAAGCTTTGCAAAACTGTGAATTGTTTAGTCATAGGGTAACGCACATTTGAAGTTCACTGTCACGTCTCCACTTGTATGCTCCATGTGAATTAGCGTGTTAACCTGCTATCTTTTATGGTGACATTAGTTGGTCAGTTGATTAAAATAACAAACCCTGTGTTATTCAACATTCTACTGTGCTATATTTAATATTACTTCCAGCTGTCTTCTTTATCTGCCCATGTAGTTTTTGTATATGACTGATTTTTGTGAAAGCTAAAGACTGCAACAACCAGATTGACAAACATGCCTTGCTATTAGTAAAACAGGATTATCAAGGGATTATCCACGCTGTGCATATCCCTATATGTTATTTGTGTCAGTGTAATTGTATGCTTTTTGACTTTCGATAATAGGAAGTTTTATGTCGTATTATTTTATTTCTAATATTTAGGAGTGCGATTACGACTCACATTTCTTATGGGATAATTCTACCAAACAAATCAAATCACTTGGTGCACTTCTGATAGAAGTATACTTCAGTTGGTTGGCAGTTTACTTCACCACACATTGTATGCAGTGTGAAAATGCTAGTGAGACTACGTCTGCTTTTGAAAGACTATTCGACAAGTATTTGGCTCCGATTTCACCAATTTTGAGTTCACTCATGTAGGTTATAAATTGTTTATGTGTGTCATTACAATTTATCTAACCTGTATTTTGAAATCTATGGAAAAGTTATGAAAAACATATATATATATATATACATATATATATATATATATGCGAAATGCTGCTCAATAGATCTATATAAACTGCTGCGGAGACTTAGGGATTTAGCGTCAGTATCCTTTAGTTAGCTATTTCCTTTCAAATTGAGATAATTTATTGTTCCATACAGGTGTATACTCTGTGTTAAAACTTGAATAAGACGGGAATGACATTGCGTGATAAACAAACACAACTTCCCCTCCACTCTACACAAATGGATAAGACTTAATTGTCGGTATGGTTTTAAAATAAAGATGGTTTGAAAACTATTAAATCTTCTAGTCAGTAGGTGAGTTAGTTTGGAGCATGAAATTGACATATCACACTGTAAAAATTGAAGTGGTGATATAAACATAAAGTTAGAGAGGTATTTCTGAAATACTATTAAAAAAGTGATGTATAAGAATGAAATGCAGTGAATCGGAAAAGATTCACTTCAGGTAAAATCAACAGTTCTGAATTACAGTTCAGACGAATAATGCATATATTGGTAGTTGACAACTGCAACCCTCGTTACCATGGTAAGCGTAGGTGTAAAATGCTTGTAGTCATTATTTAATTTACTCAAGTTATTATGGTAAGAACAATCATTGGTGCAAAATAACATGGATCCATTTTATTCTGCCTGTTCTCATCAGCTGCGTACAACCTGTAACACTTGACAGAACAGTTATAATAAAGTTTTAATATACTTTTGTTCATCTATAGGAATGAGTCCTCCAGTTAGGGCTGTTGTACGAACGTCATAGTAAAACAGAACCTAAGAATGATAAGATGTCTTAAAGTATTACAATATATACATACATATATATATATATATCAAGGGAGCGAAGTGTCATGTAAAAGAAATTGAATAAATCAGTTTGCTGTTAGAGTGGCGATAAGTCAGGGATATAACTGCGTAACCAGAGATAATAAAATATAGTGAATAGAACTGTCATAAAACTAAAGAATCTGAATTTAGTCTGTAGGAAATGGAATACAAAAATGATAATGTATTACAATGAGTAGAATTCAAAGGACCAAAAATTAAGTCTGAAATAAAATGTGATGGGGGGGAAAACAAATTCTCACAACAGTCCTTACTGAAGGACCGATTTCTGACGAGAAACACGAAGTAGAAATTTTATTTTAAGTGATTTTATTAAATGTTATAAGTTGTACCCAGCTGAAAAGAACCGATAAAATAAAATGGATCCGTGTTATTCTGCATGAATGTTTGGTCTTTCGCTGTTCATATTTATAAAGCGGAATTTGTGTATAGCGTTACTATGGAAAGTTGGGAAGTACTCTACCGATAGTGGTTCGTCAGCTCATGTAAAACAGTGGTTTTAGTGGTTTTATAACTTCATTAGCTCTCATACACTCAGCAATTGTGGTCTAAAATCCAGTAAGTAGATAAAAACTGTTTTCTTGTTTAAGCTGTACATATTATGAACTTGACAGCCGTTTAATCCAGGACTATCTACGGGTTGTACTGCTGATTCAGCTAACTGACATTTTTGTTTATCGAATAATTCAATAATTCCTATTGTAACATTAAGAACAGAATATTCAGCGAACTTATGTATATATATATATATATATATATATATATATAGTTTTTAAGAAATTATATTGAACGAGTAAATTGAAACAAATGAGTGAATACGTAAAATAATAATAGTATGAAATTCAATTAAAACGTTTGAGATTATAATTATAGGTAAATATCAACTGTCAAGTAGCAAAACAGGCGATATCTTACATAGAGTAGTCCATAGGATGTATAGATGTCGGAAAGGGGGGTATACAATTATAAGATTAGTAGTCAAATATAAAACGTTACATAACATGGTGTGAAATTCAATAAAATATAATTCAACATTGCAAAAAATATTTTGGATTTAGAGTGGAAAGTAGGAAAAGTGAAATAATACTGGAAACAGTTCAAAATGAGGATGGTAATAGTAACAATAATAATGGTTATCGTATTAATAAATGTTATTCCTTCTACGGCCAAGGCAGAAATAGGGATTGAACACACTTGTTTTGTACATAAGTGTGTCTGATTTAAATTCATGAACGACGAAGGCCTGTTCTGTCTTTAGAAGTTCAGAAAAAAGCAAACGTGACAAGTTAGCACGAATTTGACAGATGACCTTAAAATCATGGTCAGGGTTGGCAGAGTGACGGAAGTCGACCAAGAGCTTTAGAACAGAGCTTCGTACACAATTTCTAGTATACGTGTGGAAAGCGTTTTCTGCCCACGGCAAATGTACTTTGCTCCACAAGAGCAGGTGGACTGATGGATACACATGGAGGCGACCAGATGAGGGGGCTTATCGTTTTCAGAGACGGAGAACAACTTACACCTGGTGAAGGTCATTTGTAGTTTTGCAGCAAACAACGTCTTACTGACTGATTTAGGTAGACGAATTTTGAGGATATCTGAAGCCTGATCACCTTTGAATTCAGAATTCATGAATATGTTTTTTTTAGAAGTGAATCAGTGATCAGTTTGGATTGCTTATTTTTTCGTGTTTTTGCCAATAAATCGGTTCGAGTAACTTTTCTGCGAGTGTGGCCTTTAGGGAGGGGAGTTCTGAGTCAACGCAATCAGAGCTACAAATGTTTCTTATCCTTGCTTATTTATTCACGTTTTGCTTGAGTGAGTTGTCTTCAAATATTGTTTATCACCATTATCATGTATACTATTAAATCTGTATGGAAACTAGATTGCATTGTTAGAAATTGATTTCACTGAGTGACATGCACGCACACCTACATTAAAGGTTTGTTCATCTGTTTCTTTGGTATTTTGCAGTGTGTCTATTTACTTTAGTGAATTTTATTTGAGGTTATTTCTTAGCTACCACTGTTCATGAGGAGGAACAGTATCCCATCACTGTTTGAAGTATTTGCCTAGTGAATACTGACTTTGTATTCTGGTTCATCTTATTTTGTTCTGTTCTGCACACTTTATTTTCGCTTTGGTTTTTTCAACGCATCATCTATGCGTACTCTTGTTTTGGTATTTTTCTTAGGACATATTATTTTGAGAAACATTCCATGTTATCTGATCCTGAAAATCATTCTACTGACGATCTTAAGTGGATTCAATCAGTGGCAAACATTTGTAGTGTAATAATTCAATTATCTACAATAACTTCAAATCCGAAGTTTTCCACTGATTGGTTTCCATGGGATTCTGTTGACAAGCCATTTTGTGGTGAAATTGTTTGTAATTGGTTGAAGAAAATGTGGAATTTTGATTTTCTAAGTGTGCAAACATGCTTATCAAGTCCAGTTATAGAAATGCTTACTAACATTCTGGAACTGATTGATACTTGCGTATTGGATTCACAGATAGTCAAGTCGACGGAAAATATTAAAGAGAGTAATTTATACAAGTGGTTGGCAGAACCCGGCGAATTATTTCACTTATTCATTGGTAGTTGGATATCTTTCTACGGTGCTGTTGGTAAGTCGCACTTTTTTGTTTGCTTTTTAATTCTGTCTGAATATTTATAATGCATTTCATTTGAAAAAACACATGAAAACAACGTCGAACAACCCAAACGCAACATCGCGATAACACATAACGACACCCCGTGTGTGCCCCTATCCATTGCCTGTATTGGCAATGTGTTTTTTCAACTGAAATGCATTATAAATACCATATTTTAACGAAAAAACTTAGAAAAATGGCGGAAAGTAGACGTTTTCTGCAGTTTGAGTGAACACGTAATTTTCCTGAAATTTCGGTGTTTCTTTGCATGCGGAATGTTAAAATTATATGTAAATTGTTGATTGCGTTAATGAAAACGAAGTTAAATAGGTAAATGAAGTATATTTTGCGAAAATCCCAAGTGATGCTTTGAATCTCTGCGTTCTGAAAATTTGGTTGCAATCAGAACAGTTTACAGCTATAGAGGAGTGTTAGATGATTTATTCGAAACATAAAAGTGAAGAAACAAAGTTATTACTAAGATGTCCTTTCATTTTTAACCATTTAACATCTGCAGGACACACGTCACATCCAACAGTGTCTCCCTCTTACAAAAAGCAAACATAACACAACCACCATTTCCACACCCATCTGTTGCGACTAACTGAATAAGACTGAATCTTCAGAAATTACACCAGTATCAGTAACTTACCCAAGCTTATTCGTTTTGTACGTCGAATCAATGCAAATTACGTCTGGAAAATTGTGAAAAAACTTAATTTGTTGATGCAGGCTGAAACATATGACATCAATCTCTCCATTTGTAGTCTGTGTACGAACTTCTCCTGTTGATGCCAACAGTTCCAGAACTTCATCCATACTTTTCATAACTAGAATGATATTAACCGATTAATTCGAAATATGTAAATCACCAAACACTTGTTCTCTCAATTTTACAACATCCTTTCGCGTCAAATATTTTCCAAATTTAGAGAAAACTGCATGCCTCAGTTGAGCAGTTGACATCATATAGTTCACCAAAGTATTCACTTCAGTCTTCTCCTCATCAGTTAACCAATGTCTGCTGCTGTCAACCATCATAAATTCTTTGGTACATGGATAGTTATGTAGACCCTTCATATCACCTACTTCCAGACCTCTATTAACTGAATTAACACAGAAACTGGATGTACAACCCGTATACTTAAAACTTATAAAACACAGACTAATAACTCACACATACACTTACGGTGTTAATGGCCTAACTCCTTTGGAACGAGTTCGCCGTATTTGACCAAAGGTACAGACATAAATTACACGTTTGTAACGAAGAATAGGATTAGTGCTATCTACATAACTGCTTCTCACAACATAATGCGTATGCGCAAGCTTATTAAACTCTTTAAAGGCTTTCTCAAATGCATCCCAGCTCTCAAAATGTCTACCCTTCAATATCCGGTTAAATACTTCCTCAGTCATCAACCACAACACAACTTTCACGCCTTTTTCACCAGTTTACACTACTTACGTATTGCCGCCAAGTAAACGCCAGCTTGAAATAACCAACCACAACAAGCAATAGTGACCTTGAAGTGCTCAGCCTTTCCATAAGGTCGTGTGTGCCTAATATATACACAGATGAATCATTAATATTCACATACATAACAAATTTGGCGACGGGTTTGCTGAAGATGGACCCACTGCGTTTAGAGAAACTAATGGAACAGCAGCTAAAATTGATGGAAATGCTTGCTGGTCTGCAAATATCACGCTCTGCTGATTCATCTACAGCCAACGACAGCATTGGTAGTAGCATCTCAGAATTCGTTTATGATCCAGATGCGAACG
Source organism: Trichobilharzia szidati (assembly GCA_944472155.2). Classification (NCBI taxonomy): domain Eukaryota; kingdom Metazoa; phylum Platyhelminthes; class Trematoda; order Strigeidida; family Schistosomatidae; genus Trichobilharzia; species Trichobilharzia szidati. The sequence continues at coordinate 116,394,187 of OX235279.1, forward strand.
TAACATTTGATACCTGGTTTCGCAGATATGAAGACCTATTTCGAGTAGACTTTGCGGATAAAGATGATGCCTGGAAAGTACGGCTTCTACTTCGTAAATTGGGAGCAGATGAGCTAGATAAATACTGCAACTTAATTCTGCCACAGAAGCCCAGTGAAAGATCATTCAATGAAACTGTCCATACCCTTCGTCATCAGTTTGGTGACCAGAGATCGTTATTCAACATTCGATATCATTGCATGAAACTAGTTTTGAACGAAAATGATGATATCCATACTCAGTTGGGTATAGTCAATCGCACGTGTGAACGTTTTAAATTGAAATCACTCTCAGAAGACCAGTTCAAGGTATTGATTTTCATTTGTGGTTTGCAGTCTCCCAAATTTGCTGATATACGCACACGTCTATTAAATCGTCTGGAACAAAATCCACGAATGACTTTGAAAGACGTCGGTGAAGAATATCAGCGTTTAATCAACATTCAAAACGATACCGCCTTGGTGCAGTCTGGCAGCCAAAATGCAGCAGAAGTGCATGCGGTGCATCCAGTACCGTCGACATCAACCGCACCGCGTCATCCTCAGCATAAACCACCATCAGCCTGCTGGCACTGCGGCTCCTGGCATTTCGCAAACTTGTGCCCATTCAAACAGCATAAATGCCGTCAATGCCATACTGTTGGTCACAAAGATGGCTACTGCAAACGCAACAACCAACCCAGATCTCGTAGTCGACCCAGACGGCGCAACAAGCTCAAGTCTTTGGGTGTTACTGCCACATATCATATTAGTACTCCAGCACCTCGCAAATATATCGATCTGACGATTAATACACGGCCGGCACGCCTACAAATCGACACAGCATCCGATATTACAATCATATCAAAGAAATTATGGCAGAAGTTGGGATGCCCTGCCATAGAGAAGACAAATCAGATAGCAATTAGTGCATGTGGTGGAAGACTTCGATTGAATGGAGAAATTAAATGCAGCGTTGGTTTTCGCGATAGTCATTTCATCGGCACATGCTACATCAATAATTCAAACCTTGACCTCTTGGGTTTAGACTGGTTCGAGAAGCTACATCTGTCAGAGATTCCGTTAAGCAGTGTATGCCATAAGATCGAAAGTATTGAACCCTCAACAAGGAAGCCAGAAATCAGAGACAGATATATTAGACCTAAGCCCATTAGAAAGAATGACGTGATTAATGAAAAACCAACTTCGAATCGTCACAGTGAGTATGGCTGTGCCAAAAGTGCTTCGATGTCTGGTAGCAACAAAGTAGCAACTGTTAGCTCCAGTAAGAGAGGCTCTGCTCAAAAACTGAGAGTGATGTCTGTCATGGCAGCCAAAGATCCGCCGCGGGAGCCACCGAGAGCATGGCCCACATCAAAACCATGGTCCCGCCTACATGTGGATGTTGCTGGGCCGATAGAAGGTATATACTACTTGGTTCTCGTGGACTCTTACTCAAAATGGCCGGAGGTAGTACAAGTGACACCACCTTCTAGCAGCAGAACAGTATCAGTCCTGGAAAAGATCTTCGCATGTCACGGTATACCAGAAATCATCGTATCTGACAATGGCAGTCAGTTCACCTCACAAGTGTTCCAGGAATTTTGCAAGAGAAACGGTATACAACACGTGCGGACGCCACCTTATCACCCTCAATCCAACGGTCAGGCAGAAAGATTTGTCGACACCTTCAAACAAGCGTTGTTGAAAGCAGGGGGAGGGGCGAAACCGGAAGCAATACAAAACTTTCTTTTTGTATACCGAACTACACCACTGGCAGAACAGAAGAAAAGCCCTGCAGAACTTCTAATGGGTCGAATGCTACGAACTCATCACCACTCCATATTACCATCTTCGTCACATCAACGAAGAAATAGTCTGAAGTATTACCGCAAGGGTGATGCCGTCTATGTGCGCGATTATCGACCGAGGAACAGAAAATGGGCCGAAGGCTTGGTAGAATGTCGACATGGAACTCTCATGTACAAGGTTAAAGTTGGGGATGAATGGTGGATTAGACATAAAAATCAGATACGACGTCGATATACTACATCCCAAGAACCTAAATTGCCACTAGAATTACTACTGGAAACTTTCAAAATATCACCAGTCAAACCAGAAGCAAAACAAGAGATGCTACCCAGCCGACGATCCCAGCGCAAACGAACACAAACAGTTCATTTCCAAATCGACCCCAAGGAAAAAAGATACTAAACTGGTTGCAAGATTCTTTTTTAAAAGGGGGAGGTAATATATACACAGATGAATCATTAATATTCACATACATAACAGTGCCCCTATCCATTGCCGTCAAATACAACCTGAATGATAAACTGAATAAGCAATAAGTGTGAAATAACTTAAGCATTCTTTAACTGCATAGCCAGTTCGTTTTATAAGAGTAAAGTAACATGTTGGCAGTTGAGATTGTGTGCAGGGTTTACGAGAAATTAGAATAGTGAATCACAACCAAAACAGAAATATAATATTGTAAACAGAAGAACGTTCCCGATTTTTTGGGTAACAGGCATAAGTGGATACGACTGCATGGTTACGTGCAGTGCTGTTCAACTGAAATGAAAGATCGTTACAGGCAACGCCCTACCTCGCAGGCTACTTGCACGGCGAATACCCACACAATGTCGGAATAAACTGAACAAAGCCGTCATTGTGCGTTTAAAAGAAGAAGGTTGTAAAATCCTCTGTATACCCATGGGTTTCCACAGTGGTTTTAGTTGTGTGTAGACTATCGTGAAGTGATACAACTAACTAGACGAGACTGTTTTCCCCTCCACGTATAGACAACACTTTTTATGCCCATTTATTCGAAATTCCCAGGAGAAGGATTACGGCTGTACAATAAGTTACCGAAGCCTTTGAGAAACTTAAAAACCCTCTGTGTTCCCCTTCTATAATGGCATACCCCAGTGTTTCTGACCAGACAGGTCCCTCCATCTCAGATACATATCCTAGTGACAGTGGTACTGGGGCTGTCCTTGAGCAAAGACACGGGTAGAGTGGTAGCCCATGCAAGTCGTGCACTCAACAAGAGCAAAAGAAATACTGTGTGGGAGATCAAAGAAATTCGTCAATTCAGTTGAACCTCAACCATTTCGCCTCAAACGGTCAATTTGTTTGATTATGCTGAATGAATTGTATTTCGAGGGATTGTATTTCTAGGAAGAGGAGAGTGGTTGTTGTATTGTGGTATGGGTGTGTATCCTTTTATTTATTTTATACTATCGGTAATAAATGCATCCTTGAATAGCCGTAAGTAATAAAGTCTCCACTCATTAGTTGGGATGGTGTTAAAACCAGTCTGGTCACTTGCCTAGATGGGCCAGACTGAAGAGTCAGCAGGTTGTATGGCCAAAGTGCTTGTCTAGCAGGACAGATAACCACATGACATTCATAAGTGTTGTTTCTAGTTAGAGCCAACTGGAAAACGAACTCCAAGTCTTTCCAGCAGTGTCGATACTTTCCAGTACTGACGGACCATCAAGTCCTTAGCTGACCACACAAATTCAAAGAAGCTAAGGGTAAGATTGTGAGATGGCAGGAAAACTCAGAAGAGTTCTATTTCGGGTGCAAATACGGACCTTGGAAAAACCATGGGAATGCAGATGGGCCGTCAGGAAAACCTCTTGAGTATTACTATAACTGCCTGACAAACAGCGAAGCACAAGTTTCCCTTCTTCAGATCGAGTCACATTATTCCTTTGGCCGGCTCAAACTTCAGTCTAATGCACCTGAATTTGCTCTGGTCTATTAATGTGTTCAAAGCGAGGGCGAACGATCGAGAGCCCAGAAAATAAAGAAGCTTGGATAAAAAACTCCATGTTATTGTGGTCTCTACGGGACAATTTAAAATCACGGACAAATATGTTTTATTACTAACGTGAGTCTAAATACACTCACCAAGATGTGGTAATGTTGTTGTTACTGAAACAGACCAGGCAGGTTTAGCTGAAATGATGGAAGCGGCTAAAGGCGTTCCTGGTAGCCCCATCACAGAGGCCACACAGAACACTTTTTGTAAATCCTAACAGATATGTCAAGCTATTGAGTCTCCACACTAATAATAATAAGGCACCCTTAGAATCTCTTATAACTAGCCATCCAAGTGACTTAGTACAAGTGGATTTATTTGGTCTTCTCCTAGTAACATCTAGAAATGATAGCTATACACTATTCATGGTAGATTTCTTCACCAAATGGCACGAGGCTATCGTTATTCCCCAGTTTGATGGCGTAACCACTGCTGAATCAGATTTCAATCTCTGGGTCAGACACTGGGCTACTCCACATTAGTCACCCTTAGACCAAGGGTCAAACTTCAGAAGTGCGGTTGTCAACAAACTCTGTCTCAAATTGGATCCCCGAGAAACACACATTATTGCACACCACCCACATAGAAGTTGGTTAGATAAACGAACCGGTTAGACACTTGAATCACTTTTGCAGGAATCTGTGTGTGATATCCGGACAAGAACTCCGGTTTGCAATCATCTGACTTCAAACACACCAGGCGGGTATACAGTGGTATCATCCGAATACGTAAGCAAACTTAAACGGAGCCTTTACAAGGTACAACAGATGACCACAGATGCACCCTAAACAAATCCTAGACTCCGAAAAGAATATTGTGATAGAAACGCATATGGATCTCTTGAAGAAGCGGGAGACCAGGAAATGATACCACCTAGAAGAAGAGCTTTCAGATTCCACAAACGATGGAAAGGAACATTTATGGATACAGGTTGATTGAACATGCCGAATCCAGGAGTCTAATCACAATCACAGCCTAGTAACGTATTTCAACAGTAGTGTAAGGCAACTTAAGAAGAAACGTTCAGGTGGTTTTCTTATGTTTATATCGTGTGTTTGTCTGATTTCAGGTCGGCTTCATGGTGTGTGAATTGGTGTCCCAAGGATATAAGACAGCATACACATCCTCTGGGTTCATCGTTCAACCGTACTAGCCAGTTCTCTCCAAAGAACTAAAACGAAGTGTTCTTAAAGTTAAACTAGCCAAAATCAAAATCATTTCCGCCAAATAACTGCAATCTTTGGTTATATATTGCTCATCGTAGCACACTCCCAGTTAATTCATTCTTTATTTTGTTATCCGTACCTAGAAGTCACGTAGTCTGCTGATTAAGTTGTTATTGTCCCAACTGTTTTATTATTCTAACCACTTCATCTTGTACTGCTTACTATACAATCAGTTTGGAAGCTAATTTATTTCTTAATTACTCCCTATTTTTCCAGAATTTTACATTGTGTTATCCACTTGTTTCATGTCTGCAAATATTTTACCCTATAAATATTGCAATAATTTTCTTAGTTAATTATCAACTCTCCGACATATTGATATTGACTAATTACTCTTAACAGAATTATCAACACTAGATCGGTAAATTTTGTACTAAAATAACTATATAAATGTGAGTAGAGCCGTAGATCTAAACCTAACTGAAAGGTAAATATTTCTTTACTCGTTCTTTGTGTCTTCTCAAAGTCTAAGTGGGCATTTTGGCTGTAGGCGAAAAATACAGATTCAGACTCTGTATTTTACCGCAAATTGCATTAAGAACAATACGTTGTAAACTGGAACAAACGATAGACTGCATTCAAGCATTAATACCAAAGCTGTTAAAAGGACGTCTACACAGTATGTAACAGCTAACAACAGTTCTCACTACACCGATCAAAATGTTTACTTCATTGTAAGTCCATCTTACCTGGCTAAGACCTGCTAGTAAACACTGTACTGAGAATAATACAACTTGTAAATATGAGTTATTTAGATCACTCAAAACAGTGAGATTTAACTCAACAGACTAAGGTAAAATAAAAATTTACTGAATGCAAAATAATCTACCAGTTAGATGACAGAATGAGGTGACCATTATACCAGCAATGACAACTAAATCATAAAACGAACAAAGCTCATTGAATTAGCAACACCAAGTAATTACACAATATTAATTAATCTTGCATCAGAATATAATTTATTCGGTTTTCACAGATTAAACACATTCATTGTTACGGACTAAAAACTTTACACTTTCAATGATAAGCACGTTAAGATAAAACCTTAAAATTGAACTCTTTGTCTTCAGGCAGTTTTTTTCCTATTATCCTCATTGTTAACCGAATTATTGCAGTAGTATGAGTCTTGCAAGGCACCGGAGAATTTTCTGCTTAGGATTTCACCATATAACTTATTATAATTGTCACCATAATACGTTGGTTCTGACAGTATTTTGAACAAAGTTTGTGTACGCCGACTAGCTGGTGTAATGTTGCATATCGTTCCCGTGAACTTATCTTGAGCACCAATTAATTTCTTACCAAAGCATAACGCCTTTTTAACCAAGCCAGATCCTGGTTTTAGACCGTAGGCTGAAGTATTTGACATCAACTGTTGTGGTGTGGTCTTTGAAACAAATCCCACCTGACTAAGCGTTTTTCGTACATATAAATTTTCCTCTGGCCCTGTCCTCGTTGTGGAAGGGTGACGGGAATACTGAAATAAAAGAAATTCACCAAAATATGGTTATGAGTTGGGTAAATATACGACTATCTACCTACAACATCTTGAAATTCATACGTTAGAGTCATAATAATTTTTTTCAGTTAAAAGTCACTCACTGCTGTACCTATTTGCAGGTTTTACTTTCAACTAATATAATCAGTCCTAAAACAGGTTTAACTTCATAGTGCTAGTGGAGTTAGACAAAGCTCTGTCTTCCAAATAATTCTCTTTGAGGCCAACCAGACCTTCAGTGTACGGTTATTTCTCTCTGTCAAACCATTCGTTAACAGATGATATGACGTTGTTCTAATTTTCTTGATACCTAGCGGTTGCGAACGGAATGTCAATTCTAAACTTTCAAAACAACGTCGCTGAACTGTCAGTATCGTCTTTGATACACCGTGGTCTGCGATGATATGCCACACTCCTGCAGTAATCACATTTTTCGCACGTAGACCCGGAACCTCGTTGGTTTCTCCCCATTGTGTGCAATGTATATAAACTCAGTATATTGTGGGTTAGAAGGGAAAGTTTATCTATGCAAATATTTGTTCCTCTTTCACATGTAAGAAAAAGTCTTTTTTTTCTAAAGAATGGATACTGAACAAAGAGTACTCTTTTCGATAACTTCATCATCAGGCTCTACAGTTATTTATACATTATAGTGAATGAATACTTACTTTACTTTACTTCGGCTATCTCCTACGAGAGGATGAGCCGGCTTCATGAACATCTCGAATCATCGCTGCCCAGGCGCGGCGATCTGATGCAAGGTTTTGCTACAGGGTTATCCAATTCTTGTTCCGTAGACGGTTTGTAGCCCCAGGCACTCCATATCAGCCTTGACTGTACCAAGCCATGTTTTCAGCTGTCCACCCTTGCGACATCGCCAAGATGGTAATGGCGAGGGATTTAGAACTGATTTGACCAGATCGTCATCTGGTCGGCGCAGAACATAGCCAAACCACCGAAGGTGACGTTGTTGGACCAGTACTGGAATTCGGTTGATGTTGTAGCAACGACGACGCACTTCTTCGTTGGAGAGTTTGTCCTGCCAACGAACATGCAGAATGTACCTGAGGCACCAATGGTCTACTACCTCAAGTCTGCGTACATCTTCCGCGCGAAGAGGCCAGGTTTCACAGCCATACAGGAGAACGGATCGTATGGAGGCTTGGTAAACCCGAATTTTAGTCCTGAGACTGATTTCCCTCTTGCTCCATAGAACGCTTCTCAGCTGAAGAAACGCATTCCGGGCGTTGGAGATCCGTGCATTCACTTCGTTTTTCGCTTGACCGTTGGGAAGCATTATGGATCCCAGATATCTGAAGGATGGCACAATTTCAATAGGTGCTCCATTCAGGTATAAGATTTCATCATTGCTGGTGGATGTGTTCGAAAACATTTTGGTTTTGGAAGTGTTGATTTCCAAACCGATGGTAGACGCGAGGTGGTTTATCAGATCGAGCGCCTGTTGCATATCGGGGAAGTTTTCAGCTAGTAACACGACGTCGTCGGCGAATTCGAGGTGGGTTATGTGAATATCGGGCGAAAGTTGGACTCCGTGGTGCTCGGTTAGGGCGTGCCGCAAAATCCAATCAATTGTGAAATTGAACAGGATGGGGGATGCTGGATAACCTTGCCGGACACCGCTGGTTACCTCAAAAGTGCGAGACTCTTCACCGTTCACTCGGACTCGAGCTTTGGTGTTGGAGTAGTATGACCTGAGCAGGTTGATTAGCTTGGTCGGAACTCCGTCGAGCTCCATTAGATACCAGAGTGCTCCTCGATCAACTGAGTCGAATGCAGCTCGGAAGTCGATGAAACAAGCAACCGTCGGCTGTTGATATTTGTCCCTGTGTTCCAAAATTCTTCGCAGTGTGAATAATTGATCAATACAGCCTCTTCCAGGTCGAAATCCGGCTTGATTTGGCCTTGTTCGCACGTGGCGTTCGGCAGCGAAGCGGTTCAGGAGGATGGAAACAAAAACCTTAGCAGCGATATCAATCAGACTTATGCCTCGGTAGTTCTCACATATTGACCTGTCTCCCTTTTTATGGAACGGTAGCAAAACTGAGGTGCTCCAATCGGAAGGAATGGTTTCGGAATCCCAAAATGAGCAGAACAGCGAGTGCAGCGAATCGATTAGCGCTGGAGTGCAGGCCTTGTATATTTCTGGAGGTAGACCATCTTCGCCCGGAGCTTTCTTGTTTCTGAGTCTGTTAATTGTTTTAGCTATTTCGGTTGGAGTGGGTGGATCGCAGTCAACTACGTAGGGTGTTGGTAAGTGTTGTATCGGTCGATGAGGCGGTTGACCAGCGTTGCGATTGAGTAGCTGCTTGAAATGTTCGGCCCATCGTTCCATCTTGCCATTGGTGTCCGAAATAATTTCTCCTGATGCTGTGCGTAACACAGCATGGCTGTTAAGGCGTTTGCCAGATGATAGGCGTATGAGGCGATAAAGTTTTCCGAAATCACCTACATTTGATGCTCCTTCCATGTTAGTCGCCACATTAGACCAATAGCGATTTCTATCATTCCTAGCAGACTGTGTTGCTTTGCGCCTGAGGGAGCGATAAACTGGAGACTTTGCTAGGCGAGTGTCTCTGGCTTGCGAGGATAGATGCATAGTGTGCTCTGAAATCCAGTCTTTCTGTTTGTTGGATGTGGTACCCAAATGCGACATTGAAGCTTTAGAGACTACTTCTTTGAAGTGATTCCATCGTGTCTCAGGTGTATTAGAAGATGTGGATATTGGCTCATCTGCGGCGTTTAGTTCGGCGATAGGATCGGCAGTCCTCCACCGAGCTGATCCAGCGTGAGCGCACTAGGATGTAGTCAATCTGATGTGCAGTGCGACCGTCGTTCGAATACCAGGTGAGAAGATGTTTTCTAGGGTGTTGAAATCGAGTGTTGGTGATATATAATCGATTGTAATCAGAAAAAGCTAAAAGTCTATCACCATTACGGCATTGCTGATCGAGATCGTGTTTGCCTAGTATATGTTTTGTCGCGTCGTCTGAAGGGCCAGTGCGGGCGTTCCAATCGCCGGCTACTATGAGAACGTCACGCTTTGGGATTTTGTTGATTGCCTCTTGAAGATTGTTATAAAATTCGTCTTTGATACTTTCATCAGAGTCGAGGGTTGGGGCATAGACAGCGAGAACAGAAATGTCGAGCGGGGAACCCTTGAACCTAGCGATTGCAACTCTGGAGTTGACCGGTTCGAACGATATTAGGGCATTATTGGCTTTGTTACTGAGAGCAAATGCTACCCCATGTTGTCCCGAATTATTCTGGGGTCCACTATGAAGCAACCAGAATGAAGAATCTGTTCCAGGTACGGCTATTCGGCGGGAGCCATGATCGGGCAACCTCACTTCAGATAGACACGCTATGTCCACCTTGTAGTCGTTTAAAGAACGCATGGTGATAGACTGGCTACCAGGGTCCAACAGCGTCCTAACATTCCAGCAGCCAACAAATAGTTGGTTTCTAAGTGTTAATTTCCCAGCTGGCTTACTTTTCACACTGGCCACCGGGTGAGCACAGGGCGCGTCGCTTACCGGGAACGCCGTAGCATGGTGAGAGTCGTTTGTAAGAGAGTTCATGAAGTTTCATGGGAATTTGGTACGAGTGAAGTCCCCAGAATCGCTCGGCCTTTTGTTCGAGAGTGCAGCTCTAGCCTTTACACAACCAAGTGTGACCTACAAGGCAGTAGGAGTGGAGTAAGGAGTCCACTATCCATTGGCAGCGGGCGACCGGAGTCCGGTTCATACGCCTTTTTGAATGGGGCCAAACATCCAGGACATCCAACACGCCCTTTGTCCATACGTCTGCCGGTGAGCTCCAGTGGGCTTCATACGCCAGTCGTTGGAGGTTTGGAATCAGAGTTTAGCCATCTCCCCTAGACTGTCATCCAATGGACAGTCAACCCGGTGAAGAGCGCTGGGCATCCGCTTTCGCCCTCTCATTTTGGTGAGAAATACCGCCACGTGAAGGCAGTGAGTAGGACTTCCTCAGGAGAGGCTATGTAAGACGCCCGGTCATATGGGAGCATTTGAAGAGGTGTGCGGAGGGGTGGCCAACCCGCAGCGCAAGGCACCCACCCCCGACCATCCTGAGGCTTTTGGAGGCGAATGAATGAATAAGTATTATCATTATTATTATTATTATTATTACTATTATTATTATTATTATTATTGTATCCTTTAATTCCTAGAGGAACATAGGGCTTCAACCGTGCGTCTCCATTGGGTTCGGTTCTCTGCTAGAGTCTTCACCTGGCTCCATGTCTGCCCACACGTTTTCATCTCCTCTTCACATGACCTCCTCCAAGTCACCCTCACCCTTGGACGACCAACTCACCGCTTCCCTTTCGGGTTCCATTCGAGCGATGGCTTGTCTAGTGATGTCACTTGATGGTTTCCTCAGAGTATGGCCAATCCACCTCCAATTCTTGCTGTCTATTTGTTTCAAAATCGGTTCCTGGTTGGTTCGCTCCCAAAGATCTCTGTTGCTGATCTTTTCTGGCCATCTGATCTTGAGTATTGAGCGAAGACAACTGTTAATGAAGGTCTGTAGTTTGTTTGAGATGCTCTTTACGACGCGCAGTGCAAATCTCTGATCCGTATAGTAGCACTGACTTCAAATTGGAGTTGAAAATCCGGATCTTGTTTTCGATGCTGAGTGTTGTTGACCTCCACACAGACTTAAGAGTAGTGAAAGCTTGTCTTGCTTTGATATCCTCATCAGTTCCGCCTGTAGTTGAAACAATGCTTCCCAAGTAGTTAAAGGAGGTAGTTTCTTTCAGGTTCCTCCCATTTATGTTGATTGTTGTTTGTTGTTGTTGCTGCTGTTGGTGGTGTTGCCCAGGATAAGTATTATGAACAACATTAATGTTTTTTTCTCCTAAAGGTATGCTATTTTGAATATTTATTTATTAACAGTTGGTCAGAATGAATTTTTGAACATGTTTGTTGTGTCATGTATACCTATATAAACCAATCTTTACTAACGATACAGGAATGTATGTTATGGTTTTACTAAATGAGAATAAAATTCATTAGAAGCACCACGTAACAGCACTGTAGTTGTCCATTCAAAAAGCATCTAAATGAAATAAATTCCAATCAGTCATTGCAATAACTTACTTCATTTCTCAACAATAAGGAGATTATCTTCGAGTTTACACCATCTTCAGGGCGAGTTGAATAAAACCTATCAACAGACTCCCAAGTAGCAGTTTTAGGTGGTATCTCTCCATCCGTATTCTCACTGCTAATTATATCGTAATTTGAAACGACAGATTTTATGTTGTACAAAGTATTGTAAGTACTAATATTAGGAACGGAACCATTCATCATTTTTTTGCCTGATTCAAATATTCGCATAAAATGTGGAGGAAAATTATTCGACTCTTCACAAGAGTAATCATCTGGCACCTTTTTCATCTCCTGATTGGTTATATAAGCATTAGCTTCATCATCAGACAAAGATGATGATAGTCTTAAATCATTTTCATAAAAATGATTCATATTATGAGTAGTCCAACGTTCACAACTACTGTTCTCATTACTTTCATTTGCTTCAGAGAAATGACCAAGTTGTGACTTTGGCAGGCTTTCTGTACTATTTACTTCCAGTGAAACCGATTTTTTCCATGTCATTAGTAAAGCCTGAAATAATCAACAACAAAAAAACTACGCATAAAGAAACTTCATTGTTGTGATTGAACTAATTGAAACGCATTTCTTCCCATTTTGCTACAACCATATGAAGTAGTGATGCACAGTAGATATGATAACAAGTGGTATCAAGGCAATTCGCTAATGCTCAGTTTTTACAGTTAACAAATATCCAGTGCAATTCATTGATCATTCATTACTATCTAAATAATTCAGTATAAGGAGTTGTACCATTTGGATATTTTTCACACACTTTCATCATATCCATCAAAGTTAAAAGTACACCGTGTACTTTGATATGTACCTTCAGATATTTTTAAATCATTTTTATTCCCTGCTGGTAAATCACATCATTACTTTTTTCTCTGGTGCTAGTATTAAGCGATTTAAGTAAGTTCCAGCCTTTTTGCTAGGAATACTATGACGCTTACCTATGAACTCAGTAAGTCCCTATTAGTGATATTGTGGTGAGTGCTACTTATAATCCGATATAAGTAGTATATCAGGAACGAAGTAACAACATGTTTGACACACTGGAAAGAGCAATCAAAGAAGAGAACCATGAGAAGAATGTTGCCATATGATGCAGAATCCAAGAAGCTATCGAATGAGACGATATTCGACCAATTTGTCAAGGATGTGGTAAAGATGTGCAAATAGCCGGTTGAGAATATGGTATTCCAAATTTAGCTATGTACCATACATTTCACCAAATAAACATTCCTTTCAGTCTCCTCAGTCTTGTCTTCTTTACAATATTGCGAAAACGCTAATAAAAATATTAAATATGAGAGGAATGTTTTCTCAAATGCTGTTATTTTGCACTTAAAGTGACACTTTTACTGTCAAACCAAGAAGAATATGACAAATACCCAAAGGAGGTCAAAATTACCTAAATAATACTTGAATATCAGAAGTGAAAATGTAATCCCTACTTTATTCTACTTCGAATAGACTCCATTATTCTACTGAGCAAAAGGTGTTCATTCGGTACTTTAACGTAACAATTGTTTTTAAATTTTCATAATACTTGGCATTATAAGAGTAGACTAAATTTCTGTTCAGATTTTTTGAAATAGTAAAACAATGCAAAAAGGCTCCACTAACTACATATTTCAAGAAATCTCTAGAAATGAAACTAAACTCACTTGTGTTGCCAACATATTTTTGGACGTTGTTTCAATCACAGACCATGCATAGTCAATATCTTCGATGCAGGCGTTTTCACGACAAACAGCGAATCGAACAAAATAAATATCTCTTGCCATTGAAGGAATAACATGAATTTCACGCTTTTCATTAATGGCATGGAAAAAGCACTGGTTCAGTGTATTAGATCCCTTTTAACAAAAAAAAGCCATCCACAGTGAATAAACAACAAAAGAAAGAGTAATGCTAATTTAGCTATTCTATAAAACTGCTAAACCGAGTAGAACCCAAAACAGAAATACTGTGCCAGTAGAATATTCACATATCTGAGTAATTCTGCTGGAAAAGCTGTGGTTTACACAACTAAACGTCCAGAAAGATCTTGTTTTGATTTTCTTGACATACTTCAGCGTGCACGTCTTTTAGAAAACTGATGTTCGAACTAGTAGTCAGAACTTGGTGAAGGGGACAGGAACTTCCTAAACTTCGAAAATTTTTTTAATGTTTTCATATGATTCAAGATAATAATATGTATAATAGAAGGATTTGATTTCATTTAATGAAATTAGGAGTGGAAAAACTTCGTTATGTAGACAAAACAGCGTTACAAAATAATCTAAATGAATGGGTATCTTCAAGAATGTAGCCAGCTGTAAAGTATTCATTTATGAAAATATGACTAACAGGAGCTTTATTCTCATTTATGGCCAGTATGAAAAAAATTTACATTTGTAACACTGGAGCGAATAATTAGTAACCTAATATCTTATAGGACTACATCAGTTAAATTTATTTGTAATTCACCTCACTACTTTAAATTTTGCTGTTAAGCGTTCTCCCTGCCATTAATGAGTGATACAATTCGTGTTAAGTATTTCATTCAGTCTCGTTACATGCCTATAACTAATTCGAATGTTAGTATTTAAGTGGAAAGGTTTCTCTACCTACCAACTGACTGTGTTGCTTCGCTCTTCATTTCGTGTCTGTGTCACATTTTTTAAGTCTTTATTCATCATATACCGTTTATCTTAGCCAGTGTGGTTGGCATCTGACATACTCCCGAGTTACTTACTTTGTTCATGAAGGTAATTATCTGATCATTCCTATTGACAGTGTTATGGTCCCTAACAGAACTCGCCACTCACAATTTTCACACTGACTAAACTTTCCCTTTAGATATGTTTATAGTACCGCATTATACTAAGTCTATCACGATCCCCAGTTAGGTCGTCAGCACAGACTAATGATGTTTCCCAAACTAAAATAAGCCCCCTGTCTACTGCTTCCGGATCTTTGATGATTACCTTTCGATATTCATAGACATAACAACTGAAGTAGCTGCTGGTCTAATAATAATAATAATAATAGGGTTCTTTCAGACTATATATGTCCAAACCAAGTTCACTTTTAACAGTTTGAAAAAATTCGGGCATTGGGTATATGATATTCATTACAATAAAGGTTTTTGTATTCTTTCAGACTATATAATAATAATAATAAAATAATTGCAGAGTAGTGAACAGTCAGCTTCAACTGTCTCATGAACCTAAACCAGGAAATTGAAATGAATGTTCAGTAGATTGTTGTGTTCAAAATGTTGCCATACGCCATTTAACCTATTAAAGGCTTGTTTTCAACTCCTCGCCACTTCGACTAACACTATCCAAGAAAATCACCTCTGGTTCCTCTCATGCAAAACTTGTTCTACACATTCCAGTAGATTAAAGTTTAAGAAACAATCACTTATAAAGTTAACATTGGGATATTTTTTAGCTAAACACAAATCCACTGGTCAATTTTTAGAAATAATCGCTTATTTAATAATGTACTGAGTGCATATTTTGCAATGACGTCTGTAATCATATCAAAAGACAAAGTCTCATTACACTCAGACATTCTGAACCATGACCATTCAAATACAAACGAAAGCCAATTAAAAGCATACAGTGGGGTTTGTTGTGAATTCGAAACGGAAAAAAAGTTCACCCTGATATGATTATACATGATTTAAATAAGGAAAAGTAATCGTTATGAGATGATGAATTAGCTCAGCTGAGTCATACTGCTTTTTCTAGAGATTCAACGGTGGACCAACATTGGTTACATTCCAAATGTCGACTAGTGTAGAGAGAGATAGGAGAAACTCGTTTTGGTTAAATTATTTTCAG
Source organism: Trichobilharzia szidati (assembly GCA_944472155.2). Classification (NCBI taxonomy): domain Eukaryota; kingdom Metazoa; phylum Platyhelminthes; class Trematoda; order Strigeidida; family Schistosomatidae; genus Trichobilharzia; species Trichobilharzia szidati. The sequence goes on from OX235279.1 coordinate 116,409,749, forward strand.
AAAAGCATAAAGAAATGACATCTTATCTTACCTTTAACCTAAAACAAACGAGTCCCAATACTGGATTACCAATTATTTCAAAGGCATCATTACTCCTTACTTTGTCAGCGAAATGCCTTGCTAATTTGATATGCTAAAAGTTAAAAATATGAGTATTAGTTAATAATCCAAAGTTTGCAGTAATCAGAATGAGAAATTCAGTCATAACACTCATTTTTAAAATGTTTTTTTAAAAATAAAATCTCCAATAAAGTAATCTAAATTCAGAATAGATAGTACTGTAACTGCAGAAGGTAAGACACGGAAGCCAAGGTATATTTTCAATTGATCAAACAGCTATTTATATCTATACAGTTTATATTCTTTAACCAATCACTGAGCGTGTGATTTTGGTTTACATTAAACGACATGAAATAGAATGTTCAAATACACACATAGTATTATGTAGCTGATGCAGTATTGAACTGTGGGAAGAGTCTTCAGACGTTAACATCAACAAATACAATGATTCTAACTGTGAGAATAATATTCCGCTGGAACCCACTGTCTGTATCACACCACCACAGCACAATTAACCTTCATTGGAATTAAATCGCTAATTTTTTTTAAATCGCCAACTAGTTACACATCCTTTGCTTTTACTTCAGTGCAGTGATTTAAAGTTTTGTAGTGCTACGTCCTAGCTTCGATAACAGGGCAGTTCATCAGTGAATTCGTCAAAGAAATACCATAACAATACCTGATAGAATCAGTTCTTTATAATTCTTTTTCAAATAAATACAGTCTCTGAGGAAAACAAACCTTTATCACAGTTTCATAATCCAGCAGTTAAATTTCAGTGAATATATGATGATAAGATCTAAGAGAAACTTACTACTGACGTTTCATTCCATCAACCTACTTCTTATCAGGAAACTTAATATCTAACAAAGTGATAAACTGTAATCACAAACAGTTCAGTACCCAACTCACTACTTCAGCATTAAACTCTGACAGTCAGCTGCGAATTAGTCTCACATGAAGTTACTTCGATTTCATTGATTTAATATTCACGGGTTATGTTTCATCAGATTATGCATAAATAAAAAATGACTGAGAGAGTAAAGTAGTAAGGACATCCAATATTATGACATATACCATAAATTTGCTTTACTATTCCAAAAGGATAATAATACATTATGGGTTTTAATTATCAAAATTAAAGTATGCAAAAAAATAGAGAATTTCGAGCTAACTTTGATGATAAAGGAGGCTGTCGTTGAATGCACCACTATGGTAGTAGGAATGAAGTAAGCGCTCAATTTCTTTCACAAACTTTATTTCCCTTTTGTGTTAATACAGGATTATTTTATCGGAGGAAATGGTGTAGTTGTATAAGGTTGTAGTGATCCATTTTATTACTCATCATCGTACTATACTTTCATTGTGTAATTGTACTTCGATTTGTTTATTACTCTAAATCTCGCATGTTAACAATTGATACATTTGTACACGCTCAAGTTTTGAATTTTGATTGCTGCAATAATACACTATCGTATTCCTTCGCAAGTGCCTTTTGAATTACGTTGTGTGTGTCGAGTAAGCACAACGTTAGGACACAATATATAAACGAGAAGAAGTATTAGGATATATGTATACGCCAGTATAATCAAAATACAGCAACAACACAACAACTGGTGAGCCCGACGACAACTTGTTGACCCTGACGACAACTTGTTCACCTCGACGCATCGTTACACTTGCTGGATTAATAAAACTCTAACTTTCGTGGATCTCTATATTTACTAGACATTTCGAACTCATTCTTGTGCTATCTCATCGCACAACCTGCACTCATGTTCACTTGCTCAAAGACACTATCCTGCTACGTCAACGTCCAACAGATAATCGATCGAATCGAAGCAATTCCAGTTCTCTGGTAATCCAGCAGGCACAACTCAACAGTTCTTCCTTAGTCCTCAAGCTTCAGCATTGTCTACAGGTGGTCAAACACTCTTGCAATAGTCTGCAACTCCATGTACTCAAGCCGGTCCTACAGCTGTTCAATTACAACAGTTTACCCAATCACCTCAACAACAACAGATTCAAGCACAAGCTCATCAGTTACAACCAGCTCAACAGCAAGCTTATATCCAACAACATCAGCAACAAGCAACAATGATGGCAACTGACGTCTCTGTCAGTGGTCAACCTGGTACTGTAGCTGCATGCTCCGATGCTACTACCCAGTTTATCACCGTGGGACCAGGAGCTCAATTAAAAGTCATGGCTGTTGGTCCTAACGGTCAGTTGATTCAAACCACTGGTTTACCACAGTTTATGCCGACTGCTTCTGTTGGAATGGCTATCAATCAACCAACTGCTACTCTTCAACCTCAGCAAACATCAATTCAAGTTACTCCTCAACGCCGAGTAACAACACCCCAGCAACAACAACAACATACTAACGAACGTTCACTTCCAACCGTATCAGCAGCAGCTACTGCTGCACTCTTCTTTGGCACAGCCATCTCTTCTTGTACAATTCCACTTGTACAACCAGCTTTCATGGAAATAGAGGTAACTGAATGTTTACCCAAGTCATTTCCATACTTCCTTATTACTATACTATTAACTGTATGTTAAGATATAAATCTATTCTGTAACTCTTTACAATAACAACCTCATTATTATTCTAATAATTTTTCTGGTTTTATTGTTACATTTTGCACAACTTTCTAAACATTTCGGTTCGTTTCAAAATTGTTAACATTTCCTAATATATACAGTTATAATCGAACCTCAGAAAACTTAAAAGCCTCAATTTGGTTTTCATATATTTTTGTCCTTGCAATTCACAATATCATTCCGAATACATGTAAACTTCATTTACCTGCATTCTACGGAGGGGCTATTGTAGTGACCCATTTTATTACTCATCATCGTACTATACTTTCATTGTGTAATTGTACTTCGATTTGTTTATTACTCTAAATCTCGCATGTTAACAATTGATACATTTGTACACGCTCAAGTTTTGAATTTTGATTGCTGCAATAGTACACTATCGTATTCCTTCGCAAGTGCCTTTTGAATTACGTTGTGTGTGTCGAGTAAGCACAACGTTAGGACACAATATATAAACGAGAAGAAGTATTAGGATATATGTATACGCTAGTTTAATCAAAATATAGCAGCACAACAAGGTAATATCCCTATCAGTGTGCGAGCTGTAATAAGCGCTGAAACTGTAAACGTTTAGGAGGAAACAGTTTTTCACGTCATGCGTTCTGTGTTGAAAGCTTTTTTTTCCATAGCAAGTTTTCCTTAGTAAAACATTTTATCTATACATCATGAGTGATTTCTGGAACTAAACTCCAAGTGATCCTCATAAAATCCTGTTGAAAGGATCCACTCGCATTCGAAAGACGGAATAATATTGACTGGTATTCAAGTGTTGGTTTGTAGGGATTTGATTGGTTTCAGGATTTTCATCATGAGCTGACATTAGTTAGAGAACCATTGGAAAACCTGGGAGTGCTGGACAGCTGTTTCGTCCTAGTTTGGGACTCTGGTGTTTCACTGAATTAAATAATTTATAAGACTGAAAATATCCAGACCATAGATGTTGCGAATTCCCTGGAATAATTTCAGAGCCGAGTCAGACTGATTCATTACAAAGTTTTTTGAAATAATGTCAGTGTTCAGAATATCAAGACAAGATTTTTCTCACAATTTAGCTGTGTAAGCCACAGCTTTTTCATCAGAATTACCCTGATATTTTCCGAGTAATCTACTAGACAATAGAAATTAATTTGGTTTGTTAATGAATTCTTTTTGAGAAATTAATACGCGTGTGGCATTCTGTAACATCATGTATTTGAAATCGTCAATCTTCTGGTACCTTCACCACTTTATCAAACTTTATATTATATATTTAGCCCCAATCAAAAGGAAATTAAACCATCCACTGCACATCACCATCCAACCAATTACTTCAGGTGAATCTTGAGACATTGTCTAGACGTACATACTCGGAGCCGATATGTCAGCAGAGACCAAACACTTCGGTCCAACCAATCAACAAGAAAATAAAAACTGAATTAAAAACAAACAGTGTCCTACTTACCGTTCGAATGTACTTTCGCAAACCTGAAGCACCGTATATTCGAATTACAAACCATAATTTAAGAGCTCTGAATCTTCGACTTAATGGGATGCCCCAATGCTGAAATTAAAAAAAAATCCATATCAGTATAAAGTGTTTTCCCTCGAATGATTCAATTAGTAGAACAAAATTATAATCCCGATAAATCAGGTCGGCAAAATTTCAGTTACTGACTGACTATCAGTAAGTGAAAGTTTGTGTACTATATATACACCATGAACGTCAGAAACAGTAAGTACTCGGAAGTGATAACACCTAAATGATTATATTAAGCCATTGGAAGTAATCGACATTGAACTACTGAATGAAAGAATTCTCTGAGTTAAGGAATTTTTAAATAACATAAATTTTTATTACTCAAGGTATCACTGAAGTAACTTTCTTATGTGTATCGTATAAAGGAATAAAAAACTACAGTGAAAGAAAAATTATGCACTGGCGGACGGGATGTAGGGGTCGTTTATCACTTCAATGTTTGAAAAGTGTGAAAACCCACATTTGTTATTTTTGTATGTTACCCTGGATAGATAAGTCCTCTTAAAACAATGTCATATATTTTTAGATTAGTTAAGGTTCACTAGATAGTTTTTTACTACTTAACCTAGGAAATATCTTTGTGGATTGTATTCTACGGGAAAAAAGCTTGAACATGCAGCAGATGAGAAGACATTTCACCGATGAGATACCTGTTATTTTTAATGACACTAGACATTCTCGCGATCGTTTTGATCTGTCTAATAGGCTAGAGAATTTGCCATGGGAAAAGAGTAGAATGAAAAACTCCACTTAATGGATCTCGGAATTTTACCAAGTACGAACAGAATTATGCAAAGGTATGTCCATCGCAGTGAATCACCTAGTGGATTGTCTTACTTTTAAAAAATTTTTCGTTAAACCACGTAACAAGCTCTGCTACCTCACTTAAAAACGTTATTCAAAATAAACATCTAAAGAGGAACCCAGAGTTACTGTTGACAACAAATGCCCTGGGAAAATAAGATGAAATCACATTGAATTGCGAAGTCCGACGTAGCTGGTACGAAACCAGTTTCTTTCAGGCTTGAGCGGTAAGATAGCGTAGTATCTGGAAGAATGAAATACAGAATGAATACTGTACTATGAAGCATCTATCCAGATTCCAGATTAGTCATATTTATCCAGTTAGGTAATCTAAGATAAAAAGGATTTCTTATTTATGCCACCGCCGACTACAAAAAATCTATAATCTCTAACCACAGCACATACACTGGACGAATAGAAAGTTGTTGCCTGATTTCCAAGCGTGTTCCATGAACATAACGAATGAAGAGTGCAGGTATTCTACAGTGTAATCACTGGCAGAAATGATCACAAAGTTCATTCAAGACAATTAATGTACAAGTAAATTTGAGTTTGCTGTAACTCATCGAAGCAATGACCACTAAACGAATAGGTCTAAACCTGCATATGCAGAAATAAACTGATTTCAGAATTGACTGTGGTCACTGTGTTAGAGTACCAGTCCATAAGAGAATATTCCTATTTGATAAACTGTACATTAATGCAGTTTTGTAATATACTGCTCATTGCATATGAGCACATGTTAAAATCCTCCATTTTTAGTTACTTTAATAGCATTCAGTTTGAAAATATCATCTGATTCCCTTTCCCATTTGACTCTTTATCTTCCTGCTCACTATATTTTAATTATTTTGAATCATCTAAGCCATGTAACTTCAACAGAACATGTATTGTTAATTTTTACATTTCAGATTAATGTTACAATAATTCCAACAATCAGTGAGATTACGGGTAATAATTTTGATTGATTTATTAGCAAAATTAAAACTTATCATTGTCTAAATACCTATTACAAATCCATTCCGCAATGCAAAACCTATGCATTCGTTTGCCTACTGTTTCTATATACGCCAAGGAGCTTATTATTACCTCTTTCATCTTTTCAAGTCTTGATGTATTCACCTAGGTAGAATCAACGGTCTTTATCTTCAAGCTAGTTAACGAAAATACACTTTTACATGTTGATATTAGCACGGTTATAGACTGTATTCAGTCCAGCTTATCAGGGAGAAAATTATATGGAAATGGTTTCTCTTAGGAATTTAAAAACGCATATGTATATATATATATATATTTTTAAATATTCCCACTTATAATATTAGAACAAGACATATAAGCGAACAATATTGTTTTCAATTAGATCTTCTTCAGGCTTTACTCTAATTTACATAGATTTATATATAAAATTTTAACACTTATATACATATACTATCTTTTTTATTCTTATCACCTGCATAAACCTTATTATCAATATTTTGTTATCATTATAATCATCGTTATTAACTATGTTCAAAACATTTACCACATTATTATTATTAAGACTATCGAGATTATTATTTGATTCCCAAAATCACCGTCATTGGTTAAAATTTTATATATAAATCTATGTAAATTAGAGTAAAGCCTGAAGATCTAATTGAAAACAATATTGTTCGCTTATATGTCTTGTTCTAATATATATATATATATATATATATATATATATATATATATATATATATATATATATATATATGTATATATAACAACTTGAACAAAGATAATAAGTACAATGCTGAGGACTCACCCGAAAGTCAACTGCTTTAACTTAATATTTTGAAGAAATAAATAAATAAAATTTAGAAAAAGCTGCAGGCATTTACATACAAAATAAACAACAATATTATATAACCTTTCAAAGTAACAGCGTAACACTGAAATACCAGAGACTGAAAAGTAAATTGAATATTTTTAAGAGCTAAAGTCCAAATGAAACTTTACAGTGTAGAATAAGCATCAGTCTGCAGATTCCAAAAGTTTTTTTAAAGGAACTTTTGGCATGACGACAGGATTTTTGATTGTTTTTATACAAACTTGATCATTTCTCTAAGGTATGTTTCTAATACAGTTTATTAATTCTCGAGCTTAATAAATCAGCAACATAATTCCTTAGGAGACTGTCACTGACAATTAATACGACTGATATACTTCACTTACTTTTGACTATAACTTTAGGATTCCATGCGAAGTGAAATTGTCAATCAATTTGCCAGTTACCTGAAATACAGTTTCAGTGCAAGTTAGAAGTTCTGAAGTGTTAAATCCATGCCTAAAGCAGTATGAAATTCATGACTGATTCTTCACTTCATTTTTTGTGACGACACATCATCTTCAAAATAGGGGAAGTTATACAAGCTACTTCTTGAAATGAAATCTGTATTTCCTTTCTGTTGTAAACTTTTAGATGATCTTATAGAAATGAATTTCGTAAATAAGAAGTAAGAAGTACTTTAGTATTCACCTAATTCTTTGCCATCAAAAACTCTGCAATATAAATACGACTGTACAGCTTGAAAATGAAGTCGTTGAAAAGAAGTTTCTTCGCTGAACAAAAAAACTGTGTTTTTAATTATGAAAAACTCACTAAACAAATCAGTAAAAATCGTTGAAGAAACTGTTGTACCAGGAGATAACGCAGTATAAGTTCTTTTTCTCTGTATGACTTGGAATATAAATAATTGACCTTACAGAGAATTGAAATTCAAGACTGAGATAACCAGTCAAAATATTGTTTTTATGTCATAAAATAGTAACTTATTAGTTATTGCAAACTACAAATAGTATTAATTTCTAGCTAAGCTGCCTTTTGCATGGGAAAATAAATCTTTATATCCTAGTCGGTCTTCTGTGTCTTTCCAGTGTGGGAACAATCACTACTAAGTGGTCAGTTATATAGTAGTGTGGTTGTGTTAGAATCAACCCACACAAAACCCATAAAATTCAGTACCATAATCAGGCTTGCAACAAAAACAGTATGTAATTTATCTTAAAAACTTCTGCGTCAATTCCCTAGACGGCTGACATTAACGAAAAAAAGATTGTGGCACTATTTATCACAAAACTCACACTACAAGACTTCGGTCTTTATCTAAATGATTTGTTACCAAGTGGAATTACTTATGCCATGCTTCCACTTCAATACTAATTCAACACATGAGAGATGATTCAGAAGACCAACTGAAAGGACAGGATGTATTCCTCCAGGTTGAAGGCAAAAATATTATTTTTACATATTATCAATCAAATATAATACAGAAAACAGTATTCTTATTGGTTGACAGTATCCCAACAAAATATGGACGATGTAAACTTTAGCTTAGTCTAAGCTCAAATATTTAGTTCACAAATGATTCAGTATTATGCCTACTGGTCCGCCTGACTGCTATAAACTTTCACCATTATTGACGAAAGTTTACAAGGTAATTATTTCACGTGATTCATTTTATGACACATAGTGAAAGGGATATGAGTCATTCGTGAGCTGGACGAAACAGTCACTGGCTCTCACTCCTAAGATTTGAATTTAACTCGTTAAGTACCTCACCAAAATTTAAGGAGCTGTCCTCTGTAATCTGTAAAATATCTTCACTATATTATGGTGGAACACTTATTAAATCACGTTCGAGTTTTTACAAACTAACATTCTGTGCTAATAAATACTATTGAACTGATTTTTATAGTTCATTTTAGAAACTCGCCTACTTATGAATTGTCTCAATATTTAGCTTTCGTATTAAATCCGCTTAGAAGCCACTCAGGATCTAGAATAACAAATTCTTATGAACTAAGACATAGATTAGATAATTTAAAATTAGATAATGAAGAGTAAATTGACATTGTCACTCTCTATACACGCATACCAATAAATATGGCTATAGAGGCAGTCAGAAACGAACTCATTTCTGACTAAGAACTTTAACATAGAACGAAAGTGCCACTGGAGAACATAATACTGGGAATCCAGCTATGCCTGACTTCCACAGTATTTAAATTCCAAGGCAGAATATACAAATAAACTGAGGTAGTTGCCATGGGCTCATCTATATCCCCGGTGGGAAAACTTAGCAATTGAAACGTTTAGCCCCACCCCAAAAGTATGGTACATGGATAGTAGATGGCACATTCACTGTACTTAGAACACAGGATATGAATAGATTTTTTGAACACATCAACTCAAAGGTGGAGGCAATTCACTTCACTTATGAATTGGAAAGTGAGGAAGAGGAGTTTCCAATGTAAGATTGTAGCGTTAAAAGGAAAGATGATGGGAAGTTTAACACTAGTGTTTTAAGGTAACTCACAAATTCAAACTGATATTTGAATTTTGGATCGTCTCATCCTATGTCAGTAAAATTAGGATTGGTGAAATGTTTAAGTGATAGGGCACAAAAAATAAGTATTACCAAAGAAAATCTAAGACAAGAAGTCAGGCAAATAAGAGAAGCTTTGAAACCTAATAATTGCCCTGATTAATTAATCAGGAAGTAGGTAGGATAATGTAAAAAAAAAATTAATAGTGATAGTGATGATGATAATAATGGTAATAATAATGTTTCATACTTCAATGTTTGAAAGGTAATAGAGAAAACATTATAAGATGAACGCATCCGGAATATAAGTATTACAATTTATAGTTTAAGTTACTATCAATTTATATACTATCAAACTATGGAAAAAAAGAAGGAGGTTGAAAGAAGTCACGAAACAGTGTTAGCTTGTACGTCAACATGGCAACTCAAGGAGGTCAAAGTTCATCAATTTGAAAACTTGTTTAGTGAGCTGAGCTCACTAGAGTGTATAACTAATCAGTGTAATGAAAGTGATATAGTTACCAAGGGAGTGAGAGATTGGCTGAACTCTCTTTCTGTGTGCATAAGTTTGGTCTGAGACGTTTGATTGCAATTTGTTCAGCAAATCGTAGTAGATTCGCAGTCCTTTGTATGTTTAATATTTTGAAGGATTTGGAATTTATAAATTCAGTTGGAGGTAACATCAGCAGGGTAATTACACAGTTTCGAATGGCTTATAGAGCATGTAGTGATGTATAGTGTCACCAGCTTGGCTGCAGAGAAGCATGTCTTTATTGCTCTTTTCAATCTTTTGCGATACTGTTTCTCCTACATTTATAAATTTACGTGCACTTGCGGCAGAGAGTACATTGTAAGGACAAAAAAAGGGCTTCTATCCGGTTTTCAGAGCATATTCGGAGAAACGTATGCTTAAAAGGAAGCAGATATTTACAAAGTGCAATTACCAGACACCTTGTGGATACGGGCCATTTTGTTGAGACTTCCAAATTCTTCAAAATATTAAACATACAAAGGACTGCGAATCTACTACGATTTGCTGAACAAATTGCAATCAAACGTCTCAGACCAAACTTATGCACACAGAAAGAGAGTGTAGCCAATCTCTCACTCCCTTGGTCACCATACGTACGTACAAGCTTTTTTTTTTTTATATTCCTTCACGTTCCCAATGGAACATAGGGCTTCAAGCTAGAAGCTTGAAGTTTCTGTAGCAGTGTTTATTTTTACAGGATGGGGTTGCTAGCCTCATGCCCAACCTTTCCTCTTTACCAGCTTTATTTCTGGTTTAGCGAGGTAAAGGAGTGCGTCAGCCGGGTCTTGAAAACCCGGACCATGTGCATGGTCGGCGAGCGTCCTAACCGCTATGCCACCGACGCACGTACGTACAAGCTAACACTGTTTATTAGATATTTCTGTTTTCTGTCTTCTCTCAACCCCCTTCTTTTTTCCATAGTTTGATAGTATATAAATTGATGGTAACTTAAACTATAAATTGTAATACTTATATTCCGGATGCGTTCATCTTATAGTGTTTTCTCTATTACCTTTCAAACATTGAAGTATGAAATGCTATTATTTATAACCACTATAGTTTCAGGTTGTTTGCAGGTCATGGGAACCTGTGAAATAGAATGATATCATTTTATGCTGCAAATCTGGTCTTTCTTTCTCTATCGAAGACAATTTAGTTTATCTACTGTCCTCCTGGAATGATTGTCATGCCAAATACATAGGTCAAAGTAGTAGCACGAGGTCAGTCAGACTAGCGGAGCAATAAATACCTAACGATATCTAGATTAGTTGACCCGAATAAGATAAGCAATCTGGAAAATAGTTCAGCCGCAGATAGCACTACATGCAATCACACACAACCATACAATAGGATGGGATAAGATGACAGTTTTAAAATCTAATGTAACAGGGTAGAGGGAGAGATTGATAACGGAAGCTTTATTTATCGAATCAACTGCAAACACGTGTAATAGGAATGATTCAACACCTGTCCCAGATATCTGGAAAATTCTACTACCCCTACGACAAATGGGAAAGAATAAAGAGAACTATAGAACGAAAGTTTCGAAGTTGTGTGATTACAATTGATGAAATGATTACGAACAGTAATGAATTGTGTTCGAAATGTCATCCAGTAAATAATACTGTTTCACTGTATGGTCTATTTAATAAACAAATTAATATGCAATGTCAATTATTATTTATTTTTAATACAATTTTGACTTTCCCGTTGACTGATTAGACCTAATTCTCAAACACCTTCAAAGCATCCTCACCAGGATCTGACATGACAACAGACGCCGAACATTTCGGTTCAGTCAGTTAAATGGAAACTCAAAAGTGAATTAAAAATCACTAACTAACAGTCTTTCTTCCAAGGAATGTAATTACAGTAATTTCTTATATAACACAATAATGAGAGTGCGAAATTCCACTTACCAGCATGTTCATATTGCAGATATATTGGATCGACAACCATACACTCTGTTAAAGCTTTCGTACTGCGTACCCTTAGTTACAAAAAAGTTAAAGCATTTCATTACATATGCATATAGATATATATAATTTTCACTAGTATTTTGCCGTATTTTCAAAGAGAATATTGTAAAATACTACACAGTATGTTAATTCCATCCTAGAGAGTAGTATATGTCCAAACCAAGTTCACTTTTAACGGTTTGAAAAAATTTGGGCATTGGGTATATGACATTCATAATAATAAAGGTTTTTGTTTTTCATTCATTGGGAAATACAAAAACCTTTACTAGAGAGTAGTATTAGCAGGTTCCACAATTGTAGAAGTAGGGTGTTAATATCTCAATGCTCTAATGACTGGTATTAGTGACAGTGCGCGCAAGTTGAAAAAGAATCAACTCATGCCATAAAGCATGTTTCTAAACTCTTTGAACAGAGAATGATGAATGGAGCAGAGTCTGGACACATTGAATCCAACGCATCTGAACAGTCTACTAACATGTTCAAATTCTAATTCAATCCCAATTATATATATTTCGACAAAACAATAAGAAGAAATAGCTTTTCTGAAACGTGTAATGTATTTGCCCAACACATTTCAGACATTCTGATCACATACTTACTTGACATACACATTTATATATAAGGCAATAGAGCATAAATGACTACAATATAGATCAAATTGTCTACGGGTCAAGGTAATAGATTAAAGGTAGGAAGGTGACGTAAGTATGTTAGGTAACAAAAAGAAGAGGAAGAGGGTGAAAAAACTCACCTTAGTTCTAAATTGGAATATCAAGGTTGGTTGTATAATACTGCATCACTATGTGATTATTAAAATAAACTTATCTAATATGGAATTACATTCTACCACAATGCCCAAGTTCTACACTTACATTAATGATCGTATAATATTTGAATGAAATAAAAGATCGCTCAAAACATAATTTCAAATTATTAAAATAACATTCGTTAACTAACCACATAAGGCTACAATCATAGCCTACTAACATCCATTTGTTTGGATTTATATTCAATGACCATGCATCCTAATATGAAAAGAAAGAGAGGTGAAAAAGGGTAATTGATGATACTGAATTTCGTTTTATAGAAAATATGTGATAACTACGGTGCACATAAATGCATAGGAATATACAAGAACTTATAGTAGTCTGTAAAACCAAATGTACTTGAATCTGACAAATGTGTTATGATTAGATGCTACTTAATCAGTATATAGTTTATGTTCCCATACATAACCCAGCTCTGGGTCATTCATTGTCATCTATCTCACACATTTTTCAATAAATTTGAAGTTATATTTCATCGGTCTAATAATTCAGTTTTTCAAATAGTAGCTAATGGTTTCAATCTCTGGTAACCCGTTCGGTACTAGAAAAGTTTATTTGATATAACACACAGCGATACAGTATTACTAACTGAAATTACATCCTACTACAGTGCCTAAGTTCTACTCTTACATTGATTCCGGTGACCTGTTATTATAACAGTAATTACATATGAAGTTCCTGAGTTGCATTTCTTTCTTCTCAGTCCTTAGAGTTGGTAGATTTCAGCTACCGAAAAGTGAACTGAGTCTTCATCTTAGAACTGTGCACAGAAGTGCTGCAGTTCATGTTGCCACACTTCACGAAGCACGCATAGATTCAGAGAGTATAACTAAACGGAAAGTTATAAGAGAAAGAATAATTACATGAAAACGTCACAACTAAATGGATCTGAGATGTTATAAAGAGTGAGTGTATCTCCGTCAATGAGATAAGTTTACAGTCAACGGTCTCCTTCCATTGGTTCTTAGCACCTCGACGACCCCAGCCAGACAGTTTGCATCTTCCTGCTGGACAAAAAGAAGCAGTCAAAGACTTCGGGGATTGATGCCAGGTTTTGATTTGATTACTCCTAACTGTTTTACAACGTACTTTTATGCAATGTAACATTGCTCGACGAGCAATAGGGTGGCTAGGCATGCGTGAAACCTGTTACTAGCCATCTCTGTCTATGTAGGCTCCCAACCTCATCAACTGATTTTCCCTCCTTACCTAACTATCCACACCGAACTTCAATATTACTCACCGTGTTATACTACCGAACATGGAAGACAAAACACAAATACCTATGATCAAAGACAGCTAGCTCTTTCATGTCTTCCAGTCTCAACAGTCAGGTCTCATAGCCACAAAGGAAAATAGAGAGAACTGCCAATCAATGGACACATCCTTTGGTAAGTAGTTGGATAACATGTCTACTCCAGAGGTGACAAATACCATATGAGCCTTTGGAATCCGTACTGAGATTGTGTCCACATGTAGCCTAATAACGTTGGCATAACTTCTCAAATAAGTGAAGTGATCAACACAATCAAACACTACACTCCCTGTCCTTAAACTAGGGATCGGTTTAGACCAGTCCTACAGCACTATCCTACCGCTGATAGATGAGAATCGCATGCCAAACATACTAAGATTTCTGCTTAAGCTGTTCACAAGACGTACCTTGTTGATAAGCTCCAACAAACTGCAAACACGTATTCAGAGCCTACCTTCAACCACCCAACATCTGTTCAAACTGAATCACAATGAAGAGTCACCTAGCCTGATGACTACGTCATCAAGTGAACCGACTGAATGCAGTCAGCCTTAACACTAAGGTTTAAACAAATGACAGTGAACACTTTACGGCAGCAAACCACTGTTGGGTAGTCTTCTTAAATTTATATGTAAGAATAATGCAGCGTTAATCAAGAAGATATGAATGGAAGTATTAATCATAAATATAACAAAATACGGATATCACACCCCAGAAACAGAGTAAAAGACATCATGTTGACGAGAGATTCAATACTTAGATAATATTGTAACAGTAGAAGGCAAGATACAGAAGTAAAGGTGTATTTTCAATTTATGAAGCCGCTATTTATGTACACAATTTATATTAATATAAGTATAAAATGTGGGCATTAAGGTATAAATCCATTATGGATAAGATTTTATCTTGATAAATCACACAGTGTGGTACAGTAATATTTATATTCTTTAACCAATCACTGAGCGTGTGATTTTGGTTTACATTAAACGACATGAAATAGAATGTTCAAATACACACATAGTATTCTGTTGCTAATGCAGTATTGAACTGTGGGAATAGTATTCAGACGTTAACATCAACAAATACAATGATTCTAACTGTGAGAATAATATTCGTTGGAACCCACTGTCTGTATCACACAACCACAATTATACATTTATTGAATGTTGAACATTTACTAAACACAATATTGGATACAGACCAGGATGATATTTTGAATACCAGTAAAAGCTATTATATATTAAGTACAAAAATGATTAGACTTACTTCAATTCCATCTAAATAGTGTCTAAATTCTGGACAAATAAACGCATTTCCTGCGTACGAACCGTCAATGTGTAACCAAATACTGTTTTCACGACACACTTGCCCAATAGATTTTAAATGATCAAATGAACAGCATGATGTTGTTCCGAGTGTAGCACAAACCTTAAAAATGGAAACAGTAGTTAAATTTTAATCAAATATTGTTTTTCTCACTAAAATGAAAATTTATCTTGGATATAAGCTAGAATGTAATTCTTGATACAAACAGCTAACTGTGATAGTTTGCAACATCTCTGCTCCATTGAGGATGAGACTTTCGTTATGATTATTTTGCTTTCTATTTTGATCGTCTTCTAACTGAGGTCACATGACCGATTTCGCAAGATAAACTGATATTAAGGCCCTAGATTGAAGTCTATTACAGTTACTCAGAGTTTGAAGATGATTAGGTAGGTAAACTGTCAAAAAGCTATCGAGACTTATGTGCTTTTACTTCTTTACAAAAATGTGCATAGACATTCTGCAATTCGAATGAACAATAAATCTTTTGCATACATACCTATCAAACAGCTAAACCTTATTTCTGAGATCATTTGAAGATTATAACATTTTTAAAAATGACTACAGTAACTTTCAAAAGCCTGTAAAGTTCCCTGAATGTTAAATATAAGTATTTGCCTCAATGGTCATCCTAAATTTTGTGCTATTAGAAAGCTTGAAACACTGTAAAAACTTAAATTCGAGCGTCAGCATACATGCAGAACTTGTGAAGTATTAATCCCTACAAACAGACTCTTGAATACTGTCTTTTCATTGTAAAAAGTGTGAATATGCAAACATGGTGACAGACGATGATTTTAGTCTATGCTTTCGGCACCTGAACTGCTTCATACTGTAACATTTCCTGTCCATGCTACAGTTATAGTTATCAGCAGTGCTAATAACTGAAAGTCACTCCCAAAAAACTTACCTATTGATGCAAGCGAGTGAAATGGTCGTTAAAGATTAATTGAACAGTATTTTTAAAAATTCTTTTCTTATTATAGCTTGATTCCACACAGTATTTTTGTAAAAACTATGGAATTTTCAGCATGTGATATCAGTAGCCCAAATTTAGCTGACTGACCATTGATCTCAGGTGTGCGTTGGCAGGGCATCGAACCCCGGACCGTATGCACGATCCTGACTGCTGTGCCACCGACGCACAGTATGACATTTTAATGAAGCAGATCAGATAAGTTTTCCAATCATTTTCCTGCTGTTTTTGTGTCTGAAAATAGTTATTTTTCGCTGTCTTTAATTGAGTGTATTAGTGTATCTACTATGGTTATTTACTTTACAGCACTACTATTTCGTCTATCTGTAACTTTTATCTGAATATAGTTTTCTCTTTTCCGTAAATACAAAGTTACTTTGATGCGACAATAGAATCTAGGCTATGTAGTACAGTATAATCCCATAATAAAATAAGTACTATTATGCAGCAAAGTTAACTACTTGGAAATATTCACTGCTTATTAAATTTAGATTGAATATGTCCAAAATCTTCCGACTTTTTCTAAATATGTATTGTTTTACCTACTAAGCAGAATTAAGAGCCATTATCACTAAATTGGGAACTATATTGTTGCCTGGCACTGTGTGTGATTAACGCGTGTACTATTTTGAAGCAATTAAAAGCACCAGTTTATAAACACGCGTTTGTTAGGTCAGTACGCAGTGACGGAAAGCATGCTACTGGATCTTTAATGCTATTTAAACTCTAACTCTCACGTGTACATCTTAGATATTGATGTTAGTCACTCAGTATCGCATTACTTTGTTAGTTTCCAAGTTTTAATCAAACATAAAATTCTCCTAATTCTTTAATTCGGGAAAAAAAAGGAGATTCACTTAGAGGAACAGAAATATCATCAAGGATATGCATTTGTATGATAGGTCTCACATGGTTACAGAATTAAACAGATCACAACTTACATAAAATGGAATAAGACCAAGAGCTTTGTCTTCCTAAAAACAAAATGGATTGACAATTACATTACATTATGACAGGTAAAAATAAACATCCACGAGATGAAGAAAGTACAACATAAAATGCTAATAATCTTTTTAAAACTGGATGCTTAAATATCAGATTCAGATTCAAAGACTGAGATAGGAATTATTTTGCATAGAATTATTAAAAGTGTGGTTATAAGTCAAACAGATAACATAAATAACAGACACTATATGATATTCAAGTATTGGTTTGTAGGGACTTGGTTGATTGGTTACAGGATTTCATCATTAGCTGACATTGGTTAGAGAACCATTGAAAAACCTGGGAGTACTGGACAGCTGTTTCGTTCTAGTTTGGGACTCTTCAGCAGTACGCACCCACCGGGGTCCGAACCCAGGACCTTGTGGTTACAAGGCGAGCTCGTATGCCATTAAGCCACTGGGACCCGATCCAATGGCCCATGAATTCTATATATCGTGAATTGGCAGAAGTTAATGGCATACGAGCTCGCCTTGTAACCACAAGGTCCTGGGTTCGGACCCCGGTGGGTGCGTACTGATGAAGAGTCCCAAACTAGAACGAAACAGCTGTCCAGTACTCCTAGGTTTTCCAATGGTTCTCTAACCAATGTCAGCTAATGATGAAATCCTGTAACCAGAAACTATATGAATTTATATATCTAAGCATGAAGAGGTTACTCGCCAGATTATTATCCTTTCCCCAGATGGAACCATCATAGCAATTCTGTATGGAGAGAGGTTTGGTGAATGTATCGTGACTGTGAAGAATAATATGTTGATTTGTAAATAGTTATACAGTCACATTTCTAATTCATTGACAAAACAATCATTCATACTGGTTTGTATATTCACTTTCTAATTCTATTTACAGTAACCTGAATTGAGTTGATCTACAGTATGCTAACTCTATTGATTATTCCTATACGTGCGACAGTAACAAAGTACGTGTTTGTTAATCTATGTTGCGATATTCTAATAATATTGGTTACTGTCATACATTTGACAATAACGAAATATACGTTTATTAACTTGTATCTGAGATCATTTGTGAAATATATATATATATATATGTATACGTATATATATATATATATATATACATATATATATATATATATATAATGTTTACATATATACATTTATATATCTCCAAGCAGGAAGAAATGGAGATGGATTGGCCACACTCTGAGGAAATCATAAAGTGACATCACTAGACAAGCCATTGCTCGAGTGGAACCCGAAAGGGAAGCGGCGAGTTGTTCGTCCAAGGGTGACTTGGAGGGGGTCATGTGAAGAGGAGATGAAAGCGTGTGGGCAGACGTGGCGCCAGGTGAAAACTCTAACAGAGAACCGAACGTAATGGAGACGCGCGGCTGAAGCCCTATGTTCCTCTAGGAATTAAAGGAAATAATAATACATATATATATATATATATATATATACACTTGCTGCCTGGATTTCGGTAATCCCAATAATAAAAGATAATTACTACAATCCAGATACCAGTCCAAGTTAGTATTAATTACTTCCTAAATCGATTGCAAAGACAGCACAAGTAATAAATAAATAAATGGTGGTTATGGACCATTCGATTAGTTCACAAAAGCGAATCTGTAGTATTTGGCCTTTAATCACAGCCTCATCCCACTAGTGCCTCCAGTTCGTTAATACTCTTAAAAAACTGCCATCATGTGAACCATAATCAAGATGACTTTCCATCATCCAATAGAGGTGATAAATTCCTTGGCTTATCTTCACAGAATAATATAAAGACGGATACAGATAAATTTTCAATATAGAAAATATCCCCATTTAGACATTTGGAAAACACAAAAGATTGAGCGAAGAAATATTTACTTTTCAATTAGATCCTCTTCTCTGGCTCTACTCTAATATATATAGCATTTTTACAATACACAACAATTTACCAAACAAGTGGTGATATGTTTGTTAACAATATTTAAACAGTGTCGAAATGTCAATGGGTAGATAATTAACGCAGAAAATCAATACACATTTAAAAAAGTAGAAATGGATAGAATAAATTAATTTTACAAGAATAACACGTAATTAAAGATGAAGCGGTCAAAATAAAAATAAAAATAAATAATTTGGACAATTATAATTTAATAGGGGGAGGGGAGCGACGTAGTCCTGTCTTGTAAGGATGGCCACGGTAAGCAAAGTGGCTGTACAAATTTCTTCTGTACACATAGGCTTGGCTTCTTAAGGTGGATTCCGATTGCTTCTGCTGTCTGTAGAAGACGAACTCTTAGAGCAAAGTTGAGATTAGTCGGAATGCGATAAATGATTTTGAATGCAGTATTCACATCAACCTTGTGCTCGGTATCAACAAGGTGTGCTAAAATAGAACTCCGAATAGATTTTGTTTGTCCCTTGCTTAACCACGCTGGATGATGTTCAGAAATACGACGATGAAACTGCCTAATTGTACGCCCAATGTAGCTGGCTCCGCAGCTGCAGTCAAACTGGTATACACACATAGAAGAGGCAAAATTAGGTAGTTTGTCCTTATTTCTCGAACATAGAATAGGGGTGGTTGTGAAGAGACAACGTACTTCTGCTGCATAATAAGCTCTTTTAACTGCATTCTATGTGTGTATACCAGTTTGACTGCAGCTGCGGAGCCAGCTACATTGGGCGTACAATTAGGCAGTTTCATCGTCGTATTTCTGAACATCATCCAGCGTGGTTAAGCAAGGGACAAACAAAATCTATTCGGAGTTCTATTTTAGCACACCTTGTTGATACCGAGCACAAGGTTGATGTGAATACTGCATTCAAAATCATTTATCGCATTCCGACTAATCTCAACTTTGCTCTAAGAGTTCGTCTTCTACAGACAGCAGAAGCAATCGGAATCCACCTTAAGAAGCCAAGCCTATGTGTACAGAAGAAATTTGTACAGCCACTTTGCTTACCGTGGCCATCCTTACAAGACAGGACTACGTCGCTCCCCTCCCCCTATTAAATTATAATTGTCCAAATTATTTTATTTATTTTTATTTTTATTTTGACCGCTTCATCTTTAATTACGTGTTATTCTTGTAAAATTAATTTATTCTATCCATTTCTACTTTTTTAAATGTGTATTGATTTTCTGCGTTAATTATCTACCCATTGACATTTCGACACTGTTTAAATATTGTTAACAAACATATCACCACTTGTTTGGTAAATTGTTGTGTATTGTAAAAATGCTATATATATTAGAGTAGAGCCAGAGAAGAGGATCTAATTGAAAAGTAAATATTTCTTCGCTCAATCTTTTGTGTTTTACAGATAAGTTTAACGAAATAAGTTATTTTCAATTTCGGTTGTTTTTTTTTTTTTTCTTAACCGTGATAAACGTATCCAACTGATCTCTGTTGCTGAAGCTTTGGCCATCGAAATAGAAAAGGCATATCTCTGTATACAAGAAAAGTTTGTTTAATCCCTCTGACTCTCATGGTCTTAATCAGTCTGTACTAAAGTATGATAATCCCCGTTCATATTTTGACTCAACTTATTTTCCGTTTTTTTTATTCAATTTGTATACTCTTCACTTATTACAATTATTACTATTATGATTATTCTCACTTTGAACTGTCTCCAGTATTATTTCACTTGTCCCACTTGTCATTTTAAATCAAAATAATTTTCTTTAACAATATTCAATTCTATGTTCTCAAATTTCACATCATATCACGTAACGATTTATTTGCCTATTCGGCTTACAATATTTCACCTCCTTCCAACATCTACATATCTTATGAACTATTCTGTTTATGACATTATTTGTTTTGCTACTTGACATTTAATCACATTTTAATTGTATTTCTTACTATTATTATTTTATGTATTCACCCATTCATTTCAATTTCCTAACTGGATATAACTTCTTAAAAACTATATATACATACATATATATATATATATATATATATATGCGATTGTAGAGCTTGATAATAAGTTCGATGATTTTCTATATATCCCTGTCAGAACTTTCTACTAATAAACAATCACGGAAAACATAAAGACTAGCAACCAGGTGGTGTGAACACACCGGTGACCTTGAACGTAGACTATACGTTGCATTAGAGAAGGCACGGTGCATCCAAAAGCCGTTTATCTTCCAAGAAATTAAACAGGATAATAATGAAAAAATTTAAAGACGATATTTTGCCGTGACGTAACTGAAAAGTAGTTTCCAGTTACAAGGAAGGGTATCGGATTTCAAGTTTCATGACTACCACAATCGTTTCATCTATGTGAGTAATGAAGTATTCTCCTGCTATAAATTTATTTACAAGGAAAACACATCCATCCAGTAGGGGGTGAGGATGGCGTTCCTGCCGATGACATTGGTTAGTGGTTGCACAAAATCCACGAATTGGTAGAATTTAGAATTTATGGGCCATTGAATCGGGCCCCAGTGTCTGAACGGTATACAACCTAGCCTAGTAACCGAAGGTCCTGGGTTTGAAACTCAGGGGTGTGTATTGATGATAAGTCCTGAGCTAAAACGAAACAGCTGGCCAGTACTCCCTGGTTTTCAACGGTCCTCTAACTGACTTCAATCCATAGTCTAACTTACAACAAACAGAATCCCTACAAACTAATTCTTGAAAATAATAAAACACTCGGACTCTAACGTACTATTAACCTATTATCCAAACAGTACTTAAAAACGAAATCAAGGTGAAATTTGCAAATCATTTTGTTCACAACGTTCACTCTGGCTCTGTAATAATGGCACGTTCTGTAATCCAAGGTCATTTGGGAGTTTGCTCACCGTGGTTATTATTCTTCGGGTTGGTCACATTCAATTCCATTTGAATGGTAATGGTTACAAATTCATGCTGATCAGGGCCTAAGAAATGAGATCTAGTGTACTTCCACCTTTCGTCAATCCAAGCCAATGTCATAGATAAAAATGGACATAAGTCGTAACAAGTCAGCTGACATTCACCTGGTTTTTTAAGTTACTTCATAATAATATTAAGAATGTTTTAAGGTTACATTTTTTTGGCATTTAGAATAATAATTTTTATCCAGTAATAACCCGCATCTAAATTAAATCACTTTCTTCTTCTTATGTATTTTGTAAACGGGATCTTATTCTGTATTTAAGTTTATCTAAGAGAAAGCCTTGAATTCAAATTTCATAGGCGTTGATGCTCACCAAGAAGAATGAATCTAGTATTCAGAAGAAATTTACATACCCTAGGAAACTGGTGTCACAGATGAAGACTTCAAACCATAATAATACATTACGGTGTTGTGTTATTTTGTTTACAGATGAAATTATTACTACAACTCAGATTTCTTAGATATGTCATTTGTTCAGATGCTTATTTGACTTGTTTATTACTTTACCTATGCTGTACATAATTGAGAACCGGATTCCTGTTTTATGACAGAAGTGAAGTATGTACATCACAATCACTTTACATTTCAAAAGTGAGTAAAATAGGAAATGTAATTCACCTTTGTAGTAGGACTTCTTATCAAAGAGGTATATCTGTTTTGGTCTTTATTTAGCACAAGCTTCTGAAATGAAAATATATGCTTCTGAAATGTCTATCCAACGTTTGTGTTAGATTTTCACTGAACGAACGTAGATTGCAAAGACTTCGTCTGGTACGGCTACCTACTTTGTGGATAAGAGATGCTGCATAATTTTCAGACTGATATACCCTGAAAAGTCTCATAATACAACAGCCAAATTAGGTATTAGGCTGTCTTATCCCAAATTTTTAGACAGGCACAAGATACATCAAAGCATTATAAACGGTTTAAACCCTTATCACTGGTATATCAGTGTAACTTTTTACATAGGTTTTATTTTATAAAAGGTAGCTAAAAATGTGAAGCTTGCGAAAGCGTTTATTGTCATGTTTAACTTTTTAATTAGCTTTTTTTCACCTATTGCTAAGGTCTTAAACGTGTCAGATTCTCTGCCCTGGCAAGTGTTAGCTGCTGAGTATGAGAATTTTATTGTGAGCAACAATTCATGGGTCACCTTTATCGCTGCGTCGCAAAGAATTGTGAACTCTGAATTTAACTAGCATAACATTAAACAAGTTATTTGAAATTAAACAGCCTCTTGTTGAGTCTACTGAGTCAATCAATGACTTCATATTAGTTATTTTAGTGCGTTGGTTATGTAATGCTTAAAATGCTTGCCAAGCACGTATGTCGTCTGAAATTCGACTTCTGACCGACGCTCTACACACAACTTAGCCCAGTCGGTAGTAACCCTGGTAAAAAAGGTTGAGCGTGAGGTTAGTAACCTCAGGCTATAAAATAACACCACTTCTACTGGAAATTCAAAATTCAAGCAAAGGAATTAATATTAGTAAATTAGAAATTTAATGAAAACATAAATGCTAATGAACTCATAGAGCCGGCTATGTCTTTCATAAAAAGTGTCTTACTTTAATAGCATTTTGCAAGGTTTCACCTTGAAGACTAAAGTCTTCGTCCACTTCCAAATGACGCAGCTTAACAAAACTTAAAATACTGGCTTTTTCAACAGCGGAATGGGCCTGAAATATGTGAAAATAGGCTTAATTTGGATTAGGCAGTTAAATTTACAATTAGATCTTTTTATAATCTAAAAACGTTGCTTCCTAATCTTCTGAGTAAACCCCTGATCACGTTGCATTGGTCACCACGGCATAACCAGCGTCACCAGTCTAGTCCTTGCTGCAGACTTAAATCTACCAGTAAATTTGGCAGTGTGGTCACCAAGCTAGGTGGCTCGCCATCGAGGTGCACTCTGAACTGATGTTAAGTGGTTGGAGGCAGTCGATAGGAAACTCTGGACCTGAGTTATTCGGGCTCAGCGGTAACGCTTATGACTGCAACACCGGGTGACACGGGTTCAAATCCTAGAAGAACACGGGTTCCTTCAAGGTTGCGGATACGTCTTATTGACGAGTGCTGACAAACAAGAAACCTAGTTCCAGATTTTATTGCATATGGCCTCCAACAGCCTACCACAAACTCCTAATTACTAATATTAAACACCATCTCGAGTATGACGACACTTACTCACAAGTGATAGTAGTGGTGTGGCAGAGGCTAGAATTCATTAGCTACTTAGCATACGTATTCTAAATCAGCAACTGAATGGTATACACCCTTGTTTCACAGATTACTGCCTTGATCTGTAGGTTGGTGGTGTTTGTTAAAGAGACATTAAGTAAGACGCGAAATCTCTCTGGAACTATATAGTTTTTAATGGTTTTCTAAATGTTTGGTTTTGATTAAATTAAATGTACTTTGATTTCTTTTTGTTTCCCTTTTTGCTGGAATTCTTTGACTGTGTTCTATCTTCTAGTGAAAGAAGTTCGTTTTACTCATAATCTTTTGTAATTCATCGTTATTTTAATATCTGTCCGTTGCTTTGTATACAAATTTATCTTGTTTACAAAAAGGCAAAAAAAAAAAAAAACAGATACTTCATTGTACTTTGTCTCTTTGTCAATATCTAGGATGTGTGATCACAAGCAGTTTGTGAATGACGCATCTCCCAATCGGTATTCAGTTGCCACTGTGTTAATAATATTTAAAGTCAAATGTATGATGCCATGTACTACTGAGTGATTAATACAAGTGGTTGAATTTCACTCATATTAATCAGTAGCGTTTGCTAGCCAGATCGGAGTGATCTAAACAAGGGATGACAGTTTTGCTCGTCTGGGGCCGACGTCATCATCGATATACTCAACTGTATCCAACTATGCATGTCAATGAATCAATCAATCACTAGTTCATAATAAATGTTTTATCTACTTGTTCGACAATACACTAACGATGTTCAGTCAACAGCAGACTATAAAAACACAAAATAGTTCGTAAATTGATTTACTTATAATTATTTAGACGAATACAACATGGCTTTCAAAAGTTATAATTAATGATTACCGCAAATTAAACTATAGAAACGTGGAAGCCTGAACTAATCGAATTTGAGTAATAAAATATAGCATACGAAATCTTTTCAAGACAGCTACCGATACATAGGAAGAATAAACTCTTATCTCTCTGCTCATTCAGTATAGTTACTTCAACGTTTTATGACCATAAAACCAAAATATTTTAACTATGACAGCTATTCTGCAGTCCTGTAAATCTATTAAAAAACTGAGAGTAAAACGCAAAACTTACTAATTTCGAAGTATAGGCTACAAGTCGTGATAGGACAGCAATTTTTGAATCTGATACATTTGTCTCCTCAAAAAGATGTTTATAACGTTCAACTGCTTGGTGACGAGCAGCCAACATTGATATTAATATACAGTCACTTGCAGAAGACTGAAAAAAAAGTTTTGACAAGCGTTAATACAAATTAAACTTTTCACATAACTTATTTAGTTTCCGGGGTTATGGAAGTGACTGACATAAGGATGTTGACGAGCCTTATTAGGAAGATGATTTTTAACTTGTCTACTCTTTTAAAACTACTCTACTCTGTTATAACAAAAAGAAAAACAATGAAAACAGTTCCTCAGTAATCACCTTTATTGTTTATATTGACGCTACATGAAGAATTTAGAGACGCTGATATCAATAAGCCACTGAATTTCAACTCAGGGGTTAC
The DNA here is from genome assembly GCA_944472155.2 of Trichobilharzia szidati. Lineage (NCBI taxonomy): Eukaryota > Metazoa > Platyhelminthes > Trematoda > Strigeidida > Schistosomatidae > Trichobilharzia > Trichobilharzia szidati. The sequence goes on from OX235279.1 coordinate 116,435,574, forward strand.
TTAGTAACCTGCTTGTCTTAAGACGTCCAAATTCTAGGTTGTATCCAGCATTATGTGTACTTTGCATGAGACCTCAAAATAAAAAATAAATCATTGTCTAGCCCACCACGAATCTCATTTGTTAATTACAGATATTCATGGATAATCCCCATCCAGGCATTAATGAAAACAAAACACGTAGATCAGCGAAGAGTCTCTTTTCGGCGAATTCATCTTCTTAGCTGTACAATCGCAAATATATATGCATTGTTTTGTTTGTATGTGTACATTAAGTTTGTCAAACAAAGTTACAATTGGTTAAGGTTAATTTTAACTAAACAAGTGAAGGTTGGTAATACAGGTCAAGAAAACTAGGGTAGTAACAAAGGTGATGAGATGTCAGAAACAGTTGTAATAATAATAGTGAGTTTTACTCAGGATGCACATAGAAACAAAGTAGAAATTATGTAAGAGGTCTAAGTGGATACAAGAATTACAATTGCTTAAGGTTATTTTAACTAAACAGGTAAAGGTTGGTAATATAAGTCAAGGCAATTAAGTGCTAGGATAGTAACAAAAGTGATGAGTTTTCACAAACAGTTGTTAAAAGAGGTTATGCAATAATAATATGAATATTTTGATGAGTGAGTTTTACTCAGGATGCACATAGAAACAAAGTAGATAATACGAAACTATGTAAGAGACCTAAGTGAATACAGGAATTATAAGCAACTAAGGAACAGGCAAAGAAACAAAGTTAAGTTATCAGAATAAAATAAAATAAAATCAAAAAATCAAAACATTGTTACCATGAGAGTAGAAGTGGTTGAGTAATCTTCTTTTGTATGCACAGCTCCGGTTTTTCCATGTGAATGGCTAGAGCTTCAGCGATACAGAGGAGACGAAACCGTATTGCCTTTGATAGGTTGTTCTTGACTCTGTAGATTACTCTGAAGGAGGCGTTCGTTGAAATGCAATGATCAGTGCTGACCAGGTGTTCAATTATCGCACTCCTTATTGCACCAGTATTGCCTTTTCGCAACCATGCTGGATAGTGTTCTTGAATCCTCTTGGACAGGATGCGCGTCGAACGACCGATGTACCTGGCTCCACAGCAGCAGGTGAACTGGTATATGCACATAGAAGCGGCCAGATGCGGGATCTTGTCCTTGAGGCTTCTGCAGATTAGTGGGCGACTGGAGAACACTATTCTTAGCGTTGCTGTAAAGAATGTTCTTCTCAGAGATGATGTGATCCTTCTCTTGAGAATATCGCTTGCTAAATCTCCCTTGAAATCCAAGTTCATGTAGATTTTCTTTTTAGGCGCAGTCAAAGTTTCGTTTTTCCGAATTATTGGTTTCATATTTTTGTCGATAAATCTTATTGGGTAACCATTCTGGATGAATATTTCTCTCAGAATATCTAATTCTGTTTCCACAACGTCGGGACTACAGATGCGTCGGATGCGGGAAGCAAGTGATTTAATTAAATTCCGCTTTTGTTGAATGGGTACCCAGCTATAGAAGCTTGTTAGTTGACCATTCCACGTAGGTTTTCTATGGATTGATCTTCTTAGGCTCCCATCAGCTCTTCTTGTCAGTTCCACATCAAGAAACGGAATTTTTGACTCGTTTTCCATTTCAAGAGTGAATTTTATTGCTGGATGGCAATCGTTGAATGTCTTCAGCAGTAGATTGGGGTCGTTGTTGTTGTCACAAATAATGAAAATGTCATCCACGTATCTTTTGTACAGTTGCAAATTGTCGATACTTGATTTTAGTGAACCTCTCTCGAGGCTTGCCACGAAGCAGTCTGATAGTAGTGGACCCAACGGAGATCCCATTGCAATACCATCCTTTTGTCTGTAGATAGTGTCGTTGAATGTGAACTGGACGTTCAGAGTGCATCTCAATAATAATTCTTTCAAATATGTTGTCGGTATTCCAATATCGATGTGGTTGTCATCTATATATCTGCATATGAAGCAGACCGTTTCTGTGAGTGGGACATTGGTGAAGAGTGACTCGATGTCGAACGATAGCATAATTTGGTTAGATACATTCGTGTCTTGTATGCACTCGATGAACTGGAAGGTGTCACGGAGTGAGTGCGTACATAATTGCTTCCTTACAGGTTCCAGAATATCTGCTAGCCATTGTGCAATAGAGTGGTAAGGGGAACCTGACATATCCAGAATTGGGCGAAGTGGGAGACCAACCTTGTGTACCTTTGGTAGACCATAAAGTCTTGGTATTACTGAACCTGTTGGCCGGATTTGGTCGTAAATATCCCCACTAATTAGTTGACTGGCCTTCATTCTCTTCAAGACGTCTGTGAGTTGCTTCTCAATCTGTTCCGTCTTGTTTCTTTCATTGGAAGCTTGGGAAAATTTGTCTTCATTCGACAGTATATCGTTCATTTTCTCGATGTAGTCTCTTCGATTCAGAAGCACTACACCAGCACCCTTGTCGGGCCGAGTTATAAGCAGATCTTTGTTATCTCTCAACTGTTTTAATTCCTCTCGGTGCCGTTTCGTCAGGTGGTTGCGGACTTTTGATTTTGTATTCAAGTATTGATGGCAGCAGTCCATTATTGTTGACTTGAATCTCTGTAGTTCGTCTTCAGAAGTTGGGCTGAGATCGTGCGTTTGGCTGATTAGATTTTCAAACTGGACCTGAGTATGGAGTTTGTCGGCGTTGAAGTTTATATCGCAGAATTTAGGGCCCAGAGATAGAACTTCCAGTTGCACGTCGGTTAAAGGTACTGAGGGATAATTGAACACAAACTTCGTGGGTTCGTCAGGAAATTTGCCTTGAGGTTTCATTTCAATTACAGATATCAGTCGGTGATGTTGATTACAGGGGCACGGAAACTGGTCATAATTTCCTCTAACTGATGTCAGCTCATTATGAAATCCTGTAACCAATCAATCAAATCCCTACAAACCAATACTTGAATTCTTTAAAGTAATTAAAAACAGAAATTCATTTAGTGAGTGGAATGAAATAATCTGATGAAGCCATAAGGTAAAAGATCAGCTAAAAACACAAATAAAAACGGGAATTTCAATGTTTAAATGCGCACCAATGTTGTCCTTAAGATGCCATTTATCTTAAGTAAGAGTAGTGGTTATTGCACAAACATGTGAGAAAACTAAACTAGAAATTCAGTGTTATTCTGATTTCCCTCTAAACTCCTCAGGTTATCTATGCATTAATGTTGTGCTAATTCTTGTACTTCGAACATCCAGCAACTCTATTTTTTAGATTAAGAGGTGTACTAAATGTAATATACTAGATGTTGACGTGTTTCTCTACTTTTCGTTTACTCAAGTAACAATATTACCTTGAAAAACGCATCAACAAAATAAATCTCAAAGCCGATTTCGTCGCAAACTGAAAACTAAGGAGCACTAGACAAGTGCTTCATTCAAGTTTGAGATTTCCCAGTAATGTGTACACATTTTCCTTACCTAAGAGTCGTAACGAGAGCCTTCAAGTTACACTTTGAGGACATTATCTTGTAAACACTAGGTGGATATCCAGAAACCCGTGGATTCGACGCTCATACAACTTCCTTTCCGTTACTCCCTGGTTTTCCAATGGTGTTAGCCATCTGGTTAGTTTAGTCAGAAGATGATCTGGAAAATGTATGTGAAGCCCTACACTGAGACAGTCTCCATAAAACGAATGCAGTCAAATCTATGTACACCGAAAGAGAGAGTACTGAATTCTGTACTACCTTGTTGATTAAGCTTAGTTAAGAAAGTATACAATTTTACAACGTCACGCAATCTTCGGTTCTGTTTTAAAAATAATTTAATTTGTTTCATCTGAACGTTAATCACCCTACTCCTGTTCTGCTGTTTTGTAAAACATATTTTCTGTAGTTACGTAACCTACCGATTATATTGTTATACTCTTTCTAGTTAAACTTTGTTTCTATCGAAAACTTTGAATGGTATTTTAAATATCGTTGGACTAATTATCCTATAAATAGTCAATCCTTTCACCGCTAATTTAACAACTTACATCATTCGGAGCTTATGCTACCCTTAGTTCCCGTAAATTACTCCTTGTCATCGCCAAAAAGGTATGCTCAAATCTTTCTACTATTTAGATTGTAACAAGTTGAGAAAAAAATCCTCGAAGTAGTAAAAGATGGGATCGTATTATCCTGGTACATGTGTTGCTCTTGCTTTATTCAATTTTACCAATGGGAAGAATTGTATGAAGCTTTTAAAAGCCTTTCTAATTAATCCGACTGAGATATCAGTTCTACAGGAATGAATAAATATGGCTGGTTGGTTTTAGATATCTCGGGTTCAGTTAGCTTTAAATTATTTAGCTCGTAAGAAGTTTGAATTAATAAACAATGTCGCTTCACTCAATTCTTAAATCTTGTAGTGCCCCTTAGAAATCAAACAATAAAACAGAGTAAGTAAACTGAGAATGAATATACAAACACAATATCCGTGAAGTCGGCTTTATTCACTACAGTAATTCTTATCCTCACCTGTATTACACCGCCTCCAATTCCACTGCTGTGCAAAAACATTTCTGGTAGAACTAAAAGTTTTCCAATCCAGTCACACATCACAATTTCTAGTTCAGTAATTGCAGGACTTGCAGCCTGTTGAAAAGAAAAACAAGGCGAAAATAAACTCTAAATTAAAATAGTAATCAATATACGTGTGTGTGTTTCACCACTTTTCTGTCTGCACTGTCCCTTTATTAAATCACTTTTGTGGTATCTGAAAGATGCCTATCGAATTCTACCCTTCAATGTTTAGTGAAAATGCTTTTAAAACCTGAAGAATGCTAAAAAGTTGTCGCGCATCATTACAACAGGAACAGAATGGGAATTGGGGAAAAATATTTATCCTAAAAATATCATGTAGAATGTTGATATTATTAGACCAGATTATTAATTATTATTTATTTATTTTATTCCTTTGCATTCTGAGTGGAACATAGGGCTTGAAGTTTCAGTAGCAGCGGTGTTCATACGGGTATGGGGTTGCTAACCTCACTCCCAACCTTCCCGCTTTGTAGGCTAACAACCGATTAGGGGAGGTAAAGGAATATGCCAGCTGGGATTTGAAGCCCGGACTATGTGCATGGCTAAAGAGCACTCTGTCGCTGAACCAGCGACGCACAGACCAGGTTATAAAAGAAAACGAATATTATGAAAAATACCTATGTATCTCAGAAGAAATGTCTCAGGAAAGGTAAAATCCAGTGGAGATATCGCTGTAGATACTGATCAAAATATTTTAGTCTATTGATTGACCCACCTTTTGTGTCATTTTGTGATTCTTCACTGTATGAAGAGCTCCATTAGTGCTTGTTTACGAGTTTACTTGCCCAGCTGAAGCTTTTTACATTTCCCTAATCATGCGTCCACATTTCAAGCACTCTCGTGAAGATTAGCCAACTCAGTTGATGACATGGTAGCAGTAACTCTATGGTACAACATATAACTTGAAACATCTTTCAAGAGATCATACAAAGTGAGTTTACACTACTCCTAATAAACGAGGATATGACATTTATGGACAGCTGAATCGTTCGTACTCTTTAGCCTCAAACATTAACTTTTCATTTAAAAAGAAGGAGAAAGAAGACTTCGAAAGTCTATTCTAAAATTTCAGTTTTTCCCCAGCTCACTACAAACTTATTACTCAATTCGTTTTCAATGACTGTTCAACATTATTAAAGTTTCGAAGCTGCCTACTTCGTATGCTAGACAATAAGATTTCACTTCCTTTTCATATATTTCTATTAACTCTGTCCTTTAACCAGAAATCCATTTGAAATATTATTTACCTTAACCTAGATATTGAAGAAGTGCGTCGGTGGCATAGCGATTAGGACGCTCGCCGACCATGCACATGGTCCGTGGTTCGATCCCCGGCCGACGCACTCCTTTACCTCGCTAAGCCAGAAATAATGCTGGTGAAGAAGAAAGGTTAGGCATGAGGCTAGCAACCCCATCCTGTAAAATAAACACTGCTACAGAAACTTCAAGCCACTAGCTTGAAGCCCTATGTTCCACTGGGGAAAGTGAAGGAATAAAAAAAAGATATTTAAGGATGTACAACTGTAAAAAATAGGTGTGTTTGCAAGATGACTATCTTCTTCGAAATCCTCTTTCTGCTTATTCGACAACTAAATGGAGACGGGGTAGGTACTCATTAAGTCAGTGTGCCATAGATGCACTGACAGTGTAAAGCTTCAGACCTTGAATGTGCATTCATAAAAAGAATATTTACAGCTGATCTCTTCTTTGTCTTTGTAAGTTTACGCTACGCTTTTTCTTCCAGACTATATGCCACGTTAACGAAAACCCTTAAAATTATCTTCGAACATATGCCTATTCATCCTGATCTTAGACTTAAAATCTAATTGGAACATAGATTCAACCATTTTTTCACATTCTCACCTAAGAGATTTAATAAGTTTAAAATATTATTAGTAGTAGTCGCCGTCCTTCTTAAATTCCGTTTGATTTAATAATGATATTTCATTATATGAAATATTCTCTATTTTTTTATTTCTTTACGTTCCCAATGGAATATAGGACTTCAAGCTAGAGGCTTGAAGTTTCGGTAGCAGTGGTGTTTATTTTTACAGGATGGAGTTGTTAGCCTCATGCTCAGCCCAACTTTCCCTCTTTATCAGTTTTCTTACTGGCTTAGCAAGATAAAGCAGTGCGTCGGACAGGGATCGAACACCGGATCACATGCGTGGTTCGCGAGTATTCTACCGCTGTGCCACCGATACACATTGTTTGAACTACTTTAACTTGACGTTTATTTTAATGTGCATTTTGTCCCATATGTTAGACTATGTGAACCGCAGAAACTACATCATTTTTAATCTGATTGGGATGAGTTCCCTACTCACGTCAACTCCAACTGCATTTACCAATTCACGTGCACCTGCGGTAGCAAGTACATAGGAAGGACTGAGAGGACAGCATCTACTAGATTTTCCGAGCACATTCCTAAGAGTCTCCGTACAAAAGGAAGAAAAGTGTTAACAAGTGCAATCGCCAGACATCTAATTGACACAGGACACACAGTAGAAATCAGCCAAGCCTTCAAAATAATCAATACACAAAGAAACCCACGGCTACTTCGCTTCGCAGAAACCGTTGCTATCAAGAGATTTCGACCAGACCTTTGTATACAGAAAAATAGTGTGATTAATCTTTCACTACCTTGGTAACCCTAACTCTATTTTATTTTATTTTTGTTTTGCCTTTCTGTCAGTATGCCTGTGTGTTTGTCTTGTTACGTAACATTCTATTCAATTTTGACCTTCAAGTTTCTAAATCTACTTAATTGTAGGTGTGTTTAAGTTATAAATGTTACTTCACTATTCACCCCCACCCTCTTAAACTCTCCACCACAAGATGTGTAAATTTACTTTGTTCTCTGATTGGGATTTAATTTACAGTTCAATGTTAGTTTTAAAACTGAGTCAATAAGTCTACTTGTGGTGAATAATACCTCCATTCATGATCAGTTGCCATTGAACGAATTCCCCCTGAAATTTATTCATATAATCTCCGCTTTAAAGCGTTTAATAGGTCTTACTGATGGAATCTGAGATAGGTCTTCTTGTTTGATTTACTGTTTTACAGATGAGTATTACTCATTGGTGTTTAACAGACAACTGAAGAGTAGTCTACGATAGCCGAATACTAACAGATATGCAAATGAGTCTGAAATTTTAGTGATTCCAAATGAATTCGTTTTAAGATTAGATCCTTAGCTTCTTCTTAAAAAACATTTTCCACAAAAGGCATGCCTATACGATCAAGTAACCATATGTTTACAAATTCTAAAATAGGATTGCCTTACCCATGAAAATCCATTGCAACCTAGTGCTGTGGACAACATATCAGCCATGATCGATGGCATTGAATTAGCTGCAGGGAAATATGCATGAAATCGAGGATGCTGCCAGTGACTTAGCTTGAATCAAGAAAAACAAAGAAAAAGATAAATAGTTAAGTCATGAAATCATATTCAGTTGTAAGCTAACATTAAAATTTACATTAAATGTAAGCAAATTCAGTCAAGAATGTGTTGTTTGTCCTCATACTTCGTGTTTATAGGGCGAAACTTTCCGTCAGGACCCCTTTGGACGACTGCTGCAAAATTAGCCGTGCAGAATAAGTAAAGGTATAACTCAAATTCCAAATTCAGCAAAATTTAGGCGCACAACAGACCAAAAAGCTAGGAAATAAAATACAAGCAAAAAGTTAGAGTTAAACCAGTTATCTGGCTACTCTCCACCTCTTATGTGCGAGGAAAAATTTGCTTAGTATGCACTTTTATATTTTCTAGAAGATTTAAATATATTATCTGTGCAATTTTTTTCTGTTCTACCAAAGACAGAAATACCGACTGCATAGATCATTCAATTGAGCAAAATCTGGTCCATTTGTGGTGGTGTGATACAGACAATGTGTTCCAACGGAATATTATTCTCAAATATTCCCACAGTTCAATACTACAGTGGCAACAAACAGAATGGTCAAAGAGATATATCGTATTGTATTCTATTGCTAATGCCGTATTGAACTGTGAGAATATGTGAAAATAATATTCCATTGGAACACATTGTCTGTATCACACCTCCACACATTTAGATATTCCTAAGTAAGAAGGACATAAATATTAGCCATCTTACTTAAGTGATTGGACAACATAATTTATTGAGGCATTTTTTTTGCCTTATTACTGAACCATTATCTTCTTTTGAGTCTGTAAAAAACAGAACTTTCTATTATTATGCTAATTGTATCTCCAACTGAAATTGTTATCATGATATTAGATACTTAAAGCTTCCTACAAGCTTTAAGCACTTTTCTAATTTAGTAAAATACAGACAGTTTGCTTTCTATACCTATCCGTTTTTTAATATTAGCTCATGAAGTTGGTGTAGAATAAATTTACCTGAATTCTATCTAGGTTATAACTAGAGCATGTTGACAAAATACTGTAAATTTAGTTATTCACCGAATCAGAATTCAGGAAGAAATCTTATTACTTGAATAATACTGAATTCATCTACTTTTCAAGGCAAAAATGATTTGATAGATAAAGATTGGTGAAGCTTTGTCAAAGGTTAACATTATTCTTACAATCGTGTCATTAAAAAGAAATTTAATGTATTGTATGATATCTCATTATGGAGATATTTGATATGATTGGGCTAGGAAGTGTGAGAGGAGCAATAATTTATACTGTCACTATGTATATAAAAAGAATTTCTCAGCACTTACACATTCACAACACAAAGCTTGGATCAACAATAAACATTTGCTACTGACAGTGCTTAAAAGTGACCAGTATTTGTAACGTAAAGTATATGCTGCTTAAGAAAATTTCATTGTCGGAATAGCATTCATTTCAAAATATGAATCAATTGCCCTGTTGCAACATCAGTCTGTTTTACGTTGTCTTAAAGAGTGAATTAGGTTAATATGCAGAGAAATTTCTGGTACAGTAATGTAAAGTATTCGATTTTAGAAAATTACCGCAAACACATTTCAGAGAGTGTAACTAAATTTTTCGACTGAGAATATCTCATCACTAAAGTATTCATCTTTATGAAGGTCTATATAATATGTATTGTAAATTATTTGGAGTATTTGTCTCTAATTTTTGTCGATTCATTATCAGTCCTGCAGTTTACTTCATAATCTCGAGACGAAGGTTGCCTTACTTTTAGGAAACAAATGCAATGACGAATGAACTTTGAACTTCCCTGAGATACTTTAACACAGAACTATGTGAGTACTGTTAAACGTTAAGCTAGTGAGGGTGAAAAGTTCAAAACAAATTCATCTTATGGCATACCAATCATTCGAAATTATTTAAATGGTAGAAATGTTTGAGTAACTCAAGTGAAGTGAAGTCAGTGAGGTAAATTCATAATGAGTATTTACGATAACTTACCCCAGGTAAAATATACTTTTCAATATCGTCAAATATATCAGCCCATAGTTCTGGTTGTTCAGGTGGTCGATCTGGCAATAGGTGTCTTAAATAACCCGGTTCTACATTTGGTACGACGGAATATTTATGAATATTTTGTAGATAGTGTGTTATAAAATCAATCATTTGTCTACCCCAGTATGTAAAGTCATGAGAATCCATTACGCAGTATTTGTTCGCTGAAAGAGAGTCAAAAGGCAGTTTTCACTAATGTTTTTAATTATGAGAGTAAAGACAAAAATATAATAATAGTTAATAATAATAATAATGTATGACATAGAAGAAGCATAACATCCATTCCTTCAAAAATTATTTATTACTGGAATTTAGTCATTAATTAGCAATCCAAGTTGGATATCTGATAGACTGGTAATTAGATTTTGTCACTGACCGACACTCTTTAGGGAACTAAATAATCTACAGTGACTTAACATAAACTGAAGCGCTTTAAATGTAACAGGATCCCGTGCAAATTCTTATCGTACGATGTAGAAAATACATTTTCATTCTGCAATATACTGCTAATGAATAACAATATGTCTTTTTCAAGAACCGACATCATTTAGTGAATAAATAAAAATCGAGGAGCCCAGGTATAAACTGTCAGCAATGAAGTCATTATGTTAGAACATCTTACAAGTGAAACTACATTGTCTCTAGTGTTTCAATAAGCCATTATGAAGGATAATTAAACGATAGGTGTGTAAACACTTAGACATTTACAGTCCCTTTTTTGGATGATGCGAAATCTATAACATTTTGATAAGAATAAATAAAATGTAGAGTACGCATATACCTTTTGTAAAATAAAAATCAAATAGTGTTGAACATTGACTTCCTGTGTCGTATTCAGTTCTGTTTGATGGAAACTGTAATTTACTTGAAGTTATGTTACATTTCATTTAGTGTCTGATATAAAATAATTACAAACAAAACTCCTATTACTATTATTATTATTATTATTATTATTATTAATATTATTACTTGCTCCGTCTACTGACAGTTACAGTAGTTTATAAATAGTGAACAGTAAATTATAGTGTTTTTCTGAGATGCTGCTTTCACATCGTACTAGCTAAAGGCCTACTTTTGAACACATACTACTGGTTATTGTATTTGCCACTTTGTAATATACGTTGTATAGCATTCATCCATCTATTTATGATGTCCAGCAGGTTACTTACTTTAGCCCTGCATCTTATACATTTTCCTTGGTATAAAAACCTGAAACCAATAGTATTTTGCCAAGTTTAGCATGGTTACACTGATGAATGTGATATGACTAATTTATTTGAAATGCGCAATACTGATAATTATGTGTTTCAATTAGAACGTTTTTCTACTCCATCTTCTAAACATTAATGTTTACCTTAATAAATCAAAGTAGTAACAGTTAAAATTCATACTTACAAGATTCAGCAGTTTATGAGCTGATAAACCAGTGAAGTTAAAACCATTATTGTGTAAACCTCAAGTGTACTGAAGAGAAGATATCGCGTTATTTAATTTGAAACAGATTAAATATCAGTCTGATTTATGAAAATGTGCATAACTCAAATGGTATTCTAAAAAATGGAAGTAATCCATTCTAGAACCAATCATTTTCAGGTATATTTTGTCTATTTTTAAACATAAATAACTGCGTGGGTGTAAAATAATATTAAGATGAAGAAAATGTGTTTCAACCTCCTAAAACAATCACTTGTTCCAAACACTCTCTTCTACTTAACTCAGTTGTACTAAATGTCATAAACAGATAAAGGAAATAATTGTATGAATGTATCTTTTAGAAGTGTTTTTCTTCATTTGAATAGGCCAGTTCACATAATGTAGATTTTCTTAATTCCCACAATTAGGAATTTAAACATGATACCCACAATAAAATCATTTTCCTTTTCTGTCTTTCCTTTCCTAGGCTCAAAAATACTGCGTAGACTAAGTGGTGCTCAGGAGGCACAAACACGAGAAAACCAGGCAGGTTTTAGGCCAGGAAGAGGGTGTATTGATCATATCTTCACCCTTCGATAGATTCTGGAAAAAAGGTGGCATTCCTACCGGCGTCCAACAATCATTATATTTCTTGACCTAAAGGCGGCATTCAATTCTGTCGACTGAGAGGTTCTCTGGCGATGCTTGGCTGTAAAGGGAATGCCAAGAAAATACATTGCACTGATTAAGGCACTCTACTCGTACTCATGCAGCCAGGTGAAAGCTTACGGCGAGTTGTCATCTGAAGTGGTGACAACTAGTGGCGTCCGTCAAGGATGCCCATTATCTCCATTCCTATTCAACTTCATCATAGACGTACTAATGGACTTAACCCTCAGCACGAATACAGAGGGCTAGTTTCACATATGCCAGTTTACGCCGTCTCTGGCATAGACGTGATATCCGACTATCGACCAAACGGCGCGTGTACTGATCAACAGTCCGCTCCGTCCTCCTTTATGGCTGTGAGACCTGGCCATTGAGAGCAGAAGACATGAAAAGATTAGCTGTCTTCGATCATAGGTGTCTGCGTTCTATCTCCCGTGTGAAGTGGTATGATAAGGTGAGCAATATTGACGTTAGGCGTCGAGTGCTAGGTAAGGCGGGGAAATCGGTCGACGAAACTGTGAAATTACATCGACTGAGATGGTTAGTACATGTGCTACGTATGCCTAGTCATCGCCCTCCTCGACGGGCAATGTCAGCTGATATAGGGTTAGGCTGGAAAAGAGCTAACGGCGGTCAAACGAAAACATGGCACCAGTCAATGAAATCCACAACAGTAAGTCTAAGCCACGTAGGAAGGTGTAGACTGGCTTCCTGGCTGGGGTCCTCGGGACGGTAAAAATCAGTGGTTGGAAACAATTGGTGACATGGCTCAAAATCGTTCTCAGTGGTGCAGATGCATCCACTCCTTGTGACTTATGATTTCCAATGAAACTTTTGTTCTCCGTTATTACTATTCCTTTATCTCACACCTCTGTTTACTGTCTATATTATGCATTTCTCCTACTTTCTTCTCTTGCTTTGTGTGCTACATGGAGTGTGGCGACTTGAACAGGGGCACATATGTGCAAAGTTCTATGTCGAAAACTGACCGACCGATTTTCCTTTTCATCTAAATAATAAGAATTTATGCGAAATCTACAGTTCCAATCCGACAGAAACGGGTGAAAATGGTAATCCACAATCGTGACTTCTAGCATCTGAGGTTTGCATTCTAATCTGTGGTTACAATAATCTTACGGGATCACTCATGTTACATCGGACTAATCACAATGAACTATTATGTTTTCATGTGGTTAAAATTTATATAAAAAACTAATGTATTTTCTCAAGGATTAGTCGTTTTCTCTTCTGCAGAGCAGACTTCTTTAAATATGTAATTACTTACTAATGTTCAGTAACTAGAGCTAAGACTTGTTGATCATATACAGTTTGAGTACAGTGCATAGTATATTTATCATCATTAAGCGTCTTAATTCACTCTATTACACTGAAAAACTTGTGATTTTATTATTCTGCATGCTTTCGCCCACAGTCCAGTAATATTTTTTTAGTTTTCGATAATGAACGAAGTAATATTCAGTAAAGCGAAGAAAATTAGCTCCATATTAGCTAAGTTTATTTGATGTAAGGCAGTAACACAGTAATTATAACTGAATAACGTTTCGAACACAATTTGTTGTTCATAATCATATAATTTGTGGTATAACTAATTCTTTTACAGTTACTTAACGTGGTAATCCTTTTCTGACTAGATTACCGAATGTAGTGTTAATTATTCTTATTTTTGAATCCCTTGTCACTGTTTTTTCAAGTTGCTTTCATTTTTCACATAAACTGAGTTAATAATTAAATGCGTGATCAAGTTGTTCAAAATGTATTGCGCAAATACATCACTTTTTTTTCAGATAATCTCCGTCTTCCAATAACACCATGTGAACTTAATAAAGGGGATAATGATAAACTAGCTCTCTAGTTTTCCAGCCGGTCCCAAGCCAGGTGAGGGTTGGCCATGCTGCTAGTGACCCTATCCCGCAAGATCAGCCAAACTGTTAACCAAATTTCAACGCATAAAGATATGTTAAAAATAATAAAAAATTAATAAAAACTCATTTTTCGCTGGAATGAAATGACACAGCGGGCTGGTAAAAGCCTTCGAGAAACCAGTCAGCCAGCCAATGTGTCTTCACTCGATGAAAGCAAGAATAAGAATGGGGACGTGGAATGTACGAAGCTGGTAAGGCTGCCCAGGTAGCCAACAAAATGAGGAGGTATGGTATAGAAGTGCTTGGAATCTGTGAGAGCAGGTGGAATGGATGTGGACTACCAAAATTGTCAACTAGGGAGTCAGTAATCTACTCCAGTCTAGTCACCCAGACGACAACCATCAGCTCATTGAAGCAGTGGCTATCATGATGTCACCAAAAGCAGCCAAAGCTCTAATGCAGTGAGAACCGATCTCCCTCAGGATAATGATCGCCAGATTCAACCCCAAAGGAAGCAAGGAAAGTTATAATTATTCAATGCTGCGCACAGTACTACAAAAAAAAAAGTGGAACAAGAGAAGAAGGAAGATTTCTATAGTTAATTGAAAATAGCAATGAACAACACCCCAAATGGAGACACCAAGATCCTTAAGGACGGTATGAATGCAAGCGAAACTGGGGGCAGACAAATATGAGAAGAGAACATATCTTGGGTCGAGAGGCTCTCGGAGAAGTGGATGGCAATGAAGAACTCTTTACAGACTTCTATGCATTTAATGATTTGGTTATCGGAGTTAGCGTGTACAAACACAAGGATATACACAAAGCAACATGGGTTTCTCCTGACGGACACACCACAAACCAGATAGATTTCAACTCAATGCTGCTCAAGGAAGTGGAGACGCTGCCTGCTGGACAAAAGTCGAGAAAGGGATCAGATGTGGGCTCAGACCATCATCTAGTTCAAGAAACCTTCAAGGTGGAAGCGAAAGTCTTCAGAACAACTGCAGGCAGATCACAATTGAAGTTCAACATTTAGAAACTGAAAGATGCAACAACAAATGATACCTTCATTACAGATATCATAGCAAAGTCGGAGACACTACGTGGCATCAATGAGGAAATTTGCGTGGAAGAACATTGGAACTAACTCTCCGAAGGTGATTTTCAAGGAAACGTGTACAACTGTTCTAGGAAGAAAGAAGAGACAAGACGAGTAATGGCTCTCAACGGATACCTCCGTGGAAGCTAATAGAAGAGAGGAGAGGAGAATGTTGAAAGGGTGGATGACTCAATACAAAGATAGATAGGAGAAGAAGAAGCTGAGTTCAGTGCACACTACACTGAATAAAGAAGTGAAAAAGAGTGCAGGGAAAGACAAAAGACGATTCTACGGCATACTGGCTGGCAACTTAAGCAGAACTGGCAGGACGCAGGTAAAAGAGACCTCAGATTGTCTCCTTTAGCTCCTAGAGGAACATAGGGCTTCAGCCGCAGGTTTTCACCTGGCTCTACGCCTGCCCACATGCTTTCATCTCCTTTTCACATAACCTCCCCAATGTCACCCTCACGCTGACGACCAACTCTCCGCTTTCCATTTGGGTTCCACTCGAGCGATGGCCTGGCGTGTGATGTCATTTGATAGTTTTTTCAGAGTATGACCAATCCACCTCTATTTCTTCCTGCAGATTTGTTGTACAATCGGTTCCTGGTTGGTCCGCTCCAAGAGATCCATTCCTGTTGCTGATCTTTTCTGGCCATCTGATCTTGAGCGAAGTATTGAGTGGAGACAGCTGTTGATGAAGGTCTGTAGTTTTTTTCAGAGTGCCCTTCGTGATGCGCCAAGTCTTTGATCCGTATAGTGGCACTGACTTCACATTGGAGTGGTAAATCCGGATCTTATTTTTCATGCTGAGTGTTGCTGACCTCCACACAAACTTGAGAGAAATGAAAGTTTACCTTGCTTTCCCAATCCTCGCTTTGATATCCTCGTTAGTTCCATCCGCCTGTAGTTGAAACGATGCTCCCCAGGTTGGTAGGCAAAGGAAGTTGCTTCTCTCAGATTTCTCCCATTTATGTTGATTGTTGTCTGTTGTTCTTGCTGTTGGCCAGGAATCTTCATTAGCTCTGCTTTCTCTATGTTCACCTGAAGTCCTATCTTCTCCGGATGCTTCTTCTGCCAACTTGTTGCTTTTCATTTGCATATCGTCCAGTTTGTGGGAAATCAGATATATATCATCGGCGAAGTCCAGATCCTCCAAGTTATTCGTGAGGGTCCATTTTATGCCTGTTTCCTCGTAGCCCGTGGTCTGTCGCAATCAGGAAAATCATTAGCGATAGTAGGCAGCCTTGTCTTACTCGTCTTTAATTCGAAGGATTCCGTGAGTTTCCCGTTGTGGATTACTTGGCATGCAGCATTGTTCTACAGCTGTTGGATGAGATGTATAATTGTCGGTGGCACCCCGTAGTAGCGAAGTATTTGCCATACCACCTCTCGATCGACGCTGCTGAAGGCCTTTTCAAAGTCAATAAAGTTGAAGTACAGAGCTGACTGCATTCCAAGCTCTGTTCAATGATGATCCACAGTGTTGCAATTAGATCGATACATGAATTGTTTCTCCTGAATCCAGCCTGTTTCGGTTGATTCTCTCCGGCATTATACGGCTTAGTATTTTCATTTTCAATGCTTCTGTGGGGATCCTGTCTGGTCCTGCTGCTTTTCCAGCTTTTAGCATCTCTATGACCTTCAGGATTTCTGTTCTCGTCGGAGGGTTGATATCCACTGGTAGTTCTGCTTCCACTGTTGGTATTATTGGCAGCGTTATAGGTGGCGTCCGATCTAGAAGTTTTTTGAAGTGTTCAGCCCAGTGTTATCTTTGCTCCACTTCTTTGGTGATTAGATTCCATTGTCGTCCTTCTCTGGCTTAATTTGTGTTGATCTCTTCCCCTATAGGAACCTAGTTGCTTGGTAGAGTGTTGGGAGGTCTCCTTTGCCTGCAGCTTGTTCTGCTTCACTTGCCATAGCTTCATAATGTTATCTTTTGTCTTCCCTCGCGCTCCTCTTTACTCTTTTGTTCAGTGTCTTGTAGCTTGCATTTAACTTCTGTTTTTGTTGCTCGTCGATGCACTGGACAATCTTTTGTTTCACCATCCTCCTCTCTTCCATTAGTCTCCATGTGTCTGTTGTGAGCCAATGTTTTATCCTGCCTCTTCTTTCTACCTAGAACTTCCGTGCACATTTGACTCTACACGGCTGTTCCAGTGTTTTTCAACGCTGGTCTCTTCGCTAGTGTTGATTTGTGTCTCCGCCTTCTTCCTTATGATAGCAGTGAATTTGTCTTTTGTGGTCTGATCCTTCAATTTTTCAGTATTGAACTTGACTTGTGATCTATCTGCAGCTCCTGTTTCTCTGAAAGTTTTTAATTTGATTTGGATTGTTCCTTGCATGAGATAGTGGTCCGAATCGACATCTGCTTCTCTTCTTACTTTTGTATCCAATAACATGCGTCTCTACTTCCGTGAGATTGAGATGAAGTCACTTTGGTTTTCGGTTCGCCCATGTGGTGACACCCATGTAGCCTTGTGGATATTCTTGTGCTCGTATACTCTGCCACCAATCACTAGTTCACTGAAGATACAGAAGTCAGCGAAGAGTGATCCGTTTTCATTCATTTCTCTGAGTGCTCCTCGATCCATTATGAGTTCTATTCCTGTGTTGTCCGGTCCCAGTTTGAGTTTCACGTCGCCCACTGGAATTTTAATGTCATCGACTGGAGTATTGTCCATCGTTGCCTGCAGAACTGTTATTTCTTTTCTAGGTCCGCGTTGTTTGTGGGTGCATAGCACTGTATTATTGTTACTCTCCTTCCTTTTCAGTTGAATCTAACGGTCATTATCCTGGACGAGATCGCTTCTAATCGTATCAGGGCCTTTGTTGGCGTTGGTAACATCATGATAGCCACGTCATCGGTGTGCTCGTGGCTGTTTTCTGGGTGACCAGAGAAGATCAGTGACTCTCCCGTTGAAAATTAAGAGAGTCCACTCCCATTCCGTCTGCTTTCACATATTCTCAGTATTTCAGTACTATATCTCTTCACCTCATTTGCAATCTCGGCAGCTTTGCTAGTCTCATACATAGTGCGGACATTCCATGTCCCGCTCATACTTCTTCCTTCGTCGCAAGGAGACGCATCGTACTGAAGTTTCTGTAGTAGTTTTCCTTACAGGATTGATTTGCTAGCCTCACGTCCAAGAAAAGAGTAGTTACAAATAGATGTAAGTAATAGAGGAGAGATTTTTTGGGTTTTTCCCTTTTAGAACTATGAAGATAAGAAGTAAAGCAATCGGAACATTAACAAAAAAACACGACAGGAAAAGCAGCGACAACAACAAAAACCGTAGCAAAATATTACTGTTAAATGCAGTTATCGGAAATAACACGAAAAGCAGAGACTCAAAGACTTGGGCATGTAAGTTCAATAATGTATACAATTATAGATATCAGTTAGTGTTTTACAGTCACAAATTGGCAAGCAGTTAGTTATGGGTAGTAATAGTAAACAAGATTATATCCACAGGATCAGCGTTCGAAAGCGAATGAATTACAATAAATTCCACCACTTCCTGTTCAAAAACGTCAGAGAAATGAGTGTTTTATGTAAGAAAATCGATACAGACAGATTTTGATTAGCTGTTGGCTAGTTGGCCTGATAATGATCTAAAATATTAGTCAAGGCGTTAAGTTTCTTATTTTCACACGAATAGCTACTGTAAGGCGTTTTTCCAATGTTTAAACTGTATAGTTGTCTAATTTCAGGTTGGCCACGTGACTTGCAGGGATTGGTCGCAACGGACGAACAACAGGGAAACCCTTCTCCTCTCACCTGATTGTATTATGATTGGCTGTAAATAAAATCCTTGACCTTGACTATTCATTCTTACTAGCACGCGGCACTTGTGTGATCACTCTGCTAATGTGCGCTTTGCTCTCTGTTACAGATCACTGCTTCATGATTGGCAACACAGTAAAGGCAGGTAGACAATGGAATTAAAGATTTACCATATTATAATGGCGTGTGAATTTTTTGGTGTGAGTGTGGTGTGATGAGTCACACACTATTTGGGTGCAATAATGGTTTTGAAATTACGCTGAGACGTATAAGAATTTTTACTGGGTGAAAATAATTCAGCAATAATTTTGAGACATTTGGGTCCCAAAAGAGGATATATACATTTTTTACTGACTAGGTGAATATTATTCAACTACACTTTCTAACCATTTATTCTATGTCTTTGATTAAGGTATATACATATTTTAGTTGATACATGTTTTGAAGCTGTCAGTTCAGTGACCTATATTTCTTGGACTTAGTGGGTGAATATAATTCCACTGCAGTTTACTAGGTCACGAAAGTGGTATATAATCACTGAAGTATGTATTATTATTCATCTGCTTAAAATCAGTGTTGTGTTCGTTAAGCATTGGTAATTCCATTACATGATGTGGCAAATATTACACACAAATCAAAAGGTGCGTCGAGGTCTCTATCCTGGAAAAGACCAATGCAGGTGAAACCAATGAAAGATGGTCAAGGGAACCAAATTACCAAGGAGGAGAAGCATTAATATAAGAATAAAACTTGGGCACTGTGGTAGAGTGTAATTCCATTATGGGTAAATTTTATTTTGATAGAGTCTCACAGTAATATTTACTGATGATGTTTCGAGCACAATTTATTGCTCATAATCATATCAAGGTAATCACACGACTTCCTAAATTCATTTATATAGTTCCATTGTTTTTCACTTGATTTCCACTTGATTTGATTGGTAGTATTATTTTCCATATTTCAGGTATGAGTGATGATTCATTCCTATTGCATATGTTGGGTGTAGATTCGATGAACAAAGATTCAGTAATCAACCTCTCTCTCCACCTACCTAGATTACTTTTTAGAATTTTAACCCTCTCCCACCCTATTGTGTGGTTGTGTGTTAATGCATGCATTGCAGTTGCCGAGCTTTTTCTAAATTACTTATCTTCTCTGGGTCAACCATTCTTACCTTAGCTAAATTCTTATGTTCTGACAATCTGACTACCCCTGACCTACTAATTTGACCTATGTAGTTGACCTCACAGTCATTGCAGGGTATTTTGTAAATTATATTATTTTGTCTAATTGGGTCCACTGGGTCCTTTAACCTACAGAGCTTGTCCCTGAGTGAGTTTGTAGGTTTCAATGCCACCCTAATTCCTGCTTTATTTAGAATCCTACGTAGGGTCTCAGATGTCCCCTCTTTATATGGTATAACTGTAGATGACTTATATTCTCTCTTATTTATGTTATTATTACCAGTTTCACAATTCTTTTTATTTTTCTTTTGGCGTTTTTCAATCTTCCTAATGAATTTTAGAGGATAGTTATTTAGAACCAACGCCTCTTCTATCTGTTTTATTTCATCATTTAGGTCTTTTCTTGTGCTACTTAGTGCCATTGCTCGGTTTGTTAAACACTTAACTAAGCCTGCCTTAACAGTTAAAGGATGAGATGAATTAAAGTCTAAATATCTATTAGAATGCGTTGGTTTTCTATACACACTAGTGTGAAGTTTACCTTCTTCTATTCGTTTTATTTTACAATCTAGCATAGCCAACTCTCCTTGTTCATCTTCCGATTCAAATGTGAATTTTATCCCCTCTACTAGTGAGTTAATATGTGTCAAGAAGCTAGAGATATGTTCTGTTTTTAACACTGTGAAAGTGTCATCCACATATCTCCACCATATTTTTGGAGTAGGATTAAACGTATTAAGTGCCATATTTTCCCAGCTATCCATAAATATATCTGCTACGATAGGGGGTATTGGTGATCCCATTGCTACACCTTCAGTTTGTCTATATATTTTGCCTTGGAATCTAAAGATAGTAGATGTGAGGCATAGCTGAATCCCTAAAATAATTTCTTCAATGGACAGCTTTGTCCTATGATTGAGTTCAGTATCCGCAGTTAGTTCTTTTTAAACTGCTTCTAAGACCTAAATGATGAAATAAAACCGATAGAAGAGGCGTTGGTTCTAAATAACTATCCTCTAAAATTCATTAGGAAGATTGAAAAACGCCAAAAAAAAAATAAAAAGAATTGTGAAACTGGTAATAATAACATAAATAAGAGAGAATATAAGTCATCTACAGTTATACCATATTTATTTATTTAAACGCATTAGAACTTCGTACGATATGGCACCAAGAAGGATGCGCCACACAATAATAATAAAACAACATAGATGAAAAAAAAAGGAAGGAAGGCAGGAAAAGAAAAAATATATATATAAGTAGAGAACGAATAAAGAGCTTCATCTGGAAGGAAAACACTCATTCTTAACAGGTTCAAACAGTGTTCGTTAACTATCATCGGGAATGGAAGAAAGAAGGAAATCGCAACACATTCGCCATTGATTACGATTCTTGGCCATATCCGATAACGTTTCGAGCCATCGATTTGAGCTATCTCTCAGACCCCAACCAGGGAGTCGTGACACACCAACCGATGCTAATCTAACACAAATATCCTTCATCCCACGACGCCACGTCATGGGCTGACCACCTCTCCGCCTTTTCCATCCCGTCACAGGGCTAGCGAACAGAGACCTGTACGGAAGCCTCTGGGGTGACATTCGCAGCACATGTCCAAGCCACCGGAGCCGGTGTTTCCAGATGACGACATTCAATGAATGGTGATCTCCACTGTGTTCAAACACACGCCGCCGAACCTCAGAATTACTCACGCGATGATGCCATCGAACGCAAGCAATCCTGCGGAGACAGCGGTGATCGAACACGCAGAGTCGCCTCACATCCTCAGCTCGGAGAGGCCAGGTTTCACAGGCGTAGAGCAGCGCAGCCCGCACCGAAGCATTGTATACCCGACCTTTGACAGCCAGGTTAACGTCGCGACGGCGCCAGAGGTGGCTCAAGTTGATGTATGCCACCCTAGCTTTCATTATACGGTTGGAAATCTCATCCGTCACCCCTCCGCCAGCACTCACACAACTACCTAGGTACACAAACTTATCGACAACTTCAAGCGGTTCACCCGCAAGAGTGAGTGCAGGTACAGGCTCCTGCCAATCTTGTAACAGTACTTTGCACTTAGATGGTGCAAAGCACATACCATACTTACAGACACTGATCGCCAACTGATTAAGTGCGATTTGGGCAGCCTGCATGCCATCGCACAGTAAGACGATATCGTCTGCATACTCGAGGTCGAAAAGTCTATCTCCAGGTAGCAGATCTACACCACCTTCACGCACATCCTTCAGAGCTGACTCCAGAATGTCGTCGATGGCAAAGTTAAAGAGAAATGGCGAGATTGGGCAACCCTGTCTAACCCCACTGTTGGTTGGGAACAGTGGTGATAGTTGGTTGTATGCCCTCACTCTACCTGAGGTGTTTCTGTATAGGGCTTTCAAGATGTTAACAGATTTCTCAGGTACACCTCTCTCTAACAGACAGTTCCAGAGCACAGTTCTGTCCAACGAATCGAAGGCAGCCCTAATATCAAGAAACACAACGATCGTTGGCCTGCAATACGTGTGGCGGTGTTCCAACAACTGACGAAGGGTGAACACATGATCAATGCATCCACGACCTGAACGAAACCCAGCCTGCTCTTCGCGAATCAATCCTTCACGTATTTTGCACAGTCTGCGAAGCATGACAGCAGCCAATATTTTAGACGCAACTGGTAACAGACTGATACCCCTATGGTTGTCACACGAATTACGTCGACCCTTTTTAAAGATGGGGACGATAATGGCTTCGTTCCACATTGATGGTACGCTCTCTGTCTCCCACACCCTCCTGAACAACCCAGTTAGAGCCATTATGAGAGTCTCGCCACCCTCTTTAAAAAGAGCCGGGGGTAATTTGTCTGGGCCGGGCGCCTTATGGCGTTTCAGAACTTGGAGTTCCTTACGGACCTCCGCTTCGGTGGGTGGGTCGGTACTAACCAACCAAGGAGCACTCGGGCTAGTGATAGTAGACAATGAAGCTGGTGGCCAGCTGAACTGCTTCCCGAAGTGCTCTGCCCAGCGTTCCAGGCGTCTCTTCAGGCTGGCAATTGGAGTGCCATCTGCCTCACAGACCGTCTCGCTGACACCTTGTTTCTTGCTGCCGGTGGCTCGTATGAGTTGGAACAGCTTCCGACTGTTGCCAGATGCAGCAGCTGACTCCATCTCATACGCACGTTCTGACCACCAGGCTTCGCGGTCCTTACGTAAACACTGTCTAATCTTGCGCGTGAGCGCCTTTCGCTGATTGTTGTATTCACTGCCAGCCGGAATGGACCGGCGTTCATCCATGAGTTGCAAGGAACTCGCAGAAACCCAGTGGTTGTTAGCGGAGCATTCTTTCAAGCCGCAAGCGGCTACACTCGCCTTTTGCATGGCACCTTGCACATGAAGCCAGTGTTCATCTATACTACTTGGGGGGTTGCTGGCAAGCATTGTTTTCAACTCATTCTGATATTTCAAAGAAGTAGCAGGTGCTACTAGTTTGCTCACATCAACGCTTAGACGACGGTTTTTACGAACCCCACCAAATCGCAAGACGAACTTGGCACACACTAACGCATGATCGGAGTCCAGGCATGTGCTCCAGAAGGAGCGACAGTCTTGTATGCATCCTCGCCACCGGAAACTGACCGCAATATGATCAATCTGAGTCCAAGCTTGGTTCGCAGAGGGAGGACGCCAGGTAGCGCTACGGCGATGGCTGTGCCGGAAGTTGGTGCTGGCTAGAAATAGGTTGTGATCCACGCAAAGCTGCAGAAGACGGTCCCCATTATCTGACCTGCGACCATGTAGTCCCCACTGACCACCTAGACGACTCTCCTCTGAGCTTAGACGCCCGACCTGTGCATTCAAGTCCCCAGCTAGCACTACGATATCCCTCCGACCCGCCTGTTTCAACAGATCGCTCAGTTGGTAGTAAAACTCATCCTTCATTGCATCCGGGCTGCAATCCGTCGGTGCATAGGCAGAGACAACAAATAGACACCGCCTATCTGGCCTACTACTCCTTACTTTCGTATATCCTTCCAGCCTCACAGCACATAAACGACTGTTAATGGGAATCCAGTCGAGCAGTGCAGCTTCGGCTCTAGCGCTCAGTGCGACACCGACACCAGCAACGCCAGATGCCGATGCCACAGGGTCCCCGGATAAGCGCAGGTGGTACATACTACTAGAACTTCCAGATGGAGAGGATAGTCGAAGCACTTCACTGGGATCTTGAATGCGGGTCTCCGAAATGCAGCAGACATCGATAGCGAGGCTTTCCAAAGTTCTTGCCAACCCTGCCTGTTGTCCGATTTGCATCAGCGTCCGAACATTGTAGGTAGCCAA
The DNA here is from genome assembly GCA_944472155.2 of Trichobilharzia szidati. Classification (NCBI taxonomy): domain Eukaryota; kingdom Metazoa; phylum Platyhelminthes; class Trematoda; order Strigeidida; family Schistosomatidae; genus Trichobilharzia; species Trichobilharzia szidati. The sequence continues at coordinate 116,459,955 of OX235279.1, forward strand.
CTTGAACGCAGCACGCGGTTTCAGGATATCTGTGTTAGAAGTCGCATTGGGAACAACCATTTTGAGGACTACTCACTAACATCTCGAAACGACACGGATAGGCTGGGAATCTCGACAAAGGCGAAAGGTTGTCGAAGGTTAAGAAGCCAAGGTTAGCAAAGGTAAAATACAGGAAACTATGTGTAAAAATAAAAGTAAGATAGGAAGGAAATAAGTTGCTTGAGGGATCAATATTGCTTGGAGTCATTTTTCACTAGCGCGCGTTGACTTTCAATGAGAGTTCGTTGCTTCAATTCATTCATTGTGTGCGGGCTGAGATACTGCCCGGGCGCCCAGACCGAAGCAGGTGGTTTTATTAAGGGACCACCCCCCGAGCCTTTGACTTGGAGTCTAATCCGCAAGGCAGCGGAGCAGAGTCAGGAGCTGTATTCCCATGGTTGCCGGTGACCCATATGGGTTCATACGCCATTCGATCCAATTGGAAACTGGAGCCCATGTACCCCATGGTAACTGCTTTTAGTCTAACCGCTATCCAAACAACCTTCCTGGCATGGTAGGACCTGCAGGGACATGAGTCCCAGCCAGTTTAGCTTGTTGGGTCACTGCGGCATTCAAGCCCGACCACCACGGCAAGGTAGCAGTTATCGGCCGGGAGTTATACCATATAAAGAGGGGACATCTGAGACCCTACGTAGGATTCTAAATAAAGCAGGAATTAGGGTGGCATTGAAACCTACAAACTCACTCAGGGACAAGCTCTGTAGGTTAAAGGACCCAGTGGACCCAATTAGACAAAATAATATAATTTACAAAATACCCTGCAATGACTGTGAGGTCAACTACATAGGTCAAATTAGTAGGTCAGGGGTAGTCAGATTGTCAGAACATAAGAATTTAGCTAAGGTAAGAATGGTTGACCCAGAGAAGATAAGTAATTTAGAAAAAGCTCGGCAACTGCAATGCATGCATTAACACACAACCACACAATAGGGTGGGAGAGGGTTAAAATTCTAAAAAGTAATCTAGGTAGGTGGAGAGAGAGGTTGATTACTGAATCTTTGTTCATCGAATCTACACCCAACATATGCAATAGGAATGAATCATCACTCATACCTGAAATATGGAAAATAATACTACCAATCAAATCAAGTGGAAATCAAGTGAAAAACAATGGAACTATATAAATGAATTTAGGAAGTCGTGTGATTACCTTGATATGATTATGAGCAATAAATTGTGCTCGAAACATCATCAGTAAACATTACCGTATAACACTGTGAGACTTTATAAAAACAAAATTTACCCATAATGGAAGGAGGAGAAGCAAATAAAACAGTCGGCTGAGCGCTTCAAAGGACTCTTGAATCGACCATCATCGCCTGCAACTCACCTAGAAACACCACCAACAGCACGCATAGAACTGTCTGCCAGTGGACATCAATCCTCCAACAAAAGCCGAGATCTTGAAAGCAATCAAGCTACTGAAGTCCGAGAAGTCAGCGTGACTAGACGGGATTCTCTCTAAAGAACTGAAAATGTATCTCGAGACTGCGGAAAATGTGCTCACGCCATTATTGCAAAAGGTATGTTAGGAATGGAAGGTGCCTACCGATTGGGAGAAAGGCTACCATGTCAAGCTACTAAAGGAAGGTGACTTAATCCTCTGCAAGAACTGGCGTGGAATCATGCTTTTGTCAAAGCCAATTAAAGTACTAAGTCGCGTCATCCTGGAGAAAATAAAAGGTGCAATGGATGAAGAACCCCGCCAGTCCGGAACGACCTGGATCCACGAAAGGCAAATCATGTGCTGATCGAATTGCAACTCTACACATCATCATCGAACAGAGCATAGAATGACAGTCAAATCACTACCTCCACTTCATCAACTTCGAAAAGACCTCCGACAGAGATTACCGAGAAGTAATTTGAAAACTACTTCAACACTATGGCCTGTACCGTCCGAATCGTTATCAATATCATCCAACAAATATATGACAGTGCAACGTGTCAGGTGATCCACAACAGAAAATTCAGTGAAGCCTTTGAAGTGAATACAGGAGTGAGACAAAACTGCCTATTATCACCGATGACATTTCTGATTGTGGTGGACTGAACTATGCGTCAGACAGTGCATTGGGAGCGAGAAGACAGCAATACGTTGGATCGAAAAGAAGACTCTAGAAGATCTCGATTTCACTTGTTGATGATTTAGGTTTGATGTCACGCAAACTCAAAGACTTGCAGGCGAAAACCAACAATCTGTCAGAAGAGGCAAGCAGCGGAGACAGGACTCCAGATGAACATGAACAAGACGGAGGCGATTAAAATAACCAGTCAATAGCAACGAAAAATATCACCAATCACTATCAATCTAAGAAACATGAAAGAGGTCACTTCCTTCCCTCACTTATCTAGGAAGCACTGTTTCAACCACGCGCGGAACGGATGGAGATGTAAAAGCCAGCCAGAATCGGGAAGTCAAGGTACATCTTTATCAATCTGAAATCCCTTTGGAAATCTTCCGCACTCCGCAGCATAAAGAACAACATTCGCATTTTCAACAGAAATGCTAAATCAGTCAATTCTCCTGTATGGTTCAGAAACTTGCATTGCGCTTCACGGGAAGCATTATGAACAGGTCGTAGACTTTATCAGCAGCTGCCTTCTCTCTATAGCGAAGATCGAATGGCCAGAAAGAATTAGCAACATAAAACTCTGGCAACAAACCATCGAAGAGATGATCGTTCAACAAACATGCAGGAGAAAATGCAGATGGATTGGACATACTCTGAGGTCACCATCAAACAACATCGCAGTCAATGAAGGCCATATTTGGAGTGGAATCCAAATGGTAAGCGACGGATAGGTCGTCCTAGGATGACATGGAGTTCATACGAAGAAATGAGAGACCATGGGCAATGGTGAGGATAGCATAAAATAGAACGAAGTGCAGATGTTTTGTTGACGTCATTTGTTCCATTCGGAACCCAAGGGAACAATAATAATAATTCAGGCTTGTATATATATTTTTTTATTATAGCTTGACTCTGCACAGTATTTTCGACATAAGTATGGAATTTTCAGCATGCGATATCAGTAACGCAAATTTAGCAGGCCGACCACTGATATCAGGTGTGCGCCGACAGGGGATCGAACCCCAGACCTTGTGCATGGTCAGCAAGCGTCCTAGTTGCTGTACTACCAACGAAGCCACCCACAAATTTTGGTAAATGCATTCATTCTTAAAAGGGAATTCAAAAACAGCTAAATCAGATGTGACACTCCACTATTACGAGTCTTAAATGAAACGAGATGACCAGTTAGAAATAAGATCACCAGTAATGGTAACAAAGTGGCTAGAAACATGCAACACAACATGATGTGCAAATACGTCATAGCAGTGAAATCAAATAAGACAAAGGTCTTCGAAATGTAAGCATGAAGCACTTAAATATAATAGTTTGAACGTGATTTCCGTTGGTGAAGAAAGGTGAATTTTAGTAATGCAACGGCTACCATATACGCCTCAAGCAAGCGGTTGTCAGATATACCTTCAAACTACCTATAATTCCTTTACGGCTAAAATTTATTTTGATGAAGTCACACAGTGTTATGCAGTAATGTATTGCATATATATATATATATATATTACTGCACAATTAATTGCTCATAATCACTTTGATGTCATCACTACTTGGCCGGAACCCCAGTGAACAGTAAGTAGTGTGCAGGCCAGCTGATCCTGTCCGTTAAGAGAATGTCCTGACCATGAATATCTTTTCATAATGCGCACATACGACCTAACAGACTGCAGTTCACAAGTACAGGATGAGTTCTGACAAAAGCTGTGCTAAAAGCAACATAACGGTGATCGTCTCCTAAAGCTTTATTCGGGAAATCGCGTCCGGAAAAAAAACCGCAAAAACTTCAAACATAAGGAAAGATATTTCCTGACAAGGTGAATTCCATCATCAAATCAACTAGGGATTCAAATGAATCACGTGGTAGAAAGCTGTCAACTAAGGATCGGTAGGAGACTGGCTGCTTCTGAAAAAAATGCCTGGACTTCGATTACGCCCTGGGTGATGTAGTAGTATCTGACCTTGGGGGGAGTGCTGCTAAGTTGTATCGTACTACTCAAGGCACTCTACTCAAAACCCACACAGGCGTGTAAGGGCTCTAGGAGACTTCTCAACTGAATTGATGACAACCAGTGGTGTCTGTCAGCTATGGCCGTTTTGACCATGGTTGTTTATTTTCTTCACAGATGTACTAACCCTGTTGTCGACATGAGGTATGTGGATGATACTGTTTTCTGGATTCAAGACCAAGACAACACGCAGTTCCCTGAACACCAAGAGTGGAAATCTCTGAATGGTTAGCATAATATTTGCTCCTCTCGAATATAAAGTGATTCCGCAGGACTGGTGTGCAGCGAAATCCAGTTTAAAGACAAGTGAAGCGTTAGGGTGTGTCGACGATTGCATATATTTGGCAAGCTGCGCCAACCCCAATGGACTGGTTGTTGATAAAATGAAACCTCAGGACGAATATAAAAGGCTACCCTGACACCTGCCTAATTTCTCAACCTTTGATGCAATTGTGATACTCAACCACCGGTCAAAGGATGTGTTCACCGTGGAACTGTTCACTCTGTTCTCCTTCATGACTGTGTGACATGACCGTTGAGAGTGGAAGACATGAAGAGGCTAGCTTTCCTTGATTATAGATGTTTGCGTCCTATCTCCCGTGTTAAGTGGTATAATGTGGTGAGTAATATAGAGGTTAAACAGTCTGTCTTAGGTGAAGAGGGAAAGTTAATCAGTGGGTTTGTGAAGCTACACCGATTGTGTTGGCTAGGATGTGTCACGCCCGACGAGCTAACCTCTTCCTTGTCGAACAATGATACCCGACCTAGGAATTGTCAGGTATAGTCAAATGAATACATGGCATTACTCCATGAGGCTTGAAGGCAGCAGTTTTATTAAGGGAAATAATTGTATGAAATTTTAAGAACTAGTGGAAGTGTCTTTCTAGCGTACCTGCTCATTTCGGCAGTACGGAATTAGAGCATTCACTGTTATTTATCTGATAAAATCTCGTAATTGCGTCCGTAGATATAACTTATATAATGTAAACTTTATTGTTTCTTATTGTGTTACAACCGGGAAAAGATGGAACATCTTCAAAGAATGATCGAAATAATTATGCGCATGCCATACCACAGTGAGAATTGATGTTACGTGACAGTGAACATGCTTTAGAGGTAAAATTTCGGGATAGTCCATAATACATTATTTTCAGAAGTTATTTCTGTTTAATCTTCTTTCCATTTTTTTGCGTCACGAGGGGAATATAGGGCTTCAAGCTTATGAAGTTTCGCTAGCGGTTTTATGCGGGTGGACTGCTAGCCTCATGTCCAACCTTTTCTCTTTTCCAGGCTTACTGTCAGCTAATAAGCTGCGTGAGGTTTAGGGGTGCTTCGGTCGGGAATCGGACTGTGTACACTACATGCAATCACACACAATCATACAATAGGATGGGATAAGGTGAGTTTTAAAATCTAATGTAACAGGGTGGAGGGACAGATTGATAATGGAGTCAACTGCAAACACGGGAAATAGGAGTGGTTCAACACCTGTCCCAGATATATGGAAAATTCTACTACTCCTACGACAAATGGGAAAAAACAAAGAAAAATATAAAATTCAAGTTGTTGTGTGATTATGATTGATGAAATGATTATAATAAACAGTACTTGTGTTCGAAACGTCATCCAATAAATGATACTGTTTCACTGTGTGATATATCTAATAAACAAGCTAATATGGTAATTAAAGTGATACAAAGTCTCACTAACAGATATAAACGATAAACCACAGCTTGCTTAGGCTCAGTGTGTCGTACTATTCAAAGAAAAAGTTCATATACCTCTTTAACGAAATAACAACATTTCTTCAACCAACAATTATATACGGTATCAATATCACAAATGAATTTATTATATTGCGTTGAATACAATGATAAACAGGCAACTGAAATATTCTTTAATGTATCTCATAATAATAATAATATTATAAGTATTCAAACGTGTGTGCATACTCTTAAAAAAAACTGAATTTTCAAATCCCAGTAGACAGTTGTATTCAATTCATTGGAACAAAAACGCAATACACGCGTCATTTTATGTGAAAACCAAGAATGAAGGGTTAAACAAGATGTTAAAATTATCCTTTAGCCCTTCTAGTTAGTGTTAGTAGATGGACAGTAACTTCTTTACTTTCTTCGATAAACAGATGAATAAATTTTTCCACCGGAAAAAAAATAAGGCAATCAGGTTAAAACAACAAAGAACAGAATAATATCACAATTGTTCTGTTGAGTTTCCATTCCATCGAGCCTGTTCATCGTCTGAATTATCCGGCATATGAGAAAGACGTGCAATATTACCCTATAAGAGAGAAATAGTAATAGTGAATAAAAACACTAAGAAAGGCAACAAATACATCCAACTGAAAATCACTTTTACTGTAAAAGCCAAAACTGACCTGGCGTCTCACATAATGAGTGCGTGGCATATCGTCTGGATTAACAGGCGGTCTATTAGAATTACTATTAGACTGTTGTGTACGGGAACCTGTCACGGTAGACACCAGACCATGACCCAAAGAGTATATCCCACTGAATGCCCAACTAAGGAGACCATAAACACTACTGACGCTTGAAGTGATAATGCAGTAAAACTGCGAAGCTATTCCTCCTAAATGAAAAAAAACAAAGTTGGAACCGAGATTTACATATCTGTACCATATTAGAATGAAAATATTGATATTATCATTTGCTAACCTATGATGAGAAAGTACTTGAAATCATTCAAGAGAAAACAGGAAACCTAACTCTTATGTTACGCTTATGCTTACCACTGATAGACAAAATGCGATTTGGAAGGTATCATAAGACGTGGCACACAATAACAGTAAAGGAACAGTGATTTTAGCAAACTATCTGATGTGAGTTGAAACGCGGTTTCTTGATCCTCAGATCAATGTCATTAACACTATTACAGATAATATGGAGGGACAAGAGAAGAAATGACTCGACATGCGTAAAACGTATCCCAGAAGAATCAATCGCAAAGATTCATATTGCTGTCTGACCTCCTTCCTTATCTAGCACAACCCTCAATCTTCCACTACTTAAGATGTAGGTTTACCTGATGTTCGCAGTCGAACGAAAATGAATACTCGGTAACCCCTGTAGTAATTCGCCGTCTTCTACTTTGAGCGCCGGCGCCTCACAGCTTCAAAATATTAGAGGCAAAAAATACTGAGTATTAGAGTAGGTCAAGATTTGCAATTTTCTGGCTGACTTTTCGTGGTGCTACCCTTCAGTGAGAAAGCAGCGTGTTTTGCTGGCTCGTCATCTGATATAAACACGTTTCTGCAACTACAAACCTCCGTTTTGCATCGTCGGTGGCACAGTGGTTAGGACTCTCGCCGACCATGCACATGGTCCGGGGTTCGATCCCCTGCCGGCGCACACCCGATATCTATGGTCGGCCTGTATATTTGGGCTACCGATTTCCATGCTGAAAATTCCATACTTGTACTGAAAATACGGTGTGGCATCAAGCTGTAATCAAAATAAAATTAAAATAAATAGATAAGAATAAATCTTAGTTTCTCATTAAAGTGTTTCTTAAATAATGATGGCGGTTGCTCCCGCCACGTAACCAATGTTTCTGACATTTTACAACGTGTAGAAACATATTAAAGGTAGATTGTTGGGTCAGTGCAATATACATAAAAAGGAAGACTTGAGTTCACATGAAATTTGAAGGAAGATTTGTGTACGCCAAATCGGACAAGAGACTGGAATAAGTTATAAGTTATAATATCAAACCTGATAGTTTGACAACATAGCACACCTTTCAGAATCAACAACAGTGTCACAAATACCTATATAGCTTGTTTGCATCTCGGTGTCAGTATACAGCATTTTTATTACTTTTTCAACTTTGTTCTTTTCAACGACTTCTAATCATATTACCTTTCATTCTTTTAATTTTACAGATTTTCACCTTGGCTTTCTTGCGTTCAGATTCAGGTTAAACAATCTCAAGTAAAAATGCATAGTTCCCTTTGGGTATCTATCTGTTTGCAAACAAAGTGACATCAATTGTGGAGTAGACATTCAAACCTACTACCTTATAAATGTTTCATTGTGAAAAATTTGATTTTGAAGAAAAGTAAGACACGAGTGATTTAGTGGAAATATTTGAAAACAGAACTGAGAAATAAAAAAACCAATAAACAAACCGGATGAAAGACTAACGGCTTGATTAGGTCTATCCGAAACTAGGAACAATGTGGCCGAAGGACAGTAACCGAGTTCCCGTAATGACTGACACTCCTCTTCAGGTTCCAGCAACCTAGTGAAATGATATACAAAACCTGAGTCATTTGTAAGTTAAACATATGTAAACAGCTGCATAAAATGAAATCAAAAATTATTAGATTAAATATTGAGGAACAACAGTGAATAAGCATGGTACCGTCATGATTAAATGGTTATAAATAGATATATAGGGATTAAGAAAGAGACTAAATAACACAGAATTACCTTTTGGGATGCAACTGTAAAAATCGGTATCCTTTCTTTATCAAGTTCTTAAATATGCTGATTGCTGGTTCATTCAAAACCTGCAGGTTATCATCCATCTTGAAATTGCAAGATGCCATTTCTTGGAGCCAATTACGCACATCACCTGCAAGAGATGCAGTAGCAGGAAATTGATGCACTAAATGGCCACCTTCTAATGACCGTAACTGCAGTCGAACCTAAGAAATACAAATGAAATTGATTTATCACGAAAAATGAATTCAAACTAGGTGATTCTATGCATTTCTACGTGTACTTTGTATTTTAAGTAGTCAATTTACAAACGCCGGGTCACAGGTCTGAAAACTGCTTAATCTACTGAGCTAACGTCAGTTAGGTACCCCCCCCCACACCCACCCAATACGACGAATATCTGAACACGTAATTGTCCATTTGTATCATTTTATGTATATTAACTTGATTGACCTAATATACTCTTAAAGATATTGCAAACTGAACCGCTGGATACTAGGTAAGACGAATAGACAGTTATATGAAAATAACGCATACACGGCCATAACCGATGCGATTATAAAAATACTTTAAGCAAGTTAAGTATAGTTATTATAAAACCCCTAATAAGAATCACCTAAACGCTAGAAACATTAGGTGAAGAGTATGAAACCCACTTCAACTAGTGAGGACTGGATTCTCAAGTACTACTATAACGGCAGAAGGCAAACACGGAAGCCAAGGTATATTTCCAAGTGACCAAGCAGCTATTTATATCTACACAGTTTATATTCTTTAACCAGTCACTAAGCGTGTGACTTTAGTTTACATTACACAACACACTCATAGTATTCTGTTGCTAATGCAGTATTGAACTGTGGGAAAATGTGAGAATAATATTCCGTTGGGACACATTGTCTGTATCCCACCACCATCATCAGCCTTCATACGATATATACGGCTCATACAAATTTCGCGGCAAATAAGATATCACAAACTGACATCAGTTACAGAAGAGGAGTACTAGACAGACTTTTTGTTAGATTTCGGGATTCTTTAGAAGTGCACAGCCATGACCCAACCACGGATCGAACCCAAGGCCTTCAGGTTACGACATTACAGTTAATCAAATGCTTACCAACCTAAAAGCTAAATAGCTATAGTAATTGAGTAGCATTTGACTAATTCGTTTCAATAGTCATCACTTACAGTTAAGCTAAAGCTTTAAAATTAAAAACGTAGCTCAAAAACACAAAAGTGAAGTGATTCTAACCACTAAAAATATTTTTTTACCTCATTTGAATTGCATGAACTTCTAGGTAACTCTTGACCAACTGAAATTGTATTCTCAGTCGCTGGTGGCTGCAAACCATTCACACGTTGCCACCTTTCTTCTCTAGCTTTACGGTCTTCTTCAATTTGTTGACGTAGTTTTTCAAGTTGTGCGCGTGATTCAGCTTCTTCTTTACGACGTTCAGCCACAGCCTCATCGATTTCTCTTTGCCTCTGACGTTCCTAAGACAAAACCAATGCATCAATGTTATGTAGACAAAAATTGTTAGCTAAGGCAACTTTCGTTTTTAGAAGTAACAATATTTGACTTGTTTTCTACAAAATGAAAACAAGGACAATTTACATACTGAAGGATGATGATTCTTCGCATGTTAACAGTTGTTGGAGGTAGACAAAATGAAATCGTAGAACAATGAAAATGAATACGAATGAGCTTGGGAACTGAAATTTGCAGACCAATTTGGAAATTGTACACTACCTAGGTCTTTGAATACATTTTGTGGTAAATAGCACAAAATGAGTAATATAGTAAGGTATAAGTAAACTACTATTTAAATACTAAATAGTATACGCTAATTTTTTTATATATGTAAAGTGGTTTGATTTATCCAGCAAGGTGGACTATCACAAAGTAAAATGTAATCCTAAAAATTGAATTCAAAAGTTTGTATTTTGTGAAATTTACCTCATACACCTTAATCAACTTCTCTACACCCCCTCTGCTTGCCTATTCAGATGACACTACTGATGGTGCCATCCTTCAATTTTTAATATTCTATTTATTTTGCCTAACTCAAAAGTATTATGAGTATACACAAGTGGAAAAGGTAAACAAGTCACTACCTTCTGTGGTCAGGAGTCTGAACTCGGCTTTTTCTTTTGGGTAAAGTGTACGTTTAAGAAGGAAACTGTGATTTTTCATTAATGCAACAATTTTGCACTGAGCTTTTGCACTACTACTATTTACAACAAATAGTAAATGTGTAAGCTACAGTGAATAAAATTTGATGTGTGAAAATTTCAGCAACAAAAAATTAACCAATCCAGATGAAAAGTAGACGTTATTGCACTTCAGTTTTACTAATAAAACCTTTTTTAACTCTATGTGGTCTTATCACATTAGTTTGGTTGTTAAGCAATATCAATGACAGGATATCTTGACGAGAGCTACTTTTAGTTTACTGCTTTAGTATGTATCTAACAGACAAACCAACATGAAATTACATCCCTGTTGATGCTTAAATCTCACATTTCTTACTACAACAATAGATGAAATTGAAATACTTCTGTTCCTCGTTCAGGAAGCACGATAACTAACAGGGATGATGGCACCAACCTAAAAATGTTGTGTTAAGAAGTGCGAGGTAACGTCTGATGACAATTTAAGTATGAATTTATGACATGAATCAGATAAATGTGTGTGATCTAAACAACTCTGACTACGGAATAAAACCTTACGGACTGTTCGCTTTCACTGTGAATTCTGAGAATAACTGACCCAACTGTATACATCAACCTATATTATCATGCTTCCCAAGCATTTATCAAAGAAAAATCAATAAGGAAGAAGACTGCGATTAAAAAAATACGGTAAAAAAAGCTATCGATTGTTTATATACTCCTCAAAAGGTTCCTCACCCTCACTTCTCTACCAAAAAGCAGATACAATATGTAAAGAAATACAACGTCAGGTAAGAGCAGGTGAGTGAAGAGTAGATATCTGATGTTGGAAGTGACATTAAAATATACGAGGCAGACGCCTTATGAAAGAATACAATGAGTAGGCAGTCACAACAAAAAACTTCCCTTACTTTAAACTCATGTAAAGCTTTTCCAGTTTCTCGACGTTTAATTTCAGCATCAATGGATTTCTTCCTATATTCCTCTTCTTTTTCTCGCCTCTGAGCTTCAATTAACTGGCGGGCGTAATCCACTCGTTCTTCTAACGTTTGACCAGACGAAAGTGGTGCTTGTTGTTCCACCGTATTTGATGTGGTAACGTGATTAGCTTCAGTGGGTATGATGCCTGGAGAAGATGACGATGGTGGTGCAGCGGGTGTCACAGCCTTTGATGAATCGTTACTTGTATGTATACTTGCAACTGTTTTAAGAAAACGTAAAAAGCTGAAGATTTTCAGAATGCCTTCATCCAGAAGGAAAATATTTATTACAAAGAACAATAGTATTATAGCTGATTTCAAGGCAAAATTTTTAAAATATCACACAAAATGCAAACAAAATTCCATATCACTAATTAAATAAACAGAGAACACTATTCCAACAAGGTCTATAAGGTCACTACAGTGATAGGATGCATATAAATACATCACCACTATGTTTATTTATAAAATATAAATACCTCACACACATCAATATATTGTCGAATTCTTTTCTGAGGAGAAACTTTTACGAGTGTCAGTGATTATGAACCTAACAAAATAGTTGTTGACAAAATACTACGTAGGAAGTAAGTGTACACGATCCATCTCAGATGACTATAATATTTGAAAAATTGGATATGCATTTTCACGTAATACTCGTCTGCAACAACCCTAAATCAGATAGATGAAGGCAGTTAAGACTGCTTTGGATAATTCACTATTGTACTCGTTTATTCAAATCAAATCAAAACACCCTGCTGTTTGTACTACTATAAATTACCCTAGAAGCTTCAAACTAATAATCATAGCAGTGCAATGTATAGGCAGCAGTAGGACAGACTACAATCATCACACTTGCAATTCGTGAGTATCTCAGCTGCAAAATACATACAGTGTAAACGACAGAATGCAACATAGCGATGGTGTTTATAAAAACGGCTAATATCGCTGTTCACATCAAACTTCATGGCAGCATGAGAATATGACTGACTTCGATGTTTCAAGTATTGGCGGACCAGCGACAGACACTCAAAAATTTATCGTACACAGTCCAACTAGCCCATATATGTGAATACACCACTGCAATCCAGATCCTTCTGTGTTCAGGTGAAAGCGGAGTCTGTATCTTCAATGACTAATCTTTGTCAAATGTAAGACGATGCTACATAGCGGTCGGAGTAACCTGGAAGTTTAAGAATAAGCGACTGCCTGAGTGAGTTCCAACACGGAAATAGCAATTTAAGTTTCCACACTTTAAGTAGCAGAGATAGGCAGACAAAAGCGAAACAGACTCAAAAGAACTAATAATAAACAGAAATGTAAGGGGTAAAGAACAATAATATGGAAAACATGATGGTTTAGTGGATACTGGAGGTCGCAGAGTGAGTGCATTTGCGTAACTGAAGAGTTCGAGTCATATCATTAATAAGCTTCCATTTATAGGTTCTCAGTATCACGAGGACCTCAACCAGGCAACAACACGGCCCTCTGTGACTGGTTCAAACCAACTTAAGACAAATTCATGGATCGACGAAATGTTTTCATTTTATTACCCATAGCTCTTTTTCAGTTGAATCCTATGTAGGCTAACATTACTGAAGGAACAGTGTAGCTTAGCATGCGTGACACATGTCCTAGCCAACACAATCGGTGTAGCTTCACAAACCCACTGATTAACTTTCCCTCTTCACCTAAGACAGACTGTTTAACCTCTATATTACTCACCACATTATACCACTTAACACGGGAGATAGGACGCAAACATCTATAATCAAGGAAAGCTAGCCTCTTCATGTCTTCCACTCTCAACGGTCATGTCACACAGTCATGAAGGAGAACAGAGTGAACAGTTCCACGGTGAACACATCCTTTGACCGGTGGTTGAGTATCACAATTGCATCAAAGGTTGAGAAATTAGGCAGGTGTCAGGGTAGCCTTTTATATTCGTCCTGAGGTTTCATTTTATCAACAACCAGTTGATTGGGGTTGATTGTAACGACAGAAGACAAGGGTCAGGCAGAAGATCGTTTATTGCGAAAATCAAGAGATATTCATAGATTTTTATGTAAATTGTTATTCGATATTTTAGCAGAAAAGCAACGTCTTAAGATTAATTTTTCTTGTTGGAGGTTATTCTGTACTGCTTGTGACCGTTGTTTACAAAGTTACCATCTGCGAATCGTATTTGCACACGCTAAGTCTGCTGTGATTGGTTGTTGAGTTCCCCAAGGTTAGGCTATGTTTTTTTTCTCATGACCCCAATTCGGGAGTTAAACACTGACGTAAATTGTTGTTTACAATTTTGGTTTGCAGGCAGCTTTCACAACACCATAACACGCAGATAAAGAATAATCAAAATCATTATCCGTTCCGACTTATAAGAAAGGTCACAAATTTTCATACCATAATCATCCCAGCCAGAATGTGAATCAGACATTGGTTTGTGAGTTGTCAAACTTGTTGAAAATTGTACGATAGACGATATGAATAAATATAGGTTGAAGATGTGTATCCACCGGTTCTTAACCATTTCGGTGAAAATTCAATGACTAGGTAAGCTGTAGTTACCTTCATTATCTGATCGCTGGGTTATTGTGGCATCACATTTTGTTGCTTGAAATAATTTTCGAGTACATCTGAACAACAGCAGATAGAATCAGATGCCCAGAAAGTTCCTTGCATTCTTCGAAATGGTCCTCTCTCCCCTTTAGTATGTTGTGATCATTGGTGTAAGGTAAAACTAGACATAAAACTCTTATGCATGATTTTGAAGTGGGAGTGTTTGTCCCTAAATGTAAACAAATTAAATTCGAAATGAAGTCATTCCTACTTAATTTAGTTATCGATTTCAGAGCCCTATCCCAACTGCAATGCAGACCATTAACCGGCCTTCTTAAACTACGTTTACGAATTGGCCGATGGTAGTACTTTAGGCGCATTTGCTAGGAGTACATGTAATGGATTTATTGTGAGACTCAGTGGCTGGTAGTCAAACAATAACCAATATAGCCACAATATCTTCTGAATATAACCAAGACTTACGACAACGTTAGTATAAAATAATTTCACGAGACTAATATTTAGTCTCCACTGGTTTGTCATGCACAAAAGAATGAACAGAATCTTCGTGGAGAAAACAACGGTTAACAAAAATACACATTAGATTACACACTAAATGCATGGAAACCCACCATTGCACGAGGTAGACCCATTTGATTGAATAAATAAAATATTAACAGATTAACTCACCTTCAGTCGATCTCCTTTCTGAACTACGTATCCAGTCAATCAAGTCTTTATTGTCAACACGACCCAACTTAACATCAATTACCTGTCCATCGGGGTTGATCAGGTAGATGCATGGAACAGTAAGCACTGCATAAACGGCTGAAAACTGTGCAGTAGCATGAGATGAAGCATCCAACTGAAGACCTGAAGCAGTCATAGGTAAATTCTTAGAAAGTAACCAGATGTACAAAGTTCAACAACAGTACACATTCCTGTAGAAGATAAACTTCTCAATTATCAGTCTATCACTCTGAAAACTTTAATCACTTGAAACGGTCGATGGTAAACACATTCAGTCATTCTGATATACCCATTATTTTTCTACCATGCAACGAACCTCCCTATGTGGCTGGCTTAAACTAACTTATGTGGATTTCATTGACTTATGCCATGTTTTGGTTTGGCTACCACTAGCTTCTCTCCAACCTGATCCAATATCAGCTAACGTTGTCTGTTGTCGAGGAAGGCGATGGGTAGGCATGCGTAACATATAACCTAACTATCTCAATCGATCTAAATCAATTTCGTCGACTGATTTCCCTTCCTTACCTAGCACTCGACGCCTAACCTCAATATTGCCCACCCTATTATACCACTTTACACGGGAGATAGAACGCAGACACCTATGATCAAAGACAGCTACTCTTTTCATCCACTTCCCATGGCTACTTCTCTCTCACACACATAAACGAGAGTGGAGCAACCTGTTGCTGTGCAACACACACGTCCTTTAGCTGACAGCCTAATATCACGTCTACACCAGAAATGGCATCCGTTGGCATATGCCAAACGAACCCTCTGTATCCGTGCTGAGATTTTGTCAGCGATCAACCAGTTGGGTTTGATGCACCTTCCAGAACAACTGAAGTGGTCAACACGCTCTACCACTTCACTCCTGCCTATGTCTAACCCAGGAGTCAATATAGTCCAGTTCAGTTCAGTCCTGTAGCATCATCTTACATTTGACAGGAGCAAATCGCATGCCATACATTTGAAAATTGATGCCCAAGGTGTTCAGAAGACTCTGCATTTTTTCAGCGTCTTCACCTAGGAGCAGGACTATAACATCTGCAAATTCAAAGTCAATGAGATTATCCCCTGGTAACAAGTCAATCCATGAGTCACTGAAGTCAGTTAGGTTTGGGTCCATTAGTACATCTATGATGAAATCAAAGAGAAATGGGGACAGTGAGCAACCCAGCCGGACACCACTAGTTGTCACCACTTCAGATGACAACTCTGTAAACTCTCACCTGGCTGCATGAGTTTGAGTAGAGTGCCTTGATCAATGCAATGTATTTTCTCAGCATTCCCTTTATAGCCAAGCATCGCCATAGTACCTCTCGGTCGACAGAATCGAACCGCCTTTAGGTCGAGAAATATAACGATTGTTGGACGCCAGTAAGTATGTCTGTTCCAGAATCTGTCAAAAGGTGGAGATATGATCAATGTACCCTCTTCGTGTTCTAAAACCTGTCTGGTTCTCTCGTGTTTGTTCCTTCCGAGCACCACTTAATCTACGCAGAATGATTGAGCCCATGACTCTAGTTACCATATTGGTCAGGCTAATTCCCCTGTGATTATCACAGTAAGACTTGTCTCCCTTCTTGTATATTGTGATAACCAATAACTTACACCAACCTAACGGAACTATTTCTGATTTCCAAACGTTGTCTAATACCTAAGTTAACCTGTGTGGTAAATTTTCTACACCTGTGTGGTCATTCCCTCAGGTCCAACTGTTTTGCCTAGTTTCAGAATAGTGACAGCTTTTGTAACCTCACTTAAGGACGGAAGACCGGTGTTTATATCCCATTCAGTAAGGTATTGGATGCTTGGTAAGTTGAGCGTGGTTGTAGGCCAATTAAACTTCTCCTCAAAGTATTCTTTCCAGCGTTTCAGTCGTTTATCCTGGGAGCTAATTATGATGACTTTTCTCAGAGATTGTTTCACTTATCGTCTGCCTTTTGTCACTTGTCTCCCTGATAAGTCTAAATAGTTTCCTGGTATTACTTATCACCGATGCCTTTTCCATCTCTTTCGCTTATGTTGCTCACCAATGTTCATGGTCGTTGCAAAGACCTCTTGTCAGTTTGCTTTTGAGCAGCTTTCGCTTGCTAGAATCAGTCTTCTTGAGACTATCAGTTCGGATAGGGTAGCAGAACTCCATTGGCTTTTACTCACTTTTGATTTTAGACTGTTAACAACCTTAACAGCTATCTACAGTTAACTGTGTATTGTGCCAAGCTTCCTTAGGAGGAGTCTTGCTATCGACCTCAGATACACCTATTTCTTCCTCAAGTAGGGACTCAGTGTCCTGACCAAATTGGAGGTGTAACTGCTTCGTTGCTAAGTTTTCCGTGCCCCCTTAAGCATAAACGCACGTGAACTAGGGCGTGGCTGGAGTCTACGCACGTGTTCCAGAAGAAGAAGCAGTTTTCTCCTGACCGTCAACAACGACAGACTATCGCCGCGTGGTCTAGTTCATTCCAACATTGATTTGGTGATGGGGGTAGCCAGGTCAGGCAAATTATTGCTATCTAAACAGAACTGTAGAAGACGATCATCGTTGTCGGCTCGTTGGCAAAGAACTCCGTACGTACCACCACCCATATACTTCTCAGTTTGGCACAGCTTCCCTACTTGTGCATTAAAGTCGCCTGCTAAAACGACTATGTCTCAGAGTTTTGCTTTTCGCAGTAAACTAGACACTTTTTGGCATAAATTATCCTTAAATTCATCCTAATTGAAGTCTGTTGTCGTGTAAGTGGAGACTATGAAAAGGCAACGACGGGTAACGCCATCTTTCCTTCTTCTAACAGACCCATTCAGACAGACCGCATCCATGCAGCTATCTACTGGGATCCAGTCAATAAGTGATTTTTCTACCCAAACACTCAATGCTATCCCCACACCTGTGAATCCTCGCGAACTAGCTGAGGGGTCTCCTGACACCCTTAAGGTGAATTTAGCGGATTCACACCGTTGGTCAGGTGGGTTTAAGTGAATAACCACACTCAAGTCCTGTATGCGTGTCTCCGAAAAACAACATATATCCATGACTCGAGATGCCAGAGTTCTGACTAGTGATGTCTGTCTTCCGAATTGGCAGAGTCCATATGTTAAATGTTAAAAACGGGCAGCGTGGCTTTGAGAAACTGTTGGGAGTGTTTTTCTGGCTCTCGTCGCTATTTATGGTTGCAGAATTAAAGTAAGATGAATGAACAGCCTGCAGAATAGTATCGGCAGTAGGAGGAAAACAAGATGTGCGATGTAGGTACGAGGGGAATGATGATCAGGAGGGCCTCATGTACTTTTGGAAGTGTGCGGGCACTTGTTACTTCCCGGCTGACCACACCGCGGGTTGCTTTTTTCTTGGAGTACCTGAAACAGGGAGAATTAGTGTTGCGTGACCTAAGAGCCCACGGGACAACTGCTTGAGGCCGGTCACACATCTAGTTTGGACTGCCTTTTAGGTTTGGTAATGTATTAGTAACTTACCGTCGACTACGGGCAGCAGTAGGGTAAGTCGGAATGTACCATTTTTAGGGTGCACCTTTCCTAACAGAGATATCTCACACTGTGAGGCTGTCCTGGTCTTAATGACTACACAATAACCTTGGTAACATACACAATGACACTTGACATTCCTGCAACCAGTGACATGTAGCGTGTTGATCAACTTACATAATTATTTTTTTCGTTATACTTATCGCATTCAGAGACTTTCACTGTTAATATCTCAAGTTACTTAATCATCCTTGTTTCTGTAGCAGAATGGATTACGTGTTGCGTTTCGATTGGATGATACTTTCCAAGTTCCCATAAAGCAGATTTAGTGCTTTTATCTGGAAGCCACGCTTGGAAACATGGCGTAGCACACTGCACTCACTTGGATTTACGCAGCAGCACATACACATTACATATGCATTAATTAAGTACAGTAAATGTGATAGTGGTCCTCTGCCTTGACAGGTTTCGGATTTCTGCCAGTAGATAACAGACAAGAGATTTGCACCCCATTTGAAGCTGTTTAGGAATAAATTCTGAAATAAGATAGTAGTACATTCTTTTTATTTTTAGTTGGCTGACACTGGACTATGTGCACGTTTACAATGCCATGTTTCAGAGGGTTCAACTCCCGGAAACACTGACATTACCTGTACAAACAATTTAATATGCTTAACAGCTGTTAAGATTCGTGTCCATGATCAAATTTGTTTGAGAAATGGCCTAAATTAGCATTTAGTCACTATATACGCACGCGACTGTCAACCAAATGCTATCGAATACGATTTCTGTTTTAAGACCCAGAGCTACCAACAGAATGACAATGTTTTGTTTTGTTTCGAAGACTCATCACATTGGGTAGGTGGAAACATGAAAATAAGCACACTTTATTCTTATGCCAAGTTTATTCACACACTTAACTACGCTTCTTTCCGCGAGTAAATACACCTCTCTCTGTATCGTCTAGAGACGTAAGTACAGGTTCTTCGAGAGAAAATGGGGATAACCATATCATTATTGTTATATTCAGCGAACTTTGAACCATTGTAACAATTACGCACAGAATAAATTGGGAAATAGACACACATAGGTCAGTGGACATTTTAAACAATATAAAGAGTATCTTTATTTTTCTATATAGATATATACTTTAAAATGCATCCCCGAGTACTAGTTTTACATGGATTCCTCACTGTAAATTGACTAGGCAAAATACAAAAGGACAAGCGTTTCTTCCTTTATATGATCAAAAACATCAGTAACTTCATGTGAACAAGGGATTTTCTATTTAATTTTATTAAAAAAAACCTCGATGGTTACTTAACAGCCCCGCTACGTTAATTGTGTATATAAAAGGATCCTTTTATCAGGGTTATCGATAACCCTGATAATAACCCGGATACAATTAACTAACGAAATTCCTAGAATCAACCAAAATAAACTTAGTAGTAGCAATTTTTTTTACATAGTTTATATATGAAACACTGAGATACTCACATATTATATTGCAACAAGATCTTGAAACCTGTTCATCAAACTGACTGGCAACGAATCCAGATTCATCGTCAGTCCCTGTAGGAATACCAACCTTTTAAAAAGGGTCAACAAACCTTTAATAAAAACCAAGAGCACTTTAGACTCTTGTTTCACTAATTTGACTGCTTCTGAAACTTCACCCTGAAACCACTCCATTTTAAACGAACCGCAAATTTGCGTGGTCCAACAACTGAGGCACAGCTTACCAGCTCGCATTACAAGAACTGTTGAGTGCATCGACCTGAAAGACTGAAATCTAAACATTTTCTCGGATACTCTTTTTATGTATGACTTTCACCAATTTTCGACTTAGACATAATATCTGGTGGATGCAATATCTATGTACCATAACTGTACAAATACTACCCTAAAACTTGCATACTACTTAGGTCCACATTACCAGATATTGAACTTTCGTTCCAACATGTAAGTCTGTTATCCTTTCCCCAAGGTCGGTGGCACAGTGGTTAGGACTGTCGCCGACCATGCACGTGGTCCGGGGTTCGATCACCTGCCGACGCACACCCGATATCTATGGTCGGCCTGCAAAA
This sequence comes from Trichobilharzia szidati, assembly GCA_944472155.2. Lineage (NCBI taxonomy): Eukaryota > Metazoa > Platyhelminthes > Trematoda > Strigeidida > Schistosomatidae > Trichobilharzia > Trichobilharzia szidati. The sequence goes on from OX235279.1 coordinate 116,480,626, forward strand.
TTTGGGCTACCGATATCCATGCTGAAAATTCCACACTTGTACTGAAAATACGGTGTGGCATCAAGCTGTAATCAAAATTTTAAAAAATTAAAATTAAAAAAGGTTCTTATGCCAATATACAAATTTCGATCGGTAATGCGCTTAGATGAATGCTGCTGAGTTTGGCTAGTGAAGGGCAAACATAGGTGGACTGGATTCTGTGTGCCATAACACAATTGCTATCTAATATGTATGTCAGTCACTGGGCACTATACCTTGAAAATCTTGTGTACTGTGCACTTCTGCAGTGCACTTGCCATACATTTTAGCCAGGTTATTGGGTTACCACTGGCACTAAGTAGTTAGGCAAATTTACTCAGCATCGTCACTTATTTGCGCATGGTACAGTGGAATAATATAATATTATTTATTTATTCCTATAACTGCAGCAATGGTGTTTGTGAGTGGTTCTCTACCTGAAGCAAGATAAAAAATGCCTGGAATAGGTATATGGATGGTAGAATAACTGGATATTCACTCAATACACTGCTAAACCAGCCCTAAAAGATTTGAATTGTTTTGAGCTCTGGATTCTCATGTATGCAGTCAGGCGTTGACAAGTAACATCTTGAGTTTATACCGCGATCTTATTCACTCCCTTGAACCCCTCACTATGATATGTTTAGCCAAATAGAAAGCTAAAATTTTCACCGAGTGAATCCCTATTATTCACTAGAAAATAGGTTGCCTTTAAAGGTTTTCTCTGTTTAAGTAGTAAATCGAGTTCCTATATGTACAATCTATGGTATAAGCACACTGGGTCATAGTAAAAACAAAAAGGATAGATGCAGAGAAGAAAAAATTTCTTTTCCACTTTTATAGTTCAGAAAGTGGACATATTGTAGACTCAGGAGACTAATCTTCACTTGAGAAATACTTGAAATTTCCATACATTATCCGAAAAAACCTATCGAAGTGCAAGGCTGAGATATTTGCATTCACAGATTCATACCACCGCTATCTACCTGAAAGAAAGACGTCCAACAATAGTCTCTAACATTGTCATCAAAATTAGCCAATTTTCCCAAACCAATTACCTGCTTTTTTAAACCCCTTGTTTTTTCCCACTAATAAGTCTTAAAACATAACAGGAGCAAAAGACATTGTTTTCAAAAAGATCGCCAACAGGCATAACCCTGATGCACATAGATTCGTGCGTAAACATCTTGACAAATTGTAGTGGTTGACGTTTGTGGAAAGTAGGATATATACTAATGTAAATTCTTATGCCTACAACTCCCACAGTATTAATTCTTCGTAGACGAAAGGCAAATCAAAACACCAAATTGATCATCCAAAGTATGAAATATATTTCGCGGTCAAAATTGTAGTGCAAGGGTGATTGTCTAGTCAAACCGCTGTATGGGCGACCTGTGTGTACCGGATTATTTTCTGTTGATCAATGAAAATTCCGCCAATCCATTCGTCCGGTAATGTACTCGCTCTGGATGTGGGTTGCCTACTACATAGCAAAGCGCCACTGGAATTAGTGGAGAATTTTCTGCTGTCAAAAGCAATATTTCCTGATGGAACCACTGATACTCCTCATCACAGTTTAATCAACCTCTGTCAATGTAGTTGAAGAATAAACGATCAATTCATGGTTGTTTACTCAAAACCAACTCTATATTTTGGCGGTAGTCACCGATACTGCAGTCATCGTTCCATCGTGCGCTGTTTGTTAGAGGACGGAGAAATACTATCAGAAGTATTATTTTGATTAATTGTTATGAAATTTATTCTTAGACTTTGTGCATTATAACCCTATTGTTGGTTCCATATTGGTGCAAAAATATATGATTCTCGAGTCACCTATCTGTGTTCTGCTTTTTTTGTGTTGGTTTTTGCACATTGTTGCTGAAGGTCTTCTAAGGACAGCGTTAAGTTCAGTGTAGGTAGACCTGGACATTGACAACCTCCATTTGTACTAATCTAAACTCTGTATTTATTGGTGGAGTATGTCTCGAGTTATTAAATATTTCCACCTAAACATCTATTACAAATCAGAAACGTGAGGGTGAGAAACAGTATCGACGGCTTTTTTTCAGTTCATAGATCATCATAGTTTCTCTACTCTATAATAATAATGTATTTCATATAAATTTACAAATTTACATGAAAATGCATGCCATTTTTACAGGCACGATCAAGTATGATATAATATTAAATCGTAGATTGTCTACAGGTTAATCGTATTTCAACTGTTAAATATTCGATACATATAATACACTCATTTTCTGAATTAGGCCGTATGGTTATTGAATTGTACAGTTGTCCTCCAGGTTGAGCGGGAAAATCGACTTCATTCCGTTTTCATCCCGTGGTTGTAGGCATACGATAACCAACCAATATTGAGGTAAGTACACCTTTTACAAGGGATTGGAATCTGTTTTAGAAAAATTAAAGTGCTGAGGTGAATCATTAAATTGTAACGAAATAGGTAAGTGCAAGTATCATTAATAAATGCATTAATAAAGGAAACACCCTAGGGTAACAACATTCATTTGCAATGTATAATGCTACAGATATATCACAAACTATCATGATATCCACTTTTGGTTTTAATACAATTATCCCCATGCCAGTTGTTTTTATTTTATACCTTTTTGTGCATTTAGTGCACAACCGTACCCTTCAGAGAGTAGGAGTATAATAAGTAATGAAGAGCTATAAGATGTTAAGTTTAATGGAGTAAAATGAGGATCAAGTAAAGACGTTGTCAGAAAATAAATGAGATAAGACATTGTGGAGTGGTATGAAAAGATCTGACGATAGACAGCAAGTTAATTTATAAGATGCCCCATAAATCTGAGCAGATCCCACATGGTCGCATCTCAACAATAGGCTGGGTGAATGGTATATATTTAAAGGTAGAAGCATGATCTGTCAAGGCGTTCATTGTTATCTTTTTCAAGATAAAGATTTAAGCCCTCATAAAAATCAGAAATATCTTGAGCCTTCAAATTTTTTAATGCTGTTCCTGCAGAATGGGGCGATTCACCTTAGTGACCCCCACCATATCTACTGATCAGCTAACTCCACCCTCCCACCTTTTTTGATGTTAGGCTCTGAGACTATGATTATTATGGTTACCGCAAATATATTGCTTGGTACCAGACATGTTCGTACCCCATATTCCACCTCCCTAGCTTTCTTAATGGGTGCTTCCAATAGGTCCCCGCGTACATCTTTATGAACATATTATATATGTATGCATGTGTCCTAATGAACAGATTACTTTATAAGAAGTCAAAATCCTTGAAGAATAACAAGAATAGGTTTTGTGAATAGTGGAGCAAGATTCAGCAGAACAATATAGTTAGGGTTCAGTATAGGTAGTATGAACTGAAGGTAAGGTCGGTTGGCAGGACCAAGTGTACTAAATTATCATGACAGTTTTATATATAGCAAACATTTGACATTGCAAAGTAACCTGTCTACATATATTATAAAAAGATATTAGCAGAACCAACAAAATTTCAGCATTTTGTTAACAATACTACAGAAAGTTAGTGAGTCTTACAGGTAGCCGTAAAGTAAATCAATCTATGTATAATAAGAGTGTAATACGTGTTATAATTCGTATTATCAAAGAATACATTAGGCTCAAAAACTGAATGTTATAAGGGAAACAAGAGTGATAAACTAAGAGAACATTTGCTGCGTAAGTAACCATTTTAAGTATTTTAATGATAATCTAATTTCAAGTATTGAACATGCATAATTACTTAGTATTATTAGGTTAGTCTAGGAACTAGTGTACTGTCTGTAGTTAAATATTGAAATGTCATGGTTTCACCACTCTACCAGCCGTTGAGATCATTTAGAAGGGCTAGGGTGGACATGTTAATATGTTTTTCTAGGCTCCTTTTGAAACTGTCAGGCCTTTCACAGGATCTAATCTCAGAGGGTAGTTGGTTCCAAAGTTTGCAATATTTAATGGTGAAGAAGTTAGCTCTAGTGGTGAGCTTATGGGTGTTAACCTTGAGAAGGCAGTTATGGTTGCGTAGTCCATACGATTTAGGATTAGCCCAGGTTATAGACGAGTTACTTTTACAGTGCTTTCTTATAACTTTGAATAAGAGAAATAAATTGCACTTCACTCTCCTTAACCATAAGGGTTCTAAGTCCAGTCGAATACATCTGTCAAGGTATTCTATTTGCTGATCATAACCTAATATGCGTTTCGTGAGGAATCTTTGGACACTTTCAACTTTTTTTCTGTCTGCTGATTTAAAGCTACTGTATAAGTGGGCACAGTATTCAAGTTTGGGGCGAATGCATATCTTATATATGGCTAATCTGACTTCTGGGGTGTAAAAGTTGCGTAGCACAAAGCCGGTTAGACGTTTACAATCAGATACCACCTTATTTGCATGTTCAGTAGAAAAATGACTCGGTCGCAGTGCAGCGCGTATGCTGGAAATTACCGCATTGATTGTCTTAGAGAATATCTTGATTAACACCTAAGCAGCAGTGAATTTTATAGTGGCATACAGTGTCTTCATCTCAATTTCCATTATGGATTTCGCGTCATCCGAGGTTCCCACTACGGTTAATTCTCAGCGTTTTCCTCAAATTTCAAGCTATCTCTGTTAATTGTCTCGACGTATTGTTCGTATTCCGTGGAATTAAGAGGTCCATTCGCATGTTACCTCGCAACTTACGAGTTGATAACATTGATAACCCTTCAGTTTTATTTCCGAGTGTAGTATGCTCTTCAGACGCAGTAAATAATTTTCAGTTATGCGGAACTGTTGCAGTAAGACAACATGTATTGCGTGCCTGTCAGTTGTGTAATTGAACTCTGTTTCTTCGTGTTGACATCGAAAGTCCATCCCAATATAGTAAATTCCGGATATGATTATGAGCAATAGTTTGTGCTCGAAACGTCACCAGTTAATATAACTGTACAACACTGTGTGATTTATCAAACTAAAATCTTATCCATAAGGGACTTGTCATTAGTCCGACGCGCCGAGATTATAGTAAAGTCTTTACTTCACTAACATTTGCAACTTCAGTCCCACTTTTGAAATCAAAGAAAAGCAGATTATCAGCTAAGTCTTCACTGTCCTAGTGCATAATGCTATTCAGGCAAAACAGTGTCACACAGGTGAGTGCATGCCTGAAAATCTTTCGAAAAAATTACTGACAGGCATAGTATTATGGAAGAAACAATAAATATGGAGTATCAACGAGTTGCTCACCTTAGCTCTTAGTAGTTCCTCAGACTCCAAAAGATTGATGACCTCCGCGTTATCAACGCATAAAAGCATTCCTGTTAGTTTACTGGCCAATTCGGGATACATCATTTTCACGCGTGGATAAAGATGCTCTCCTAAGGTCCTCTTCTGTTCTTCTTCAGGCAACTGAGCGAGGGCGCTTATAGTTAGCTGGCCTTGATCACCAAGTGGAGTCAGAACGGCAGACAAATTGCCGGCCTGGACAAGAGCAGGCTGAGCTGATACGTTACGCGCTGTCTGATTGAATCTGACGCTTGTTGCGGTGCCAGGCATGTTAGACATACCAGAGTGCAACACAGGCCTTGCAACTTGCGGTGCCACCTGTACAATGAAAAAGATGAGATATGTACTGGCAGCTTGTTGCCAGAGTACCGAGTGATGACTCCAACTCTATTATTATTATTTCTCCCTTGGGTTCCTAGTGGAACATAGGGCTTCAACTGCACGCCTCCACTTGCTTCTGTCTTCTGCTGTACTTTTCACTTGCATCCATGTTAATCCACATTGTTTCAATTCCTCATCACACCATCTCCTCCATGTCATCCTTGGACGTCCCACTCGCCGCTTCCCTTTCGGGTTCCACTCGAGCACTGGCCTGACGCGCGATGTCACCAAGTGGCCTCCTCAGCGAATGTCCAATCCACCTCCACTTTCTCCTGCATATTTGTTCGGCGATTGGTTCCTGTTTTGTTTGTTTCCATAATTTCTTGTTGGTGATTCTTTCCGGCCATCTGATCTTCAGTATAGAACGAAGACAGTTTTTGATAAAGGTCTGCAACAGGCTGTTGGAAATATTCTTGGTGACCCACCAAGTTTCTGATCCGTATAGAAGAACTGACTTGACGTTTGTATTGAAAATCCGAATTTTGTTGTTGATACTGGCTGAGTGACGAAGATTTCCAGATTGGTTTCAGGTTGATGAATGTGTTTCTTGCCTTCCCGATTCTCGATTTGACATCCTCGTCCGTCCGTTTCTCCTGTAGTTGAGACAATGCTCCCTAGATAAGTGAATGAAGTAACCTCTTTCAAATCCCTCCCGTTGATGGTGATTAGCTCTGAATGTTGCTGCTGTTGTTGTTGTAGGTTGGTTATTTTCATAACCTCCGTCTTGTCTATGTTCACCTGGAGTCCTGTCTTTGCTGCTTCTTCGACCAGTTTGTCGGGTTTCGCTTGTAAGTCTTCGATTTTGTGTGACATCAAGCATAAATCATCCACGCGCGAAATCCAGGTCTTCTAGGTTCTTCACGTCAGTCCAGGATATCCCTGTCTTCTCGTTTCCCACTGTCTGACTCATAATCCAGTCCACCACAATTAGGAATATCATTGGCGATAATAAGCACTCTTGTCTGACTCCTGTGTTTACTCCAAACGCCTCGCTGAGTTTTCCGTTGTGGATCACTTGACATGTGCTGTTGTCGTACAGCTGTTGAATAAGGTTGATGAATATTTGGGGTACGCCGTAGTACTTGAGCAGTTTCCAAACTACTTCTCGGTCAACGCTGTCGAAGGCCTTCTCAAAGTCTATAAAGTTTAGGCAGATTTGTTCGATGATAATGCGTAGAGCTGCAATTTGGTCAGAACATGATTTGCCTTTCCTGAATCCAGCTTGTTCTGGTCGGAGTTCTGTGTCCAGTGCGCCCTTTATTCTCTCCAGGATGATGCGACTCAGGATTTTACTTGGCGTCGACAGGAGCATGATTCCTCGCCAGTTCTTGCAGAGTCCTAGGTCGCCCTTCTCTGCCAGTTTCACCAGGTAACCTTTCCTCCAGTCAGTAGGCACCTTTCCCTCTTTCCAGACCTTTTGCAATAATGGAGTCAGCATATCTGCTGTCGTCTCTGGGTCCGCTTTCAGTGCTTCCGGGGGTATTCCATCTGGTCCAGCTGCTTTTCCAGCTTTCAGAAGCTTGATTGCATCCAAGACTTCAGCTTTCGTTGGAGGATTGGTGTCAACTTGCAGTTGTGTACGTGCTGTTGTTGGTATTTCTGGACGGGTTGCAGGTGGTGGTCGGTTCAAGAGTCCTTTGAAGTGGTCCGCCCATTGTTTAATCTGTTTTTCTTCTTTGGTAATTGGGTTCCCTTGGCTGTCTTTTATAGGTTTCACTTGTGTTGATCTCTCCCCGGATAGAGACCTGGTTATCTGATATAGTGTCCTCAGGTCCCTTTTGCCTGCTGCCTTCTCAGCTTCAGTAGCCAGGTTGTCGTAGAATTGTCTTTTGTCCTTCCTGGCACTCTTCTTCACTTCTTTGTCCAGTGCTGTGTAAGTTGAGCTCAGCGTCTCTTTCTCTTGTCCATCTTTGCATTGAATCATTTTCTCTTTCACCATTTTCCTCTCCTCTATTAGCTTCCAAGTGTCCGTTGAGAGCCATTCCTTGTCTTGTTTCTTCTTTCTTCCTAAAACCGTTGAACACGTTTCGTTGAAAATTATCTTCAGAGAGTTCCAATGATCTTCCACGGATGATTCCTCAGTGATGTCACGTAGTGTTTCCTGCTTTGCTCTGACAGTTGCAGTGAAAATGTCCTTTGTGATTGTGTCCTTCAGTTTTTGAGTGTTGAACTTGCATTGTGGCCTATCCCCAGCTATCCTCGAGGCTTTTAGCTTCACCTTGAAAGTCCCTTGTACTAGATAGTGGTCTGAACCCACATCTGCTCCTCTCCTCGATCTTGTGTCCAGTAGGCTCCGTCTCCACTTCCTTGAGATTGAAATGAAGTCTATCTGGTTTTTGGTGTGTCCATCTGGTGAAATCCATGTCGCCTTGTGTATATCCCTGTGTTTGAACACACTGCCACCAATCACCAAATCATTGAAGGCGCAGAAGTCTGAGAAGAGTTCACCATTTTCGTTCATTTCACCGAGGGCCTCACGACCCATGGTGAGTTCTCTTCCTGTATTGTCTCCTCCCAGTTTCGCATTCGTGTCGCCCATCAGGATTTTGATATCGCTCTTTGGGACGTTGTCCATTACTGTTTGTAGTTGACTGTAGAAATCCTCCTTCTTCTCTTGTTCTGAGACGTTTGTAGGCGCGTAGCATTGAATGATTGTTACCTTTTTTCCTTTTGAGTTGAACCTGGCTGTCATTATCCTGGAGGAGATTGGTTCCCACTGCATGAGAGCTTTAGCCGCTGTTGGTGACATCATGATGGCTACTCCCTCGGTGTGTTCGTGATCGTCCTCTGGGTGACCGGAGTAGATTATTGTCTCTCCAGTTGGTAGTTGGCACCTTCCGCATCCGTTCCATCTGCTCTCGCAGATTCCCAACACTTCTATTTTATATCTCCTCATTTCTGCGGCTACCTGAGCAGTCTTTCCAGTTTCGTACATTGTACGAATATTCCACGTCCCCATCCTTATTTTTGCTTTCATCGAAAGAAGGCACATCGGCTGACTGGCTTCCCGAAGGCTTTCACCAGCCTGCGTCATTTCACTTCCCCGATTTCGGCGAAAAATAAGGTTATTGTTTATATTATTAGAATTTTGAATATATTTGTGCGTTGAAGTTTTAGTAGCAATTTGGTTAAGTTTTGGGGGTGGAGTTGCTAGCACCACGCCCCAACCCTCCCTCTTTATCCGGGCTTGGGACCGGCTAGAATACAAGTGACCTAGCAATCTAGGCGAGGTTACTCCAACTCTACGTAAACTAAAAAGTATATAAACATCCCCACATATCAACAATAACGAAATCTGAAAAATTATCACTATTTCCCCGATTTTGAGACATGACGCTGGTTCCTGTTGATTGCCGTTATCTGTATATGAATGGCACTTACTGAGGCAGAGGACTATATGTTTCGTTCGTTGTGTTTCAGAACGTACCACTCACCTTCAGCAACAGATGTTCCCAATGAATTTCCTGTTCAGGTCTCTTAAACAAACGGTTCTAATTATGGGATCATGGAGGCAGCCAACACGATCAACGGCATCTCAGGGTGGATACCACTGTTGTCAACCAGTTACTGACGCATGTGACACAGCAACAAACATCATGACAAAACTGTGGCACTACGAACACTAAAAACTCACGTATTTGCTACATGTAGCGTCATGAGAAGGGCCTAATAAAATGTAATTAACTAGTTTAACTTACACGCACGGCAGAATTAGCAGACGGTGGACCTGCAACCACAGATGCTGCAGTTGGCCGTTGATTCAGGCCTCCAGTCGTCCCAGTGAGCATTTGCTGCATAACTACTCCTTGTCTGCCAGATGCTTGTTGTCTTTGCTGATTTGCAGCCTGGTTTAGGACATTTGCGTTTTGCAAGTGAGGATTCGTGGGCATCGTGGACATTCCGTTTGGCACCATGGGACGGTTAACACCAGGTGATCGTAGTTGAGTGAATGCCGCCATGTTCGTTGGGATAGCAGCAGGATTGTGTGCACCAATATAGTGACCAGCAACAGGTGGCCTGTTTGAAACCGCACCGAATTGGGCCGGTATGCCAGGTCGATTCCAGCGTGGTTGGGAGCCGAGAACTGCTCCAGTTGGATGGTAGAATCTAGGTGGTTGTTGGAATGCAGATGGGAAATAATTGTGTGGTGTCGCGTGGCCCGGTACTGCAGGCATTATTTGACCAACCGAGCTTCTATACTGTGCCATTCGCTGCTGATGTTCTGCTATCAGTTGTGCTCTACGATCTTCCTTCCTTTGAGCTAAAGCAACGTACAGAGGCTTGGAGCCAATAATTGTTGCATTCATTTCCGAAACTGCCTTTGCAGTCTGAGAAGGGTCGGCGAAGCAGACAAAACCGAAGCCTTTAGACCTATTATTTGCGTCTTTCATCACCTTAGCACTTGTGATGGTTCCATAGGCGCTGAATGCTTCTGCGAGTCGTTTGTCGTCAATGTTGTCGTCTAGGTTTTTGACATACAAATTAACTTTTGACGTATAGTTCGATTGACGTTCAGCACGCTGTTTTTCTAGTCTCTGTTTCAACTCTTCTTGGCGTTCCTCTTTCCGTTGAGCTCGAGCACAATAAAGAGCTCTCCCTTCAATCTCCTTCCCATGCATAGTTTTAACGGCGTTTTCAGCATGATCTGGGTCGAGATAACACACAAATCCAAAACCCTTCGATTTTCCATCGCCATCTTTCATTACACATGCACTTTTGATCTCTCCAAACTCAGCAAACATCTGTTTCAATTTTTCATCATCAGTCTCCGGAGGAAAGTTCTTGATGTACAGGTTGTTAAACCTTAGCTTCCTGGCTTGTGATTTACGCTCAACCTTAGGTATGAACTTGCCAACGTAAACAACACGATCACGAATAATTTTGTTGTTGATCTTTTCGATAGCACGTTCAGCGCACTCTTCTTTTTCGAAGTGAACAAATCCATACCCTTTAGATTGGCCGTTTTCATCCATTGCGATCTAAAGCATAATATAATTAAGTATTTGAGACATACTTTGCACGACAAAATCCTCCCGAAGTAGCCGAATGTGTCGTAAAGCTCCTTCTGCACGACAGACTTATCCAAGTTCTTAATGAATATATTCCCCTTCCCGGACTTTCGTAGAGATGGATCGCGTTGAGACCACATAATCCTTATCGGTCGCCCCATTAGAGGCTCACAGTTCAACACTTCCAGAGCACATTCAGCTGCAAAGCTCATTTTCGTAAAGGAAACTTACCGTGCTTTGGATCCACGAAGTTGACATAGCCGTACCCCAAAGATTGACGAGTAACTAAGTCTCGGCAAATACGAGCGCTGAGGACCGGACCGATCTTCGAAAATTTGGCTTGCAGTGTGGTGTCAGTAGCCTGCGGATGCAGATCCCCGACATACAAAGAAGAGTTCATTATCCCCTGACTAGGTGCAGTCGCAGCCATGTTTTTTTTGGTTTTTTTAAGTTTTATGAATTTTTTTTAACGTTTTATCTGTTTTTTTGTAAATTTTCAGCGTGCTGCCCTACGAGCTGCACACCAACTTGAGTTTCCCGGACAGTGGTAGGATGTGACGAGTTAAACAAAACAACACTAGGAAGAGTGACGTGTAATGGATCGAAAATTGAATTATACAAGATGTGAAATGAGTTTTTAAAATGTTTGCATAAAACGGGAAATTAGGGTTTTCAGGGGGTGGTGGTGAGTGCAACCTTTGGACTCAGTGGTTGGTTCACATATAGTGAACTTGTTTGTTATGTTTAAATACCCCCAAAGTCTACTTTCCAATCCTATAGGTTCACAAGGAAAACGTCCAGCTAATGACACATGAACTCACCAGAAACCTACCACTGATTGTGGTTACTATTCGACAATGAATGGTTGGCATACAGCCCAAGTTTAACACTGACGAGTTAGGAAAGGGCGTTTTAAAGTTATATCTTTACCAGCCAAATATTCAACTACACAGTGACCTCATAATCAGAAGCCAAGAGTATTGGAGACTCATTTGATCGGTATCCCCAAACACTTGGGAATCTCAAAACACCTAGATAATTATCCGAAACACGATTCATACCCAACCTGTAGATCACCACACCAGTGACAGTTTAAGCCTGAAAACCATTACAGACCACACAACTAGCGAACACATACTTATTGAACCAGATAGCACTTTCTGCCACTCTGACAGATTACATCGCAGTTACCCATTGATAAAACGGGCACATTCTCAGTTGGTTAGAGCCTCCATGCCCACCTTACGTCTCCATAGGTACCAGCCATCGCGATGGATAGGACGAAATAGTCTCTCAAAACAAGTGTGAACTCGGCGAATGTAACGACTTTGAAGGTTTGAACTTGTTGCCACCATCATGAAGAACACCAACCACTGCCACATTCTGCCCACTTTACAACTAACAATACAACCACCAGACAAAGTGTGACCGAACAGCATTGCCTAAGTTGGCCACCACCAATATTCTGAAGGGGGAAGGTGACGTTCTACACTTGATAACTAGAGGAAGTCTATGAAACCTATATGACACACAAAACAATTTATCTAAATACACCTAGACAGTTGGCTGCAATTCTCTATATGCTATCCTCTTTCAAACACTGGCTACACCCAAATATCTGGACAAAGCGAGAACGAATGTATGCATCCGAACCAATCAAGGACACCCGGTGTGAAATTCTTAGTACGTCAAAATGATCGATGTGCCATCACCACGCTCGCGAATAAACCATCTGCAGTCGGGACAGATATTTGAGTGTCAGCAACGAATATAATTTCCAGGTAAACATTGAAAACTAACTTCGGCTATCCATTCTACTGCATGAATCTCACTGTCGAACACCTGCTTTACTATACGTGATGTTCTAGCCACCGAAAGGGTGACGTGGCCTTACCTTGGGATCTACTGGTCTTCTGCCTCCATGGGACCACTAACACCCATAGGGAGGAACATCTAAGCGATCTAAGTCTCGACAGTGCGGTCTGAGCCTGATGGAAACCATCTGGGAGTCAGCGATGTCATCTTGAATCCTCATGTGCCATAATTTTCACTATGTAGTAGGCTCAGAACATAAAATTACAAAGGACGTGTTAAACACTGCACCTTAATGTGGAAATCTCAACTCCACAAAGTCTTTATCTGACTAGCGAGTTAAACCCAAGGCTAGTCTGGATTTTATTACTTACTGCCAAGTATAGACGTGAGCGCACAGTACTATGGCGTTGGACTTGTCGTGTCGCGACGCTATGTGCAGCCGATATCGCCTGCAGAAATGGACAGCAGTAAAAATTAAACCTAGTGATACACAAACTACTGGAATCTTGAAACCATATAGTGGAGTTTGATTATCGATGGGTAGCACTGTAGAACAACGAAACTTCACTTTCCTAATTTTAATTGGCGTCCGCGGTGAGAGTAACACAGTTAGCTTGGGATGATACAGATTCAGAAGTCTTACAGTAATATTTATTAGGTCGCTAAGAAAACTCCCCGTGTGTCATGTATAACGAGTGCTTGACGGGGTAATTGCATTTGGTATTCGACCGACCGATTTTCAGGAATATACAACTGGACACCAGTACAGAAGACATCTGAATAATAACCCTACTAGCGTGTACTTACAGCGGTTTTATCAACTGAGGTATTCAAGATCATACTTCGAATGACTGTTATAAATGTGGTTTATGAATTAGGAATTGGGTATAATAAACAAATTACTAAGCGGAAGGCTGAATGGAACTTAGTGATGCCCATATTACTGGACTCTCGAGACCGCACAATCGACTCTCATCATTGGTTAGCAAAATTGTATAACAGAAATTTACTATCCATATTATAATTCATATTATAATTCATATTATCATTCAACATTCGGTAAACGGGAGTAAAAAACAGATAACGGTTAACACCATAAGGATAAGGATTTATAAGTTCATAAGTTAAATATAAAACGAATGTGCCAATATTCTTAAGCAAACAAGAGCCTGTGCTGATCAGTAACACGAACAAAGTGAGAAACAAGGGACTAAAAATGAAATGTGACTGAAAACAGTTTACCCAACTCTCAACGACTGAGACTGGCATATGACTATGAGTAAATAAAGAATTCCACGGAGAAACGACACCTCGAATTTAATTGTTTGGGTCCTCAAGTTTTATTGTAACTGGAGCAACAGATCCTGGGCCAATCGTGCCATCACCATTCTGACCTGGGTTAGCATGTCTGTCATCAGCAGCATCACGTTGTTGATTCTGGTTGGCCCTCAGCACGCTAATGCCTTCCTCACACTGAAAACAAAAAATAGTTTCAAAGGTAGTTGGTGAATTCGCTAGCAGTTTAAAAGGACAAAGTAACAATGACCGGTCGGTCCTTAAAATTGATCAGATTACCAAACACCAGCCCTCAAACCTCAGTATTTTTGCACTCGTCATACTATGCGACTTAACGTACACTGAAATATCACACTATACAGAACGTGCTACGTGTCAGTTGACAGCATCCTCGTGCTATTTATGTCGGTTGACCTCTAGTGATGAGGGACAATTGGTAAATGCGTCACTGTCGATCTAAGGCATAAGTACACTAGGGTGGGGACATTGAAATGTTGCGGGTTCGCGTGTGTAGAACCGCTCCAAACCTTGAATTCACCCGGTTAACTCTCCCCCGTCATTTCATCACTTCGAGCTGGTGGCAACGTGAGCTTACAGACCCGCTATCTACTGCATTTCTCTACAAAATATTTATCTAGAGTTTTCTAACCTCAGCATAATACAAGCCCATACTATGCTGAAAATAGATGTCAAGGCGAGCCTTATCTTACTGCTACATTACTAAACCATACCAGGTCATCAAACTACAGTTATCGCAAATGCGAAACAATGAGGGTGAATAAAGATACTTAGAAACGGACAGCTCCGACATTGGTGCAACCATCAACCTGTTCAACTTGGAAATTCTGACCATTCTTATTATTGTGGTTTTCGATTATTCTCTTTCCTCCGATCAGCGGTGTCCATGATAGTACCATCTATCAACAATCTTGTCGTTTTGAAGTCGAACAAATGAACCTCACTGCACCTATTTGCGTTGTGTGTTGCAATAATAAGCTGCCACGCGGAAACACTCCTTCAGAAGAATAAAAACCACATATTCAGAGCAAAAGTTCGTCGAGTCTTCCGACGGTTGTAGATTTAGGATATACAGGCAGTGAGTGGTCTAGCATCGGCAATCCCCGTTAGTCCATCAATCTTTCTACCAAAGGACTTATTGATATAAGTATAAAACTTAGGCACTGTGGTAGAGTATAACTCCATTATGGATAAGATTTTAGTTTGATAAATCACACAGTGTTGTACAGTTATATTAACTGGTGACGTTTCGAGCACAAACTATTGCTCATAATCATATCATATATATCATATACTCCCCATTTATTTTGGCTTCTCTCGTGTTCTTCTGTTTGTTTTATTTAGCGCACGCCCACTTTTTTAGGGTTTACTTAACTTTCGGTAATATTTTTGATTTTTTAGTTACCAAATTTATTCTCTTTATTTTGCTGATGTGCGATTTTATTTGGTGTTTTGTGTAACGATCTCTTTGTTTTTTTAATTTTTTTGAATATTTTGATTCCGTAGCATCTTTCCATACTGACGTGTATATTTGATGTTTTGCTATTCAATATATTTGCTTCGGTTGTTCTGGGAATATCTTGACCAATATTCCGTTTAGTTTGTTTTATTGACTGTCTGTTAATTCAGTCGGAAATCTCAGTGGAACATTTATTCATCCCTCTCATCATATGAATATGTGTCTTTTATTCTGTGTTACAATCGTGGACACCTATTTTAACAACCTTGCTGTGGTCAATTGAATGTTGTGTATGTTGTGTCATACAATGTAGGTATGATTTATCATTATGAGCAATAGTTTGTGCTCGAAACGTCACCAGTTAATATAACTGTACAACACTGTGTGATTTATCAAACTAAAATCTTATCCATAATGGAGTTATACTCTACCACAGTGCCTAAGTTTTATACTTATATCAATAAGTCCTTTGGTAGAAAGATTGATGGACTAACGGGGATTGCCGATGCTAGACCACTCACTGCCTGTATATCCTAAATCTACAACCGTCGGAAGACTCGACGAACTTTTGCTCTGAATATGTGGTTTTTATTCTTCTGAAGGAGTGTTTCCGCGTGGCAGCTTATTATTGCAACACACAACGCAAATAGGTGCAGTGAGGTTCATTTGTTCGACTTCAAAACGACAAGATTGTTGATAGATGGTACTATCATGGACACCGCTGATCGGAGGAAAGAGAATAATCGAAAACCACAATAATAAGAATGGTCAGAATTTCCAAGTTGAACAGGTTGATGGTTGCACCAATGTCGGAGCTGTCCGTTTCTAAGTATCTTTATTCACCCTCATTGTTTCGCATTTGCGATAACTGTAGTTTGATGACCTGGTATGGTTTAGTAATGTAGCAGTAAGATAAGGCTCGCCTTGACATCTATTTTCAGCATAGTATGGGCTTGTATTATGCTGAGGTTAGAAAACTCTAGATAAATATTTTGTAGAGAAATGCAGTAGATAGCGGGTCTGTAAGCTCACGTTGCCACCAGCTCGAAGTGATGAAATGACGGGGGAGAGTTAACCGGGTGAATTCAAGGTTTGGAGCGGTTCTACACACGCGAACCCGCAACATTTCAATGTCCCCACCCTAGTGTACTTATGCCTTAGATCGACAGTGACGCATTTACCAATTGTCCCTCATCACTAGAGGTCAACCGACATAAATAGCACGAGGATGCTGTCAACTGACACGTAGCACGTTCTGTATAGTGTGATATTTCAGTGTACGTTAAGTCGCATAGTATGACGAGTGCAAAAATACTGAGGTTTGAGGGCTGGTGTTTGGTAATCTGATCAATTTTAAGGACCGACCGGTCATTGTTACTTTGTCCTTTTAAACTGCTAGCGAATTCACCAACTACCTTTGAAACTATTTTTTGTTTTCAGTGTGAGGAAGGCATTAGCGTGCTGAGGGCCAACCAGAATCAACAACGTGATGCTGCTGATGACAGACATGCTAACCCAGGTCAGAATGGTGATGGCACGATTGGCCCAGGATCTGTTGCTCCAGTTACAATAAAACTTGAGGACCCAAACAATTAAATTCGAGGTGTCGTTTCTCCGTGGAATTCTTTATTTACTCATAGTCATATGCCAGTCTCAGTCGTTGAGAGTTGGGTAAACTGTTTTCAGTCACATTTCATTTTTAGTCCCTTGTTTCTCACTTTGTTCGTGTTACTGATCAGCACAGGCTCTTGTTTGCTTAAGAATATTGGCACATTCGTTTTATATTTAACTTATGAACTTATAAATCCTTATCCTTATGGTGTTAACCGTTATCTGTTTTTTACTCCCGTTTACCGAATGTTGAATGATAATATGAATTATAATATGAATTATAATATGGATAGTAAATTTCTGTTATACAATTTTGCTAACCAATGATGAGAGTCGATTATGCGGTCTCGAGAGTCCAGTAATATGGACATCACTAAGTTCCATTCAGCCTTCCGCTTAGCAATTTGGATATTATATTTTAATCGCGCCGTGTAGGTACGCTGTATGGTAAACAGCACATCAATATTATGTGACCTTTTTTCGCGATTATTGGTCAATTAATAATAATAATGTATTTCATAGAAATTTACATATTTACATGAAAATGCATGCCATTTTTACAGGCACGATCAGGTATGATATAATATCAAATCCTAGATTGTCTACAGGTTAATCGTATTTCAACTGTTAAATATTCGATACATATAATACACTCATTTTCTGAATTAGGCCGTATGGTTATTGAATTGTACAGTTGTCCTCCAGGTTGAGCGGGAAAATCGACTTCATTCCGTTTTCATCCCGTGGTTGTAGGCATACGATAACCAACCAATATTGAGGTAAGTACACCTTTTACAAGGGATTGGAATCTGTTTTAGAAAAATTAAAGTGCTGAGGTGAATCATTAAATTGTAACGAAATAGGTAAGTGCAAGTATCATTAATAAATGCATTAATAAAGGAAACACCCTAGGGTAACAACATTCATTTGCAATGTATAATGCTACAGATATATCACAAACTATCATGATATCCACTTTTGGTTTTAATACAATTATCCCCATGCCAGTTGTTTTTATTTTATACCTTTTTGTGCATTTAGTGCACAACCGTACCCTTCAGAGAGTAGGAGTATAATAAGTAATGAAGAGCTATAAGATGTTAAGTTTAATGGAGTAAAATGAGGATCAAGTAAAGACGTTGTCAGAAAATAAATGAGATAAGACATTGTGGAGTGGTATGAAAAGATCTGACGATAGACAGCAAGTTAATTTATAAGATGCCCCATAAATCTGAGCAGATCCCACATGGTCGCATCTCAACAATAGGCTGGGTGAATGGTATATATTTAAAGGTAGAAGCATGATCTGTCAAGGCGTTCATTGTTATCTTTTTCAAGATAAAGATTTAAGCCCTCATAAAAATCAGAAATATCTTGAGCCTTCAAATTTTTTAGTTAATGTAACTCACACCACGTTATGTGACCTTGAGTGTTCTTCGTTTTCTCTCACTCTATATGTGTACGTGTTAGTTATTAACTGTTCATTTTGCTCGTTCTCTCAATACTGTTCGGTACATTTTTGTCCTTTTTTGAATGACAGTGGATTTGTACATTTTCCTTGGTGTGATTGTATGATATATTTTATGTTTTAGAAACAGATAAAGTTTAAGTAAAGTCAACCGGTTTTTAACCATAGTTAACCTGACACTCTGTATCGTTAGTACTGAAGAAAGAATAAATCTGTAGGTAAAAAATAATCCTACAATATTTCGAACAGTGTGGCAGACGAAAATTATGAGACTATGCCGACGTTAACTCCACAGTCAGAAAAGAATAGTGAAACTGATTTCCATGGAAGCAACGAGTGTAAATCAAATTATATGGTAGAGCTGGAGCTAGCGAAAATGCGTATAGTCCAAATAGAGAAAGAAATTGAATTGGAAAGATTACGACAAGGTAGTCGTGAATGTTCTAATCATAATAAGTCACCTTGCAAGCCTTCTGCTTCGCATGCAGTCGCTGTATTTTCTAACGATGAGCCTACCAGAGCCATGTCCAAGCTTCTGGACATGCCTAAAAGAGAGATAATTAAGTTTGGCGGTAATCCTGTAAATTATTGGAATTTTATAAAGAATTTTGAAGACTTGGTGGATAACGACGCCATTGGATACCGAAGTAAGCCAAATTACTTGATTCACTATTGTGAAGGAGAAGCCAGAGATGCAATCAAACACTGTGTTTTGCTAGAGCCAGATGAAGGTTATCATAAAGCCCTACAACTGTTAGAGGGAGCATTTGGGCAAAGGCATGTTGTGGCCCGAACCTTCATAGAGAAACTCCTAGAATTTCCAAATGTTAAAAGCAATGATGCAGCATTACTAAGGAAGCTATCTCACGAGATGCAAGCCTGCGAATTGACTTTAAAACAGATGAACTATGTTTCAGATTTAAGTTCTGGTAAAACTATTGAACGACTAGTCCTAAAACTCCCTGTTCATTCACAGAGAGAATGGATAAAGGTGGCTTGCAACGTCATAAAGAGCGGTCGCGAACCATCATTTAGCGACTGACGCATGTTTGTTAAGGAGCAGCCAGATAAGGCTAACACCAGGTATGGGCTGCTAATCAATGGGCATTCCACGGGAAAAAATAGTAAAGAGTTTACTATCCCTATGAAGAAAAACTCTGATTCTAAACACCGAGTGTTTGTTACCAGGCTCTCAGAGAATAATGTCGGAAAACCGAGTAATGATCCTAAGAACGAGTTACGTTTATTTATCCCACCCTGTATATTGTGTTCGGGAGGCCATTTCCTAGACCAGTGTTCAGAGTTTAAAGGTAAAGACCTTGATGGAGGTCTGGCATTTGTTTCCAAGAGTAAACTATGCAACTTATGTTTAAAAGCAAATCACATAGCAAAGAATTGCCGATCTCCAAGGTCATGTACAGTTGAAGGTTGTGGTTGGAGACACCATACATTGCTTCACAGAAGCTAAGGATCATCCGACGGTATAAAAAATGATGTGCATATTAACGCTCAACAGTGTAGCGATATGACTTTGGACAAGACTCCGGTAAGCGAAACCGCATTCGCTATAGTGCCCATCTTAGCCAGATGTAATGGTAATGTCGTTCAAACCTGCGCGTTTTGGGATAGTGGTTCAGACGCAACATTGGTCACAGAAGATCTGGCAAGAGAACTAGGTTTAGTAGGGGCAACTAAGACAGTCTCCCTTAAGACGCTTGGTTCACAGTCTACTTTGTCTTGCAAACAAGTGCAACTGGAAGTCTCTCCGTTGGATTCGTCACTTCATGTTACTGTTTCCAAAGCATGGACAGTAGAGAAGTTGCCACAGTTACAAAGAGTTGTGACAACAGCAGATCAGATGGCCTCATGGAGTCACCTAGATGGGATAGTTTTACCAGAGGTTAAGAATAAAGAAATTAAGATGTTTATTGGCTGTGACGTGCCAGAAGCTCACGTAACTATCGACAGAAGGCTTGGAGGAGCTAACGAACCTTGTGCCGTAAAGACTCCCTTGGGTTGGACATTCCTGGGACCATACAGGAAGACTCTTGAAGAAACTAGCATGATCAATCATGTCTTAGCCACAGAGAAAATTGAGGCTATGTTTGAACGGTTCTATAAGAATGAGTTTGACGATACGATTGGTGAAGTGCCCATGTCTGTTGAAGATCGTAAGGCTCTAAGTATTATGTTAGAATCCATACAATTAGTGGACGGACATTATCAGATAGCACTACCAGATTCTACCTAATAATAGAAAACTGGCGATGAGTAGACTCAATTCATTGAGAAAACGCCTTTGTGAAGACTCAGACCTGCACAAGGAGTATACTAATGTCATGTCTCAGTATATTGAAAGAGGTTTCGCTGAAATTGTCGAGGATGATCACATTAATGGACAGGTCTGGTACTTGCCACACCATCCGGTTTTCCATCCAAAGAAGCCCAATAAATTAAGGATTGTGTTTGATTGTGCGGCAGAATACGCAGGAATATCTTTGAATAAAAATCTGTATTCAGGTCCGGATCTAGTAAATAATTTGGTAGATGTCTTTATGAGATTTCGGCAACGACCAATAGGTATCACCGCAGACATAGAAGCTATGTTCCATCAAGTGATCGTTCCATCTCACGACAGAAACGCCCTTAGATTTTTATGGTGGGTCGGTGGCGACGTGAATACGGAACCGGCAGTTTACAGAATGAAGGTGCATATTTTCGGAGCAACATCTTCGCCAAGTTGTGCAACCTTTGCCTTACAAAGGACTATCGTAGACAACGCTGATAAGTTCGACGAGCGTGTTATTCAAATAGCTAGAGAACAGTTTTATATTGACGATTTGCTTACTAGTGTTAATACGTTAGATGAAGGTAAGCCGATTTATACTCAGCTGAAACAGATCCTAAAACCAGGAGGATTTAATCTGACCAAATGGACTAGTAATAACCGAGAATTAATGAAGTTCACTCCAGAATAAGATCGCGCAGAGAGGAACATCGATATCCTTTTATCTAAAGAGAATAATGAGAGGACGCTGGGTATAGAATGGAATGTATTAAGTGATAGTATCTGTTTTCGAACTCCTGAATTTAAGACAAGAACAACTAGAAGGACTCTTTTGTCATACGTGGCTTCAATATTCGACCCGGTTGGAATCATGGCACCGATATTGCTGCCTGCTAAATTAATTTTGCAAGATACACGTAGAAGGCGATTAGAATGGGATGCAGAACTACCTGAAGACTGTCTAGCCTCCTGGAATAGATGGTATAAGAATATTAATTATTTGCATAAAATTCGCATTCCCCGATGTATAATGCCTATTTCTTGTGAACCGTTGAGCACTCAGCTTCATTGCTTCTGAGACGCTTCAGAATCCGCATATGGTGCTGTAGTATATATCCGTGTAGAAGATGCTTCCCGCCAATTTCATTGTTCTTTACTGCTGGCAAAATCTAGAGTCGCACCATTGAAATCTGTTACTATGCCTAGACCAGAGTTAGTAGCTGCTGTACTATGTCTCAGGATTGGTAAACATCTGCAACAACAGCTTCGTGTGCCGATTTCATCTACAACTCACTGGACGGATTCACTAATTGTGCTTCATTCGATAAAAAACACTACGAAAAGATTTGAAAGATTTGTAAGCAACAGACTCGCAGTTATCCATGAGTTATCCCTACCAGATCAGTGGAGACACGTCAGTAGTAAACAGAATCCTGCTGATTACGCCTCACATGGACTTTCGTTAGATGGTGTGGAATCAAGCTGTAAATCAAAATAAAAAATCAAAATCAAAATAAAAAATGATGATGTTAAGATCAACGAGTGGTTTTATGGACCACAATTCCTAAGAGACAGGGAAGAGAATAGGTCTTATATGGATGAAGATGAAAGTATTATCAGCAATAATATGTTTGTGGACGAAACCTGTGGGTCGAATACACTACAGGAACATGGTCAACTACTAGATAGATTCAGAGCGTTCACCTCATGGATTCAGATGCTAAGAGTTTTCGCCTTATGTCAGCATTTCATCCGCAATTTGAAAATGCAAAAGGGTGGAAAACCGTCTATCGCTTGCAAACTATAGCTAGAGGATATCAGTAGAGCCAAGTTGTATATACTTAAGCTGGTGCAGAACGATACATTTCCCGACGAGATGGAGGCATTAAAGTCCGCAGGAAGTGGTTGTAGAAACATTGCTAATGGCTACGAAGCTGGAAAGGTCGGCATGAGCAATGAGTTGCTATGTCATATGCGGTCGTCCTGCAAAGCCATGAAGGGTGGCGTTGTCCGCGGATCTACGATAAATAAACTCAATCCATTTGTGGTAGATGACATCATTCGAGTGGGAGGTCGCTTACAATTATCATGCTTACCCTTTGATAGTAAACATCCAATTATATTACCCGGTAAGCATTTTGTCACCGATATGATAGTGATGCATTGTCATCTTCAGAATGCTCATGCAGGTATCATGCATGTTCTAAATAGTCTTCGGGAAGAATTCTGGATTCTAAAAGGTTATTCTACAGTTAGAAGAGTATTGAGGCGATGTTACTTGTGCAAGAGACTTAATGCTGCACCATGTTCTCAGATAATGGCTCCATTGCCAGAGTGCCGGTTAAAGGCTCATGTACCACCGTTCAACTCTGTTGGTGTGGACTATTTCGGACCATTTTTTACAAAGAGAGGAAGAGTTGTTGAAAAACGTCATGGTTGTCTGTTCACATGCTTATCGATCAGAGCGGTTCATATCGAAATGGCGCATACCTTAGACACTGACTCCTTTCTGTGTGCATTCTCTAGGTTTGCTGCAAGAAAAGGGTACCCAAAGCACATATTTAGTGACAACGGTTCTAACTTCAAGGGAGCTGATGCTAGTTTGAAGCAAATTATTAGAAATTGGGATAAGACAAAGATATCGAATAATCTTCTAGAAAAGGGATGTGAGTGACATTTCAATCCACCTAGAGCCAGTCACCGTGGAGGTGTATGGGAGCGCGATATTAGATCTGTTAGAAAGATCTTACGGACGCTATTATTTCAGAAAGTGCTAACAGACGAAACAGTGGAAACATTCTTGATGGAGTCCGAAGGAATTTTAAACAGTTGACCGTTGGTAAGGTTGACAGGTGGCGGCAATGAATTAAGTGTTCTAACTGCGAACAAATTATTATTACTTCATAAACAGTTGACGTTTGAAGGAATAGAAGCTAGTAGAACGTCATTGTATAACAAAAGATGGAAAGAAGCACAACATTTGGCTGATTTGTTCTGGCATAGATGGCTACGTGAATATCTTCCGATGCTGCAAGCAAGATCTAAGTGGCTGGATATAAAGCGCAACCTACAACCTGGTGATCGAATCCTAGTTAACAGTACTGACACACCGAGAGGTCCCTGGCCAAAAGGCTATAGTTAAGCAGGTGTACTATGACCAAGATGGCCGCAACAGGACGGTGGGTTTAAAAACTGCAACTCAAGAAGTCGAACGAGATATAAGGAGCGTATGTTTGTTGGAAGAAGCCGACAACTTGAAGGTTCCAGATACAAGAAGTCAACGTGGTGATCGTTTGCGAGGAGTGTTAATCGCGACAGATAGATAGACTGTATGATAAACAGCCAATCAATGTTATGTGACCTTTTTGTCGCGATTATTGGTCAATTAATGTAACTCACACCACGTGATGTGATCTTGAGTGTTCTTCGTTTTCTCTCACTCTATATGTGTACGTGTTAGTTATTAACTGTTCATTTTGCTCGTTCTCTCAATACTGTTCGGTACATTTTTGTCCTTTTTTGAATGACAGTGGATTTGTACATTTTCCTTGGTGTGATTGTATGATATATTTTATGTTTTAGAAACAGATAAAGTTTAAGTCAAGTCAACCGGTTTTTAACCATAGTTAACCTGACACTCTGTATCGTTAGTACTGAAGAAAGAATAAATCTGTAGGTGAAAAATAATCCTATAATATACCCAATTCCCAATTCATAAACCACATTTATAACAGTCATTCGAAGTATGATCTTGAATACCTCAGTTGATAAAACCGCTGTAAGTACACGCTAGTAGGGTTATTATTCAGATGTCTTCTGTACTGGTGTCCAGTTGTATATTCCTGAAAATCGATCGGTCGAATACCAAATGCAATTACCCCGTCAAGCACTCGTTATACATGACACACGGGGAGTTTTCTTAGCGACCTAATAAATATTACTGTAAGACTTCTGAATCTGTATCATCCCAAGCTAACTGTGTTACTCTCACCGCGGACGCCAATTAAAATTAGGAAAGTGAAGTTTCGTTGTTCTACAGTGCTACCCATCGATAATCAAACTCCACTATATGGTTTCAAGATTCCAGTAGTTTGTGTATCACTAGGTTTAATTTTTACTGCTGTCCATTTCTGCAGGCGATATCGGCTGCACATAGCGTCGCGACACGACAAGTCCAACGCCATAGTACTGTGCGCTCACGTCTATACTTGGCAGTAAGTAATAAAATCCAGACTAGCCTTGGGTTTAACTCGCTAGTCAGATAAAGACTTTGTGGAGTTGAGATTTCCACATTAAGGTGCAGTGTTTAACACGTCCTTTGTAATTTTATGTTCTGAGCCTACTACATAGTGAAAATTATGGCACATGAGGATTCAAGATGACATCGCTGACTCCCAGATGGTTTCCATCAGGCTCAGACCGCACTGTCGAGACTTAGATCGCTTAGATGTTCCTCCCTATGGGTGTTAGTGGTCCCATGGAGGCAGAAGACCAGTAGATCCCAAGGTAAGGCCACGTCACCCTTTCGGTGGCTAGAACATCACGTATAGTAAAGCAGGTGTTCGACAGTGAGATTCATGCAGTAGAATGGATAGCCGAAGTTAGTTTTCAATGTTTACCTGGAAATTATATTCGTTGCTGACACTCAAATATCTGTCCCGACTGCAGATGGTTTATTCGCGAGCGTGGTGATGGCACATCGATCATTTTGACGTACTAAGAATTTCACACCGGGTGTCCTTGATTGGTTCGGATGCATACATTCGTTCTCGCTTTGTCCAGATATTTGGGTGTAGCCAGTGTTTGAAAGAGGATAGCATATAGAGAATTGCAGCCAACTGTCTAGGTGTATTTAGATAAATTGTTTTGTGTGTCATATAGGTTTCATAGACTTCCTCTAGTTATCAAGTGTAGAACGTCACCTTCCCCCTTCAGAATATTGGTGGTGGCCAACTTAGGCAATGCTGTTTGGTCACACTTTGTCTGGTGGTTGTATTGTTAGTTGTAAAGTGGGCAGAATGTGGCAGTGGTTGGTGTTCTTCATGATGGTGGCAACAAGTTCAAACCTTCAAAGTCGTTACATTCGCCGAGTTCACACTTGTTTTGAGAGACTATTTCGTCCTATCCATCGCGATGACTGGTACCTATGGAGACGTAAGGTGGGCATGGAGGCTCTAACCAACTGAGAATGTGCCCGTTTTATCAATGGGTAACTGCGATGTAATCTGTCAGAGTGGCAGAAAGTGCTATCTGGTTCAATAAGTATGTGTTCGCTAGTTGTGTGGTCTGTAATGGTTTTCAGGCTTAAACTGTCACTGGTGTGGTGATCTACAGGTTGGGTATGAATCGTGTTTCGGATAATTATCTAGGTGTTTTGAGATTCCCAAGTGTTTGGGGATACCGATCAAATGAGTCTCCAATACTCTTGGCTTCTGATTATGAGGTCACTGTGTAGTTGAATATTTGGCTGGTAAAGATATAACTTTAAAACGCCCTTTCCTAACTCGTCAGTGTTAAACTTGGGCTGTATGCCAACCATTCATTGTCGAATAGTAACCACAATCAGTGGTAGGTTTCTGGTGAGTTCATGTGTCATTAGCTGGACGTTTTCCTTGTGAACCTATAGGATTGGAAAGTAGACTTTGGGGGTATTTAAACATAACAAACAAGTTCACTATATGTGAACCAACCACTGAGTCCAAAGGTTGCACTCACCACCACCCCCTGAAAACCCTAATTTCCCGTTTTATGCAAACATTTTAAAAACTCATTTCACATCTTGTATAATTCAATTTTCGATCCATTACACGTCACTCTTCCTAGTGTTGTTTTGTTTAACTCGTCACATCCTACCACTGTCCGGGAAACTCAAGTTGGTGTGCAGCTCGTAGGGCAGCACGCTGAAAATTTACAAAAAAACAGATAAAACGTTAAAAAAAATTCATAAAACTTAAAAAAACCAAAAAAAACATGGCTGCGACTGCACCTAGTCAGGGGATAATGAACTCTTCTTTGTATGTCGGGGATCTGCATCCGCAGGCTACTGACACCACACTGCAAGCCAAATTTTCGAAGATCGGTCCGGTCCTCAGCGCTCGTATTTGCCGAGACTTAGTTACTCGTCAATCTTTGGGGTACGGCTATGTCAACTTCGTGGATCCAAAGCACGGTAAGTTTCCTTTACGAAAATGAGCTTTGCAGCTGAATGTGCTCTGGAAGTGTTGAACTGTGAGCCTCTAATGGGGCGACCGATAAGGATTATGTGGTCTCAACGCGATCCATCTTTACGAAAGTCCGGGAAGGGGAATATATTCATTAAGAACTTGGATAAGTCTGTCGTGCAGAAGGAGCTTTACGACACATTCGGCTACTTCGGGAGGATTTTGTCGTGCAAAGTATGTCTCATATACTTAATTATATTATGCTTTAGATCGCAATGGATGAAAACGGCCAATCTAAAGGGTATGGATTTGTTCACTTCGAAAAAGAAGAGTGCGCTGAACGTGCTATCGAAAAGATCAACAACAAAATTATTCGTGATCGTGTTGTTTACGTTGGCAAGTTCATACCTAAGGTTGAGCGTAAATCACAAGCCAGGAAGCTAAGGTTTAACAACCTGTACATCAAGAACTTTCCTCCGGAGACTGATGATGAAAAATTGAAACAGATGTTTGCTGAGTTTGGAGAGATCAAAAGTGCATGTGTAATGAAAGATGGCGATGGAAAATCGAAGGGTTTTGGATTTGTGTGTTATCTCGACCCAGATCATGCTGAAAACGCCGTTAAAACTATGCATGGGAAGGAGATTGAAGGGAGAGCTCTTTATTGTGCTCGAGCTCAACGGAAAGAGGAACGCCAAGAAGAGTTGAAACAGAGACTAGAAAAACAGCGTGCTGAACGTCAATCGAACTATACGTCAAAAGTTAATTTGTATGTCAAAAACCTAGACGACAACATTGACGACAAACGACTCGCAGAAGCATTCAGCGCCTATGGAACCATCACAAGTGCTAAGGTGATGAAAGACGCAAATAATAGGTCTAAAGGCTTCGGTTTTGTCTGCTTCGCCGACCCTTCTCAGACTGCAAAGGCAGTTTCGGAAATGAATGCAACAATTATTGGCTCCAAGCCTCTGTACGTTGCTTTAGCTCAAAGGAAGGAAGATCGTAGAGCACAACTGATAGCAGAACATCAGCAGCGAATGGCACAGTATAGAAGCTCGGTTGGTCAAATAATGCCTGCAGTACCGGGCCACGCGACACCACACAATTATTTCCCATCTGCATTCCAACAACCACCTAGATTCTACCATCCAACTGGAGCAGTTCTCGGCTCCCAACCACGCTGGAATCGACCTGGCATACCGGCCCAATTCGGTGCGGTTTCAAACAGGCCACCTGTTGCTGGTCACTATATTGGTGCACACAATCCTGCTGCTATCCCAACGAACATGGCGGCATTCACTCAACTACGATCACCTGGTGTTAACCGTCCCATGGTGCCAAACGGAATGTCCACAATGCCCACGAATCCTCACTTGCAAAACGCAAATGTCCTAAACCAGGCTGCAAATCAGCAAAGACAACAAGCATCTGGCAGACAAGGAGTAGTTATGCAGCAAATGCTCACTGGGACGACTGGAGGCCTGAATCAACGGCCAACTGCAGCATCTGTGGTTGCAGGTCCACCGTCTGCTAATTCTGCCGTGCGTGTAAGTTAAACTAGTTAATTACATTTTATTAGGCCCTTCTCATGACGCTACATGTAGCAAATACGTGAGTTTTTAGTGTTCGTAGTGCCACAGTTTTGTCATGATGTTTGTTGCTGTGTCACATGCGTCAGTAACTGGTTGACAACAGTGGTATCCACCCTGAGATGCCGTTGATCGTGGTGGCTGCCTCCATGATCCCATAATTAGAACCGTTTGTTTAAGAGACCTGAACAGGAAATTCATTGGGAACATCTGTTGCTGAAGGTGAGTGGTACGTTCTGAAACACAACGAACGAAACATATAGTCCTCTGCCTCAGTAAGTGCCATTCATATACAGATAACGGCAATCAACAGGAACCAGCGTCATGTCTCAAAATCGGGGAAATAGTGATAATTTTTCAGATTTCATTATTGTTGATATGTGGGGATGTTTATATACTTTTTAGTTTACGTAGAGTTGGAGTCATCACTCGGTACTCTGGCAACAAGCTGCCAGTACATATCTCATCTTTTTCATTGTACAGGTGGCACCGCAAGTTGCAAGGCCTGTGTTGCACTCTGGTATGTCTAACATGCCTGGCACCGCAACAAGCGTCAGATTCAATCAGACAGCGCGTAACGTATCAGCTCAGCCTGCTCTTGTCCAGGCCGGCAATTTGTCTGCCGTTCTGACTCCACTTGGTGATCAAGGCCAGCTAACTATAAGCGCCCTCGCTCAGTTGCCTGAAGAAGAACAGAAGAGGACCTTAGGAGAGCATCTTTATCCACGCGTGAAAATGATGTATCCCGAATTGGCCAGTAAACTAACAGGAATGCTTTTATGCGTTGATAACGCGGAGGTCATCAATCTTTTGGAGTCTGAGGAACTACTAAGAGCTAAGGTGAGCAACTCGTTGATACTCCATATTTATTGTTTCTTCCATAATACTATGCCTGTCAGTAATTTTTTCGAAAGATTTTCAGGCATGCACTCACCTGTGTGACACTGTTTTGCCTGAATAGCATTATGCACTAGGACAGTGAAGACTTAGCTGATAATCTGCTTTTCTTTGATTTCAAAAGTGGGACTGAAGTTGCAAATGTTAGTGAAGTAAAGACTTTACTATAATCTCGGCGCGTCGGACTAATGACAAGTCCCTTATGGATAAGATTTTAGTTTGATAAATCACACAGTGTTGTACAGTTATATTAACTGGTGACGTTTCGAGCACAAACTATTGCTCATAATCATATCATATATATCATATACTCCCCATTTATTTTGGCTTCTCTCGTGTTCTTCTGTTTGTTTTATTTAGCGCACGCCCACTTTTTTAGGGTTTACTTAACTTTCGGTAATATTTTTGATTTTTTAGTTACCAAATTTATTCTCTTTATTTTGCTGATGTGCGATTTTATTTGGTGTTTTGTGTAACGATCTCTTTGTTTTTTTAATTTTTTTGAATATTTTGATTCCGTAGCATCTTTCCATACTGACGTGTATATTTGATGTTTTGCTATTCAATATATTTGCTTCGGTTGTTCTGGGAATATCTTGACCAATATTCCGTTTAGTTTGTTTTATTGACTGTCTGTTAATTCAGTCGGAAATCTCAGTGGAACATTTATTCATCCCTCTCATCATATGAATATGTGTCTTTTATTCTGTGTTACAATCGTGGACACCTATTTTAACAACCTTGCTGTGGTCAATTGAATGTTGTGTATGTTGTGTCATACAATGTAGGTATGATTTATCATTATGAGCAATAGTTTGTGCTCGAAACGTCACCAGTTAATATAACTGTACAACACTGTGTGATTTATCAAATTAAAATCTTATCCATAATGGAGTTATACTCTACCACAGTGCCTAAGTTTTATACTTATATCAATAAGTCCTTTGGTAGAAAGATTGATGGACTAACGGGGATTGCCGATGCTAGACCACTCACTGCCTGTATATCCTAAATCTACAACCGTCGGAAGACTCGACGAACTTTTGCTCTGAATATGTGGTTTTTATTCTTCTGAAGGAGTGTTTCCACGTGGCAGCTTATTATTGCAACACACAACGCAAATAGGTGCAGTGAGGTTCATTTGTTCGACTTCAAAACGACAAGATTGTTGATAGATGGTACTATCATGGACACCGCTGATCGGAGGAAAGAGAATAATCGAAAACCACAATAATAAGAATGGTCAGAATTTCCAAGTTGAACAGGTTGATGGTTGCAACAATGTCGGAGCTGTCCGTTTCTAAGTATCTTTATTCACCCTCATTGTTTCGCATTTGCGATAACTGTAGTTTGATGACCTGGTATGGTTTAGTAATGTAGCAGTAAGATAAGGCTCGCCTTGACAGCTATTTTCAGCATAGTATGGGCTTGTATTATGCTGAGGTTAGAAAACTCTAGATAAATATTTTGTAGAGAAATGCAGTAGATAGCGGGTCTGTAAGCTCACGTTGCCACCAGCTCGAAGTGATGAAGTGAGGGGGGGAGAGTTAACCGGGTGAATTCAAGGTTTGGAGCGGTTCTACACACGCGAACCCGCAACATTTCAACGTCCCCACCCTAGTGTACTTATGCCTTAGATCGACAGTGACGCATTTACCAATTGTCCCTCATCACTAGAGGTCAACCGACATAAATAGCACGAGGATGCTGTCAACTGACACGTAGCACGTTCTGTATAGTGTGATATTTCAGTGTACGTTAAGTCGCATAGTATGACGAGTGCAAAAATACTGAGGTTTGAGGGCTGGTGTTTGGTAATCTGATCAATTTTAAGGACCGACCGGTCATTGTTACTTTGTCCTTTTAAACTGCTAGCGAATTCACCAACTACCTTTGAAACTATTTTTTGTTTTCAGTGTGAGGAAGGCATTAGCGTGCTGAGGGCCAACCAGAATCAACAACGTGATGCTGCTGATGACAGACATGCTAACCCAGGTCAGAATGGTGATGGCACGATTGGCCCAGGATCTGTTGCTCCAGTTACAATAAAACTTGAGGACCCAAACAATTAAATTCGAGGTGTCGTTTCTCCGTGGAATTCTTTATTTACTCATAGTCATATGCCAGTCTCAGTCGTTGAGAGTTGGGTAAACTGTTTTCAGTCACATTTCATTTTTAGTCCCTTGTTTCTCACTTTGTTCGTGTTACTGATCAGCACAGGCTCTTGTTTGCTTAAGAATATTGGCACATTCGTTTTATATTTAACTTATGAACTTATAAATCCTTATCCTTATGGTGTTAACCGTTATCTGTTTTTTACTCCCGTTTACCGAATGTTGAATGATAATATGAATTATAATATGAATTATAATATGGATAGTAAATTTCTGTTATACAATTTTGCTAACCAATGATGAGAGTCGATTGTGCGGTCTCGAGAGTCCAGTAATATGGGCATCACTAAGTTCCATTCAGCCTTCCGCTTAGTAATTTGGATATTATACCCAATTCCTAATTCATAAACCACATTTATAACAGTCATTCGAAGTATGATCTTGAATACCTCAGTTGATAAAACCGCTGTAAGTACACGCTAGTAGGGTTATTATTCAGATGTCTTCTGTACTGGTGTCCAGTTGTATATTCCTGAAAATCGGTCGGTCGAATACCAAATGCAATTACCCCGTCAAGCACTCGTTATACATGACACACGGGGAGTTTTCTTAGCGACCTAATAAATATTACTGTAAGACTTCTGAATCTGTATCATCCCAAGCTAACTGTGTTACTCTCACCGCGGACGTCAATTAAAATTAGGAAAGTGAAGTTTCGTTGTTCTACAGTGCTACCCATCGATAATCAAACTCCACTATATGGTTTCAAGATTCCAGTAGTTTGTGTATCACTAGGTTTAATTTTTACTGCTGTCCATTTCTGCAGGCGATATCGGCTGCACATAGCGTCGCGACACGACAAGTCCAACGCCATAGTACTGTACGCTCACGTCTATACTTGGCAGTAAGTAATAAAATCCAGACAAGTCTCGGGTTTAACTCGCTAGTCAGATAAAGACTTTGTGGAGTTGAGATTTCCACATTAAGGTGCAGTGTTTAACACGTCCTTTGTAATTTTATGTTCTGAGCCTACTACATAGTGAAAATTATGGCACATGAGGATTCAAGATGACATCGCTGACTCCCAGATGGTTTCCATCAGGCTCAGACCGCACTGTCGAGACTTAGATCGCTTAGATGTTCCTCCCTATGGGTGTTAGTGGTCCCATGGAGGCAGAAGACCAGTAGATCCCAAGGTAAGGCCACGTCACCCTTTCGGTGGCTAGAACATCACGTATAGTAAAGCAGGTGTTCGACAGTGAGATTCATGCAGTAGAATGGATAGCCGAAGTTAGTTTTCAATGTTTACCTGGAAATTATATTCGTTGCTGACACTCAAATATCTGTCCCGACTGCAGATGGTTTATTCGCGAGCGTGGTGATGGCACATCGATCATTTTGACGTACTAAGAATTTCACACCGGGTGTCCTTGATTGGTTCGGATGCATACATTCGTTCTCGCTTTGTCCAGATATTTGGGTGTAGCCAGTGTTTGAAAGAGGATAGCATATAGAGAATTGCAGCCAACTGTCTAGGTGTATTTAGATAAATTGTTTTGTGTGTCATATAGGTTTCATAGACTTCCTCTAGTTATCAAGTGTAGAACGTCACCTTCCCCCTTCAGAATATTGGTGGTGGCCAACTTAGGCAATGCTGTTCGGTCACACTTTGTCTGGTGGTTGTATTGTTAGTTGTAAAGTGGGCAGAATGTGGCAGTGGTTGGTGTTCTTCATGATGGTGGCAACAAGTTCAAACCTTCAAAGTCGTTACATTCGCCGAGTTCACACTTGTTTTGAGAGACTATTTCGTCCTATCCATCGCGATGGCTGGTACCTATGGAGACGTAAGGTGGGCATGGAGGCTCTAACCAACTGAGAATGTGCCCGTTTTATCAATGGGTAACTGCGATGTAATCTGTCAGAGTGGCAGAAAGTGCTATCTGGTTCAATAAGTATGTGTTCGCTAGTTGTGTGGTCTGTAATGGTTTTCAGGCTTAAACTGTCACTGGTGTGGTGATCTACAGGTTGGGTATGAATCGTGTTTCGGATAATTATCTAGGTGTTTTGAGATTCCCAAGTGTTTGGGGATACCGATCAAATGAGTCTCCAATACTCTTGGCTTCTGATTATGAGGTCACTGTGTAGTTGAATATTTGGCTGGTAAAGATATAACTTTAAAACGCCCTTTCCTAACTCGTCAGTGTTAAACTTGGGCTGTATGCCAACCATTCATTGTCGAATAGTAACCACAATCAGTGGTATATTTGCAGGAATTTTTTTCGTTTGCCTAAATCTTTGGAGATTGCTATATGATATCTTTATCGGAGAAGGATGGGAATGCGTCAATGAAGTGATGGTTAGGACACTCTGATTCTCGAACAGTGTAGTGGTATAGTTGGTATGAAGTACCTCAGTGAATAGTCGTTCAGTATCAATTTATACCATGTGTGTTTAGGTGTCGGTAGTTAGCAGTTGTGCGGCAGCTGATATTAATTTGTGTATATGCTCGAAACATGAATTATCCAGGAACTAATTTCCTTTCATTATATATTGTTGGGAGAAGGATTATCTGGTTCTTGCTGTCTTAATGTGATATGATCAGAGTGGTTAATGGTGTGTTGCTGAGTTCATTCGAGGTATGTAGGAAGGTTACTTTAAATCTCGGTACATAAATATCTTGTTAACTAAAGGATATATTAAGTTGTGCAAATAAATCCCTATCGGGTCTTAACATATTTGGGCATTGCTCACCCATATCTCATTACTTCTTAGTGTTTATCGAGTTTTCCGCTGTCCCCTGAGATGACACTGATGTAGGTGTTGATGCATAACTGTATCAGCGATTTTTCGTTATTTTGGAGACCTATGTACTCTCACTATCTATACTATTGCGAGAAGATTGCTCACCTCAACTTATTTTCATTATTTTTAAAATTATATGATTATGACGACTGTGTCGTAATTATAACCTATTAATAGATGACATTTCACGTACAGATTCTATTTAGACAATTTAGTACATTACTATTGAACAATTCATTTTCCACATTTGTAATGTATTGCTAGCTTGCGTTTGGCGAATGTCCACTTGTGCATTCTCGTATAGATTACGCCACACATTAGGTGTGACATTTGTAAGTACTTCATTACCCTTATTCGGAAGCGTTTTACGAATTCCCTGTTGAATGAAATTGCAACTGTGGAGATCCTGACTCTTTTCATAAAAATTTTTCTTATAACTGCCGCATCCTTTTTGCATGACCCAGTGAGGGGTTTTCGGTTCACAAATAATTTACCTCTAAAGTGCTTTGGAACTATGGCATTTTGATAATCGAATATACATCAAGTTTAATTTCTTTTGCTGTCGGATTGAACCTACGTAATTCTATTTATTTTCGTTCTTTACACACGACAGAGTTCTACGACTACTATAAATCCAGTTTTTGCAAGTAGCACATCCGTAGTTTAAATATTGGAGCGTGTCTCAGAAGGTAACAATGACAGGTGATTCTCGCTCAGTAATTTTCTCTAACTTAATACCTCTGTTGAGCTACATAAAGTTCGGTTAACATTTTATCATGAAAAATAGGGAGGTGTTATAAATCTGTTGGATAGGTAGTATACCTAAAGTGCGGCCAATTTAATTTCAAGATATGTTTATGAATGTGGATAAAAAAGGAGTCTTACAAACTTTCAGAAATTCAAGAGTTAATTTATTCAGAGAACGTTATTTTTTATTTTTACTAAAAGAATTGACCCTAACGGCTTAGGTTTTGACTTGTTACAACGGTAGAGTTCTGTGGACTAGGAGCATGCATATGATATTCTCCTCTTAAATGAAGGTGTTTGCAAAATGCAGTGTCATCTGAAAACTTTGAGCAGAAATCTTCAATATTTGGCTTTTGAGGTAGTGCTGGAGGATTGCATTGACCTGAGACTAAAGATGGGGAGTGAAATGAATAATCAACGATGGTCGCTTTGTCTGTACGGGGCGTTTCATAAGGACGGATAAAAAAGGCTCGTGTGGCATGTGTCATTTTACATCATTTCATGGCGTACAGGTGATACCTGATTGTCATTTATAGGACGTGTGTACTACATAGCAGCGCGATCTGTTCTTGTTTGTGGCTGTAGGACTTTGGGAAATACAGAAAGGCTGACTGTCGTCGGACGTGTGTTCTGTATAATATGGTGGGTAGCACAGAGGCTAGGTATACAATGTTAAATAAAGTGAGAAGATCAATCGATTGAGACGTCTAGGATATGTGTGACGCATGCCGACCTAGTCCCATCCTTAACTAATATTAGCTTACATAGAATTAGACTGTAATAGAGCTTTGGGTAATAACATGAGAATATCGCGTTGTATCATGAGGTCTTCGGAAGTTGGTTTGAGCCAGCTACGTTGGAGGATGTTGGTTGCCTGGTTGTAGTCCTTGGGATTCTAAGAACTAATAGCTTGAGACTGCTGGTATTATGGCTCGAAATCATTTTCAGTGACGCGGTTATGTTTTTTTTTTTCAATCTCCCAGATCCAGTGAGTCTTCACGTTTTCCCATGTTACTATTCTTTAACCCGTCCATTTCTGCTCAGTGAACTTTTGAGTTTCTCATTTCTCTACCTTTGTGTGCTCTATGGACTTTGGCAGTTTGAGCTATTGTACTTCTGTGTATAGTTCTATGTTGAAACTCGGTCAGTTTTAAAACCTTCAAGACCACATGGGTAATTGCATTAAGCAAAATATTACTCAATAGGAAAGTACATATAAACAGAAAGCCTCTATTTCACTGTATCCTTTACTACCGCCTCATACTTATCATTTCGTTATTCTATGAAGAAACTCATTCGTTCCACTAACCTTATTGTACTTGCAACTTGTCTGATCCACTTGCGATTAAGTGTTGCTTATTAAATAGCTTAAATCAAATTTCACGCGTCATGCATTCAAATAATAATATTTAATTCGTGTTTTTTCGATACTGACTGATCTTAGTTATTGTTATTTTTAGAAAGGTCATAATTCCGTGTATATAATTTCTTTTTATTATGGTTATTTGTGATGTACTAGCATTAAAAAAGGGCAGTATTCTTTGAATCACAGAAATATAGAAGTACAAAACTCACGAATCAATTATCGACGAAAAAATATAATTTGTATTGTCTGATGAAATGAATTATTTTTGCACTGACTTGAATAGTGATCTTTCGTGACATCCGTTACCAAAGCTATGCTTTAGAATTTTTAATATTAGCTAGGGGTTCTGCTGTTTTGAAGTAGATTATAATGTGTTTAGTGTCTACTTTAAAAGTTACTGCTGAAATAGATTTCAGATTTATGTAATTGATGAACTAGTCATCACTCGAATATCTTGAATCTGTGACTCAAGCTCTCAGCAACGTGAAAAGGCGAGCTAGTTTTCTCAACGCTTTACATTTAAAAGAATAGACACTGAACAAAGAGAACTCTTTTCGATAAATTCATCATCAGGTTCTACAATTATATATACATTATAATGAATGAATGAATTAGTCTTATGAACGACATTAATGTTTAAATAACATCAAATCAATAATATTGATAAATTACAGCTGAACAGCATCAACATCAAATAAACTGAATGTCAGAAGAATTAGGAAAGGTAATGGTACAAATTCATGAGTTTATAGTCTCTACTGAGGGCCAGGGCAGTAGTAGGGGCTGGACTTGTTTCTTTTGGACACAGAGCGCTGGTTGTTTGAGGCGAATTGCAATAGCCTCTGCTGTTTGGAGTAAGCGGTGCTTCGAGGATTTTGGTAGTTTGTTGGGCACCCGGTATATTATGGAGAAGGATTCGTCTACGCTGGCTTTGTGACCGGTTTGCACCAGATGGTTTAATATCGAGCTGTTAATACTTTTAACTACACCTTTGCTTAGCCATAGTGGGATATGTTCTCGAGCACGAAAAATCAAGTTTACATTTAGCTAACTGAGCAGTTGCAGTAAACAAAAGCCGTAAAGTCGATTACCTAATAATAATATTTAGCCGATGGAGAGGCTTAAAGGCAATGACTATTTATCATTGATTGAAACTACGTGTTCAGCTCTACATGAATGAAATACCTAACGATAAACGAATTAATCCTACATAAGAGTAAGTAATTTTTCTATTCACCATATAATTGTAGTTTAAAGTGTTACTAAATTCACTCGAGGGGAAAAAGGATTTTAATCATCTGAATTTTGTAAAGTGTATACAGAGTCTTACTGTGCCTATTGATTGAATGTTAGTTTCTTTGTCTAAACAAACAGATAAAATTAGATTTTATTATGGAAATTTGATGCATCTATTTTCTTTCATATTTACAAAAACTCTGCTATTTTGTTAAAAATAAATAAATGAAGTAATTATTTAAACTATTATTTTCTATCTCAGTTAAATGCATAAGCATATAGCCTATTCCGAATTTTGAGTGTTGACTGAAATTCGTTTTAATTTGAAGCTTGAAATTATCATTAAGAATTTACTTGGTGCATATTACATCATCAATTAGTAGAAGGTTTGTGTAAGAATACTTTTGGTTGAAGAGAGCTTTGTCTGGGTATTGATTGAACGTGACATAGTCGCCTTAACTAATAAGTAAAGCTCTATAACCTTGTTGATACGACTGACTACATGTTAACACGACCTCTTGTGTGTAACGTCATTTACGTTTACTATGTAGCTCCATACAGCTAGAGCAAGTGAACGAAGTCATCACTAGTAAAATGACTTGACATTTTCATATTTTTTTGTAACCTTCTGTCACACTATCTTACATCCCTATATAAGGGGAATAAACTGCTACATAGCACAGTGCCCTTCATTGGATTATCATATAGCACACAGACACAAAAGATGACTGAAATATTAAACTAGTTCATTAAGGCTGATGCAACTGTCAAAATAACTGAGATATTAAACACATTCAACTTTTTCACTTTTTATTCCTAAAGTAATAGTTGGTTCCATCGTCTTGTATTTGACTGCGGCGAGTGTTACGACAGAATGATTCGGAAGACTATGCATTTTATCACGGTTTTCACAGAGCGACTTTACAAGACAATCTCCAGATAGCAGGCTAATTCCTGGGACGTAAAATTTAACTTCACATACAAGAAGGTCCAGCACTAACATCAATAAGAATAAAACTTGTGCACTATGGTAGAGTATAATTCCATTATGGGTAAAATTAATTTTGATAAAGTCTCAGTGTTTTTACAGTAATATTTACTGATGACGTTTCGAGCACAATTTATTGCTCATAATCACCTTGATGTGATGGGGTAATGATTCCTGTTGATAAGCAGAATTACTTTAAAGTTGTGAGATAACTTGTTTTATTAAGTGTTACATGCTGTATACAGATGAAGAGAACTGACGAAATATAATGGATTAATCATGCGTTTATTCCCCTTCATGAATCTGAATAAAGCAAGAACGGCAGTGGTTTGTGCAGAATAATATGGTAGGCTTCTCATCAGCTGCTTACAGCCTAAATAAATTATGAGGTTTATGCACAGAAAAGTTTTAACATGCTTGCAAATTTTTCATGATGTCAGTTAACGGAAAGTTTCGCAATTGGTGAACAGTGCCCAGAAAATTGCGCTTGTATAGTTTTTACACAGGCAGTTTAAGTTTAAACAAAATTAATATGTGCATACGATGGTAAAGGAGTTACATAATAGGGGCGAGAGATGCTGAGTGACTTATAAATTAGGCAACAATGTACTGAATTTAACTCAAATCATAGAAACAAGAGAAAAGCAAAATTATACTATGTCAGAGGGGTGAGGTTAAAGCCAAAGATTACGTAATCGAAATCAAAGAAAGAGTAAGGACATCCAGTTACCAGGGCAAAGAAGGACTAATAACTGCTTCTTTCTGAACACACAAATCTGGTTTCAATCGTTTGATAGAAGTTGTTTTGGCGAACTTAAGGAGAATGGAGCTCCTTTGTCTATTGATAATTTTAAAGGATTTCGCGTTTCAGCCTCATGACCCGTATCGAGGAAATGTCTGATAATGTTATTCTGCGCCAATGTTTGTTCTTTCTATGTTCATATGGAATTATAATAGCATTAGGAAATTGAGAATTAATAAAACCAATTCAGTTTTAGAAGACCCTATATATGATTGCATAAGAAAATAAAGAAACAAGTGGGTTTTAATATCAAAAATGCAGCGAAAGCTTTTCCAAAAATTTAAAATTCTTTAAATGTAATTCGGCTTCTCAGGTTGGTGTTTAATCTCAAGCAGTAAGTGATAAATCTAGGTGACTATATTTCTCTGTACATTAACTTCAAGAGAATCAGTCAAAGATTTAATATACACTACAGTTCAGCAGCGAAGTATGCATTTTTAAAAAAATATTCTCAACTGTGTGATTTACTTATTTCTCTTAATTACTTGTTTTCAGAATTAACATTTTAACCTTTGATCACTGTGTTGGTTTCCCTTTGATCTTTTAGCGTTGAGATGTTATTACTCTAACCCTTGTAGTCTGTGTGCAGATCATATCGAATTGTCTCGACTTCAATAAACACTATATTCAGTATCCATTTTTACAGTCATTTAATAGTTGAACCACCTTTTCCATATGAGTTGATTAATTAAATGCATCAGATAGTAGAAAAGTATTATTTACTAAGTGGCATTTTAAACACAATTTATTGTTTCATGCATTTGGTTCCTTTGGTAAATTTCTACGAAGTAAAAGAAAGACATATTTCGCAGGTTTTCGTCAACTGCAGACTGTCCTAAATTTTAATGGTTTTAAATGTTGGAAAAATGATAGAGTAAATGTTATGATGAAAACAAAACACGTAGTTCAGCGAAGAGTCTCTTTTCGCCGGTGAATTCGTTTTCTTAGCTGTACAATCGCAAATATATATGGTTGTTTTGTATGTGTGTGTGTACATAAGATTTTCAAGTATTGGTTTGGTAGGGATTTGTCAAACAAAAACACAACTGATTTTCAAGTATTGGTTTTTGTAGGGATTTTGTTTGTTTGCCTGTTCTTTAATTGCTTATAATTATTTAAAACAGTTAGTCCCTCTTATAAATTTTTTTCATAGCATTATTAGAAGACGGAGATTATCTGAAAAATGTGATGTATTTGCGCTATACATTTCGAACAACCTGATCACACATTTAATTGCTTATAATTCTTGTATTCATTTAGAACTCTTACGTAATTTCGTATTCTCTACTTTGTTCCTATGTGTATCCTGAGTACAACTTAATCATCACACTATTAATATTACTATATAACTCCGTTTTAACAACTGTTTGTGACAACTCATCACCTTTGTTACTACAATAGTTTCATTAACGCCTTATTTTCTTTACTGATTTTGTATTACTTAACTCCAATTACCAATCTTCACCTGTTTAGTTAAAATAACCATCCAATCAAACAAAATCCCCACAGAAACCAATACTTGAAAATCAATTGTGTTTTTGTCTGGCAAATTTAATGTACACACACATACAAAACAACCACATATATTTGCGATTATACAGCTAAGAAAATGAATTCGCCGAAAAGAGACTTTTCAGTGAACTACGTGTTTTGTTTTCATTAAGGCCTGGATGGGGATTATCCATGAATTAAAATGTTATAAATCAAGTCTTCTAAAGTTTGAGTATCACAGTAATTTTGGTTCAGATTATCATTTGCATTTCCAAATATAAAGCTAGGGGGAGAAGAAGACAAGAAACAGAAAAATATAAACAGATTTAGCGTATAGAGTTAAATAGCAACTCAAGAAGATTGTAGTTCATAGGGATGAATCACTAAGAAGAATGATTATGCAAACAGTGTGGTCAAAATGAAAATGCAGGTTCATCATACTATTGTTTTGTTTGCACAAGTGTGGCTGAAAGCTTTTTT
The DNA here is from genome assembly GCA_944472155.2 of Trichobilharzia szidati. Taxonomy (NCBI): domain Eukaryota; kingdom Metazoa; phylum Platyhelminthes; class Trematoda; order Strigeidida; family Schistosomatidae; genus Trichobilharzia; species Trichobilharzia szidati. The sequence continues at coordinate 116,521,934 of OX235279.1, forward strand.
TTTATTGAAATAGCTTCTGTAAATCGTAGTAAATTTGATATCTACGGCACATTTAATATTTTGAATCAGCTGGAGATCTCGACAGTGTTGTGTAACCACGAAGTATCTAGTAGTTGCAATTTTTGAATATCTGCTTCGCTTTGGGTACAGATTTCTTGGAATATGCTAAGAAAACCGGACTGAACCCCTTCCTTCTGTCTTTCCATTGTACTTGCTACTACAAGTGCATGTAAACTTATAAACGCAGTTATAGGTGACATCATCAGGGTACTTATCCAGTTTACTGAACATATGGAGCTGTATGACAATATGATCTTAATTGCAGAGAAAAATCTTTACACTGCTCCTTTTATTTTTTTGTCACTTCTTTGCTATACCGCTTCTCTTTTGTGTAGTAAATGAACAAGGACTTTCTTATCTGCAGTTGTGTTTTATTTTGTCCGGACAATATCTTCATTACAACAGCTTTTTTCCTGTCACCTATATGCGTGGATTGGTGATGACACTATGAAAAAGTCAGAAAGCTGTATCCAATCAGAAAACTGGAAGAAGTATTAGACGTTGTTAGGAAATAACTAAGAGAGAATGAGTATCTCAAGGGATTTGTCCTGAAGTATGGCAAATTAAAGTCGAGAAAGTGGAAAATGAAACGAAAGTCCTTATTAGTCTTTCATACAAATGAGAAGTAATGTGTCACAGGACTGACAAAAGAATAAAAGGAGTAGTGGAAAGATGTTTCTCCGCGAGACGGCCAGTAAACACAAACTCTCTAACAAGTCAGAGGTCTTGAACTCCGTAAAATTAATAGAAGCCAGCTTGGAAAGTAGAATGATCAGATGAATCCTCCTCAGAAGCACTGAGAACGAGTCCAGAGATCTCAGTGGATGTGCTCACACCAATACTGTAGAGGGCGTGAAAGGAAACTTACTCACTGATTGGAAAAAAGGTTATATTGTCAAGCTACCAAAGGGCAGTGACTTAGGTCTATGCAAGATCGGTTGCAAAATCACGCTCCTGTTCATACAAAGCAAAATATCAAGCTGCATCATCCTGTAAAAACTGCTAGATGCAGTAGATAGAAGACTTCATGCGGAACAGACTTGGTTCAGGAGAGGTAAGTCATGCGCGGATCGAATTGCGACTCTACGCATCATCATCGTATTGAGTCCAGGATGGTAGTCAACTCTATTCACCAACTTTAAAAATGTCTTTGACGAGCTCGCCTTGTAACCAGAAGGTCCTGGGTTCGAATCCCGGTGGGTGCGTACTGTTGAAGAGTCCCGAACTAGGACGAAACAGCTGTCCAGTACTCTCAGGTTTTCCAATGGTTCTCTAACTAATGTCAGCTCATGATGAAAATCCTGTAACCAATCAAATCCCTACAAACCAACACTTGAATGTCTTTGACTGTGCTGACAACTGTTGACAGTTGCTTCAGAACTATGGAGTGGAATGCCACAAACATATATAAACTTCCTTCAACAGCTATATGGCTTTATTTTGCAGTGGGATGGCTTTCACGATTATATTTGAAAAGTAATTTGAGTGCTTTTGTTAAAAGCTAGATTCGAGAGTAGTCACTTTGAATCATTGATTTCTGTTGAGTTAAGTATGAATCCGGTCCATTCAACTAACTAACTCCCGTTGTTATATAGTGTAGGCTAAACATATGCTGTGTATTACCTGTAGAACTGTATCAGTAGTAGGCAGCCGCAATCCATCAGGAAAAGGAAGGGAAGATGGTCGTCAAGGGGACCGCATTCGAAAGGAGTAAATATGAAATAACAGTGTAAAGAAACTAAAGAACAACATACCAAGACGAAGAACGCAAATCTTATGTATAGGTAAAACTGAATTTTCGACTGAAGAATTTTGTTTAATCCACCCATATCAGTGCAGTGCTTATAAAAACAATACACTAACCTTAACACTAATTGTTGTCTCGGAAGTTAATATTGATTTTCAGTCGTAATACTTACTGATTTAACAGCACAACTAATTAGTTAATAATATAATTCACACTTTGATTTTGACAATCTATATTTACTAGATATTTTAATTGGGTTATTTGTAACCGGTGTGAAAATGTTGAGTGGTTCCAAGCAAATAACAGTTGGCCTTAGTTGATTACTGTCTTGTATATAATTTGAACCGCAAAAATTTATTTTAAATGTAAAGGTAAACAAACTGTTATTATTATTGTTTTGTTTGAAATGATCGACCTTCTTGTCATACAGTTATGTGATATAATTTTATTGATAGTTCTAAAATAAAGAATTGTTTATTGCGTTCAGCTTAACACAAAATAAGATATTACTAGGGTCTTTGAACTATTGCGTACAAGTGTGATGTCCCCTCTGTCATCTAATGTTATTACTTACTTTGTTCTTGGTCATTTTGACATAAATGTTCTCTTACGCCTTAACTGTTTATGCATCAATCACCTTTTCAGCCCATACAATTTCATGATGTTGATTTTAAGATGCGTCGATAGTACCTTTTTTTTAGAGTCGGTCGACTCACTGAAGTAAAAGTATATGTTGTATTGTGTTATAGGGGTAAGGATACACGATGTCGAAAATCAAACTTGCTGCTCTTTTGTTTCAGTAAATTTGTATAGGTAGAACGGAGACGGTCAGTTACAGTTTGAATTTCCTGAGGTAGTTGATTTTGTATTACGGGTCTAGAGGAATGTTGTAACCACATTAGATGTTACATTTGGCTGTTTTAAAGGTTTTCTATCAACTTTTTTTGCGCAACTAGTATCTGTTCTAACGTTTACTATACAGTTCGCGATAGCTCTTATCCGCACTCGTGTTGCAGTATTTGAGATTCAGAAGTGCTGATAACCACGCTTTGATTTAATAATTTTTACCTAATGTGTGTGAAGATTGAGAGAGTGACTCTAAATTTCGTAGAGTAGAGACATTCTACTGGCTGACTATAACCTATTGAAAAACATTGGATTTTATCGGAGTTAAGTGATGTTAGACCTTTCGGAGTAATGATCATTTCAACCTAACTATCAAACATTTCTGGTTAACATGACTTATTCATAATTACTCTTATCACTCAGTATCATATACCTTGTAAAAATAATGAAACGTGACTTTATTTTGACAGACTAATCTAAAATAAAGGAGTCTGAATTTAGCAGGATTCAAATCAGTTGCTTCTGGATTATCGACCCACTGACTGTGTTACAAAACCAACCAGTTGTCAGTGTTCTGTTAACGTGATTCTTAAGTGAATAGTATTCATTAAAGTACGTATAAACTGAAGTTATTGTGGTAGAATTATTACAGTTATAAAAATCTAGAAATGATAATATCGAAATGAAAGAAACTTTGTAAAAAACACAAATAAATAAATTTAACATGTGTAGACCATATTTTGCTAAATAACAAAATTTTAACATATCTGATCTGAGCTGATAAGATACTTTGAAAACTCCCCACCAAGATTAATACTCAACTATGATATTTCGATTTGTACAAATCCTAAGGAAACTAACAGTATGTCAGGTAAAACAATAGTAATAATAAAAACATTGTAACGAGAAGAGGAAAGGGAAAGAAAATTATTAAGGTAAATTAAAAGCATACAATTAGGCAAATACATCATCGCACTTAGGAATAGCTTCCATTTTGGTGAGTCATAGGACCAAATAAAGCTACACGCAGCTCAATCCTAGGTCATCTAGTTGATACTGAACATCAAGTTGATACTAACAAAGCTTTTAAAGTTATTTATCGTATTTCAACTTTTCGCATGCTGTACGAGTACGACTTTCACATACGCCAGAGGCAATCAGAATTCATCTATCTGAACACGCCAAGTCTGTGTGTTCGAAAGAAATTTGTGTAGCCCCTTTCTATGCGGTGGTTGACTATATAATATTTATTGAGTTTTACAAATGATTACTACCTCCCTCTGTAATTGTCATTTGACTTTATTATTTTATTATGACTACTCTACTAGCTAATTCAGGTAACTTGGTATTCTTACGTAGTCCTACGCAGTCATTTATTAGTTTACAAATTTCTCGATTGCGTAATAATTTGTCGCTAATTCTTACAAATGAACTGATCTGGAATTCCGTAATTATTTCCCCCTCCGCTATATCTCAAAATTTACATTTCTTGTTAATTAACAGTGTGTTGCTAAGTTCTACGAATTAATTGATTTAACGATATTTAATCAGTTATTTTCACTACCACCGTTCATTAGCAACTAACTGAAAGTGAATATATTTCTTCCCTCAGTCTGTTGTAATTTGTTCACTTAGACTTTAAAAGATTTTTCATTTTACGCATAAACAGTATGGTAACACGTTATTGCCATCCATTGTATTCTCACTACTAAATTTTTTAAAACTTTCTCGCTATCTTCAATGATGTCATTTAATTTTAGTCGCATCTAATAAGTGACTAGCAAAGCTATAACGATAAACTGTGATTAACATTATAATAAAGGTTTTCGTATTTCCCAATCAATGAAAAACAATATCGTTTTGTTTTTCATTCATTGGGAAATACAAAAACCTTTATAATAATGAATATCATATACCCAATGCCCAAATTTTTTCAAACCGTTAAAAGTGAACTTGGTTTGCACATATATAATTTGATTAACACATTAGAATTAGCTTTGTGAATTCTTTAATCCTGTTTATTTTTAGAATAGGTAATCATTGTATTCCGTCTACAGTATTACTGATCGATGTACCGATATCCATCCACGCATATTAATTAGGCGGTGGCATACACAGTTGTACACTTATTCTTCCTTTTTTGATCACTATTTATGGTATCAAGCACATTATATATATATATATATATATATATATATATATATATATATATATATATCATGATTTGAATAATTATGGTTTCTAGTGGGGACTGTATTAAAATTTCACCTAGAACTGTGTAGTTTGCCAAGTGCTATTTTAATTACACTAGAGAATCCTGATTTGCTAGAGAAATATGTCTTTAGTCACTCCAGTATATCTCTATCTAATATCCAGATGCAAACTTTATCTCTTGGTACTAAGTTCTATGCTATTTCCTTCACAGTTGATGATTTAGGTACAATGGTGCAGTTCAAAAATCCTGTCAGTCGGACACAGGATTTATTTTCAACGTCCAATGAACATCTTGAATAGTTCAAGTATACAATACATCGTTGTTACTACCAATACGTGAAAGCACAGTGCAGATATAGACGACTGATAACATAAGAACATCATATCTAATTAAAACAACTAATAAATAACAAAGACATAATACCAGTTTGTTCAGATGAAGGAACAGGGATACTTATTTTAAATTGTGAAGATTATATCAATGAATTATGTACTATTCTTTGTCACAAAATTAGCTCACCAGAAGGACAGAATCAAAAATATTCAGAGGGAAATGTCTAAAATTTTGAAGAAATTGAAGGATGAGTCCATTATTAAAGCTTATATATCTATGAAAATCTTAAGCTCTTCGATTCGACTATTCCTTCAGAATGTCTGGTCTGAAAATGGTCTCCTTCTGCGACATATATTGCATATGTGGAACTCGCCGTACTATTCCACGGCAAAATGGCTCGCTGAAGTTCTTTGTAAACATAGTCTTTCGGATACTTTTGACTTGTTTAGTTGCACTGATAAAAATATGATACGTAAACACATGAGTTTATTGGACATTTGTTCTCTATTTAAAAATATAGAGCTATTAGAAACAGTTCGTTATCTATGTAATTATATTGATCTCAAAAAAATAAACACTGGAACGCCAAATAATCAGTTAAAGGAACGATTACTGAGATTCGCATTTAGTGTGGAACTTAGGTTTAGTGATGTCATCTATAATCAAAGGATGTGAGTTACTATTGGATCTCTTTTAGGACCTATCCTAGCTGGTTTCTTCATGGAGAGGTTAGAGAATGGTCAAGTTAAGGAGAATATCTGGAATCTGTTTGCGTATAAGAGATATATGAACCGTACTTCTATTATTTGTAGTGATAACTGTTCAGCTTCTGACCTATTCAGAAAATTTAATAGGTGTCATCCGCCGATGCTTGCCACTATCGACAACCAGTCAGGTTTTACTTCACAGATATTAAGCTAGATAGGAGAGATGATGGTTCATTGGTTCTCTAACTGATATCAATCCGTGGACAAGCTCTTAAAAACAAATTTAATCTTTACAAATCAACTCTTGAAAATATATATTTAGGACAAATTATGAAGCCGTGTGACTAAATCGATATGATTATGAACAACAGTTTGTGCTCGAAACGTCATCCAATTGTAAATAATGCATCACCGTATGATTTCGAAATGAACTTATCTTATTATTATTATTGTTTCCTTTAGTTCCTGGAGGAGCATAGGGCTTCAGCCGCACGTCTTCATTGAGTTCGTTTCTCTGCCAGCTTTTTCACCTGTCTCCACGTCTACCCCCATGCTTTCATTTCCTCTTCGCATGACCTCCTCCATGTCACCCTCGCACTGACGACCGACTTGCCACTTCCCATTCGGGTTCTGATATGTAGTCACGTAATATCTGCCTTGTTTGCCAGTCTGATATGTTTTGCTATATATTTATTGATCGTTAGTCCATTATGACACAGTCTATCTTCTCTGTCTATCAACTAAATAAACATTGTACGACCTTTGTCACGTGACATTGCAACCATTCAGAATCCAGTTGGTGGTAAGAAAAACTACATATCCATTTTATTGATTCATGAATGTTAGTTATTATCATATACTCTTGTACTGTGCGATTAATTGACATTTCTTTTCCACTCACACCTGTGTGACAATTAATTTCCCTTGTTGGTGGGGGGGGGGGGTCTTCCAATTTACTCTTCGGGTCAGGGCAGTTTAACAACTAAGCAATTCAAGTCGTTCCGTCATCATCCGTTATATCTTGTTAGTCATATTTATACTCGGTCACTCCCTAACAAGTTCCACTCGAGCGGTGGCCTGCCGTGTGATATCACTTGATGGTTTTCTCAGAGTATGGCCAATCCACCTCCATTTCTTCCTGAATATTTGTTTCACAATTGGTTCCTGCTAGGTTGATTCGCTCCCGGAGATCCCTGTTGCTGATTTTTTCTGGCCATCTGATCTTGAGTATTGAGCGAAGACAGCTGTTGATGAAAGTCTGTAGTTTGTTTGAAGTGCCCTTCGTGACACGCCGAGTCTCTGATCTAATATCTGATATGGAATTACGTTGTACCACAGTGCCAAAGTTCTACACTTACATAAAATTCACCGCTCTATCTTTCAGTGAATATAGATTTTGTTCGCGTCGTCTAAACCTCGCCTAGTTAATTAGCTTGCTAGTTTTCCAGCCGACACAAAGTCCGGGTAAAGAGAGAGGGTTGGACGTGAGGCTAGCAACCCTACACCACAAAAGCTATCAAACTGTTAGAGAAACTTCAGTGCACAGAGAATATTTGAAAAATACCAAAAATTCAAATAACAATCTCATTCTTCGCTGGAATCGGAGAGGTGAAATGACACAACTGGTTGGTGAAAGCCTTCAGGAAGCCAGTCAGTCAGCCGATGTGTCTTCTCTTTATGAAGACAAGAATAAGAACGGCGACGTAGAATGTCCGTACAATGTACAAGACTGGGAAGGCTGCCTAGGTAGCCAAAAAATGCGAAGATACGGCATAGAAGTATTCGGAATCTGCGAGAGCAGATGGAATAGATGTGGATTATCAAAACTATCAACTGAAGAGTGAAATATCTACTCCGGTCACACAGACGACAACTGGCAACACATTGAGTGAGTGAGCGGCTGTCTTGATGTCACTAGTGGCAGCCAGATCCCTGATGGATTGGTAACCAATACCATCCATGATCGTGTCAGCAAGATTCGACTCGAAAGGAGGTAAGGAAGGTCACAATTTTCCAGTGCTACTAACAAGGTTAGAAACAACGCGGAAGAGGAGAAGGAAGATTCTTATAGGCAGCTGCAAACAGTAATGGACAAATTCGCAAATGGTGACATCAAAATCCTTAAGGACGATATGAATGCAAGCGAAACTGGGGGCAGACAAATAAAGGACTAGAACTCATTTTAGGTCGAGAGGCTCTCGGAGAAGTGGATGACAGTGAAGAACTCTTTGCAGACTTCCGTGCATTTAATGATTTGGTTATCGGAGTTAGCGTGTACAAGCACAAGGATATAGACAAAGTTACATGGGTTTCGCCTGACGGACTCACCACTAACCAGATAGACTTCATCTCAATGCTGCTCAAGGAAGTGGAGACACAGCTTGCTGGACACAAAGTTGAGGAAGGGAGCAGATGTAGGCTCAGACCATCATTTAGTTCAAGGAACCCTTATGGTGAAGACCAAGTTCCTGAAAACAACTCGACGCCGGCCACTGTAATTCAAGTTCAGCGTTTAGAAACTGAAAGATGCAACAACAAATGATACCTTCAATGCAGATATCAGAACAAAGTCGGAGACACTATCTGGCATCACTGAGGAAACCTGTGTGGAAAAATATTGGAACTCTTTGAAGGCAATATTCAAAGAAACGTGTAGAATTGTTGTAGGAAGAAAGAAGAGACAAGACGAGTGACGGCTCTCAACGACCACCTACCTGGAAGCTAACTGAGGAGAGGAGGATGGTGAAAGTTTGGATGACTCAATGCAAAGATGGACAACAGAGAGAGGAGCTGAGTTCGGTGTGCACTGCACTGAATAAAGAAGTGAAGAGTGCCAGGAAAGACAAACGACAACTCTACGACACGCTGATTGACAACTGAAGCAGAACACGCACGTTGCAGGTAAAAGGGACGTGAGAACACTATATCAGATAACCAGGTGTCTATCCGGGAAGGGATCAAACCAGATGATGAAACCAATAAGAGATGTTTAAGGGAGCCTGAGTACCAAGAAAGAGAAACAAATCAAACAATGGGTTGATCACTTTAATAGACTCTTGAATCGACCATCACCCACAACTCGCCCAGAAATACCACCAACCCCACGCACAGAATTGCACACCAGTCGTCCAATGGAAGCAGAAATCTTGAATGCGATCAAGCTACTGAATTCCGGGAAGGCAGCAGGCCTGGACGCAATTCCACCGAATCACTGAAAACAGACCCAGAGGCTAACGTAGATGTGCTCACGCCATTACTGCAGAAGTTTTGGAGAGAAGGAAAGGCACCTACTGATTGGAAGGAGGGCTAACTCGTCAAAATGCCAAAGAAGAGCGACTTAGGCATGTGCAAGAACTGGCGTGGAATGATGCTCTTACCCACATCAAGTAAAATACTAAGTCGCATCGTTCTGGAGAGATTAAAGGATGCACTGGATATAGAACTCCGCTATCCACTGGTACAGGCTGGATTTATGAAAGGGAAATCATGTGCTGACCTAATCGTATCTCTATGCGTCGTCATCGAACAAAGCATATAATGGCAGTCAAACCTCTCTCTACCTCAACTTCATCGACTTCGAAAAGACCTTCATCAGAGAGCGTTGACCAAGAAGTAATTTAGAAACTACTTCAACACTACGGCGTGCAGTGCAGAAATCTTTATCAACCTTATTCAACAGCTGGCTATCTGACAATGCCAGGTGGTAGTCAGGCAATCCACAACGGGATACTCATCGAGGCGTTCGAAGGGCATACAGGAGAAAGACAAGTCTGGCTGCCGATTGCCACTGTTGATATTCTTATGCGTCAGACTGTGGAAGGTGAGAAGACAGGAATAAGCTGGACCACTGATAAGAAGACTCTAGAAGATCTGGATTTCGTGTGTGGATGATATATGTCTAATGTCACACAAACTCGAAGACTTGCTAGCGAAAACCAACAAACTGGCAGCAGAGGCTGGCAGTGAAAACAGGACTGCAGGTGAACACAGAGAAGGCGGAGTTGATGAGGATAACCAATCAACAGCAACAACAACCAGCACCAATCACCATCAATGAGAGAGATTTAACAGAGGTTGCCTGCTTCACTTATCTGGGAAGCATCGTTTCTACTACAGGTTGAACAGACGAAGATGTCAAAGCCAGTCAGAATCGGAAAGGCGAGATACGCCTTCATCAACGTGAAACCAGTTTGGAAATCTTCTGCACTGCAATCCACAGCATGAAGAACACGATTCGGATTTTTAACACCAATGTCAAGTCGGTCCTTCTATACGGGTCAGCAAATTGTGCTGCGTGTCACGAATAGGATTTCCAACAGGCCACTGCAGACTTTTATCAACAGATGCCTTCTCTGCATCCTGAAGATTAAATGACGGCTGGTCAGGAAGAATTAGCAACAAGGAACTCTGGCTGGGAACAAACCAACAGGTAACAGCCGATCGCTCAACAAATATGTAGGAGAAAATGGAGATGGGCAGGGCATACACTGAGCAGTCCGTCGATTGACATCGCACTCCGGGCCATCGCTTGAGTGGAATACCAAAGGGAAGTGACGAGTGGGTCGTCTGTGAGAGGGTGACATGGGGGAGATTGTGTGAGGAAGAGGTGAGATATTATGGTCAATCGAGGATCCAGTTGAAGAGGACATCATAAAATGGACGAAAGTGGAGATGTGTAGTTGAAGCCCTATGTTCCACTTAGAACTCAAGGGAACAATAATAATAATCTAATCGTCTAATGGTGATTGCCTCAGCAAAATTGTCGTTCTTGTCTTTATCAAGTCTCTCTTTATTCATCATATGTGTATAATGACTCCGCAATTTGTGGTGCTACCTAGTGTTATTTTCCGTAGTATTAATATGACTGTACAGTATGAAAATGAAGTCGTTAATAAGAAATATTCCTTAGCTGGACAACGCTGTGTTTTTCTTATATTTCACAAATTTTACTTATTTGTAACAGAATTTCCCAGTTTGCAATTAAAAGTGTTCTCTGAGCTGGTTGGTTTAGTTGCGAAGCTTTCGTCGTCCTTCTGGACAACATCTTCAGCGCCATATTTAGCACAAAGTAAAATGATTTAAATTTCTTCATGCGTGATGTAATTGCGTATCCTGGTTACTATCTTTACATACAAATGAAAGCTTCGCAACTAAACCAACCAGCTCAGAGAACACTTTTAATTGCAAATCATCCACCTGAGCTACAAATCTTCTCTAGAATTTCCCAGTGTCTGCATACGTTTCTAAAAATGAATATTTATAGACTCTACTGCCTATGGGTAAGTGATTTCAAGAAAAAGTGAAAATCCTGATACTCTTCCTTTGAATATTTTTTTATTACTTGAAGGAAAATGAACCATCGATATTGATTTTAATGGCTTGTCTCATTACAGTTACACCAAATGCATATGTCCACATATGTCACATAGACTATAATTTTGCAGTGAAGTGAATTATTTCAAAGTTGCTGATTACCAGCAAGTAGGAGTTCTAGGACCAAAAGATTGACCTATAGCGCATGGGAGTATTAAACTATTTAATCAAGACATTTCATACTTAACTGTTAGATTTCTTTTAAATCGCGAAGTATGTCCATTTATTCATAAAAAAAAACACGGTTTTGTCCAGCGAAGAAATATTTCCGATATAAGAATAAAACTTAGGCACTGTGGTAGAGTGTAATTCATAATGGATAAAATTTTATTCTGATGAAATCATAGTTTTATACAGTAACATTTTCTTACGAAGTTTGGAGCGCAAATTATTGCTCATAATCATATCAAGGTGTAACAACAGAAGACTAGGGCCAGGCAACAGATCGTTTATTAAGGAAAATCAACACATATTTATAGATTTTAATGTACATTATTGTAGATTATGGTTAGTAGAAAATACAGTCTTTTGATTGGTTGTTTCTCACAGAAAGTTAACCTTGCATCTCTTTGTGGCTGTGTCAGATCATCCATAAGCTAACTGTATCCGCCTACGCAAAGCCTTTGTTCTCATTTTCTCACCACCAATATTGGGAACATAAACAATTACTGTCTACCAACTTTGGCTAGCAGCCAGCTCTCACCACAAAGGTACTCACATAACTTTCTTGCTTCATTTATATACATGAGTAAAAATTGATTAGATATTTGAATAAAATCAATATAAGAAAAAGTACATTCGGAAATAATATTAGTGTTATCAATAAAATACAATCAGATACTTTTATAATAAAATAAATAACGTCTTATAATGTGAATTGAATATTATTGTAAAATTATTTATTACCCTCTGATTTGACTGGTAATAATATCTTCCATATGTCTGGTATTTGCCTTGAGTCATTTCTGTTGCATGTGTTGGGTGTGCAGACTAGATGAACCAGGATTCAGTAATCAGTCTCCCTCTGTCTCTCCACCTATTACTTTTTAGAATTTTGACTCTGTCCGACCATACTGTGTGGGTGTGTTAATGCATGCAGTGCCGTTGCTGAGTTTTCTTTTAAATCACTTATCCTCGTGGGATTAATCATTCTAACCTTAGTTAAATTTTTATTTTCTAATAATCTCACTACTCCTGACTTACTAGTTTAAACTCACAGTCCTTGTAAGGTGATGTTTCCAGCAACAGCTTCATTTTCAAGCTGTACAGTACTATTTATATTACGGAAAAAGGCATTAGGTGACACTAGAAATTGCTCAGTCAGTGTGCACATATGATAAGAGTATAGATAATTAACACAATGTTTAAGGGTGTAGAATTGTGGTGGATAAATTACATAACTTTTAAAGATTGTTAAAAAAGTGAAATTGTGTTAAGATTTTAAAAGTAATCCATCTTTTCGAATTTTAAAATAGGTAAAGTGTATTGACTGGACACTAGGGTAATGTGTATAGTCCTTTCTTTGGTGCAGACTGAATTCCATCAGTCAGATTTGCAATAACTCAGTGTCTCTCTGCAGCACTGGGTGACGTGAGTTCGAATCTCAGAAGGGACATGATTTCCTTCAAGTTTGCAGATATGCCTTGCCGACTGGTGAGTGTCGACTAGGACGAAACCTAGGTCTTAGGCTTCCTGGCGATTGCCTCCTACCATCTAATAGGTTGATTATTGCCAATGAAAATTAAGAGCACGATGATTATAAGATCGATTTACCGAAAGCCAACCTTTACAGGTAGTTGGATACCAATATGTGAAAAGAAAAATCTTATCCACGTAGCAGGATTTTGGAAATCCGCCCTGTAGATACAGTCGATACAGAACTAAAAAACCTCACAACTATCTTAATTAATGGATATCTTAGATGGTTTATTGAAAGAAACTATCCCAAGCCAAATCACAGTACCGCCAAAGACACTATTTATGAATTTTTCATTCAAGGTTGACATTAACGCAGAAGTGATTAAATGTCGTTTTCTCAGTATATTAAAGGTTTTTTTATGCAACTGACTTATATTTAGTATTCACCAGCCAAAATATGATTTGACAACGCGTCAAGGAAAAAATACCGCTTATGTCCAACTCTATGTGTATACACTCTTTCAGATGCTCGTGTGTAGCTGATTACATTGAACGTTGTAGGCGTGTACTCCGGAAATGCGTAGCTGAAGACTACCCGATTTGGTTAATAACAGGCTGGCACAGAATGACTTAGTCTTCAATTTGTGAACACCTTCTAAAGTCAGGTTATTCAGCCTACGTGGTTAAGCCTTTCAAGTTATCTACAGGGCCAAATCAAATCACTCTAAAAGTTTACTTTTTCTCTACTTGCCAAAGCTCTGGCAATACATGGACAGAAACCTAAAGTATGTGTTTAAAATAATTTTGTTAAACCCTTTTCTTTACCTCATTCAAAGTAATGTTGTTTTTATTTTATTCTATTCTATTTTACCACTTGAATTCATTACACTTCATTTTATCTCCGCCGTCTTTAGCGTTCTCAACATCATACTCTTAATTTTTCTAGACAACACTTGACCTAGTGTTTTAAAATCTTCATACCAGTTCACTTATTTAATAATCTCTAAAAGTTATGTAATTTATCCACCACAATTCTACACCCTTAAACATTGTGTTAATTATCTATACTCTTATCATATGTGCACACTGACTGAGCAATTTCTAGTGTCACCTAATGCCTTTTTCCGTAATATAAATAGTACTGTACAGCTTGCAAATGAGGTTGTTGAAGCAAATATTTCTTCGCTGAACAAAGATTGTGTTTTTCCTAATGACAGATTTCTATCTATCAGGTTAGGACTAAATGACCACATTAAGTACCAAGTCACTACCAAATTCTAGAGGACATGTATATGCTTAGCATGAACGGAAGCAGTCAGACGGCAGCGGTAGTGACAAAGAGTGCATTGTTTTCAGAAAGTAATTGAATGCTTAACTCTGATTATTCCATGATAAGTAAATGCTAGTTAAAATCTTTTTCAGATGTTTTTTGAAAGAGGTCAAAGTCTTAACCAGCTGTGGTGCTGTATTATTTATTTATCTATCCAATGAACAAGTGTATTGGTGTTGTCTGAATTTAAGTCTACATTTCATGTTAATTTTTTTTATTTTGAATAATTAGAGCAAACAGTAGTTTTCAGTATTTTCTCTCAAAATTCTGCACTTATGCACCCATTAATTTCAGCATACAATAGCTAGCAGAGGCATATTAGAATTATATCAGAAAGTCCATTGCGTGGTACAAGTACAAGAACAAGCGAGACAGGACAATAGTGATTAGTTATGAAAACAAATTATGTAGTTCAATGGAGTGTCTCTTTTCGGCCAACTCATTTTCTTAGCTGTACAATGGCAAATATTTATGAGTTATTTTACACGCACGTGTACATTAAGTTTGTCAAACAAAAATGCAACTGGTTATGGTTATTTTAACTAAACAGGTGAAAATTTGTAAGTTTTGCGTGCAGTTACTTGATACAAAAACGGTCAAGAAAATTGGGTGTTAATGAAACTATTGTAGTAACAAAGGTGATGAGTTGTCACAAACAGTTGTTAAAAAGGAGTTGAGTAATAATATGAATAGTGTGATGATTGAGTTGTACTCAGGATACACATAGGAACAAAGTAGAGAATATGAAAGTACGTAAGAGTTCTAAATGAATACAAGAATTATAAGCACTTATAGAAACAGACAAACAAACAAAATTAAGTCATCAAAAATCAACCAAGTTGATACCATGATAATAGAAGTGGTTGAGTATTTTCTGTCCTATACACAGCTCTGGTTTTTCTATGTGAACGGCCAGAGCTTCAGCAGTACAAAGAAGACGAAACCATATTGCTTTTGGTAGGTTATTCTTGACTCTGTAGATTACTTTGAAGGAGGCGTCCGTTGAGATGGAATGATCAATGTTAACCAGGTGTTCAATCATCGCACTCCTTATAGCACTACTATCGCCTTTTCGCCTTGTTCCCTTGGGTTCCTAGTGGGACATAGGGCTTCAACTGCATGTCTCCACTTGTTTCTGTCTTCAAAAGGGTGGGTAGTGTTCTTGAATCCTCTTTGACAGGATGCGCGTCGAAAGATCGGTGTGCCTGGCTCCACAGCAGCAGGTGAACTGATATATACACATAGAAGTAGTCAGATACGGGATCTTGTCCTTAAGGCTCTGTAGATCAGAGGGCGACTGCAGAACACTATTCTTAGCTTTGCTGCAAAGAATGTTCTTCTCAGAGATGATGTGATCCTTCTCTTGAGAATATCGCTTATTAAATCTCCCTTTAAATCCAAGTTCATGAAGAGTTTCTTTTTCGGAGCAAGGGAAGTTTCATTTTTCCAAATTCTCAGTTTGATATTTTTGTCAATGAATCTCGCTGAGTATCCATTTTGCATGAAGATTTCCCTCAAAGATGTAATTCCGTTTCTAGAACATCGGGACTACAGATACGTCGGATGCCGGTGACAAAGGATTTAATTAAATTCCGCTTTTGTTGAATGGGTACCCAGCTATAGAAGCTTCTTAGTTGACCATTCCAAGTAGCTTTTCTACGGATTGGTCTTCTTAAGGTGCCATCAGATCTTCTTGTTAGTTCCACATCAAGAAAGGGAATTTTTGATTCGTTTTTCATCTCAAGAGCGAATTTTATTGCTGGATGGCAACAGTTAAATGTCTGCAGCAGTAGATTGGGGTAATTACTGTTGTCACAAATAATGAAAATGTCATCTATGTATCTTTTTACACAATCGTAAATTGTCGATGCTAGGCTTTAGTGAACGTTTCTCGAGACTTGCCACGGAGCACTCTTATAGTGGTGGACCCAACGGAGATTCCATTGCAATACCATCTTTTTGTCTGTAGATGGTGTAATTACTTTCAGAGTGCATCTCTGTAGTAATTCCTTAGAATATGCTGTTGGCACTCCAATAATTGGATGGTTCCCATCTATATATTTACATATAAAGCAGACCGTTTCCGTGAGTATTTGTTTTCTGTATTACGTAACTCCACCCAAAACTTACTAATTTTCACCTGTTTAGTTAAAATAACCATAACCAGTTGTATTTTTGTTTGACAAACTTAAGGAGCACAAATTAGCTGTGAAAAGACATGATATACATTCTTTCATATCAATGCATGTAGATAATTATGGACATCAGTTTGATTGGGATAATGTCGAAATTTCAAACACAGGAAACATTCAATGTGCCAGAGAATTCCTAGAAGCCTGGTACTCAAACGAATATGCGATTAAAAAACATGTTAATATAGACCAAATCTTGATTGGACACTAGTAACTAGTGTGATGTGTATAGTCCTTTCTTTGGTGCAGACTGAATTCTATCAGTCAAATTTGCAATAGCTCAGTGGTAACGTCTCTGCATGCAGCACTGGGTGACGTGAGTTCGAATCTCAGAAGGGACATGATTTCCTTCAAGGTTGCAGATATGCCTTGCTGACTGGTGAGTGCCGACTAGGACGAAACCTAGGTCTTAGGTTTCCTGCCGATTGCCTTCAACCTTCTAATATCATAAACCAAATCTACCAACTAATAAAAAGTAATTCATGTGACGAGAAAGTTTAAAATCGAAGTCAATAAAGAGTGATGAATACATATGTAAAGATGGTTACCGGGACACGCAATTCTATCACTCATGCAGGGTCTAAATTAGTTCACTTTATGCTAAAAATTGCGCTGAAAATGTCCAGAAGGACGACGAAATCTCAGCAACCAACTCAGAGAACACTACTAATTGTAAATCATATATATTTGCGATTGTACAGCTAAGAAAATGAATTTCCTGAAAAGAGACTCTTCTCTGAACTACTTGTTTTAAAAAAAATCAGTTTTTGGATGTATTAAACAATTATATAACACTATTTACCGGGTAACATTTCCTGCAAGATTTGTTGTTTATATTAACATCAAGCTGTCTACATAAGTTCCACAGTCTTTTTTGATAGTTCTGTTTTTCTTTACTGCATCAATTTTATTGGTCACAGAGGTTTCCAGTTATTTGCAGTGCGTTTTAAATCATTACGGTCATACACATCTGCAGGTAATTCTATGAAAAGACATTCAGCATTCCACCTTTCTTTTTACTTAGCTATACTGGATTTTTTAAAACTTTCAACCTCTGCCAGTCTATAGTCTGATTAGGAGTTAGTGTACGCATTGAAATATCTGGACAATTTCTTCAGTTATTTATCTAGAATTAAACTGTCTATATTTAGCAAAATTTTTGTATTATGATATTCTGACAGACGGCAATACTACCCTACTGTGGTTATTCGTTTCACTTGTTATAATACAGAAGTTTTAAATGAATAGCTATTGTGATAAAATACTGACGACAGTCGTCACATTCTCTAAGCAAAAATGAAGATAAAGCCCGTTTTAATTAACACGTGTTATAAAATGTCACTAAAAAAGGAAGTTTATCCAAGTGTGAATTATAAAATAAAGTACAGCTATCCTACTTTAATTAATTCATCCTTGAAGTTTGCTAAAATCTTCATTCAAATCTAAACAGTACTACAAACTGTATAAGATTCATGTAAAAAAAAGAATCTATTCAAAAACTAAAATATAATTTCAAAATAAGTACATTATACAAACGGATAGAAAAAGTCAGTGGGCAATCGTAAAAGGAAATAGGGAAGCAATTTTTCACGAATTTCTGTCACTGGTGTTACATCAACAAATCGTACTCGTTGCGTTATTTCAATGTTAACATTTGGTTTCTAAACAAGAAATTGAGAAAAAAAGGATATTCTTTGTTAACCCTATGTATAAGTCTAGATTCTTTAAAAATTCATCTTATATATATAAGAGTGGAAAATGAGATCTACTTTTCTAAATGAAGAATATTTATACTGTGTGAATGGAGTTATTCCCTTTTGACAGCTTTCTCACTTTATTTTTCCGTGTTTTGTTTCTGTGATCTGTGAATAAAAGCACCCACTGTCTAGCAGTGCAAGAATTTAAACTAATGGAATCTTATACAGATTTATTAATCGATGTGTCTATTTATAATCGATGGTTCAGGTTACTGATATTAATAATCATAGTAGCTTTATTCCGAACAGTACTTTTGGTATAAATATGGAATTTTCAGCATTTAATACAATATTGCATCTGATTTTCTCATCACAGGGATAATAATTAAAAATAGGGCATTTACATTAATGATGTTGTTCAAAAAGAAATGAATATAAAGTTCAGTCAAATGAAAATATTAACGACAATTTAATAATCAAAACAAAAAAACAAAGGCCGTTTACTTAGAGGTCTGCAGTAAGTTGGTAATTTTCTGCCTTACACTTTTCTCATCGCATTAAATGTGTGCTAAATAAGGTATTGCCATGTTTTTGTACTCAGTCGTCCAAGCGTACAGTGTTTTATAGTTATTTTTAGTTCTACCTGATAAGATGCAAGGGGAGAGATGTGAATAGAGGGGATATTCAGAGTATGATAAGATAATATTTGCTAATTTATTGTAGGAATCCAAGTGTCTATCTACAATAGTATTAACGAATTCGTTTAGTAACATCCGACACGCCCTACTGATGGTTTTTAGTGCCCTACGCAGTATAACAAAGTCTTTCTTAAATTACCCGGGAAAGACTAAAATGGAGCACTAGAGAAGTATAGGCAGAGTACAAGAATTAACAAACTATAATAGTAGAGACAGAATGATCCCAGACCGTCTTAACTTCCTTACGTAGAACCTCAAACGAAATGTCTTTCTGGAAACTAACATGATATGGGAAGACCAGGAAAGATGATGAGAGGAAATACAAACTCAAAGGTATTTAGCATTCGATTTAGTTTCAACTTCAGTGACATATAATATAGTGGAGCCGTGCGAACTAACCAGTTCATGTAAGTCGCGTTTGCATCTGAAAGTGAAATGAACCATATGACATTTGGGGGGATTTAGTTTAAGACGATTTGACGATGACCACTGACTAATTTCTGATAAAAAGCAATTCACTTTCGAACAGTCTGACTGAGAAGTAACAGGCATAGAAACAGTCAGATCATCGATATACTTAACAAAGTTGGCTTCATCAGAATAGGGTCAGTCATGTAAAAAGAAAGAAAACAGAAAGGGAGGAAGAACAGCTCCCTGAGGAACACCAGCCAGCTTCTTATCAGAAAAATAGGAATCCAACCACCTGGTAGTCCAGCTAGGCTTTACAGCAATACAAAGTATTAATCAGTAAAAATATTAGTAATAATGACTTCGTTTCAAAAAGAACTTTTCATACAGATATGGAACTTTCAGCATTTGAACAATATTGCATCCAATTTCCTCATTACATAATACAGGGGTAATAATTAAACAGGTCATTTACGTAGATAACATTGTTCAGTAGGAATATGAACAATGTTATTAAAGGCGAATCAAAATTAGATCGGAAACTGTATTGGAGTAAGAGTAAAAAAATAGAATAATAGCCCTCTAGTTTTGATTATCTGTTAAATGTATATAAAAGTGTATAGTCATTAAGATAAAAAGAGACTAAACAGTCAAGTGACATGCTTTTGTACTTATAATTAACAAAAATGTAAGTTCCAGGTGGTGAGTTATTGTTATGAAGTTGCGACTTTATTATTTCCACGCAGTAGCATCGAGATTGGAGTAACACAGGGATGCCGAACTCGACACAGGCGTACTGATCACGAATACTGCTTGATTAAGCTACCAACAGTACACGTCAGCTACCTGTTTTGTGTGTGTGCGCCTATCAGTGTTCGAAGTATATCACGCAAATACGTCACATTCTCCGTCTTCTAATAACACAATCCAAATTAAACTTAGTAATTAACTTACACAGTGACACGCACACACATAACCTTCCACTCCATTTTTCCTCACTGTCTTCAATATTATCATTCATTCATGTGGAGTTTATAATTAGTATGAATAGAATTCAATATGAAAATTAGTCACGAGTCGTTGTCTCTATTTATCCGTTGTTACTCATGTCCATTTACTTGGGCATACAGGTGTTCAGTGTAGTGTTACAGTTATGCATATGTTTTGAACTATAATCTGTTAACAATCTATAACTCTTGATATTTTGATGTCAGTGCTACGATATTATTTTTAAAAAAAAAACATTTAATGAAGTCAACAGAAATAATTCCTTAATTATTATGACTATGTAATTGTGGGGCCTGATGAAGAAGTTATAGAATGGAATGTTCTTTGTTCAGTAGTCAGTCTTTTGAAATTTCTAATGGGTACCCTTACTCAACCGGACTAATTATTAGACGTTTTATTTTATCATTGTGAACCATGCTAGTTGAGAAGCTGTTGTAAAGAAACCACGAAATGATATCATCTCGCAATATTTGTCTTCTTATTGACTTATTTAAACTTATCAAAGGACTAATTGTTTCAATAATGAGACGTGAAAATATCACATGATTACGTCCCTGGTGACCTAATAGTAGACCAAGGTTAACCTAGAGGATGAATGTACTTTTCCCACACCCATAGGTTAGGCTTGTTCTTATTGGTCCACATAGCCTCAGCTAAAGTTAGGAGACGTAATTACTTACCTTTCGGCAGATTGTTCAGCAAATGCTGTACGATTATAAATGACTCATACATTTGAATGTGTTCACTATCCACTAACTGAGATAAGGTGAAACAATCTATTGATTTTCAAGTATTGGTTTTGTAGGGATTTAGTTTGATTGGATAGAAAAGTTCATCATAGATTTGTTTACTCCTTTTCCAAATGAAATTGTCAAGTGCTCACGAGTGCCTACGTATAAATTCCTCTGAGTTCTGCAGTAACATTTAAATGTGTATATACATATTCATGTGTTCATCGTTAGTCACTATATGTCTGGTTGAGTAACTGGAGTGTAATTCGAAGGCATTGGAAGCTCTTTCAATAGATATACTTAACCTGTGACTTAGTATATTGCTTGATAGTGTCGCCTTTGAACTGCACTCCTAAGTAGACCTTTTAACGCATTCCGTTTCGTTTTACTGTTTTTTTAGACGTATACTTACTTGAGAAATTGGTAGGATAACCACTTTGTAGCCCCGAACTTTCCAGGTTTTCTATTTTATCTTTAATACAATCCTCGATACACATGCGTCTAATTCTATGAGTAAGACAATTAATTAAATTCCGTGTTTACTGCATGGATATGAAAGAATGGGAATGGATATATTGTCAATCCCACGCAGCTTTCCCGTAGACATTTCTCTTTATCTACCCGTCCACACTTTTATTAGGAAGAACATCCGTAGAAGAAATGCTCTCTTGATATTCTTCTTCGCGAGTGAATTTAATCGCTGTGTGAAAGTTATTGAAGACTTGCATTAGATCGTGTTTTTTCAAATTCTTATCCCAAAAGATAAACGTATCGTCTATATAATAGCAATAATATTCAAGTTTATTCAACATCTCTCTTAAAGGACCAAGTAACAAAGGCGGAATCTATAGTATCCCTATCTATTTATTGGTAAAACTTCTTGTTAAATGTAAACTGAACGTTCTTCGTACGTTTTAGCAATAGCTTTTTCAACCTGTAACTGTACAGCCATGAGAAGAGAAATGTTATTGAAAGCTACCTTCCAATGAAATTATTCTTGTTCTAAGTTGATAATTTTGTTGACCATTCGCCCATATCACATCCTTCTTATTGTTTGATAAGTCTGATCTACGTCACTGTGTCCACAGATTGGATGTTCGTCTGACGAACACACTTTTAAAAACTTCCTTGCATTTCAACGTTTCCTTTGCCTAAAATTTTTATATTTTCCAGTCGAATTTGTGTTCGCAGTTGTCAGCATGTACTGATATGAGGGAATGGATATCATGTCATTCGACAGTTGGTCTATGATGGTGAATGAGTACGTGAAGAGGAAATCCACCTTATTTAATATTAACATTCCTCATAATTATTGAAATTTATCTTGCAGATGATATTGACTTATGCTTTATTTATCGTTGCGTCTTTTGGTGGATAAAATACAGGCTAGTTATTTTGTATAGAAGAAAGAAAGCTGCAATCAGTGTGTCTCTACACTAACATAGATCAGATTTATCAAACAATGAAAAGAAACTGACACAGACAAAGGGTCAACAAAATAATGAATACCACTACAGGTGGTAAACGAGAAGATAGGGGAATCTTCAGAGACAACTGATCACTCTCAGTATCATTAAACCCATAGAATAATCCGTTAATTACTCATCTCAGAAACTAATTTTACCATCGGCCAATGACATTGGCAAAAGAATATAAGATTCACCAACTGCAAGAAATTTAGAGTGCAGTTATACGACATAGACGGAAAGTATTCGAATCCTTCAGTCAGACTCCATCTGAATTCTGATTCAAGTGTGATTTAATTTCGTTGAACAATCCACCGACATATGGAGAAACTTCAGCGGAATGAATCAAGTGCAAAAGATGAATAGGATTCGTTTCCACACTCAACGTGTATTATTTCTCTCTTAAAAAATACTTTGCAGAAATAAATAAGACATTCTTTAATAAACTAAGTAAACTTGTTATGTCCTATGTGAGAATTCATTAATTCGTGCATTGAAACTAATTGATTGGGATGATTTAATGATCTAAATAAACAATACATTCCTGTCTGTTTTTCTCAGGAAAGTGCAAAAACAATGACTTTAACTGCTTATTTAAAAAGTGCTCTGCTAAATTTATTTTCTATTATATTACTCAACATTATAATTAGCAGCGATTAAATAAACTTACCATAAGGAAGATATCACCGTAAATATAATTACTCTTAGCTCCAACAATTTGATTCTGAGGCAGTTTCATTGAACCATAGCGTGAATATTGTATTTCAATCTCTTGACCAACTAATAGTTGATAACAATATCTAAAAAGATCAATTAGAATACACTTGTAGACTGCACCATAAACCTAAACAATAAATGAGTTATATAGGTCATACTAGTAGTTTACAGTAAACTTTTCCGAAGCAGCTTGAGAATTAAGTGATCTCGTGACATGAACTACTGATTTTTGAGAATGAATATATCATCGAATCAATGCATGATTACACTTTCGATCTCAGCTAATGCTAAGAAACTATGGTTTCTTTATTGATTGAATGATAAGCAAGCTCGAGATTAAGACGATAGGATGTGTTAAGGCTTAGTGACATGTATTCAAGAGAGTATTTCATTTATTACATGAACTGCAGTCATGACAATCGTAAAGTGCAAAAGATGATTAAGTAATCAGCCACTGATTCATCACCAGATCTTTCATCTAACTGTTGAATGCTTTCCTTTATGAGCAAAGAATGAAATGTAAGAAGATACAGTTAAGATTTAATACTATCAATAATTTACAGTAAGTCGAGAAAAAGAGTAACAATCAATAAACTTCCGACAATTTTTCTTTTATCGTAATCAGACAGGGAAAATATTAGATGGTTGAAGGCAATCGGCAGGAAGCCCTGGACCTAGGTTTCGTGCTAGTTGGCACTCTTCAGCAAGGCGTATCTGCAACCTTGAAGGAACTCATGTCCCTTATGAGATTCGAACCCGCGTCACCCAGTGCTGCAGTCAGAGACGTTACCACTGAGCTATTCGGGCTCGCGATTGACTTCCTGTAGGACTGTAGTGGATATTTTGATTTGACACTAGTAACTAGTGTGATGCGTCTAGTCCTCTCTTTGGTGCAGACTGAATTCAATCAGTCAGGTTGTAATGTGGCCACCATTCTAGGTAGCTCCCAGCGATTGCCTCCAACCATCTAATATCATCACAAACAATGTACACCGTGATGGCGAGCTACCTAGAATGGTGGCCACATTACAACCTGACTGATAGAATTCAGTCTGCACCAAAGAGAGGACTAGACGCATCACACTAGTTACTAGTGTCAAATCAAAAAAGACAGGGAGAAAACGGTTCACGGTCAGTAATAAACAAAGTCGTACGATTATAATTGATATGATTATGAACAATAAATTCTGTTCGAAACGTCATGCAGTAAATAATACTGTTTCACTGTGTGATATATCAAATAAACAAACTAATATGGAATAACAGTAATAAAAATTAGACAAAGTAAGAAGAAGACGTAATTTGTGTGAATCGTGTAATGGATTTGCTCAAGACATTTCGAACAATCTGATCACACACGGACTTGTCATAGGAATATGTGTGAAATTATTAAAGAGTTTAGAGGTGAGAAAATAGACTTAGGTCAAGTTAAAAGGACATAGTGAAGGTCAAAATAACAATGAAGATCACTGAACCAAATAACAGGTAATAGTACATCTGCTATGATATCAAAACAAAGTTTACCAAGGAAGGTTTAGTGTGATGACGAATTGTTTCTGTGCTCATAAAGGTGGCTTAAACTTTCTAATTGCTAGCTAGGGCTTCCACAAACTTTAGGATACGCTCCGAACACGTTTTATAGATAGGTTTAAAAGATGTGTTAACGTCAATTTTATGTCCTGTCTCTATTATATGTTTCACAATAGAGGAGCTAGGTCTCCTGTCCTCATCATTAATGGGTTCTGGGGATTTCATTAGCTTCTGGATCCATTTAGGAATATGCTCTACACAAATACATTACACGATTCAGACAAATTACGTCTTATTGCTTTATCAAAATTCATAAAGGGAACTAATTGTTTTAAAAGTAATAATATTACTAAATAAAGTTCAAGAGAAAGTGAAACACGAAGTACAGTCTAACTCTAGGATGTAAACTGTTTCAGAAAGAATCGGACGTTAACATACTAAATGATATGCAGTCCAATGGAAATGACCAACTATTGTTACTACATTATTGTTTAATACGAAAATACAAACTCACACTACTTTTTTTGGTATTCAGTAGTATGATGCTGAACACAAAGAAAAGTGATTACAATTTAATAGATGTTATATATATTCTAACCAAACAAAACGATATCGTTTTTTCGATAAGGAAAGAAAGACCAAACTTGCAGTATAAAGTGAAATCATTCTATTTCACAGGTTCCCATCAGCCGCTGACTACCTGAAATTGCAATGGTTATTTGGATGATAATAACATACTTTAATGTTTAAGTCTATGAATTGCGTTTATGAATTTACGTGCACTTGGGGGAGCAAGTACATTGGAAAGATGGAAAGAAGGGCTTCTCTCCCCTTTTCTGAACATATTCCAAGAAACCTGTGCCTGAAAGGAAGCAAATATTCTCAGAGTGCAATTACCAGACATACTGTTGATACTAATCATCTCGTAGAGATTTCTAAGTCCTTCAAAATATTAAATAGACAAAGGACAGCAAATTTGCGACGATTTGCCGAAGCGATCGCAATCAAACGATTCAAACCACACTTATGCATACAAAAAGAGAGTGTGATTAATCCCTCACTCCCTTGGTAATTGAATTTTGATTTTGATTACATTAATTGGTCATCTAATTCAGTGATCTCAACTCACTGAGCAAATCTCAATCTTATAAACTGTAACCACTTTTGTTTTTTGAGTTGCATTGTGAACCTACAAGCTAACATTGTTCTGTTAATTAATTTTTTCTGTTCTCTGTCTTACCCTTCCCCCCTCTATTCTACTTTGAAAGCGTATAAATTGATGATTAAAACTAAAAATTGTAATGCTAACATTTTGGATGCGTCAATTTTATAGTATTTCTTCTCTACTACCACTTAAACATTAAAGTATGTTATTGTCATCTACATAACCATTGTAACTTCAGGTGGTCTGCAGTTGATGAGAACCTGTGAAATAGAATGATATCATTTTGTACTACAAATTCGGTCTTTCTTTCTCTATCAAAATTTATCAAGGGAACTAAATGTATGATATCGTTTTTTCTTCATTCACCGAGAAATACAAAAACTTTTATAATAATGGATTAATAGACGTCAATTCAGAAAGGAATCATTAATTTAATTATTCTATTTCTGTATTATTGATTCTAGTGATTCTCATAAGTCTGGCAGCTTCAGAAATAATAAAAGGCCTTTTTATTATGTGGTAGCGGTAGGTAATTCCTCAGAATTATTGGCCACAGCATTCATCACTCAACATTGGATGCTGACCCTCACTGTTTAAGTCAACTTGTTTAGCTGAAGGCTTACGGTCAAGCATCCACTCCATTTGGCACGCTGTCGTATTACGTTCGTTCGTTCGTGCACGACGCCTAGTTAGTTAAGAAATCATCTTTCACTCCGATTTGGTTCGTAATCTGAACTATCAATTCTATTGTTTTGCTCTGCCTTTAGTCTATGCGGAACGAATGCCATAGGAGTTGTGGGTGTAAGATCTTGTATTAGTATACTTTGTACTATCCGTGAGCGTCAATACCCTGAAATTCTAAAATGTCATTGTGGGTCTAATGAAATAATACCGTTACTTATAAACAAAACTTGACTTAGAATAACATCAAGTGATGTCTCCTACGTTGTATGAGCTTCTTAGTAAGACTTGAAGAAACATGGTTACTAAGTTACTAGTTAATTCTTAGCACTGCATGTGAGTTTGTATATATCTGTCTAATAGTTATGTCATATTTTGATGATGGTAGGTATAGGTCAGCTAACTTGATAGTAATTGAAGTAACTGCACATTGTTTTTCTCAGTGCTTTTCTCCTACTAAAAGTTCAGAAGAAACAGTTGAAATTCAATGTGTGAAAAATTTATGTAATAAGAATTATGTACCTAAAAATAAAAATGACTGCTTGAAATTTTCCTAGAAGTTTAATTATGTCTAAGACAATTTCTGCTTTTAGACTGAATTAAATATCATACTTTTCAAGTGCTACTGAAAATGCAAACTTAAAAATCACCAATTTCTTGGGGGGTAAAAATCTCTGACAAACGAAAAAGCATAAAGAAGGATAAGACAGTCTTTGAACAGACATCAGTGATAATTCTGAAACAGTGTTACAATGTTATACTGGTTCAGTTAACCCTTGAATCAAATAATTATCAGAAATCCTTTGAAAGAGGGTAGCTAAAAAGTGAAGTTAAGTATGATTCATAAATTCGCGCTAAGAATAGGGTCAGTACCGCGTTGATTCGTTATCGCAAGAAGACGTTGGATGAAACAAGGAGAATTCTTAACATTCACAACATTAGGGTATATTTAAGCATGTGCACTAGTAAGGATTAAGGATGTAATAGAAAAAGAAAACTAACAGAAATGCGCATAATGAAATAAAATGTGGGTATTGTAATGCTGTGCATTCAGGAGAAACTTCAAGGTAGGTTAATGTAGGAGTAAACGAACACAAATAACACTCAAACATAGTCCCAGAAACCTTAGCAGATTGAATTACGTTTAATAGGAAAGGAACACGAGATCCATATTAATAAGACCAGGCTCCAGTGGAAACATTTTGGTCAGCATTTATGGGAGAATCCTCGATATTGAGACAGACGTAAAGGTATATCAGAAGTCTTGATTAATAAATGCACCTGTATCTTTAGTTTTCACAACTAAATAATTGTCCTGATTATATGCATCGTTTAAAGCGATATATTTTTATTGAAATTACCAATATTTTTCACGTTGATTTATGTAATCTAAACTTCAATTCATTCACTAATGACTTATAACTGCAAGCAACATAAATGTCATTTTATTTTCTTCCGAATATTCAGACAAATGATACGCACTCATTCACAGATACATACACAAATTTTCCAAAATGCACACCCTCTTACTACATGCCATGTTACCATGACACACCAAAGATTGATGTAGACATTTCTTAACCTCATTCAACAGCTAGATGATTATGTCGAGTGATTCCCAAAGAAGACAGAAATATGTTGGGCCGACAGGAAGACTCTAGAAGATCTGGATTTTGCGGATTTTTCAAGTCTAATGCCACACTAACTCAAAAAGTTACAGGAAAAAACCAACAAACCGATAAAAGAAGCAGCAAAGACAGGTCTTCAGTTGAACGTAGAGTAGACGGAAGTGATGAAAATAAACAGCCGACAACGACAACCAGCACCAATCATTATCAATGGAAGAAATCTGAAAGGGGTCACTTCTTCCACTTACCTACAGACATGAGACACAGATGAGAATGTCAAAGTCAACCATGATTGGATAGGCAAGATAGTTCTTCATCACTCTGAAATCAATTTGGAAATCTACTGCACCCAGCATAAAGAACAAGATTCGAACTCCCAACACCAATGTTAAGTCAGTGAATTCTCCAATATGAGTCAGAAACTTGCATCGCGCGTCACAGAAAGCATTTAGAACAGGTTGCAGACTCTTGTCAACAGCTGCATTTACTTCGTATTGAAGATTGAATGGCCGAAAAGAAATGGAAATAAGAAACTCTGGGAACGGACCAACCAAGAAGCTATGGCTCAAAAAATTTCCCGGAAAAAATGGAGTTGCATTGAAGAAATGCTGAGGACACTGTCGAATGACTTCGCGCACCAGGCCACTGCTCGGGTGTAATCCTAATGTGGGACAATGAATTGGGTGTGGGTTCGGGGGTGACAGACAGGAGATTGTTTGAGGAGATGAGAGCTTGTGGGAAATCCTGCAGCTAGGTAGAGGGGACTGCAGAGAACAGAATCAAACAGACATGCTGTTGAGAACCTATATTCCACTCGGGGAACTTCTAGACAGATACACAAAATTTATTTAGTATTTATTACTTTCCTCAAATAGAAAGTGATATCAAGTTCTTCAGAGTACTTCATCAGTGTATGTGATAATATACTAAGGAGATGAACTAACTTGATCATACAGTCTTGGTATGAAATATCAGTCGACATTTTCATTTACGCATATCACGTGATGGATTGAAAAAGCGTGCCACATGTCTGATGAACTTTATGTTAGTTGGAGGAATTTAAAAATCACCGGAGTACCGAAAATCAGAAGTGAGCATATTCTTTTCATTTATCCATTTTATTTAATCCCGTAGTGAGAATATTAGGCTTCTCTGAAATTGTAGTTACAATTTAATGGGAACAGAGCAGACGCATTCGTTCCATGTTCTACTCTAATTGCAAAGTAGTCACTGATTTGAACCTATTTATCTGCAAAATCAATATTTCCTTGTTTTATCTTTTTTAGACATTATTTACTTGCTTATTGCTGTTTCGGAATATTTCAGTTGGTGTACTGTAGGAGTTGTTACAAAATTCATATTAGTTATAGAACAGATAAAACGTTCATACAGTAATCAGCGAATATTCACATTCACAAAAACAAAAAATATTTTCAATTTACACTTAAACTTACCCATTCAATCCTCTAGGAGTGGAAGGAAAATTATCACTAATTAAATTTTGTATAGGTATCCATTCTGAGCTACGATTTCCTTTAGATATCGGCCATATTGCTATTGAGTCTGGCTTTTCCGGTATAAAATTTATACCTAAACCTTTACTATTTTGCCCACTTGCAATCCCAAGAGGACTTAATACGGTCTTCCATATTAAACTTTGGTATTGTACACAACGTGTTGTCCAGTCCATTTCAGGTCTTGTTAGTTTTTCAAACGATGGTAGACTAAAAATATATGAAATTCAAAAAAGCACATGTGCAAACGTTTACTCTTTTCAAACACAAAAAGACACGATGTTGATATTTCCAAAGTAGTCAGAACATAAGGATTATTCATCATTTATCCGAATGATACTAAGTGTTCTACATTAAAACAGTGTTCTTATGTACAAATGAATATATGTGAAATCTGTTGGAGGGTTCATTTTGTAACTATATCATCACTAATATGACAAAGCGGATAAATTGTAAAAGTAGTGCTATGTAATCTAAAAAACATTAAGTGATGAACATAGTTCAGAAATGATTATCAATAAAACAGTAAGCACTTGTACATAAGAATATTATTAGTCATGACCTAATATAGACGCACACTTACTAATAGCACTTTGCAGTTAACACGATTAAGACTGTTCTAAACTATGGCTTATACCCTGGGCTTCCGAACACTAAGTAGTCTGTTAAAATTTCATTCTCGTAGCAGATTACTGTGATGAAGCATTGTTAAGCGAACCTAGTCTGTAATCTCATGTATGAGGGGGGGGGAGAGTTACAGTATAGTCTAAATTGATCATGAAGGTGTTTGTAAATCAAAGCGATAGCTGCTTAGTATTCACAAAGTTTTGTGGATATTTTATCGGGTATTTTATCATAATTGTAAAATGTATGTTTATGGATTAAGTTTCATCATATAGTTTTTAAACTCAGTTTATTCATGACCTTTCCTCATATTTCACATCACATTTCAAAATCGTAAAGATTATTAGTGAAGGGACGAATTCTAATTATTAGAAAGAAATCCAAAACTTTAGACACCCTTTGGGCCAAAAAGTCATATACAAAAGGAAGAAAAAGTTATCTGCTTTACAGAGTGTAGTTGCTGAGGTTAACCATCACATCTTCAGATGTATCTCAGGTGTCTGAAATGCTCAAAGGAATCTATCAACAAAGTACTCGAGGTGACTATATGGCGGAGTTACTCTCTACTATGACGTTATTTTTTGATTATCAGTTGCTCAAATCATTCCGTGGAAGAAGGAAATGCGGTATTTATTAAACCGATCGAACTCATCCTCTCTCTTAGACTGCTTATGCAAGCTAGCTGTACTATTTTGTGGAGCTTATTAGTAAAATACCACTTCCGAAATAGTTGTAGTATTTTGCAGACTCAAGGCAATCCACTTGTGCTTAAATGTGGCAAATTTTAAGACGTCGGTATAGAGAAAAAAAAAATAATAACCGCAATTCTTCAAGTTGGCTGATCTCAATATGCATTTGTATTATTCTAGTACCGAATGTTGTCAGACAGTGACTTACAGTTAAATTGTTAGATTATGAAACGTTCTAAAATGCTGTATCAATGTTGAAATCACTAGAACAGAATTCGGATGTACATTTCCGACCTAATATAAGGATTAAGCTATTACGATTGAGATGTTGAGTCTTTACCAAATGAAAATTACTTTCATGCCGATTGGTCTTTGGAACCAAGTGAATTAATCTTGACGATTAACTTTTAGGAATACCTGCATGATGCTTTGTACTACTGATTATTTGACATGAGTAGGTAGATTCAACTCACAACAACCAGTAGTGCTTGCTAGGCAGATCGAAGTGATTTACACACTATTTATAGTATCAACTAGATCACGTACAGTAATCTGAATAATTTTGGTTTCCAAAGAAAAATGTGCTGCAACCAAGAGGAAATCTCATTTGACTTATACGTACTACTTTTAGCGCCCACTATTTTCGAGCTTGGAGAAACTTACTTGACCTACGTGAGAAGCTGGGACTGTCTCTTGCAGTGCAATAGTCACAAATATGACAGCAATGCTTTTCATGACACAATCAAGGACATACAGGGATAGGTCAAGTGCATGGAGCTTAAGACATTCATTTCAGCATATGAGCTATCTACAGAGCTAAAGTTTGGAAGAATAAAGACGAACTCAACCAGTCCATGTTGTGAAAGCATAACATTCTGTAAGTATACTGGATGCCATTTTCATCGAATACATGTATTTCCCAGACAATGAAGTTTTCATATAGGCTCAGATTATTCAACAATATAGTAATTATTAGTAACTTAGTTACAGTCATTCTTTTTGCAGTTGTTAATCTTACTGAATACTTTGATCAGACTTCTACGATGTTCTTTATTATTTTACCTAATATTATACAAGACACCTCAAAAGAAACATTATAAATTGCTTTAAGAAAACTCAGTTGACCAATTATTTTCTTAGTGGCTCATTATTTCACACTGACTTTAAATATACGTCAAACAAAATAAATTTAGTTTGTCAACTTTCATGTGTGTTGGTGGCACAGCGGCTAGGACGCTCGCCGACCATGCACATGGTCTGGGGTTCGATCCCCGGCCGACGCATACCCGATATCAATGGTCGGCCTGCAAAATTTGGGCTACCGATATCATATGCTGAGAATTTCATACTTGTATCAAAAATACTAAATGGAGTCAAGTTATAATAAAAAATTTTAAAATATTAAAAAGATATAACTAACAGTGGTTCCTTCGTCAGTATCTGAGACAATAATTCCTTTAAGATTACAAATATTATATTATGATTAATGGTATCATGAAAAAAAAACTGCATCAATGATTTAAAAAAAGCTTATAATGGTGATTTGTGTCGAGACAGTCTGCTCACAATAAACTATAATACGCAGTTTGTTTTAATAGCTTTATTTGCCTTCCAACCTTGAGTTTTTCTAGAAAGAAGTTCAACTAGAAATTGCCTTTAAAGTATGATTGAAGGTGACACCTAGTTTGATGTTATAGGCTTCATGTAAAGACTTAGGCTCACAGAGTGTGACAACTTCCATAAGCCTAAATGAAAATATTAACCATTGTGTTAACAATTGGTTAGTCAATAAGTAACAGTATTTCAATTAATTTGTCTCATTTGCTCTGAAATAAGCTTAAAACCCTAAGGTCTTTATCTTATGATAAAATATGAACCAACTGATTTTATTTTAAGGTTATAGAAGAGGATACAAAATTAAACACTAATTTACTTTAGTATACATCCACTAAAAACATCTTCACCAAATCGAATGGGTTCTACTAAAACACCTTTATCTTGTATAAGTGTTCCACACTGACCACCGGCAAGAATATTCCACACTCCATTGTTTAGCGTTTGCTTTACACCTTCAATAGAAAGCTTGACATCAGTCGTAGGTATCATAGTGGTCACTGTACCAGTGTTTCCAGAATATCCGAGCGAAGTTAGTTCAGTTCTGTTAACTTTAGCAGAGACTATTGGATGTCCAATCAGATAACCAGGATTTCCACTTAAAGGTACTGAGTTGGATGAATTCGCCTAAGAAAAAATATTCAAGCGACAAGTAGTCAGCAAGTATTTTGAAATAAGAGCAATTTTTTATGTAGAAAAGTATTTTTTTTCAGATAATAACAAATATTATTTTAGAAATGAATTCACCGAATTTCACTTTTTGTTGGCAGTGTATAACCAAGGCTTGCATGAATTCTTAGAATAACTTTGGAATATAGATATAACCCTCCTTGCTGACAAGACAAACTCGATAATGGCAAAGAAGTAGGGAAATGCGTTATATTACTAACAAATCATGGATTTAAGGAAAGGATGAAGTGCATACACGTTTGATTGCATTTGAGCGGCATCATATCAAAATTTTAGCCTCTCATCCTAGCCGTCTCACTTGCCTCAGTTGAGAATTCCCGAATTTTATGGACGCCTCATGTTACATGTTTCAATCCCAACCGATAGCTGCTTTATTCACATGGCGGTTGGTCTTGCGTACCGCAATGACCCAACAAGATGCAGTGGCTGCACCCAGTGTTTCTATAGATTGTACCATGCCATGAAGGTCGTCTAGATAGCTGTTGCAGTAAAAACTTACCATAATATTGTAGACCACTAACACCATGTTATGGGTCTGAGGGGATGCATTGGTACTGGTATCGAACAGAAGTTTGGCAGCAATAAGTTTTCCCTCTCGGACAAATAAGCTAGTTATGCTTCCTTTCTTTTCTAGGGATGAGAGGTTAGCAAAGTTCGACCTCGACAAAGTGACATGACGATCTACTTTGAGGCAGTTCGGAGACAAAACAGTGATATGGATACAACTCCAAAAACCACATCAAAGAGACAGTGCATGAGTGGCCTTAAGCACCAATCCCATGGGCTCTGCGCTCATTCACCACTAATGCTTCAAGAAGAAACCAACTTCCACGGTGTGAACAGCAAGGAATTAATAACCACCCATACTCCCATAACTACACAAAGCTTTCCTGATCATCACTCACCTTCATACCATAACTTTCATCTTCTCTCTTTCCTCTCACTGTTACTAATTTTCCACAAGTATGTTCTTTTTGTAACTCGACCATTAGTAGCAAACGGAGCAAGAAAAGCACTGCTCCAGTCTCTAACGACCACTGAGCCAACTTCATATCTGAGCTTTCGAAAGCCGAACCTTATGTCAAATCGGTATAGGTTGTATTCTGGAGACATGCATACAATAACCAAGTGTTATTATTCGCTTAACCCTACCTGACCAACACGGCGAACCTACAAAATTCACCATATAGGTATCTTCAGTCAGCGTGGAATTGACAATGTAGGAAAAATATTGATTGCAAAGGAACAGTCTTGTCAAGTCAACGTGTGCAAATGATACAGACCTTCTAGGTGAAGAAGCCAGCAAAATGCAGTCTCCTGACCACCCTTAACAGAAATCTTGGTATGTTCATCAAACACTTCACCCTTGTCAAATGTACGATGATGCTGTAGGACTGGTGTTCAGCGACCCTTCGTTTTAGAGCAAGAAGTAAAATTTTCGAGCAGATTGGCTACTTTACTTTTCGAAAGTTTTATCAGCACTAGTGGGCTGATTACTGAGGAAATCTCAGCACGAGTACAAAAGTCTCCTGTGGCGTTTGTCAGCTTATGTCATCTCCGGAGTAGACGTAATAGAATAAAGGCTGTTTGTCAAAAGGTGTGTCCACCACTCAGCAGTTTGCCCCTCCTTCTTTAGGACTGTCAGACATGGCTGTTGAAAGTGGAAGGCATGAAGAGACTATCTGTCTTTGATCACAGATATCTGCGTCCTACCTTTCACGTTAAATGGCATCACATGATGAGTAACGTAGAGGTAAAGAGTAGAGTGTTAGGTGAAGAGGGAAAACCGATCGACGGGTTTGTGAAACTGTATCGATTAAGATGAAGAGTACACATGTCACGCATGACGAGCCTCTCCCTTCTTCGTCGAGTAATGTTAGCTGACATAGAATTAAGCTGGAAACGGGAAGAGATAATCAAATGAAAACATGACATCAATCCATGAAGTCTTTGACTGCTGGTTTGAACCACGTAGGGAGATGAAGACTTCCTGGTTAGGAATGTTGAGATGCTAAGATCCAATGACTGGAGACTATTGGAGATATGCTTCATATTCGTGTTCACTGGTGTGGATGCATTCACCCATTAAACTCTCATTGTTCTCCATGTAATTATTCCTTCTCTCACAAAATATATCTTTATCGTAGTTCATTTGTATTTCTTTTTTTCCTCTACATTTAAGTAGAAATCAACAGTGCATCACTTCTCGTATATATATATATATATATATATATATATATATATATTCATATATATACTGCCCTCTTTAAGGATGATGGTCCATATATAATAGGTCAGAAGAAGAATACTTTCGGACTAATCGCCACCTAACTGTCTCACAGTACTACTATTTGAAGTACAACTTTCGATGTTACGTTAAGTATACAAAATGAGTGCATTAATATTATTTATTTGGATGAAAGAATGTCTTTTCTGGAAAGGTATGAGGTATGAGGTTGGTAATACCAACCTCATACCTAAAAGAGTTGTTATTAAGGTGCACACTCAACGTACAATTTACGTTCAACGACGTCATCTATAGACAGAAAGACGGGATTGCTATGGGCTCTCCCCTTGGCCCACTCCTAGCAGACTGCTTCATGGCCAGCATGGAAAACGGCATCCTTAAACCAACAATGAACAAATTGTTGCTGTACAAAAGATACGTCGATGACACTTTTATAGTTTGTCAAGACGATTCCGACTTAAATTGCATCTTACAGGAGTTTAATAACTGTCATCCTTCAATTAAATTCACAATGGAAGTTGAAAATAAATCAAAGATTCCATTCTTGGACGTCGAATTGACAAGAAGAGACAACGGAACTCTGAAAAGATCTATCCATAGAAAACCAACATGGAATGGCCAGCTGACAAACTTCTACAGTTGGGTACCTATCAGCCGTAAAAGAGCTCTCATCATCTCACTAGCCCACCGCACCAGAAGAATCTGCAGTGATGACTGTTTAGAAGAAGAGCTCCTATTCCTAAAAAGCATCCTGATTCAAAACGGATACCCGCCACGTTTCGTGGAGAAGAACATGAAACCAAGGACAAAAAGAGAAGAATACATTTCAGTGCAAAAGAAGACACTCTATCTGAATCTGGAATTCAGGGGAGACCTGGCAGCAGATATCCTTAAAAGGAGAATCTCCAATTCCCTGAAGAAGACTTTTCCGGCAGCAACTCTAAGAGTGACATTCTCTAGCCGCCCACTTCTTCGGAGCAATGGGAAGGACAAACTGTCGCATATGGCCAATTCAATGTGCATTTACCAGTTCACCTGCTCGTGCGGAGCAAGGTACATAGGTCGTTGTATGCGCGTCCTTTCAAAACGTGTTAGAGAACACTACCCAGCGTGGCTGCAAAGAGGAGGCACCGGTTCAATCAGAAGTGCCATTACTGAGCATCTGATCAATACCTCCCACAACATCTCAACTGATTCATTCAAAGTAATTTACAAGGTCAACAGAAACCTACCGAAAGCAGTTTGTTTCCGACTTCTCTGTACTGCAGAAGCCCTCTCAATATGCATCGAGAAGCCGGAGCTGTGTGTCCAAAAGAAATTAGTTCAACCTCTACAACTACCATGGACTTAGTCCGGTATGTTACCGTAGCTTCCATTTTTGTTTCTGTTTTTGTTTTTGTTTTTTGATCCCTTTTCGTTCTCTATGTGTGTGATTCTTACTCCCTCAGTCTTCATTCGATTCACCCCATTTTTTTTCCAGTTATAAAAACATTTATTTTAAGTTTGTTTCCATGCTTTTCCTGTTCACATTTATAATCCGTTTTTAAAAATAAAAAAAATTTGCAATTATATCTTAATCCTGTGCAATTATTTTGTGTTTCTAAGGCTCTTGTAATCTATATTCACACCTCCTAACTTCCATTTTAAGTTAAAACTATTATATCAATTTTGTTTCCATGCTCACTTTCTGCACACCTGTAATTTGCTAAATTCCATGTAATTTTGTTTCTAAGGCTCTTGTAATCTATATTCGCACCTCCTGATTCCCATCTCAAGTTGAAAATTATTATTTCAATTTTGTATCCATGCTCATTTTTACACTCTTGATATCCGTTCTAATCCTGCGTAATTTTTGTTTCTAAGCCTCTCGTATAACCATATCTAGTTGGAAATAATTATCACCTTTTATTCGCTGTCATAATTATGTAGAATCAAACAAGAATTGTCTCCATGTAAAATTATGTATTTAAATGCGATTGTACAGCTTTTGAAAATGAAATCGCCGAAAAGATATCTTTGCTGAACTTCTTATTCTTCTCAATCTAATGTTCCAATGGGTATTTTCCACGATTTGAAAGAAGAAAACGTGAAATTTGAATATATCAGTACACATTAGTTACCTAACACCTTCGTCCAAACAATCATCTGTTTCCGACTGGTTCTAACTTCAAAAATAAGCAGAAACGCCGATATCAAGTCAAGAGTTGATGATCATAAACTGTTACTCTATGAGTTATCATCGAAGGGAATTTGTGAGACCGTTGAATATGTCTTCTCCATTCGGAAGGTCCTCCAACACAAACATATTAACCTGTCGTGAAGTCGAACCACGAAAGTAATTGTATTTTGAAATCAAATACAAAGTTTTATATACGGAAGCTTAATCAGTCCATCAAATCGATGAACGATGTTATTTGAAATTAGATCAAGTTAGACAAAGGTTAACTGGTGGTCACATCAGCGGATGAAACTAACACGTGTGGTAACTAACCGTTGACCTGAGTTACGTAACTCTGTGTAGGCTATCTGTCTGAGGGAGTTGTCACGCTGAGAAATGATGGTTAGAGACTCTGTATCACAAAACCTTTCACAAATGTGTTTGCATATTTTAGTGTAGTTTTGACATATTATACATATATACTATTCAAACCTACGCAAGTGTCTCTGCTTATCTGCTTGTCTACCTGATCACCAATAAACTCACTACAAACTGTAGGGTAGTGATAAATAAAAACGATTAGAAACAGAATATTTTACTGATATATTTATCTGTTAAAAAACAAAGAACCCAATAACTTTCTCATTTACACCTACCTGTTAGTTGAAATGTGTCTAACAACAAACTGTTATGTTATAAGTGATAATGATGATGTCCCTATGTGTAATACAAATAAAACCACACTGCTGGCCACCACTTTTTAGTGGTAATTCATAAATAATAACATTAGTATTTGTAATTATATTTGTGGCTCCATCAAGTACACCTAACGCAAAAGTGATCAATTGCTAAAAGCCTTAATATTATACATCCTTAAACTTATTGTTTAAATTGAGCAAAAAGGTATCTAAGACATGCATAAATTTAGTCTGATGTTCACAGAGTGAGGAGGATGTCTGTCTGTCTGTTTTCGACATAGAACTTTGCACCTATGTGAGGCAGTTCAAGTCGCCACACTCCATGTGGCACACAAAGCAAGAGAAGTGAGGAGGATACTAAAATAAGATCGTGTTTATTTAAAATATTTGTGAGAGTTCAATTTTGTTTTCTCCTACTGCTAAAGTTGGCGTTTTTTCATCAAATTAGCGAGAGAGTAAATTGAGAGAAAATTTCCTCTATGGAATAAACATAGTCAGCCAAGTGAAATATCGACTCAATAGTGGGAAAAATTCACTAGGTAATAAATGAGAGACAAGTGTAAAATATGTGATATAAAATTGAGTAAATGTAGAATTTCACGAAAACGAATTTAAAGCTACATATCGTAAAAGGTTTGGTCATGTAACCAGTTATTTAACAAATTTTTTTCTACGATAAACTGTAAAAATAATATTTCTAACCTGGACAAATTCAACTTCATATTTCTGTACAAATGTTTCCATTACATCGCTATATATAGCTTTTATTTCAATCCCCGTAATCAATCCAATTACTTCATAGGTAATTTTGAAGTATACCTTTACATTTAAAAAAAAGCAGATAACATTTCATTCACTGCATTTCATATTTGAGTATTACAGCTTGAATGCGTGACACAAACACTACAGCTTAGTTTGCTGAAAAAACTGCAGTTTGACCCATCTCAAGCAAGTTAACAAAAAACATATGTAAGGCTAGCAATGGATCTCAGTGAAAACATTGTTTGGTAGCCGCTTCCAGCTTCCTTTTATAAATCCTAAAAAGTTTTTCTAGGTGTATCCTATGAAATAATTTATGTAAAGTAATTACAAGACACAAGCTTTTTCCTTCCTATCCAGATATCTTAGTAGAAATGACTGATTATCTTTTTAATGCAGAATTTAGCACAAATGTGTAGTAGTTCAAGTTGCCACATTTCGTAAAACCCATATCAATGTATATAATTATTCCCGTCGATTCTTAGTGGACCTTAGGGTTGTCTGCAGTCCCCTCTACCTGGTTACACGATTGCCTATAAGCTCTCATCTCCTGCTCACACAGTCTCCTCTGCGTCACCAGTGAACACATACCCAATTCATATTCTCCCATTTGGGTTCCGCTCGTAGGTCTCACGCGCGATGTCGCTCAACAGTTTCCTTAGAATATATCGAATTCATCTTCACTTTCTTCTGCATATTTCTTGGGAAACATTTTTCGGCTGATTCGTTAACACAGTTCCTCGTTGGTTATCCTCTCTCACCATCTCGTATTTAGTATCGAACGAAGACAGAAGTTGATGAAAGCCCACAATGCCCTGCTGGAAATGTTTTCCGTTGCGCGCCAAGCCTTTGAACCATATAGAAGTACTCACTATTTGATATTAGTTTTCAAAATTCGGATTTTGTTCTTTATGCTGAGTAGAGCAGATTTCTACACTCATTTCAGAGTAACGAAATTCTGCATTGCCTTTCCCATAATGTGTTTGACATTGCTATCTGTGCCACCTGTAGATGAAAAGATGCTGAGCAACTCAGGTAAGTGAAAGAGATAACTCCATCTACATTTCTTTGGTGGGTGGTGGTTGATGCTCTTTCATGGTTTGGTACCATTATCCTCTCTGTCTTCCCTATCTTCACTTGAAATCCCACCGTCTCTTCGAGTTTCTTTGACATTAGACGTAAATCGTCCGCGAATTCCCAGTGCCTTTCCGTCGATTCAACGCACGTCTGTCTTCTTGCTCCCCACGGTCTGTTACCTTATCCAATCCACCACAATCAGAAATGTTATCGGTGATAGTAGGCAGCTTTGTCTTACTCTTTTCTGTACTTCAAACGCCTCACTGAGCTTTTCGTTGCGAATCACTTGGCAGGTGATATAATCATTTCGCTGTTGGATGAGGTTATATACGCTTGTGGCATTCTGATAGTTCCCGAATTACTTCACAGTCAACACACTCAAAGACATTTCCAAAGTTGATGAAGTTAAGGCGAAAGGTTGACTGCTAATCTATGTGCTGTTCGATGATGATGATGATGATGATGATGATGATGATGATGATGATGATGATGATGATGATGATGATGATGATGATGATGATGATGATGATGATGCAAAGCAATGCAATTCGGTCCGCATATGATTTGCTTTACCTGAGTTCAACGTGTTTCGGGCGGAGTTTCGCATCCATATAGTCTCTCAGTCTCTACAGGACGACACAATGAATTACTTGGCTTCGGGTGGACAGGAGCATGATTCTGAGGCATTTCTCACAAAGGCCTAGGTCTCCCTTCTTTGGTAGTTTGACAAGCTGATGCTTCTTCCAGTCAACAGGTACTTTTCTCTTCCTCCAGATCTTCTACAATAGTAGTGTGAGGATATTTGGTGTGACTTATGAATCTATTTTGAGTACTTCGGGAGGAATTTTCTCCTATCTTGGTGTCTTCTTAGGTTCGGGTAACTTTATGGTATTCAAGACTGTTTTTGTTGAAGGATTGGTATTCCCTGGCAGTTGTGTGCCTGCTGTAGGTGGCATTTCTGGACAGTCTGCAGTCAGTGATCGGTTTAGGAGTCCTTCGAACCAATGAGCTACGTTGCACTTAGTTTCAGTTCATATCGACGCTTTGACATGATGAAGAGGAATAAATTGTGGTCAAGACGCCAACAGTAAATAATACTGTATCACCATGTATTTTTATCCGATAAAATTATTCTATGATGTGATTATACTGCACTACATTGCCCATGTTCTATTCTTAGTTACGATATCTAAAATATTTAAAAAATGTTGAATAAGAAACCCTAATCTACTTCCACAGAATTAACTGCATTTGCAACAACCTAGTTAGTAATAAAATGTAACGTATCAAGTTCTAATATTATCTCACCTCATTAATGCCTTGAAGAATAACAACCACTTTGTTAAGTAAATTGGATTTGTTTCGATATGTCCGAAGGCATATTATAAAATTATGTGCAGATGCTAATCTCATTTAAACTGATATCAATTTTAATATTTTTTTTATTTCTTCACGTTCCCAGTGGAACATATGACTTCAAGCTAGAGGCTTGAAGTTTCTGCAGCAGTGTTCATTTTTACAGGATGGGGTTGCTAGCCTCAAACCCAACCTTTCCTCTTTACCAGCTTTGTTCTGGCTTAGCAAGGTAAACGAGTGTGTCGGCCGGGGATCGAACCCCGGACAATGTACGTGGTCGGTGAGCGTCCTTACCGCTGCGCCACCGACGCTGTGGTGTTTCCGCCTTTTCATATTTTACGAGCTCAAACCATTGACTTGATAAATGACACGATAAATAAGATCTAAAACTTAGATGTTATGCCCTACATATATTAACAAACATTTTTGCAATACAACTGAATTAATAAGCGAACATCAATCAGTAGATATATCTAGGAGATTATATGAGTTTAAGGATGAGAAAGTATGTTGGAGAATCATTCCATATTAAAGGAAAAAAAAGTTAACTGATGTTAATGGTTGTAACGATCCCAAGCCTAATTTAAACACACATCAACTGTCAAGAAACTTATTTCAAATAATTTACTTGTTATGCAATATTACTATTAAAATAGACTCTTTGATAATAAATAGTGCGATAAGTACCTTCTCAAAGTCTAGTTGACACTTACAAAATAAGAAGGTTTAATATGAGGCTTGTTCCTTTCTTGGAAACAAATATAGTTGTTCGTATGTATAAGAGAAAATTATTTATTGAAAACCTAGACAGATAGACATAGCAAATCAACTCTAGTATGTGGCACATCTCGCCCAAAAACTTTATGGAGTACTGGTGAAAAAAAAATCAGTCAATAAAATTTTCATTTAAAAAACTACTGGTCTATTTATGTGCAACTGAACATAAAACAAAAATAACTACCGAGACTGGAACATTTGAGCAAACAATTTTCGTTGTGTTGCTTATAACATCAGATGGTGTTGCAGTAGGACAAACAATCGGTTGATTACTT
The DNA here is from genome assembly GCA_944472155.2 of Trichobilharzia szidati. Classification (NCBI taxonomy): domain Eukaryota; kingdom Metazoa; phylum Platyhelminthes; class Trematoda; order Strigeidida; family Schistosomatidae; genus Trichobilharzia; species Trichobilharzia szidati. The sequence goes on from OX235279.1 coordinate 116,564,583, forward strand.
TTCTGATCATAACAGGAGACATTTGGTACAATCATCGAGTTTTCTGCATCATTAAATTTCATACTGCTTAATATTTTAGAATTTCTAGCTGATAAGAAAACGTCACTCAAGCGATTACAGCTAATTCTGGATGCTTTTGAACTGCTGACTGACTCCACATTACCGATTATCCATTCACAATAACTAACAAATGGCCGACCAAAGCCTATAAATTTAGTTTTGACGAATAAAAAAGCATATTATTTTGTTCATTCATCTTTGTAAATGACAAAAATTATTGTGAACATTAGTTTAATAAAAACGAACGAAGATACTTTAAATGGCCCCAGTGGATTTTGTAAGATGATCAGTATTTTTAAATTTTATCACCTGATGTAATCCCTTGTTTTAATTTTTCCTAGAAAATGCTTATTACACGGAACTAGTGTAGACTTAGAGTATGTTACTGATGTAAAAAAATTTCCCAACCAATTGATTGCATCACTGTCAGATGTCGCCCGAGACACTTGTCAAAATACAAATTCATTTATATTTCTAATGTTTATGTCTCTCCTGGCTGTATCATATCGGATTTATCTATGTTCGCAGATGAATTCACCGCTTTTGCTGCAGCTTGCTTCGAGAACTCTTTATCAATAGTGACTGGCGATTTCAACTCCTGTGATCACTCCTTCCTTATATCACTTGGCCATGACAATATTGTTAACTTTGCTACCCGTCTCGAAAAAACACTAGATCTAGTATTCATCAATGATGTTGGTATATATGAAGCTCGCAAACGTGCTCCTGCATTGAACTCTGACCACTGCATCATACGTGTACTGCCTAAAATATATTCCAAATCACACAAACGTGTCTTCTCTCACCTCTACAGTAAATTTCAACGGAGATGCTACTCACAAGACAATCTAAGCAAACTCAGATGCATGTTGATAGATACTAACTGGGACCTATTTACAGAACAAACATTAAATGACACAATCACAAACACCACAGATTATCTTAAATTCTGTTTGGAAATATGTTGTCCTAAAGAAACATTATTCACTCGTTTTGACCGTTTCTCTTCTCCATATCTCAAAAAGCTCCGTAGAGATAAAGAACTGTTGTTCAAAACAAATGATAAGTCAGGTGTAAAAAAGCTAAATCCTCTGATAAAACTCGAAATGCACAGACTAAATGTTTTATACAACCAAAGATTCTTGTCATGTAAAACCCCTTCTAGTTTATGGAAACTTTTTAAAGAAATAACTAGCGGTAAGCGGTGTACTTCTGTCCAATCTCTTAATGTTAATAATCTTAATAAGTCTTTCATACGCTCCTCTGTCGATATCCTTCCTAATGATACAAATCACATAGACAATAATTTTAGTGGTTTTAATACCCTTGATGTGCTTAAATGTCTCCGTTCTCTTAAGCCTTCCCAAAGCCTTGGTCCTGATGGCGTACCTGCCATTGTCCTCAGGAACTGTGCTGATATTTTGTGTTACCCTCTTACTAATATTTTTAATGCTTCCTTTTCCAGTAATGTTCTACCTTCTGCATGGAAAAACATTAAAATTGTCCCTATACCAAAACAATCTTCTGGTACCGATATTAAATTTAGGCCTATTGCAATTACTTCTCCTTTTTTAAAATTGATGGAAAAACTACTTTTACTTCGTCTTGAACCTTCATTGAAAGCTTTTAATGACCCTAAGCAATTTGCATATAAACATGGTAGAAGTACCTTGGATGCTGCGGTTGTCTTATATCATAATGTTGTTTCTTGTTTAGACAAAGGTGCCAAATATGTTCGTGGTGCTTTCCTAGACTACACATCTGCGTTTGACTCTGTACCTAGGGGCCTTTTATTAAATAAGCTCTCCTTGACGCACACAGCATCCTGGGCTAAGAGTTGGTTGCATTCTTATTTTTCTGATAGAATGCAGTATACTGCATATAATGGCAAATCTTCTGCTTTGCTTACAAAAGCCGGTATTCCTCAAGGTGCCGTCCTCTCTCCCTTTCTTTTTTCTTTCTTCCTACATGACCTGCCACATTTAAACGAAACCAATTTTGTCAAATATGCTGATGATCTGACTGTATCACTGCCTATCACTTCTGAGTCTGACTGCTCCAAACTTAATAGCTTTCTGTTGGACATCAGCATGTGGTCTAAGTCAAATGGTCTTATGTTAAATCCTTCCAAATGTCAGGCAGTTAACTTTACCTTCAACCATTGACGTGACATACATGAACTAGTTAGTTCCCATGGTTCCTGTAGCATAGATGGTACAGAAATTGAAACCAAATCAAGCATTAAATACCTTGAATTAGTTCTTTCCTCTGACCTTTCATGGTCATCTCACATTTTATTGGTCTCTAGGAAAATGTTTCGTCTTACCTTCTACATTAAAAATGTTAAGACAACAACAACAACAACAACCTTTAGTTCTGCAATTTTTAAACTCCTGTATTTTACCCATTGTACTTTATTGTTCTCCATTAATCTTTCCTGGGCTTCTTAAAAAAGACTATGCCGTATTACGAAGGGTATTAAATGCTGTGAGTAGGGCTTGTGGTTTGCCACTGCGTGATCTCGCCAATACCATAGTCGAGAGACACGTAAATTCCTGTACAAATTGGGCAAAGGCCGTACTGTCAGACCCTCTGCACCCTTTTTATTCACAATTATCCCCTTGTATCTCATCAGGTAGAACGAGAAGTCAATATAAGAAATTATATGCTCGTACCACTAAGTACAAAAATTCTACAATACCGTATTTAGCCCGTATTTTATGTGATGAAGACACTGTTAGACGTGAAACATATAAGTTACTATGTAATTAGCATAGTGAATCGACCCTTTCATTGTTCATCTTTCTGTAATTCTATGGTGTCACCCTTTCTATCGTTTAATTATAACTTTGCTATTTTTATTTTAGTTGTTATTACTATTATTACTATAATTTTCTATTTTTCTCCTTATCCTATACTGTAACTGCTACATAGCTCCTATAAAAACGTTTTGTTATCATTATTATGTATTAATTATTCCGTTTATCTATTTTTTCTTTGTTGTTGTCGTTTTTGAGTAAATTAGATGCAATACTGTACTGAATGCTGAAAATTCCTTGCTGTATCATTAATACTGTTTTTGGAATAAAGCAAAAATTATTATTATTATTATAAATGAGTTATTTTAATAAGTGATTTATACAGAGAGATAAGCAGCAGATGTAGATATTTTAGGAGATATATTCGCATGCAACTTTTGCGTACCACTAAAACGATTGTTTGGGTTGGTGATAAATGATATAGTAGGCACATTTCATCAAGAATATTTTAAAATACTTGCCAACTTGAGCGATCCTTTATTTTGTACTCACCAGACAGGGTGTGATTTTGGGTACCTGGAAAAAGAACCTTTCTCATGAGGCAGTACAACAGCTAGTGCTTGTAAAGTAATAAGCCTACCAAAAATTTAGAAAACGGGTCACAAATATATCGTATTTTTTAACAAAATAAATACACTAGATGTATCAATGTTTTTTAATTCCACTGACTATAGACACAAAACATACTATATTCGGCAAAAAACGGTACACTAGGCTTCTGAAAATTATGCATGTGAATAAATCTACACTTGGTTTCATAAAGTAGAGAAATGATTCAAGTTGGTACACATGAAACTAAAACGAATTAAAAGCAGTGGAAGATTTTGGAGAAAACACTAATGCTGTAAAGAGTTAATATCAGTAAAAAGTTTGAAGAGATCAAATAAATTATAATTGTATTTCAATGGTTTACATACAATCATAACTTTTGATTTCGGTAATATTTTGAGTAAAATTACTGTCCGTGATCACACCAACTGTTGAAATTTTGTTTTTACTTTGCTCGAATCATTACCAAAAACAAAGACTTATCATTGTGTGTAAACTATTGAAATACAATTATAATTTATTTGTAAAGAATTATTAAGGTATTTGGAAATTTATAAACGAAAAATGTGGCTGCATCTATCTGTAACTGACCATGGGTGGTATTACCATTTAGCTGCAGCTCATTGTGTTAGTCATTAAGATCTGACGTTTGTCAGGCATTATTACTCCTACGCACGAACTTCATCATTCACGAGTATCAAACAACTTTTTGCAGAAGTTCTATGATTCCATCGCATTCATAAAAGCATCAGCGGTCAATTCACTACTTTCTTTTCAGAATAACGTGTAGTTCAAAACTCGAAAATCAAAAGCATTGAAAGCATACGTAGTGGAAATATAATCATCACATTCTAGTTGAAATCCCTGACGGAATTGCAAAAACAGTCTCTTTGAACTCAAAAATGAAGAGGAGGACTGGTAAAATACCACTGATATTTGATAATCCGAATTTATCGAAAATTTTAATGGAGTTACACAATCTATTTGAAAATAAGCTACGGCACTTAAATTTGATTTCGAGACATGATGGTCACAATAAACAACCAGTAATAAGTAAGTGTGTATGCGTGGTTAGACAAACTACAGCAACCTTGTCAACCATAAGTGGGGCTAAATAAACGTTTTCAAGCGTAATGAAAACGTTTCCCTCGAGACAACGAAACTGAGGAATATGTTACTGGTGAAAATATTCTTGCAGTTGAAGACGGGACATACAAAAATGTCTGAAGTTATAGCAAAAGCCGCATTTATCATTTTTATGTTAAACTCAATGACACGAATAAAACCACAATAAGTAAATCGCCTCTTTATGCTAGAATGCGGTCTGTCCATAAACACCCATACTCGTTAATCTAAACTAAATTTCACAAATACTATGTCCATCTAACTGTTAAGCAAGTTTCAACTTTCAGATTAGAAAGAACGCTCAGGTGATACAGTCTATTGCATCCAACGTTTGATTTTGCATTTTACTAAAGGGTAAATATGCTAGTCTTAATTGAGTTGCCAGCTCACTTCAAAAGGTACAGTTAAAAGTAATGAAATCAGTGGTGACACTAATTTCAGACTTATGCATTCCCCGTGTATGAAACGTTCAATTAATAATAATAATAATAATAATATCCTAAACGGTACTTTCGATGTGGAATTTTCAGCATGTTATACATCTAATTTTCTGTTCATATTACATCGTACAAGGGGAATAAGCAGGAGGATATTTACGTTGATAATAAGGTGAATAAGGATATGGATGTAAATCTAAAATTTAAGTGGAAATATTTACAACAATTTATTAATATGAGAAAGAATAAAAAGGCCTGTTAAATTAGTGTTTCGCAGTAAGTTAGTTTTTATGTATAATTATATTTCAATAGTTTACACACAATGATAAGTTTTGTTATTGGTAACATTTCGAGCAAAATTACTGTCCGTGATCACACCATCTCTTGGAATTGTTTTGTTTTTTAATTAAAAAGAAGTTAGTACACATGAAACCAATATGAGTTAAAAGCAGTGGAAGACAAAACAATTCCAACAGTTGGTGTGATCACGGGCAGTAATTTCGCTCGAAATGTTACCAATAACAAAACTTATCATTGTGTGTAAACTATTGAAATATAATTATCCTTTATTTGATCTATTCGACAATGGTCTGACTTTTTACTGACATTAGCTTTTATGCCTAGTGATTTTCTTATCACATAAAATGGGTGCCAAATAAGATGTCGTAGAGTTTTTATACTAATTCGTCCAAGGGCACAGTCTTTTCTAAGTTGCCTCTTGTCCTACCTGATGAAATGCAAGCAGAGAGTTGTATATTCAAAGTTTAGTCAGAGTTCGCCAAAATAATATTCGCTAATTCCTTGCATGATTTGAAGTGTCAATCTACAGCAGATTAGCATGTCGGTTTACTGGTACTCCACTCACCTTACTGACAACTTTCTGTGCCCTCCGCAGTTTAAAAAAGTCTCTTTTAAGTGTCCCATTAGGGATTAAGAGGCGGCAATAAGAAAGAATAGTTAGAATACAAGAATTTTAGAACTGTAGAGAGTAATAGAGAAAGATCGCCTAAACGTAGGAGATTAGACAAAGTATCTTTCTAGAAATTGACCTGATATTAGAAGACCAGGAATATTCAGAAGAAAGATATGATCCAAGGTAGTTAACGTTTGTCCTGGTTTCTACTTCACTGCCAACAACAACAATCATGGAGACGAACCAGTTCACGTAAATTGCGCTTGTGTCTGAAAGTGAAATTATCAACCAGAAATTTAAAGAGATTTGGCTCAGAACCACTTGAGAAAGGCCACTGACTAATTTCTGATAAAAGGCCACTAATTCTGGAACAAGCTGACTGAGAAGTGACCCGTATGGAAACAGTGAGATCATCGGCATACTTAAAAAATTGGCTTCATCAGAATCAGACAATTCATGTAACAAGAAGATGAATGGTTTCCAAAACGACCAGTCATTGATATCTCCAGCACCTCTACCACTTGGTGCAATGTACTTGGCAATTGGCGGTTAGTAGACGATGATATCCACATAGAAAAAAGGAGGATTCTGGAGAAATATAAGCAGTAGGTTCGGGCTATAAATGCACTAGGGAAAAGTGAATAATTCCAAACAGGTAAGATTTGGGAAGGAATGGGACATCATACTCCCCTTTTTCCCCCTCACTCACTTATTGTCATACATCCCTTGTTTTCAGCGGAAAAGTCTAAATCGTTTTCCCAACTGTCCCACTATTCGGGCAATCAGGTTTCTCCAGTTTTCCCACTTGCCCCATCTTATAACGAACAAATTCCCACTTATCTCGAGTAAACAAAGGGGAAATTGCATTTTTTCCCGATTTATGAATGGAATGAGTACTACGTTTTGGTTTCACTTTTCCCATATTTACAACCATATTCGTAAACTGGGCAAGCTTGCAAACAGAAACGTTTTTTTTGTTTTCTGAGCCAACCAGCAAAAAAGCTAATATCTCACTTACGTGTTGGTATCATGCTGCACGCAGTTCCAGCTAACTGAGGGATGACCAGTGTAGTAAATTCATTGATTCCATAGCTAACTTGAATTGGAAAGTCAACCTAAGATAATTAAAATAACTCCAAGTTTTTTTCAAAGCTCACCATGTAATAGACATTATTCAAGGTTTGTAAATCACCATCCATTCTCAGTATATCCCTTGGAACATATTTCAGGTTCTCTTACATCAAATTTAAACTTTATGTTGAATAACTTACTGTTTGACGAATATATGCATAAAAAATCAGATGAAGACGTATCGACAGTCGCATTTCTGCAAAAATCAATCTCGCTTCTTAAAATAATCATTCATATGCACTATTATTATACTTTTTCATGACTTCACATTTTGGAAATAGCTGTTGCTGCAAAACATTACAGTCCCTGTCACAACAGCAGGCACTGTCACAGTGGTTCTTTATAATATCGCAGGGACATGATAAGCCTGGGAAATATTTAAATGTAACTCAAACCTCCACTGTATAAATTTACTAGCAGCAGCAAGACGCCGAATTTCATATTGGGGACGTAGCAACTGTAAGCTTTCGAGATATTAAAACAAACAGATTAACTAATCTACTGGCGAAATGGGTTAAACACCGTAACTTTAGATGAAAAATTGCTAATGGTAGCATATTTTTGAACGTATTGAGCATTCTTTCACTTCTCATGTGAAGTTCACGGGCACCTACCACATAGTATACGAAGTTCCAGAGCGATGTACATTTATAGGATGAATTTGAGAGTTTTTATGTCTTCAACGGGCTACAAAAATAAACCTTTAATGTAATGATCCTCTTTGTGGGCTTGTAGCGGTAGGTAATTCCCCAGAATTATTGGCCACAGCATTCATCACTCAACATTGGATGCTGACCCTCACTGTTTAAGTCAACTTGTTTAGCTGAAGGCTTACAGTCAAGCATCCACGCCATTTGGCACGCTGTCGTATTACGTTCGTTCGTTCGTGCACGATGCCTAGCTGGTTAAGAAATAATCTTTCACTCCGATTTAGTCCCGAAATATAGTTCATAATCTCAATTATCAATTCTGTTGTTTTGCTTTGCCTTTAGTCTATGCGGAACGAACGCCATAGAAGTTGTGGGTGTAGGATCTTGCATTAGTATACTTTATACTATCCATGAACGTCAACACCCTAAGCCTCTAAAGGCTAACTTAGAATATCCAACAGGCGGACAAATTGGTGTCTTCCCGCCGATGTTTATATTAAAAAGTATGCTTGATCAGATATAATTCGGAAGCCCCAGCTGCAAAATGCCTAGTGCCTTCTAAAGGTGAAGTTGAAGAAAAGTTGGAGTATCACAGCAAAAGTTACTGCACAAGCTGCTGACAGTGCAGGTTTAGTCATATCGTTTGCGCACTTGGACATTATGCGGTGACAACCAAAGTTGGATGCAGAGGAGAACGCCAGTGTATAGCGTGATTTAGCAAGGCAAAGTCATTATACAAGGCGCGTCATTCTTAAAAGATGGAAAGATACCGTCGACCTGAAGCAAGGGAGCCGACTGCGATAGAGGTGATCTCTGCAATTGGTCAATCAGTTTCCTCCAAGGGAGGAAATACAAGGTTCCAGGCGTAAGACCAGGTTCAAACAGGATCTCCGTTGAGTTAGGCCAGTTCCAGATGGGTTCATTCTTGCAACAACTGCCGGCACTACCAGTATTTGTCTTCACATAATCGATAAAAACGCTGACTCCACAGAAAATTATTCGTTCCACCATCTCTCACAGTGCTGAGAATTTGAGTACTGATCATGTTTTCAGGGAATCGTTCAAACTTTGACTAGCAGATCCCATCAAAAGGAAGTGTGCGGTATTATATAAAAGCAGACAGCGCAACATTGGTGAGTAAAACCCTACTTTGGGGGATGTTGCTCGGTAAAATTCGCTAAGGCCTCTGTTGGTAGAACATGGAGGCACCAAAATGAACTTACATTTTACTACACTAATAATCCTAGTCCATTGAAACTTCGAAGAAATACATTGAGTGCGATATGTTTGCCTTGAAAATCCATGACACCATCGGAATTATGAGATTATGATGAACATGTAAAACCTTAATTGCCTATTTCCTTCCCTCGCATTACAAGTCAGTTGAACATGAGCGTCTAATCCAGTAACTTACTCATAAACTGGCGATATATCTGTATGGCCTATCTTTACTACATCTTCTACCACCTCATTTGTATTGCCACTGAATCTGGATGTCTGAATGTCAACTGTATTCCCAAATAAACAGGAATGAGTGTGATCAGTACGAGTATCACCATAAGAGGCATTTGTGACCGATTTCACCTTTTCTTTGTGAACTTCTCTATACCCACTTACCCAGCTGTGTGATGTCTAGAAATGGAAGATTCGTACATTTTTGAAACCCACGGTTGAATAACAGAGAAGCCCTCTTCGTTTTAACAAGCCTTATGTCAATTCATCACTTCTGGCTGGCTGATGAGAGGGTCTCCCAGAGGTATTACTTGGGATTAGCTTAGCATTGACACCGTAAATGTTCCATGGATACGTGGGCTCATCGCAAGTCTGTTTTTTACACTGCCTGAATGAACTGGAACTCTTTCCGTGGTCGGCTTCAACTAGATATCAAACTCACAATAGTTGTGTGGCCATGTACTTTGCCAGACCTGCACTTTAGCCACACTATATGCAGCTTCTTTAGCCTTCCTGACCTAACCTGGGGAGGGGCTGTTCTTAACATCACCTCAGCCAGTGAAGGGAGAATATAACACTTATGGCTTTTCGAGGGTGTAGTTATTAACGTTGGTATAGAGATAACGTCGGGATGCGCATTCGCACAACAATGCAGCAACGGCACCCTTGTCCCTCGAAAACTCAGTCGTCCGTAATGTGATTCAGTCAGCAGAGATAAACAAGCTGGCTGTTGAAGACTAAATGGGTGGGTTTCAATCGAGTTGGCGAATTTCTTTGATACCCTACAAACTCTCAAAGTTGAATTTGCATTGAAAGTCTGATCACCTGATGCACTAGAATCTTGGGTCTCCCAAATATTGCCTTCAGATTATTATGAAGAAACCTAATGGAGTCATAAATCAGATTTTGCTTTCTGATAAGAGAAATGTGGAAGCTGAGGTTCTTGCGTAACACTGAAGATTGGGGCTAGATACGGCCCTATATATCCACCTATTTAAGTACATCACTGAACAGGTGTAAATTTACTACCCTGTCTTAATTATTTGGCATAATATTGGAACTATCCGGCCGTTAAGATAGAAGCGCCCGTAATATATGATTGGCTAGTTTTGAGGTCTGTTGAAGTAAGCGACAGTGCGTCAGTTGTTATCATTTCTGCTGGCTGAGAACAACAAGAATATTTCAACTAATGAGATTAGTTGGAACCTTGTAGAAACTTTTTCAGCTTCACTCAAATTAATATTTAACAAGCACCACACTGCGATTATCCGACATAACGGTTTCACGACGATTTTGGGGGTAATTGTGCAATGAACATGAACCGCTGGAACCAAATGTTTTCTCCCTTTTCGTCTTCCTGCATTAAATTCAACGCTTGTACTCTCAGATTTAAGGACTAACCAGATGACTACCTTTAACTTAATATGCCTCAGAGTTGTCTCTCCTTCCCAGGCGCACTATAATTATGCACTAGTTGGATGTGTATGGACAAATTTGTCATATCGAGATTGATAACCTAAGAGAACTGACAATGCAATCAAATTACAGTTGGTGCTACAATCGCGATGCAGCAAGCCCGGCTTGCTTCATCAAATTGAGTCATACTCTGAACACTCTTATCCCCCAACGGTCCCCAATTTTGTATTCGTTGGTGTTACTTTTGATCACAGAGCTCTTTCTCGCCTCAGTAACTTCGGTTTACACAATGAGTAATGAGACTGGGCCTGCAGTAGATTTCTCGAGTATGTACAGCTTTAGATTTCCTCTAATGAATTCGAAATCTCAGTTACTGACAAAGAGCCTGTTCTGCCGCCTAACTATTCAGAATATTTAAACCTCCCCTAACCACAGTAACAACAATCGCCTTGAAACTGAAACACACTTTGAGACTCACTGGGAGTTATTTCCCTTGAAAAGTGAGCTGAATTGTAGAAAGGTGTTTTAGTTAAAAGTTGACGTTTTGGCACCCATCCCGCGACTGCAATCACTCCATTTTGGGCTGACCTTTATCCACTTGTTTTGTCAAAAATTAGTTGCTTTAAATCGACTGGATGTAACATCTAGGGGTAAGCTGTCATTCAAGATTAAACTTCACAAAATAATACCTATTCTAATTTTTAAAATATTGAGACAAGTGGCTCACAGCACTGACTGATAGTCAGTTTCCAAGAGCTGTTTTCATTGTTGTTTATATTGAATGACCGCTATTCAGCGGATATGATGGTGGGGACATAAGAGAACCACCCTTATCTGTGGGAATGCGCTCTATTGCTAAGGCTCCTGAGTGTGAATGACTTCAAAAAAAATAATAATAAAATAAAAGCTGCCTGTATGACAAAGCTTGTGTATAAACTCTTTGAAAACAAGCTCATGGTACGATTTCTTTACTTCAGGAGGACATCTAACTGTATAAATCAGAATAACAGCATAAATAAGTATCATCACTCTTTTTGTTTTTCTTTCCTTCTACATATTTTATGTAATTTGGCGTTTGGATTAAACTCCCCCAACTTCTATTCCCACTACCCTATATAGGTGTAAAAATCATTATTCGTTTTGCCCTTATGTTTTTTTAAAAATATCTGTTATTCTATATTTTTTGTTGTTTACCACCACAAACTTGAACTAACTGTTAGTATAAAACACTATAAAACTCAATGACTCTAGATTATTAGTAACAAAAAAGGGAAATAAACCCCGCGGTTATCGTATATTGTTTGCTTAAATGATTACTAGTTGCTGGCTGCCTCTGCACCTCTCTTTCTGTTTTCTCCTTTCTTCTCTTCTCGAAGGTATTGCATTGGAGCATTGCAAATGTACAGTGATGCTGCTTTCTACGTTTGTATTACCTGAGCGTTATTCAGAATATTGTTGGCACACACAACGAACAACGGAAGAAATTCCATTCTGAGTACTGTTTGTCATCGCAAAGTTGGTCCCTTGTATCTGTTATGGGCGTTGATAAGGCATATCCCCTGTTTGAAGTGGCGCCTCCAGCTTTACCTTGAGGACATTTGCGCGGTCTAGTTGATTTCAGTTTGGCTGGTTTGTTCCGTTAGATCCAGGTAGCTGCATTTGACGTGATTCTGGTTTCTGTTTGGCTTGAACTGCATTGATTTTGTTAAGAATAGCCGCCAAAAGCTGCCTCTAGGCCTGAAGGCAGTTATGGTGCAGGAGGATGCTTGAGAATGTGTTTCATGTGAAAATTATAGGGTGCACCTAAAATCCTCCTGTTTGTGGCGTCTCAATGATTTCTGTGGAGCTTCGTTTCTTCACTTGTGTCCATTTTTGTCGTTCACGAGTGTTTCAATAAATGTTTATGGCTGTAATCAGGAACTTTCCAAAACGGTAACTGTGGTAAGGAATTTATATTTTTTTCCGCTATAGTTTCCAAATCAATGTCTCTTTTAGGTTGCTTACTGTACTCTGTTGGCTATTCGTGAATTTTTTATTGAAAAGCTTCTTTTTTCATTTACAGTGGTACCGAATGGACGCATTGGCACTTGGAGACAATGGCGACCAACCTGCCCTTCCTATATCAGTGGATATCAAAAAACTTTTTGACGGAATTATGTTTAGTCACCGGTATACCAGTTGGGTTCAAGTAGAAGATGCTCTAAGTCAGCTGGAATCAGTAATATATGTATATATGTATGACAGAATATTCCTCGGCAACTCATACACATTATTTAATCAAAAAGTGCATACGGGACCATGAATCTCAGGATTTGAAGTGCAAATTAGTAGTCTTTCGTTGTACATATGGCATGAAGCGAAAAACTAGAGGTTCAGGTTTACGCGTCAAACCGTAAGAATTCTATTATTTATTTCTGCAGTGCAAAATACACCGGTTGCCAATCTGGCTTTCGTATACGCTACAAGGAGGACGAGTTTATCATTTCTTCCGCGAAAACAGTTCACAATCACAAATGTGAAAAAAGTCTTATGATAGGTGATCCATATTTTAGACGTCTGTCCGGGGATGAAAAGGAGAATATTGCACCAGTTGTGAAGACTACATCTGAGGTTGCTGATGTTTTGGAATATGCTGAAGAGAATTTTAATAAAATTTTGACGAGCACAGATGTGTATAATTTACGTAAGGATATGAGACCAGGTAATTGAAGTATTTTAAAGTTATTTTTGAAGCCATGCCTTTGAGATCAGATGTTATGCGCATAATAAGGCAAAGCAGTCAGGTGGTTGAATACGTGGATTCGAATACAGGGGTAACCAGCAGAATTTGCTTCGCCCTGGAATCACAGGTGCAGTTATATCGGAAATATGGAGAGGTGGTGTGTATTGACTCAACATACAATACCAATAAGGACGGGTAGGTTATACGTGAAGTGGTTGACAAATCTTAATCAGATATTCTCTGTTTCAGTTGGTGGTAACATACAATATGGGTCATGGCAGGCCTGTTTTTTTGGCATGGACGAGACGAGAGAGGTCATGTGATGTAGCTTGGATATTGGAACAATTCCAAAGAATAATGCAGGATACGTCCATCACAGAAACTTTCGTAATGGATTCGGCTAACTGTGAGATATCCGCCGTGCGTAATAGTCAAATTCAGGCGAAAATCGTCATCTGTGCATTTCATGTATGCCGGGCTTTCAGCAGGAAGGTGAGGTGAATGTAATTAATACTTGATGCATTTAGACTCGAAATCCTTTTGTACGCAGGTTTTTATATCGTCTTGTTAAAGCTACGACACCTGAAAGGTAAATGCATTGATTTCTAACCGTTTAGATTTCATCACTACCTTAGTGTCATTAGGATGGTTGATCGGAGGGTGTGGAATTATGTCAGGCATTACTGGGTGCCTAAGAAGGAGACGTGGGCTGCGGCATATATGCCGAATACTCTGTTCCTGTTTAATAGTACCAACAATAGAGTTGAAAGCTCTCACAGTCACCTAAAACGATATCTCCATAGAAGAGATCCCCTACACGTATGCATGTACAAGACGTATAAATGGTGTGTACGCACAGAGAAGCGTCGTAGTGTTGAAGTCATCGTCGAAAGTTGTCGGATTCATAAGTACCACGCACCTGAACCAGTTATGCCGATATTAGGAAACTTCACTCCTTATGCCGCTAAGTTAATTACCAAGGACTATGGCCGTAATCGTCGGATGAACATAGAGTTGTATACTGATGATACGGCTATCATAAATGACGGCATATACCGGCACCAAGTGGATTATACCAATTCTACTTGTACCTGCAGAATATTTAGGGCACAGAGACTACCTTGCCGGCATATGCTGCTATGTCACACTCAAATTCCTCAGTTTACAGGTAAATCAAACTTTTACTAATATTTCAATTAATATTTTTAGTTGACAAAGTAATTCGCCTGTGTCGCAGATGGTTTTGGCAGGATCCGTCGCTACCAAGTCGTGTGCCGTGTGAAGGTTCAGTGAAGAAACCCTGCATGGAGATACTGCAACTTCGCAGGCAATTGAACAGAAGCTTCGCAGTTATGCAGGATAATTATAGTAATGAATATACTATTAGTGCACTGCGAGCAACTCTGAATTACTTTGAGAACCTTCTTGTATAATAATAGAAGATGTACATAAATTTTGTGTCCATAAATGCAAATATACCCTAACTCGCAGCCCGTGAGTAATTGTTGGATCCTTTTCTCGTCTGACAAACTGGTCCGTTGTATAAGAAGAGCTTTAAGTTTTTCATATTGGTTTTCCGTCGGGGGGTTTTCGATGAAATCACTGATTTCCGTTAACACTGACGGAGGAAGTTCTGCCAGCACGACGCCATATTTGGCTATCTGAGGTTTAATACCCCGTGCTTCCAACAACGGCTAGACAACTCCAAACCAAAGTCGTGGCTCTGCAAAGCCGTATTGTGGTAGCCGAAAATCAGATATGGCATTTATTGTGGCCTGTGCCTCGCCGCCAGATCTCTGTTCAGTTGATATACCGGGCTGAGTATGTGGTGACATTATAGGTGTGAGAATATTGGTACAAAGGGGAATACAAATATGAGACCACCGACAAAAAATTGCAATGAAAGTACAAAATAGCAAAAATAAGTATATAGATACGTGAAAATAATCCGTGTTCCAAAACGGGCTCACCAATTATTGTGGTGGACCTTTTGCTCTGTTAGCTTATTAACCCAAATCCAAATAGAAAACAAAATACCAAGTCAATTGAGTTTATGGGAAGAATATATTAAAGTTTTGTTACTTGGGTTTACAAAGATCCAAATTCCACAATAAACGTAATGGATTCCAGAAGTGCTGCGGGAAGACTGCTCCAGTTCTAATTCTCCAGAGTTGACGTTGCCGGAGGTCGACCAAAGTGCGTAGGAGGAGGCTACGGTGATCCTGCAAAAATTCGAGATAGAAAGCAGGTTGTTATATTTGATCGACGGCAGTTGAGATGGTGGAGAAGACGGAGAGTCGAAGGCAGAATTATATATTTATTTAAAACTCGAGGGAAGTTCAAAGTTCAGAGTTTTTGGTTAAAACAAAGTAGTGTACAATATGTTCATTTTTTACATAATAGTAAAATTTGGATAAGTTTATTTTTGAGGACTCCACAACTCCAGCAGATTTGAAATAAACACTTGAAAAATATCAAATTTACACAGGAAGTCCGTAAGATTTACTAAACTAAAAGCACTTTCGGTTTACATAGGAATTCTCCATGCCCAATTGATTCCTTTAAGGGCCTACACAAATTACAACTTCAATTAAGTAACACTGACGTGACAGAAATTCCATTCTTCATTCCTAAACTTAATGATAATAATAATGTTTTTATTCTAGAAACAGGAGCATTCCTAATGCTTCACTTTATGTAAATGCAGTTACATACAATTTCACTAAGAACTCAATGCAACTCGGTGCACTATAGTATGTACACAAATAAACTGAAAAATAACGTCCTCCTTACCTTCTGAACAACTTTTTTTATTACAGGTTAATAACTTTCTTTCACGTATGAGCCTGAGATATGTCTATGAAATCACAATATTATACCAGTTAAATCTCGCCCCGAAACCAAGGCCACTTGAAACCAATAGCAACATCGAGACAAACGTCACTGAGGGGATATGCAATAAAGTCGCTGGAATTCTAGACTCATTTCTGTAGAAGTTCCTGAGTTGAAAGCCGATAAGTCTGCGTGACTTTGACACTTGTTTGGAGATATGTCCAGAAAATGATAAGTCATGTGAATATTTCAGCCCTAGGTCCAGTACAGATTCTAGTCGTAGAAGTGCATGGCCTTGAATTTTCAGGTCAAGTTCTAAATTGTGGCAACATTTTTCTACATTAAACTGGAGTTGCCAGGTGTCACACCATCTATCCATTTTTTCTAATTTTTGCTGTGTGGCGTTTACTGTTATTCCAAGATCTGTGTTCTTGCATTTATCCGTCACTGGTGTGTCCTACATTGATAGGAAAATATATATATAAGTCATCTGCATATAGTATTGGTTTACGGACACTAAAGCATTCGCAGGTACTGGTTATATATTTTTTGAATAGGAGTGGGCCGAATATACTTCCCTGGATTACACCACTACTTATTGGTTTAGGCCTTGAGATTATCGAGCCAACTTTCGTTGTCTGACTTTGGTCACAGAGAAATGATTTTATCCAGCTCAGGAGGGGGTCACATATCCCTAGTGAGCATAACCTGCTGACTAGCAGATTATGGGGAACTCTGTCGAAGGCTTCGGTTACGTCGAAATATAGCACAATTACTAGTTCTCTGCTGCCCCTACTTCATGTAATTACGTTGAAAAAGTCTATGTGACAGGTAACACATTATCTCTTTTTGAGGAATCCGTGTTGTGATGGATTGATAAGTTCATGTTCGAGTTAGTTGTCTGACATTTGGTCTTTAACCACTTTCTCCGTTATTCGTGATATTACCGGTGTTATGTTGATAAGTCTATAGTTGCATGCACTAGTTTTGGCCCCTGCTTTGTGCTTAGGTAATATGTATGTGGTTTTCCACACTTCAGGATAAGTTGCAGTTTCCAGAGAGAGAGTAAATATTCTAAGCAACAAGACTACCATTTCCGTGCTATCATTTTGTCTCTTCCAGTACTACCATTAGACTTCAAAGTCTTAATCGCTCAGTCTATATTTTGTATATTAAAGTCTATTTTGCCTAATTTTTGGTTACTTTTGCAGGTCATTTGGAAATTTTGGGTCCGGTGCACTCTGGTGTCATTACAAAACCACTCACTGAGATCACTTATAACCTGGGGATCATTGTTTATACCCTTATGTTCCAAGCTGCTTACATTATTGTCTTTACTGCTTTTTAGACGTTTCTGCAATATCCTACAAAGTTCCTGAGTTTTGGAGTTACCCACAAGCGCTTTATTTTCTTCAAGTTGTGACCTCATTTTATGTTTCTCTTCAAGCAGTTTAAGAGTTTTATGTATTTAGTCTAACGCATTAAATTCCTTAAATACATGGTATTTCCTTTTCAATTTCTTTAGTTTTAGTCGCGTTTCGCGGTCGATAAATGGAGTTGGTGTCTTTAGAGCAGATTTTAGGGGCACGATTGTGTCTCTTGCTGAGCCAATTGTTTTGTAGAAAATCTCAAGTGATACTTCTAAGTTACTGTTGATGAAGTATTCTTCTCGGTCAGAACTTCTCAACAGATCTGATAGGAATTCCCAATCGGCATTCTTATAGTCCCTATATTGATAGGGTAACAAAAAAAATAACATCAACAACAATAAGGATACAAAATTAGATCAGGGTGTACGGAATGCATCCGTGTTGTATAAAGTTTAGCACATGCAAGCAGGAATTTAGAAGAAAACAAAATATCAAAACTTGCTATAATTTTAAAGAGAAAATTTATGTACATAATAAACCATGAAATGTTCGTTAGCATTTGCAAAATGCATATATAAATAGATATATACAAATACTTGGTGAATGAGTGTGCTTGCAGCACAGTTAACGAACAGTAAACAATAATACTGGTAAATATTTATGGTTATAATGAAATGAATGTCGACAACAATAATAATAAGTATGTCTAAATGAGGTTACGTACTTGTTTTTTAATGTCAGTCAACAAAATGAACATAGCGGGCAGGTTTACAGATCTGCCGTCCACTGCGTGTCTGCACAGGGGGAATTGTGAAGAGCGAGAGAGTTGGAGTTGCATTGACTTTCTGATTGTTTACTGGTGCCGGCGTTGCTAGTGTTTCATATTCGCTGTCGGTGTACGCTGGTTTAAGACGATCGATAGAAACAGTCTCAAGTTTACCATGTTTATTCAGCGTGAAGCATTTATCTGTGCGTTTAAGTACTAGAAATGGACCTTCATATGGATGTTGCAAACCTTTTCTAATGGCGTCGACGCGAACAAATACAAATCTGCAAGTGAGTAGATTCTTATTAACTTGAGCTTTCTGAAGTGATTGGCGAGGGGCTACTGGTCGAAGCTGGAGCATTTGCTGGGTAAGGCGGTTGGTAAAGTCGGAGATATTTACTTCAGTTGAATCATTAGACGGAACTAACTGACCAGGCAACGTGAGGGTAGTACCATACACAAGTTGAGCTGGTGTACATCCCACATCTTCTTTGACAGTTGATCGGATACTGAGAAGAACTAACGGTAGGTGTTCACTCCACTTAGATGAGTCAGCTTGTGCCATTAATGAGCTTTTCAGTTGTCGATGGAAACGTTCCACCAGACCATTCGCTGCAGGATGGTAAGCTGTAGTGGAGATATGGTTCACTCCAAGGAGTCTCGTAAACTCTCGAAACAGAGTTGATTGAAATTGAGCTCCTCGGTCTGTTGTAATCGTTGTTGGTACTCTGTAGTTTGACACCCAACGATCTAAGAAAACCAAGGCGGTATTTTCTGCAGATATGTCGTTGAGTGGACAAGCAATAGCCCATCGGGTAAATCGATCAATGGCAGTAAGTATATGAGTAAATCCTCTGGACGGCGGTAATGGTCCAATGATATCTATGTGCACGTGTTGGAATCGTCTATCCGGTAAACTGAACTGCTTTGGAGGTGTAACGGTATGATGATGCACCTTGGATCTTTGACATTGCAAGCACTGGTGGGCCCATTTCCGAATATCGGAGTTCATCTTGGGCCAAACAAAACGTTCACTGATCAACTTGACCGTAGCACGTATACCAGGATGAGACAAGGAATGCAGATGTTCAAACAATGGTTTTCGACAACTTAGTGGGACAAAAGGTCTATGAACGCCAGTTGAAACATCGCAGACGATGGTTGTATCTGACAGAGGAATAGGTACGTCCTGCAACTGTAGGGAGGAGTTTCGTCTGCAAGAATGAAGTTCGGCGTCATTTTTCTGCAGCTTGGCTATATTGTCTAAGCTAATATCTATCGAAGATAGGTGATTAACGTCACATCGAGATAAAGAATCAGCTACGATATTGGAATCTCCTTTGATGAACTGGATGTCTGTTGAGAATTGTGAGATGTAATCCAGTTGTCTGGCTTCCCTCGGAGAGTGTCTATCCAACGAAGTGGTGAAAGCGTAGCAGAGAGGCTTATGGTCCGTTAAGATAGTAAAATGTCTACCTTGTAGTAGGAAGCTGAAATGTTTTACTGCTAGGTAGATGGCTAACAGTTCTCTGCTAAATGTGCTGTAACGAGTTTGTGCAGGTTCCAACTTTTTGGAGAAGAAAGCAAGTGGAGTGGTGTCATTATTGAACTTTTCTTGTAAAACTGCTCCCAGTGCTACCTGCGATGCATCTGTACATAAAATGAGTGAAGCTTCTGGATTGATATGAGACAACATTACGACGTTGGATAAGGCATATTTTGCGTTATAAAATGCTGCTTTTGCTTTTTCAGACCACTGAAATTTCTTTGAATTGCGTCTAAGTAGGTCGGTCAGTGGTTGAACTATGGAGGCACATGATGGAATAAAACGTCGGTAGAAGTTGAACATCCCGAGGAAACGTCTAAGTTTCTTTAAGGAATCAGGTTCGGGAAAGTTCTAAATAGCTTCTATCTTCGGTAGGTCTGATGCCTTCGGCAGTTATTCGATGTCCTAAAAATTCGATGGATGGGGAACCAAAAA
Organism: Trichobilharzia szidati; assembly: GCA_944472155.2. NCBI lineage: Eukaryota > Metazoa > Platyhelminthes > Trematoda > Strigeidida > Schistosomatidae > Trichobilharzia > Trichobilharzia szidati. The sequence continues at coordinate 116,584,806 of OX235279.1, forward strand.
TTTATTTCTTTGAATTGATCACAACTCCTATCTGTAGTTGCATCTCTTTGATTATGCATGTTAAGTAAGAGGGCTCTACCTTTTCAGACAGAACATCTTCCACCTGTATTACAGGGGTCAGAGTTATGTTCGAGTCTTTTATGTTGGGTGAACTACTAATAATAAGGGGTGGTAATGTGTTATTAGACGAGCTGATGGTATTTTCTAAATTACTTGTGTTCACACAAACACGCTTTTTAGGATTTTGGCGCATCGTTATTAAAGATCAATTAATAGTAAGCAATAAATGAATATAAACGAAAACACGTGCAAAGGCGTCACCTGATTCGAACGTACCGGGTAGATGAAGCTGTCCTTAACAAGTGTTTAGGTCGACATTTAACAGCTACACAGTCAATATTGTGATTCGAGAATTTAAAGCAGACGCTGTTGTCAACAGACCACTGACAACTGAGAAAAGTAGCAAAACCACCAACTCGCTTCTTCCTTGAGCTGCTTCGGTCTTGTCTGTAAAAAGTGAAACCATTTAGGCAGATTAAATTGTCATCATCTGAATTGTGTACCCGGGTTTCTTGAAACGTCATTAGACTTGTATTACGATACATATTTGAACACAATAGAGCATCCAGGTAATTAATCTTGTTCGATAATGACCTGCAATTTGTGCCCATAATCACAGGAACAGCCATCTGATGCACTGGATTTCACTTTAAGGATCTTTGGCATCCACCATGATGCTTTTTCTTAAGTTTATTAAAAGCTCTTTAATCATCAGGTCGAAAACATTTTAAATAATCGTGAGAGTAAATAATACGATCTGGAGACGTTGAATAATAAAAACAAAATAAATCCAAGCAATCAGATGCAGTTTAAATGACGGATAATTTTGGTAGCCCAAGGTTTAGGCAGGCCGCCATATGAACTGAGTACGCATTTCTGAAGAAAATCGATGCTTCATGTGAGTTTGGAACTGAAGCAGTGAGACGGGATGTAATTTTGTACTGGATATGATGTGGTTGGTATAACTATGAGCAAGAAACGTCATCCAGTTGTTGGTAATGTGTCACTGCGTACTGTGCCAAGTGATCTTAATACAGGAAAACAAAACCTTAGTCTAAAGATAGGCTTTCGGAGATGTAGTTCTTCTGTTTTTTAGCCCCGGATATATTGTCGATGTCTAACCCAAATACAGGCGTAGTGCTCTTAATAGAAAATAAATACCAATGGCGTTTCAGAAGGCACTGTTTTGCGACCAAGCTATCCTTATATCGAGGCCTATAAAATAGGATTACCCGTTTAAATGTTTGTAGTAACATCATGGGATCCGATTTTGAATAATAAACTGGGTTCCGTTTTTAAGATTTGGCTCACCAGTCCTACTGTGTAAATGCAACGTCTATCTCTGTGTGGTATAATAAGAGCTGTTGATTCAGTGTAGCTACTGGGTGTATATTCGATTTTCATCCCTACAGAATAGTAAGTGTACCTGCCCAACAAATACTATGTATATTAAACCTCATTTTATTCGCATGAAAGCTACCGTTTACAAAATAAGCGGTTACTGGTTAAACTTATGCCCCTCTAGTTTACTAGTTCACTAATTTAGTAGCTAGTCGTAGATCAAGAAACTAAATGAAATTCAGACGTGTTGCCAGCATCCCTACTCCAAGAAATCCACCTAATGTCTATGGGAACTTTAACGCTCGGAAAAGTAAAACATGAGCCTAATCTTCTTTGGAAGAGGGGAGATGAAATGCCACGGGCTATGGAAAGTTTCCCCGGAGCCAGCCAGCTGATGTATCCCCATTCCATGAAAGCAAGTGTGCTTGGGGACATGATATGTGCTACAGCGTTCCAAGGTGTTTGGAGTTGGTGAGCCAGGCCAAGCAGGTGACAGGTCCAGCAGGATAAAAGGACACACCAATCATGACAGGCATTTCTGTTTGAGGCCGAGCAGAAACGAGCTCGATGTCGTTCAAGTGGCGTCACTAACGAATTTCACCGACTAGGAGTCTGAAGGAGCAGATTAAATGGAAGTGGACCCTGAAAATATGTTAACTGGAGGGTGAATAGTTTACTCTGGTGACCTGGACGCCAACCATGGGCACGATGGGAGACAGCTAATATTATGTCGTCAGCAACACTGAAGGCTGTTATGCATGATTCAACTCAGTTTTACACCCCTACAGAAAACACAGAACAAGGGAAAAAGGAAGCATTCCGTAGCTAACATCGAAGAGCAGCGAACAAGATGCTGAACGGCGACAGTAAATACCGCCGGGTAATATGAATGATGAGCTATAAGAAAACAACCGAGGAAGAGGGATCATCACGGATTTGGCGGCTTGTGACGAAATGAATGATCACGTAAAACTCTTCCCGGGTTACTTCACTATCAATAATTTGGTGATTGGAAGCAGAGTGCACAAACTAGAGAGTAAACACAAAACGACATTAGAGCCGCGAGGTTGATAAATGGAAAGTCAGATAAACTTAGTCTCACTTTCAACGATACAAGGCCGGAAAGAGGAGCAAGGTCCCCTCAATACCAACTTGAAAGTCTTCATGTAAGCTAGATGCAGACTGCAGTTAAGGTCTAAAGTCCAGGAACGGAGGGTTGAAACTACAAAAGACGCACTAACTGCATACATCAGAGTAGGGCTGGAGACGCTATTTAGCATCAACAGGGAAACCCGCATGGGGAAACACTCTTAAGTTGATGTTGTAGGAAACCAGTGAGGCTTTTTAAGGAGGCAGAGAAGGCATATGAAGGAGTGGATTTTTAGGACCGTGGGATGCTAGAAGAGGAAAGATGGTGGGTTGGCCAGGTGATCTAGTGCAAGCCGAATAAAGAAGTTAACGGCAATAGGGTAGGAGTAAGGTTAATCAACGGCACAATGACTGGAGCAGAACAAGTTGCACATACGGGGGACCTTATATCATTGTACCAGATAATCAGGTCTCTATCTGCACATGGCGAAACATACATGAGACTAGTGAAGGGTATTGAAGGCAGTTTAAATACGAAAGCTAAGTAGCAAAGGAAGTGACTAGCTAGTAACTTCAAGGGATTACTGACCACCAACTACAAATACTGTAGAAATACCACCTACAGCAGGCACACAACTGCCAGGGAATACCAATCCTTCAACAAAAACAGTCTTGAATACCATAAAGTTACTCGAACCTAAGAACGCACCAAGTTAGGAGAAAATTCCTCCCGAAGTACTCAAAATAGATTCATAAGTCACACCAAATATCCTCACACTACTATTGCAAAAGATCTGGGGGAAGAGAAAAGTACAGGCTGACTGGAAGAAGCATCAGCTTGTCAAACTACCAAAGAAGGGAGACCTAGGCCTTTGTGAGAAATGCCTCAGAATCATGCTTCTGTCCACCCGAAGCCAAGTAATTCATTGTGTCGTCCTGTAGAGACTGAGAGACTATATGGATGCGAAACTCCGCCCGAAACACGTTGAACTCAGGTAAAGCAAATCATATGCGGACCGAATTGCATTGCTTTGCATCATCATCATCATCATCATCATCATCATCATCATCGAACAGCACATAGATTAGCAGTCAACCTTTCGCCTTAACTTCATCAACTTTGGAAATGTCTTTGAGTGTGTTGACTGTGAAGTAATTCGGGAACTATCGGAATGCCACAAACGTATATAACCTCATCCAACAGCGAAATGATTATATCACCTGCCAAGTGATTCGCAACGAAAAGCTCAGTGAGGCGTTTGAAGTACAGAAAAGAGTAAGACAAAGCTGCCTACTATCACCGATAACGTTTCTGATTGTGGTGGATTGGATAAAGTAACAGACCGTGGGGAGCCAGAAGACAGACGTGCGTTGAATCGACGGAAAGGCACTGGGAATTCGCGGACGATTTACGTCTAATGTCAAAGAAACTCGAAGAGACGGTGGGATTTCAAGTGAAGATAGGGAAGACAGAGAGGATAATGGTACCAAACCATGAAAAAGCATCAACCACCACCCACCAAAGAAATGTAGATGGAGTTATCTCTTTCACTTATCTGAGGTGTTCAGCATCTTTTCATCTACAGGTGGCACAGATAGCAATGTCAAACACATTATGGGAAAGGCAATGCAGAATTTCGTTACTCTGAAATGAGTGTAGAAATCTGCTCTACTCAGCATAAAGAACAAAATCCGAATTTTGAAAACTAATATCAAATAGTGAGTACTTCTATATGGTTCAAAGGCTTGGCGCGCAACGGAAAACATTTCCAGCAGGGCATTGTGGGCTTTCATCAACTTCTGTCTTCGTCCGATACTAAATACGAGATGGTGAGAGAGGATAACCAACGAGGAACTGTGTTAACGAATCAGCCGAAAAATGTTTCCCAAGAAATATGCAGAAGAAAGTGAAGATGAATTCGATATATTCTAAGGAAACTGTTGAGCGACATCGCGCGTGAGACCTACGAGCGGAACCCAAATGGGAGAATATGAATTGGGTATGTGTTCACTGGTGACGCAGAGGAGACTGTGTGAGCAGGAGATGAGAGCTTATAGGCAATCGTGTAACCAGGTAGAGGGGACTGCAGACAACCCTAAGGTCCACTAAGAATCGACGGGAATAATTATATACATTGATATGGGTTTTACGAAATGTGGCAACTTGAACTACTACACATTTGTGCTAAATTCTGCATTAAAAAGATAATCAGTCATTTCTACTAAGATATCTGGATAGGAAGGAAAAAGCTTGTGTCTTGTAATTACTTTACATAAATTATTTCATAGGATACACCTAGAAAAACTTTTTAGGATTTATAAAAGGAAGCTGGAAGCGGCTACCAAACAATGTTTTCACTGAGATCCATTGCTAGCCTTACATATGTTTTTTGTTAACTTGCTTGAGATGGGTCAAACTGCAGTTTTTTCAGCAAACTAAGCTGTAGTGTTTGTGTCACGCATTCAAGCTGTAATACAGACAGACTGCAGGCTTTCAACAGCTCCTCCTTACGCAGTCTTAACACAGTATCATGCAGTGAGGCAGGAAAGATAAGGAATAAGGATCACTGGCGGTCAGTGACTCAAATAATAAATTGTCTCACCGCTTATTTGCTGAAGGATGTGGTGATGGATTGGAAATTCACTAAAAAGACTGTTGAGTCACACTGTGTACCACAACTCTGAGTTGAATCCTGATGGGAAACGATGAATTGGTGGTCCACGGTTGGCACAGATGAGATATTTAGAAGAGACAGGATCCTATGAGCAGTAGTGAAGATGACTAAGTAGGATTGCAGAACGGGATATGGAATAGAGATATGTTGCTGGAGCCATATTTCTCTTTCGAAATCCGGGAAAGTAACAACAAATGTCAGAGTATCTTACACTCAAGCCTCACGTTCTGTGGGAGTACTAGATAGTAGACAATCTACTATTTGACATTATATCATACTTGATCGTGCCTGTAAAAATGGCATGCGTTTTCAAGTAAATTTATGTTTATATGAAAATATACATTATTATTATGATTATTATAGGTCACTGAGTTTAGGATTACCTTCTACGGTTGCATGATCCAACAATATGAGCCAGACTTCTTTGTATATAACATAAGGAATGGTAAGGATATAAACACCTGCTAACTGGAAATTTTCCAAATGCCTATAGTCCGTTGAATTAGCAATCGATAAGGAGATCACACTGCTAGTACAAAAGAAGCTGTTCTGTTGCAACTGCCACTATGCGTTATGTACTTCTTTTCCTGAATTAATCCACTTTTAAAAAGTGAAAGATGACGTGTTTTGTTGAAGCCTCTGATAAGGTCGAACTTCCGTTACAAGTGAATACTATTTGCTTTTACGAAGTTTAATAAGGGAATCTTATTGTTCATATTATTGCAACAAACTCATTTATACATAGGCTTCAAAAGCATTCGAGTTCTTTAAACAGCAAAAATCTTCGTGTAAGTTTTTGAGATTAAATCAAATCGGTTTATGCGATCTAATACCAGGATTTGGGCTAATAGTTCCACAATAATAGGACCCTGAGTGGAAAGTCAATGTAAATCATACTTGTATAAATCTCAGCGAAATTACTATGAATAATTCTGACGTTCCGTTGTAGAAGCGGGACCTAACTCCTTCAGGGAAGTAATCAAAGTGAAAATGTAGAAGGTTTATATGAAGGTAAGACGTAATGGGTTGAATTATGCTGGTTGTTTATAAAAGTCATTGAAAAGAAGTTCTTATGTAAGCAGTTGAAAACCGTTTTGACATGTACTGGTACTGTACTAGGCAAAATGGAGGCGTACAAAAAAAAGCTGTCTGAAGTGTTGTCGAAAGGAATTGATTAGTACTAATAAATTTTGAGGCTTTTCTTTCATTATTAAATGCACATTGACAACTGAATTTGTTTTACGTTGCAACGTTGCACTTTATTTTCGTACACAAGGGCGTTCAGTAAGTCACGTATGTTCCTACGAGGAAGATGAGTCTGTGTGGTGTTGGGTTCGTCGACTTTGTTATGTTTTGTTGTTGATATCATTAGCTTTAAACATATTGGTTTGGCAGCTTCGAATATAGTAAGGAACCTTTATCCCTTTAATCTGAATGTGAAAGATCATTCTCCTCTGTACTGCTTGGTCGAAATTTTGTGTATGGGATGAGGCCATGAGTAGCTTTTCCAAGATGAGTAGTCAGAGACTACTGTTTTCCATAACTTCATCAGTCCGTGCACCTGGAATTGTCTTGTTGCATAAGTATATAGTTGACGGAACGGGAGCAAATAACATATTACGAAATTTACACTTAGCCTTATGTACGTCACAGTTTGATAAGGGTTTGATAGCCAGTCTAAGTATGAAGGAAGTAAACAGTCACTAATTCCGTCTTCCACCCTGTAATGTGGTAGCAGCTGCTGACAGACTTATGATTCAAACCAAAAATAAATATTTATTGGATATTTAGGTTGGGATTTTGATCTTTGGTGGAACTAGAAAGGCTGAAGCTAAGTAAAGTCAGGAGTAGTTTTTGTCACCATTGGGGGACCACTGATATTTTTTAGTCTATTGTAAAGGTTTACTTTTAAAAAACCATACCTCGCGCTTCAACCTATGCACTGATCATTTGATTATTAAGTACGTTCTTATGCATAATGATATTTGATACGGTTACGTTATGCACATACTGATTACCATATCTGTCTGTTTTACAGGTGAACCAGAAGTCCATAATGGCTACTCTGCGATCTGCCATGGATCTTGCAGCGTCTGCTTACCGTACTCGTCTTAGTCATATGTCTGACCTTCAGAAGAAAATCAAAATGTTCAATTTTAACAATAGTTACTACAACCAAGTTGGTCTTCTCAAACACGACTGGCTTCCACATTCTCCTGTTTTGTTGGAGGCTCTTCGTCGGCTCCCGCGTGAAGAAACTGAAGCCAGAGACTTTCGGATTGCACGCGCCACACTTCTGAGTGCATCAAAGACTATTTTGCCCAAAGAACAGTGGACGACTTTAGAAAATGACGTTCCCTATCTACAGCCGTATATCGATATTGTCGACAAGGAATTAACTGATCGTTGTGACTGGGATAACTTTGTTAATCCTCAAGTGTACAGAGAGGAACATTGAACTTATACTTTTGCCTGCTAGTACTTATTTAGTGTAATACAAAATATCTTAGAAACTTGTCTTCTTGTTTGTTCTTGTAGACTAAGCTAATCATGTGTTCCTTTTTAGAAAATGGCGATTAAAAGTATTCACGCTCGTCAAATCTTCGATAGTCGAGGAAATCCAACAGTTGAAGTTGATTTGAAGACAGATAAAGGTAAGTGTTCAGTATAGTTTTCTCATTCCTGATACCTGTGAGGTCAATTTTACTAAAGTAGGAAGTATGATGAATGTTGAAGTGTAATATTTGAATATAAGCCATTATATCATAGTATTTAATTATGTGTGTAAGTACTTCGATGCTCTCAAATCAAATACTCCTTTATCGATGGCATCTTAACGGTCATTTTTTTAAGTGTGAACTTTTCGTTATTCATATACGTGTTCGTTTAAAAGATGTTTGATAATGATTTTACAGGTCTGTTCCGCGCAGCCGTTCCAAGTGGAGCGTCAACTGGTGTTCATGAGGCTCTTGAATTGCGTGACACTAGCGACAAAGCTTATATGCGCAAAGGGGTTCTAACAGCTGTTAACAATGTGAATAAAATTATTGCCCCAGCACTTCTGAAAGAAAACATACCGGTGACTGATCAAACCTCTATTGATCAATTTATGCTCAAGCTGGATGGTACAGAGAACAAGGGTAAGTATATTGGTTTCATTCTTTATTTAATTTTATATAAAGAGGAATATAGTTGGCGTAAGCTGTACCTGGGATTTCATCTGCTCATGTGAGCAATGTTACTTGGTGATATGACTTGGTACACTGGAAGTTAATCCAAGGTTTTGGATATTATACAGTAGTTAATTTTACTTTGCACTATTCTGTTTTATTGCGACCGTAAACTTTCGTTTTATTTCACCTAATAACTTAAAACTGCAGTGAAATTCGCTCTTATTTATAGACTTTCGGTTCACCAGTTTGTACCGTCAGCATATTCATAATGCGGACTTTGAAAGATCTGATTGTATATATATGTTTAACTACTTGTCATAACTGAGACCTAATTAAACAAGTACTGTAGTCTCGACAGTATTGACTCAGGAATTTTTAATTTCAATTATATGACTGCTCCTACGTCTGCAGTGAGGTTATATTTCACGCAAGACCGTGGTTGAATTTTTCCGTCATGAGTGTGGTTACCAGTAAGAATGGTGAAGACCTAATTCTACGCCTTGGGGTAACATTAGCCCCAGTAATTTGGAAAGTAAAATCCATTGGATTTGTGTTACAGTAGTTGATGAGAGGTGATATACTAACATTGGTTCAGTGCTGATTTCAAAGAATGTGTTGTTTAACTACGACGCACCAACGTGAATCTTCGGCAACTTGAGCACTTTTAGTGACAGTATTATTATTCCTGTTTCCGATCCTCACCACTTCATACACCTTTGTAACTTGATAACTAGCGCATAAAACGTTTCCATAAAAGGTCAACGCTTCATAAGCACACGAGTTAAAATTTTATTCGACTTCGTTTATATATGTGTGGAGAATCATAAATACACCTTACTCTATATTTGCTAGGAGTTAGATTTGGGAAATCTCTGAGCCGTCGCGTGTAAAAAACCTGTTGTGCCGCAATATATGTCCATAAGCGTTCTTATCACTTCATTTACTTATTTTTTTGATGTTTTGGTAAATTAAAATATTTCCATCAAGTAAATGTTCTATTTTTCAGGAAAGCTTGGAGCTAATGCTATTTTGGGCGTATCTTTAGCCGTATGCAAAGCGGGTGCAGCAGAGTGTGTAAGTTATGCAAATGTGTAAAATGCGGTTTGATTTTTTAAGCTAGATTTTGGCATTACCTGTGTGGTAAAATTGGCTTTTATATGAACTAACGACAGAGATGAGAGTTGAGAGTTTCTGTTCAGTATTGTATTACAACAGAGTATCATGTTCACTGATTTCCAGTTGATTTTTTCTGCTTTTTAGGGCTTACCACTATACAGGTATATTGCAAAACTTGCTGGTCATAGCGATGTCATAATGCCTGTCCCAGCATTTAATGTGATAAATGGTGGTAGTCACGCGGGCAATAAGCTAGCTATGCAAGAATTTATGATCCTGCCTACTGGTGCTAGCTCTTTCACTGAGGCAATGAAAATTGGTACCGAAGTGTATCACAATCTGAAGGCTGTTATCAAACGTGATTATGGGTTAGACGCGTGCAACGTCGGTGATGAAGGTGGTTTTGCTCCGAATATCCAAGACAACATGAAAGGTATGCACATTATTTCATGGTGAATTTGACCTAGTACAATACTAATGACAAATTCCCGCGTCATTCCTGGTAGTTTAATGTATAATATATTAAGTACATTATGTATCAAGTGATTGTGAATTTCAGTTACTAGGTTAGCCGTTGGTATTCTTTTCTTCCTGGTACTACCTCAGTTTCGGTTATTAATCTGAGGAAATCATTTTATTGTCTGTTTGATTACGTCAATGTGGAGTTGAGTAGATAAAGTAGTCATGTTAACAGCAGTGCAACCTAAAAATATTTGCTGAAAATAATTTTTTGGCTCATAATATTTCTTTACGTAGGACTTTAGTGGGCGCTTTCTGAAAGAAAGTGGTTTCGGTTCGGGTTTCAGGCAAATTGTCAGATCTTGAGCAGTGTTATTTATTTTTAATTATTACATGATGTGAGTGTTAGGGACCATACACAAACCCGTAAATTCTTTGTATACTGTTTGCTGTAAACCCTGTAATGTTTGCACTTACAAAAACTTTTCTTTCCAAGGTCTTCAACTGCTTGAAGAAGCTATTAAGATTGCAGGGTACGCTGGAAAGGTAGAAATCGGAATGGACTGTGCTGCTTCCGAATACTACAAAGATGGAAAATATGACTTGGATTTCAAAAACCCTCAATCTCAACCAAGCAATTGGCTTAGCCCAGATGCAATGGCTGGTGTTTACAAAGAAATGATAAACAAATACCCAATTGTTAGCATTGAAGATCCATTTGATCAAGATGACTGGGAAGCCTGGCCTAAACTGACTGCATCAACTCAAATTCAAGTAATGTCAATTTCTTCAATCATTTCTCTTATTTTTCACTGTTGTGTTTGTGCAGTAACCTCAGTACACTTGCCATGCAAGCCACTGAAATGTAAGGTGATGCTGCAGGACTGACCTGCCCCGAATCTCAGTTTAGTGAAGATGAGAGACGAAAGGTTTGCATGTGTTGTTGAGTTCACTTTTTTAGGAAGTTGCGTCTGCCCTAATGACTGGCTGCTGACGCAGTCTCAACAGGGGGTACTAAAGATTTGTGTGGCATCCTCCACTTTGCATTGTCGACTTTGTAGTGATTTGTTATATCCTGCTTCACAACTGTGACATAGCTCTAAGGACTGAGAAAAGACGGCGGTTTTTAACCGTAGACGTCTAAATCCAGTTTCGTATTCATAACAGTAAGTAATAATGAAATCGGGCTCATCGTGTTAGGTAAGTTCTAAACGATGTAAGTAATAAGTGCCACTTAGTATGGTGCTGTTGCGTAGCTAGTTGGTGACATGTATCTAATGAAATCATTAAGATCCTAATTTCAGAAAACATTTTCGGATTAGTAAAATTTCTTATGATCCTCAAGCTTTATTTGATATTATCCTACACTTTTCAGATTGTGGGAGATGACCTGACAGTCACTAATCCAAAACGAATTCAGAAAGCTATTGAAGTTAAGGCGTGCAATTGTCTTCTTCTAAAAGTCAATCAAATAGGCTCAATCACGGAGTCTATCGAAGCTTGCAAGTTGGCACAAAAAGCAGGTTGGGGTGTTATGGTTTCACATCGTTCAGGTGAAACAGAGGACAACTTCATTGCGGATCTGGTTGTTGGTCTCTGCACTGGACAGGTATGTTTTTCCACTATTTTACTATGATGAAGCAAATATGTGTCTGAAGTATGTTCAGCAAATTACTGCTCTAATAGTCTAGCTTCCTCATAGAACATACGATATTTCTCTTCGTAGGACCATACGAAACTTGGCTAGTAGTTTTGAGTACTGACATTCGTTGAATGTTAACCAAATTTACTGAGTGGTAACTCCTGGGAATAGTTATTTTCACTCAATTTACAATATATCTTATTGAATAATTTTGTTATACGGTAATTTGAAATTTTTTGTTTGTCTCACATACACACGATGAAATCTGACAACTAAAACTTGAAACCCCTGAAAACTAACTCGGACCATAGTAAATTTTTGAGCCATACAAATGATATATATATAGTTTTATTTGACGAGTGTAACACTCGATCTCTCAAATGCCTATCATCAAATCCATGCAGTGTGAATAGTTCCAGGAAACAGGGTTTGTATCAGTGCTCTTGGTGGTTTAAAGAAACGTTCCATTGCCGGAATCATAACATAAGTACTGTGTTTACATGTTACAGGTTATTCCATGTTTGTGAATGACTCTTTTTTCC